>CM074577.1:1210000-2410000 GCA_037305975.1 Chrysolophus pictus
GCATGACTAAAATTGAACCAACATTATAATAAACTCTAAGAGCAGAGTTTATTATTACTCCACAGGGACACCTTCAGGGGCACATGGTGCTACATGCACTGACCACATCTCTGTGGAATCACATGCACTTTTCTGAGCACTGCAAGGCATGAAGGATATTCCAAAGCATCTCCACAGGAAGCAAGAAACAGAAAGGAGGAAGTCAACTCCTCAAATCATAAGCTGCCATGAAGTTCCCAAAATTCTGCTCCACTTTTCAAACCAGGGTTACTGAAATCTTAAATGATTTTGCAACCAATTTCCATGTCGTTAATGTACACAGTGGAACCTGAGATCCCTGTCTCTCAGCTCTCCAGTCCCAAGAAAGGACCATCTTCAAAAAAAGGCTGAATTGATATCTGGATACTTAACTATATTAGTACAGAAAGTTGCACAGACTCTCTTGTTGCAGCTGCCACCAGGTTTACTTGGGTAAACTTTTTTACTTGGGTAAGCTTTTTTTCTTAAGAACACCTTGAAGTCAGACTGAGTAAGCTGCTTTCATATCACTAAACAGAGTCCATAAAGGGATTTACAAAAGTTTACTTACACAGCATAGCTCATGTCTCTAAATAAACTTCCTCATGTAGACAGTATCAAACTGTCTCCAAATACCCCACACATATTTAAAAGCAAGGTAGATCTTTCCCCTCCAGCACAAGGATTCTCTTGATTTCAAGATCCAACTCTTAGGCAACAGTTTCTTTATTCTTTCTACGATCTCAGATGTCACCAGGGAATTTTAACAGTTCCTATCAAACCAAAGGAATACACACAAGGAATTTTAGAAGTATATTAAAGAAGCCACACAGACAGAAAAGATTTGAGACATTTCTTTATAGCCCTAAACCAGCAGAATATTATTCACCAAGAAAGAAGACTGGGGCATGCACAACAGGTGCAAATCAGCATCAAATCAGCATGAAAAACAGTGGTGTATTTCACACTTCCGATAGGATTTTTCAATTTAAAATAGGTTAAGCAAGACACTGAAGAGGTCATCAAGTTTCTAACAAATGAAGGAGCTATCAAGTCTAACATGAAACTCTATAAACCACTGGAAGATGAAGTAAACACCCTTTTAATTAAATGTTCTGAATTAGTTTGGTTATATCAGCTTTTCTGGACACATTAACTAAGCAAGGACTGCAGCTGCAATGCATACTTTCCAGTGCCTTGACTTCATTTTCAAGAAAAATCAAATGCCATACATCACAGGGGACAGAAACAAAAGATGTAAGACAGTAAGATGATGGTAAGCAGCCTGTATGCTCACTGGACCTCATTCACAATTTGAAATGTAGATGGGTGCATTTGGTAGAACACAATTGACGTTTACATTTTCCTCAGCAAAATTAATTAGGTTATGATGCACATCCATTCACTCTCAAATAGGCACAAAAACCTTCAAGGTTATTTTCAAATTATTTCCACATAGGTTTCCTCACTTTTAAGGACTGGGAATTGAAACCTTCAGAAGACACTACAGGTTCTGATGATGCATCCTCTCACAGCACCTTAACTATTACTATTTAAAACTCATGTCTTCCAATACAGCAATTCTGACCTCGGCTCTTCAATACCATTTTTTTTAATTTGTGATTGACAGAACTTTTAAAGTAGTGTTTATACTATTTTTTTTTTGAGCAAAATTGTAACATGATTTTAAATGCCAAACAAGCAGTCATGACCATAACTGCATTAGGAAATTAATGACATTAGCAACCATCTGAAAAGTGTAGAAAGTTCTAAGGACAGTAAATTTTCACATATGGAAGACATTCAGATAACACAACTTTCTGAAAGAGGTTAAGAATGATTGATACCAATATAAAAGTCACTTGAAAAGACACACATCATTTAGCACAATATCATTCTCAAATGAAAAGACTCCTCCAGTATATAGAAAATATTGTAGAAGACCAGGACAATAAAAGTTAAAATGAACACCGAGTTCACAGATCTCAAGAACAGAACTGGAGTCTCACCCAAACAATATGTTTTAATATACTTTTGAAATCTCATATACATGTAATGATCAGCAAAATATCTCTCTGCCAAATATTGGTGCTTCTTTAGCCTCTGCTTCTCTGGCTGTCAGTTCTGTCAGACAGACACACCTCTGCACAGACTCTGAACACTTCTGTGCTGAGCAGAACTGCAAGGAAACACCAGATCCAGACAGGGACTTCTCTGTGCAGGATGAGACTGAGGAGTGTGCAAGGCATTTTGTCATCTCCATCCTCTAGACAAATAGCCTGTGAAGACTTGAAGATGCTAAAATAACGCAGCAATAATTCCACTCAAAGTTCAGCCTTTAACTTGAAAATTAAGCTTCAGAATTACAAAGTTCCATATAAATCTATTTCACATTTACAATTCTATCTTACTATGTCTGCCCCTCTAATTTGCAGTTATCTTGCACTGCTTCCCCATCATCTTCCCACTGACTGGAAAAGGGAAAATGTAATCCCTACTTTCAAGAAGGAAAAAAAAGATTCAGGAAACTACAGACCAGTCAGTCTCACCACTGTGCTTGCCAAGATTATGAAGCAGATCCTCTGCTTTACTGTCTACCCCTTTTGCAATCAAAAGAAGTGGATTCCTAGAAATCTTCTGTCTCTATCTGTATGGGTACACACATCTGCTTCTCGTCGATAATCTGTAAAAACTATCAAAGAAAGAGAACCTGAAAAATTATGGATTTTTTTCAAGGTAATCTTTTTGACATCTGTAACAATTTAAATCCCAATTAGCAATAGTACAGAAACAGACGAAGTGCATTCTCAGAGACATACTTCACTGTCTACTCAATTCTTCATAACTGCTATACATGGTTCTCTTATTTCAGAGTTATGGAGCTCCACTCCTCATACCATATTTCACATTTATGTGCTTTCGGTGTCATGTAATTTTGCTAAAAATCACCTTTTGACAAATAGCACTTGCATACTGCAGAAGAAAGCATTAGCAATTTACAAACTGAAAACTTCAAAACACAAGTTAGTTGCTGCTTGTTTGAGCACACCTGCTCAAACTATCATGAACAGAATAAAAAGCTCTGCTGAAACACCAGGTCCTTTCCTTTCCTTCTTGATACCTGTACAAAAAGCTGATCCAACATACATGATTCCTAAATACCTAACTCAATGTCCTCCTTAGGAGGAGCTTAAGCAGCTTAGGAACTTCCCAGCCCCAGTACAGGAAGGTCTTCAGAAGCTCATCCAGCCCGTTCCTCAGACTCAATGCAGAATCACAGAATGGCCAGGGTTGGAAGGGACCTCAAGGATCATGAATCTCCAACCCCCCTGCCACAAGCAGGGCCACCAACCTCCACATTTAATACTAGACCAGGATGCCCAGGGTCCCATCCAACCTGGACTTCAACGCCTCCGGGGATGGGGCATCCACAACCTCTCTGGGCAGCCTGTTCCAGCACCTCACCACTCTCTCTGTAAAAAACTTCCCCCTGACATCCAACCTGAATCTTCCCTCCCTCAGCTTCAAACCATTTCCCCTTGTCCTGCAGTTATCTACCCTTTCAAAGAGTTGACTCCCCTCCCGTTTATTGGTTCCCTTTAGCTATTGAAAGGCTGCAATGATTCACTCCGCAGCCTTCTTTTCTCCAGGCAGAACAAGCTCAGCTCCTTCAGCCTGTCTTATTAGGGGAGGTGCTCCAGTCCCCTGATCATCTTTGTGGCTCTCCTCTGGACCCTCTCCAACAGCTCTCTGTCTTTCTGGTACTGGTGGCTCCACACCTGGACACAGTACTGCAGGTGGGACCTCCCAAGAGCAGAGTAGAGGGAGACAATCACCTCCCTGTCCCTGCTGGCCACCCCTCTTATGATGGAGCCCAGGATACCATGTGCTTTCCGAGCTGGCTCACGTTAAATTTCTCATCCATCAGGACCCCCAGGTCCTTCTCTACAGGGCTGCTCTCAAGGACTGCTCTTTCCAGTCTGTAGGGATGCCTGGAATTCCTCTGGCCCAAGTGCAAAACCTTGCACTTTGCCGTGTTGAATCTCATTAAGCTCACCTAGGCCCACCTTTCAAGCCTGTCAAGGTCCCTCTGAATGGCATCCTTTCCTTCAACTGTGTCGACTGCACCACTCAGCTTGGTGTCGTCAGCAAACTTACTGAGGGCGCATTCAATTCCGTCATCAATGTCATTGATAAAGATGTTAAAGAGGACCGGTCCCAAGACAGACCCCTGGGGGACGCCACTCATTACCAGCCTTCACGTGGGCACGGAGCCATTGATGACCACCCTCTGTCTGTGGCCTTTCAACCAGTTTCTTATCCATCTCGTGGTACACCCATCAAATCCACATCCCTCCAATTTGGAGACAAGGATGTGGTGGGGGACCATGTCAGAGGCCTGGCTCAAGTCCAGGTAAATGACATCGGTTGCCTTTCCCTTGTCCACCAATGACAACACTCCATCTTAGAAGGCCACCAGATTGGTTAAGCATGACCTTCCTCTGGTGAAGTCATGCTGGCTGTCTCGGATCACACACTCATTTCTCATGTGATCAAGCATGTCATCCAGGATGATCTGTTCCATGATCTTCCCAGGCACAGAGGTGAGACTCACTGGCCTGTAGTTCCCCAGGTCCTCCTTGCTCCCTTTCCTGTAAACGGGAGTGACGTGACCCTTCCTCCAGCCATCCAGGACCTCACCTGACAGCCACCACTTTTCAAATATGATTGCGAGCAGCTCGGCAACCACCTCAGCCAGCTCCTTCAGAACCCTGGGATGCACGCCATCCGGCCCCATAGACTTGTACACATTCAGTCTCATGAGGCAGTCTCAGACTTGTTCTGCGCTTACAGTTGGGGGGGGGGATGGCAAGTGGCTCAGAATCAGCTCTCTAGATAAAGTTATCTTAGTCTACACTTAAAGGAAAGGTTCCCAAAGACAAGAGATACATCATCTTCCCAAGCAGCGTATTCCACTATTTACTGTTGATACGTATACTTTTTCTTTGATATGTGAGTTGACTTGAATCATTGCTACAGATGCATGACTCTCCTACAGTAGGATTTCCTTGCCAAATTCTCCTCTTTTGACAGGTTCTTACACTTTAGAAAAGTAACAAAACACAGAACTTCTTTTAGTTACTGTTACAGTAAAAAATATGTTTTCCATAATCATTGATCCGTGGAAGAAAAAAAAAGGAGGGAGGGGAATAAAACTGCGTCACAGAATTAGACTACAAAATTACATTTCTAATTTCAAACAAGACATTACCAGCTCTTCCATTGGATTTCTAAATTTCTAATTCCTCTTCTCAGTCCTAATTTACACTATTTGGGCTGCATAACTGCATTATTTCAGAGTTCAGTTCTTTTGTTAGTATTTCAGAATCTTGTGTCTATTCAGTTCCAGCTTTGTTCTCACAGGAAAATGACAATTTATTTCAGAAAATGTGTATATATGCGTGTGTATGTATATTTGTATATGTGTATATATATATATATATAGACACACACACAAGAAATAGAATAGTTGGGTATAATGTTGTTTATACATTATAGTTCAGCATAACTATTCCCTCTGCTGTTTAAGCCTTTTGTTCTCCCTTGTGGAATTCACAATTATCATATTTATCAATAAATAGGATCAATGGAAATATTTTTAAAGCTTTCGGTGGTTCACAGCAACCAGCAGTAAAAATTCAGCACACTGTACAGTTTAGTTTTATTAATAAAAGTTCTCGCTGCCTAGGAACTACAACCAATTAATACAGCTTTTCTTGTTTTGTTTTTCTTTAATTTTACATTGTTAATATTATTATTATTTAAAACATACCACATATTCAAAATGTATGGAGGAGATATAATCCTACGAATTTCTGATTTGCATCAAAAGAGTTCTGAAATCTTCTTCCAGTTCTCAGAGACCTCCTTCAGGACATGAGACTAGTCACTTGCTGCTCCATGCTGGATATACTCATCCCTTTCTTTTTCCATTAGCCTCTCCTGTCTACTTACATTTGAAGGTTGCTCCAAAAGTACTCGGTCCTATTTGTTTCTATGGAAACTACAACACATACAAAGAGCACAATCACACTATTTGATAGAGCAAATTCTCAGCTACAAAACACTATTTTTCAATGTAGTCACCACCATTAGCAATTAATTTTCACTAGTGATAAACAAGTGCCTACATGCCATGCTCTCAAAAACCTGCACCAGTGGAGGTGATCCACTATTTCACAGTTGCCATGATGGCACTGTTACTAGGAAAACACTGCACACACAGTACATCTTTCATTGGCCTGAACAGATGGAAGTCACAAGGTGCCAAGTCTGGACTATGCAGTGGGTTTGCTAAGACAGTCCATCCAAGATTGGCAATGCACTCCATGGTCTTCCAACTGCTGTGTCCTGGCCTTACGTTGCAAGAGAAAAGTGTATTGTTCCCTAGCCTGATTCTGAAAATTTGAAAAAGAGCCTGCTGCAGGGAAAGGAGACAGGCAAGCTTCAAACATGATTCAGTACACACTGCCCACGTGCATGTCAGGAAAACTCTCCCACTGGAGGTGCACCATGCTCTAAGGAAGTGGATTTTCTTCTCACATTGCCATTGCTCCTCCAAACTGACAACTGTTGTGCACTCTGCATAACCAGCCTCATACCTGGGGAAGGAGGCTGTGTAGCACTGCTGTGGTAGTTGTGGGTTTAAGATTAGAACAAAACAAAAACAACCAAAAGTCAGGGAAGACAAAACAAACCAATAAATAGTAGATGTACTTTCCTACTGACTTGCAGCATTTTCTTGGTACAAAAATTTAATTTTGTACCATTATGACAATGCAGCTAACTAAGGCAGAAGGAAAAACTTCTTCCACAAGCTCAAATGACAAAGCTATCAACTATGGCTCAGTTTAATAAAGTAGCTGCACTTATACTGATCAATATATCAGAACAATATTAATGTTCTTACATAATAGAGACACAGGATACTAGTTGAGTTTCCATTGGAAAACTCACAGACAACTTCATTCAAGGAAGACTATCTGGTATCACTGATATTATTTTCCACAAAGGTAATAAATGAAAAAGGATGGGCTTTAAATTTACAGAAAGTACAAGGACCAGGCCTATCAGTTAAATTCCTGGGCGTTGTCTGGTCAGGTAAGACTAAGGTCTTACCCAGCACAATCATAGACAAGATTCAAGCATTCCCGGTTTCCACAAAACCGAAGCAGCTGCAGGACTTTTGGGGTATATAAGAACACATAGCAGAACTGCTAAAACCTCTATATCCATTAACAAAAAAAGGCCAAGTATGGGATTGGGGTAGAACAGTACAAGAAGCCTTGCAGCAAGCAAAAATAGCTGTTAAACAGACCCAGGCACTGGGTATATTTGATCCAACCCTTCCAGCCAAACTAGATGTGCACATAATACAAGAAGGGTTTGGCTGGGGGCTACGGGAGCACCAAAGATCTGTTCAAATCCCAATTGGGTTCTGGTCACAGATTTGGCATGGAGCAGAAGAGAGATACAACATGGCTGAAAAGCAGTTATGGGCTACCTATTCTGCGCTGCAGGCGGTAGAACCAATAACTCAGACTGCAGAAGTTATTATTAAAACAACTTTACCAACTCAGGGGTGGGTAAAAGACCTAACCCACATTCCTCAGTCCAGGGTGGCCCAATCACAAACAGTAGCGTGCTGGGTCACCTACCTTAATCAGAGATCTGCCTGTCATCATCTCCACTGAAGGAAGAACTGCAATAGATACTTGAGCCGGTAACATATCATAGTGAGACACCTGAGGAAATAGTGGTTACTTGCCCAGAGAAGAGTCCTGTACAGGAGGGAAAATGCCCTATTCCAGAAGATGCCTGGTACACAGATGGATCCAGCACAGGGAACCCAAGTAAGTGGCGAGCTGCCGCATACCATCCCTCAACTGAAATGATATGGTTCGAAGAGGAGAATGGACAAACTAGCCAGTGGGCTGAGCTACAAGCTATGTGGATGGTGATAACTCACGAGCCTGGCAACAGCACACTGAACATCTGCACAGATAGTTGGGCAGTCTACCAAGGGCTCAAGTTCTGGATAGCACAGCGGGCCACTCAGGATTGGATTGATCCATGCCCAACCTATCTGGCGCAAAGACATGTGGGTTGATATATGGAACGTGGTTAGGCACAGTACTGTACACATACCTCATCTCTGGACATCAACCCTTGCAATCATTGAGCAATGATGAAGCTGAAACACTGACTCAGGTCCAATGGCTAGGAAGTACATCAGCAGAAGACATAGTTCAATGGCTGCATCGGAAATTATGACATGCAGGACAGAAAACCATTTGGGCAGCAGCTGAAGCATGGGAGCTGCCCATACAGTTACCAGATGTTGTCCAGGCATGTCATGACTGTGACACTTGCTCATGAATGAGACAAAGACCTTGCCAGAAACTACGGCCCATCTCACTAGAGGACATAACCCATTGCAGCAATTGCAAATTGATGATATAGGTTCCCTTCCTTGATCTGAAGGGGCCAGATACGCCCTAACTTGTGTTGATACATTGAGTGAATTGGTGCAAGCCTATCCTGTAGCAAAGGCAAACCAAGCCTATACCATTAAAGCTCTAACTAGGTTGATGGTGTCATACGGGACCCCTGAAGTCACTGGGAGTGACCAAAAGCTACACATTTCACAGGTGCAACTGTACAGCAGTGGGTTGAAGACTACAACACTGAATGGCGATTACACCTGCCATATAACCCAATGGAAACAGGCCTAATAAAAAGATAAAATGGGATCCTGAAGGCTGCTCTGAAGGCAGATTCACAGTCCTCGAAGGGGAGAACAAAGAGACTCTATGAAATCCTGTGGGACCTAAATGAGACCAGGAGACAGCAGACCCAGTGCTTCAAGAATGTTGCAGGCAACTTGGACCTTACCACTCAGGATACAAATTATAGGCAAGGACACCTCATTGAAGTAACAAATCAGCACCATGAATAGTCTGTCTCTGAGGACCAGAAAGCACAAGGTAAAACAGGCTCGGAAGCTGCAAGTAGGACTGAAATGGCACGGTCCACCTGCACCTTGCAGGAGACTGTTAGAGGTTGGGGGGGAAAATCTGTAAATAGTCAGCATATGGCCAGCAGAAATAGTAGTTGACATCCTCATCTTCATCACAAAGGGGACATTAATTATATTCACATAGCAAATTAGAACACACTCCCCCCACACACACACACTTTAGTGTCTGATATAGTCATCCAGCCACAGATATCAGACCAAAGGGTGCGGTACCTATGGCCAGGACATGCCCTGGTGCTTGTGGAGGTGTTGACTCAAGACAGAAACATTGCCTTTATCTTACCGTGGAGGGCAGACCTACCCCTCCTTGTAGGAATTAAACATCTGTATGACTCCTCTTGAATTCGTTAAGTTCCAGCATGCTCCAGTGTCCATAAGGAATCTTCATGCACTCCATGGTGGACTGCTGAACTTGTGGGAACTGACAAGCGCAAACCCGTCAACTGCTACAGGTCCTTGAATATTTCCCCAGAAGGAACATCAAGTACTGGCCCAACTGAACCACAAAACAACCACTGTCAACAATCGCCTTCAGCACCTTAACATCTTACATGGTGATGGGTATTGTATGTGCATTGCAATGTACGTTGTACTCTGAGTTGCCAAGACAGAAGTAGCTTATCCCTAACCTGATCAATC
The DNA here is from genome assembly GCA_037305975.1 of Chrysolophus pictus. NCBI lineage: Eukaryota > Metazoa > Chordata > Aves > Galliformes > Phasianidae > Chrysolophus > Chrysolophus pictus. Next base: position 1,219,758 of record CM074577.1, read on the forward strand.
ATTGGTTCATGCTGTGAAGGGTTGGAGTGCAGCAGAATTGCCAGGTCACAGGCTGAAACAATGGTTGAGTACCAGGTGAGAAAGCATGGCTAACCTAGGGAGTTCAAGCACAAGCAAGGCACCTGAGTGAATTGAAGGGGTGGAGCCTGGATCCATGCTTCCTTGCCCTCATTTAAGTGTTAGCAGCTAAGGGAGTAGCATCTCTATGGATAGAGGTTGCAATCCTCTTAAACCGTCACTGGTTGTTGGAAGGGGTGAGTCCATTTTCCTTCTTTATTACTTGTTACTGATCTATAGTGCCCATATCCCATCTGAAGGCAATGTCATTGACTACTTTTGCCATACAGAAGGCAAGCCAAATGCAGAAAAGAAAGAACAAAAATTGAGTCCGCTATTTTCTGTTTTCTGATCCCTTCTTAATATTTTGCTCTTTGAAATCTAATGTCTTCAAAGGTTTTCCAGCAGTCCTGAATATGCTTATTTGGATTAAACAGTATGAAAATTTCTTATGTCTAGAATATGTCCTTATTCAATTTTTTAAATCACAGAAGAAAAAAATAAATAAGAAACTAAGGGGTACATTAAGATGCCATCTGGCCTATTTCTCAGCTTTAAGGTTCAATCTGCTACACCTGCTCAACTTCTCAGAGAGCGTAAGCTTGAAATTATCAACTGCTAGAATACACCAAATAAATTCCTTTTGGACAATCTTAAGTGCTTTATTATCTGTGAAAGCTGTAATGAATGTGAAGTCTGTCTGTGAAGATCTAGTGACATCCACACTGTATAATCAATGAAAATTATATAAAGGAATATTATATAATCAAATAATATTAAGATGTTATAATAATGAAATAAGCAAGAGAGCTAGGCACAGCGAGACAAAGAGAATAAATAGGAAGCTTACCCGCGTCATGGGCTTGCTCAGGAAAGACCAGTGGAGTGGATCTTCCAAAGAGAGAGAGAGATCCTTCCCCACTGGTAGTCAGCTCTTAAATGGGTCTAGGAGAGGTGGAGCCAGGCTCCACCCCTTCCTGCAGCACAGGTGAATTGCTTTCACCTGTGCTCCCAGGGCTGACTCATTGCTCGCCTCAGGTGATCAATCAGAGGTTCAGGCCATGACTCAGCAGTTCCCATACACTCCACCCCTTCACGGCGTGAACCAATGATCAGGTTGACTAATGGGTAAGCTTCTTCTAATACAGTGACCCACTATATCGCGACGCATGTTGGTACAATTCAAGACAAGTGATTGGTGAACATTGATAGTCTTGTATGGGCCAGTGCTCGATGAAGTTGCTAGAGGCATGCAGTTGTCAGGTGCAGGTCCGTCTTATGTTCCATCAGTCCCATATAGGCCATCACTGGGTGTCGCACGTGATCTGACTGTAACACTGGAACGCTTTGATGGCATTTCGTTCCTTCCGGTGATCCTGAAGGCTCGAAGACTCATGGGGAGTAATACAGATGTTTCAGGGGTACCAGGAGGGGAAGGTCTGCTCTCCAGGGCAAGATACAGGCCACATTTCTATCCTGGGTCAACACTTCAGCTTGTACTGGGGCATATCCTGGCCGCTTGTACCACACCTTCCGGCCAGATATCTGTGGCTGCATAACTATATCAGGCACCAGAGGAGGTGTTCTGATCTGCCATAGGGACATGATGGGGGTCCCTTTAGCAATGAAGATTGGAGTGTTGACCACAATATCAGTAGGCCATGTACCTATTACTGGAGGAACTACTGAGCCTCCCACCTCCAACAGTCTCCCCCAAGGTGCAAGTAGGCCACACCACTTCAGTCCCACCTGCACCTTCCAAGGCCATTTTATTCTATGGGTACCTGGTTCTAAATTCTCAGGGGCAGGGAGCAGAAGATTATTTTCATTCCCAATCTGGGGTCTTACCTGATAATCAATGCCCATAATTTGGATCCTAAGCGGGGTGGCCCATGTTGTCTGCAGCATTCTCAGGGCACTGGGTCTGCCATCTCGGGGTCTTTCATTCAGGTCCCGCAAGGTTTCATACAGTCTTTTCGTCCACCCCTGCAGGGACTGGGAGTCTGTCTTCAGGGCAGCCTTAAGAATACCATTATAACGTTCAATGAGGCCTGCCCCCGTTGGATTATATGGCAGGTGGAATCGCCATTCGATGTTGTTTTCTTCTGCCCAGCGCTGTATCATTGCACCAGTAAAATGAGTCCCTTGGTCACTCTCAATGACTTGAGGTGTCCCGTAGGCAGACATCAATTTAGTCAGTGCCTTGATGGTATATGCCTGGTTTGCTTTCGGTACTGGATAGGCCTGCAGTAGCCCACTTGCAGTGTCGACGCAGGTCAGGGCATATCTTGCCCCCTCAGACCGAGGAAGGGGCCCAGTGTAATCGACCTGCCATCGCTGGAGAGGATTGTGTTCTCTAGCAAGATGGGCTGTCGTTTCCGGCAATGATCTCGGTCTCATCTTAGAGTAAGCGTCGCAATCCCGGCATGCCTGGACGATGTCAGGTAGTTGTATGGGCAGCCCCCATGCTTTAGCAGCTGCCCACATTGTCTTTTGTCCCGCATGCCGTAGCTTCTGATGTAACCAACGGGCGATGTTCTCAGATGGTGAATTCTCAATCCATCGAACTCAGCCCAGCGTGTCGGCTTCATCATTTCCCAGTGACTGTAGGGGCTGATGACCAGAAACATGGTAGACACATATAGTCCGGTGTTTGACTGTATTCCATATGTCTAACCACATGTCTTTGCCCCAGATTGGTCGGGCGTGGATAGTCCATTCCTGGGTGGCCCACTGTGCAATCCAAAGAGTGAGCCCCCGGCACACAGCCCAACTGTCTGTACAGATATTCAGAATACCATCACCGGGTTCCTTGGTTATAACCATCCACACGGCTCGCAGTTCTGCCCATTGGCTGCTCTGACCATCCCCCTCGTCAAACCAGATTGTCTCAGTCGAAGGATGGTATGCTATCACTCTCCACTTGCTCGGGTTGCCCTTGCTGGACCCATCTGTATACCAGGCATCTTCAGGGATAGGATATTTCCCCTCCTGAACAGGACTCTTCTCTAGTGGAGCGACCAGTGTTTCTTTTGGTGCATCACAATGATAGGTCACTGGGCCTAGGATCTTCTGAAGCTCTTCTTTTAAGGGTGATGAAGACAGACTACTCCTCTGGCTGAGGTAAGCGACCCATCGTGCCACTGTTTGTGCTTGGGCCACCCCTGTCTTAGGAAGGTGGGTCAGATCTTTCACCCACCCCTGAATCGGCAGAGTGGTCTTCACTATAACTTCAGCAGTCTGGGTTATTGGCTCTACTGCCTGTAATGCTGAATAGGCAGCCAATAACTGTTTTTCAATCATACTATATCTTTCTTCTGCTCCATGACAGACCTGAGACCAAAAACCAATGGGGGTCCGAACAGAACTCTGGCGTTGCCACAGGCCCCAACCAAAGCCGTCTTGAGTAATGTGAACATCCAACTCAGCTGGGAGGGTAGGATCAAATATACCCAATGCCTGGGCTTGTTTAACTGCCTGTTTTGCCTGTTGGAAAGCATCCTGTTCTGTTTTCCCCCAGTCCCATAGCTGCCCCTTTTTTGTGAGTCTGTACAGTGGCCTTAGCAGCTGCGCCAGGTGAGGTATAAAGGAACGCCAGTAACCCAGTATACCTAGAAACTCTTGCAGCTGCTTCGATGTTGTAGGAACTGGGAACGCCTGAACCTTATCTATGACAGCACTGGGTAGTACTTAGGTCTTTCCTGACCAAACCACCCCCAGGAATTTTACAGACAGGCCCGGACCTTGCACCTTTTGGGGATTTATAGCCCACCCCCTCTGTTGTAAATAGGCGGTTAATGAATCTGCCGCCTGCCCTACTGCCTCCAGTGAGTCGGATGTCAACAGGAGATCATCAATATAATGATACAGATTAACATCATCAGGTTTTTTCCAATCAGCCAGGTCACACGCCACTAGATTATGACAATATGTTGGTGAATGCATGTACCCCTGTGGCAGGACCTGAAAGGTCCACTGCCTGCTTCCCCATGTAAATGCAAATTGATCTTGAGATTCCTCAGCAATTGGGATACTGAAGAACACATTTGCTAAATCTAGGACACAATGATAGGTTTTTATCTCCGTACTCAACGTATCCATTAGGGAGGCAATATTGGGTACGGCCGCATGAATAGGCAGCGTGACATTATTTAATTCTCTGTAATCTACTGTCATTCTCCACGTGCCATCCGACTTTTGCACTGGCCATATGGGGGAATTATATGGGCTGTGTGCAGGTCTTATAATGCCCACTTTTTCTAATTCCTGCACCGTTCTCAATATTTCATCTTGCCCACACGGGAGTCTATACTGTCTTACATTAGTAATCCAGCGTGGTTTCGGCAGGCAAATAGGCCCATGTTTTGCATGGCCTCTTAATATTGCCTGCACCGCCCGGATACTGATACATCTCTGTCAAAGTCTGAACTCTCCCACAGTTGTCTGGAGAGCCAGACCCCATAGAATATCTATGCCCAAGATGTACTCCTGGACTGGGGCAATAGATACCTTATACTCCCGGGGTGGGAGACGCCCAACCCCCAGTTTTAACCATGTTTGGGTGACAGGAATAGTCTGTCCCCCAAAACCACCAATCATCACTCTGTCTCCATTAAATTTGGTTGGATCTCCGTAAATAATTGATGTTTCTGCCCGAGTGTCTACTAATGCCATAACTCTTTGGATGTTTTTTCAGGACCAATAAATCGTTAGTTCTACATAGGGCCTCCGGTCCCGTCTGGAGGCCCTAGGGGGACTAACATCCCTCATCACGCCATGAATGTCCAATTCTTTTGCTTCTGGTGGCTCAGGCATTGTAGCCCGAGACACCTGAGGCGGCTTTTTTTTCCTATTAGGAACAATGAAATCCTCCAAGTTCCGTGTTGTTGTTGGCATTCTGTCTATAACCCTTACCCTTGGTTTCTTAGGGTAGGTTTGAAATTTTTGGTTGTCCTTTAGTTGTTTCCACAGTTGGAGAAGGACATGGTTGGGCTGGCCGTCAATCTTAGCAAATTGGACCCCAGCCCGAATTAAATCATTAAACATTTGTTTTCGGGAGACCCTTATGGGTCCCGATTGAGGAGGTCGAGTAGCCGGCATTTTGGTTTTAGTCACCGGCAAGACCTCGGCTTCTTCTAGTGTCCGAATGTTGCGCTTATTGCGCAGGCGTTCTGTTTCTCCCAGGTCGGCCACTAACTGGGCAGCCTGCTGGACAACTGCTTCTGAGGCCACCAGGGGATTTAATATAGAGACCAGAGTACCATACAGATGAGAGGGAGCTTGTTGTAAAATCAGGTCTCTCATCCCCGCTGAGAATTTGACCAGATCCGGGCCATCAAAGGTATCTTCATAAATTGCTTCCCTTACACCTAGCTCACGGATGTAATTTTGAAGGTCCTCCATGGAGGACCACATCCCTGTATGTAAAGGAATGTCAGATTTATTGGGCCATACCATACGGCAGGCCGCCATTAACCATTCTATTATAGAATGGTTTTCATCATTATATTGATTACCTGCATATAATCTTTGTCTGAGAGCAGGATGGACGGTCATTGTGGCCAATTTGGCTATTTCTGGGCCATTCACCAGAACACGTTCTGCCCCAGAATCCCATAGTCTTAACAACCAAGCCGGCACACTTTCTCTAGGTTTCTGCCTGAATTGTTGGACTAAGTCCATCAGTTCTGTTGCCGTGTACGGTCGGGCTGTTACGTGCAAGTGGGTTTGAACGGGGGGCCACTGATCAGGCGGCACTCCTGCTGGTCTGTCCTATACCTTTTTTGTTTTTTGAGTTATAACAGGACGGACTTCTAGAGCATCCGTCAAAATAGGACATTCAAGATCTGATTTAGATTGTTTATTTTCCTGATCAACGCAGTCCGTTGATTCAGGAGCCTGGTCATTGTTTATGGAAATATTACGAACTTGACCTATTGGAAGATGTAGAATTGGTTTTTTCCCTGTTAACATGCCAAGTTCCTGTTCTAACTTTTCAATACAATCTTTTAAAAGTTCATTTTCGTTCATTAAAGTATTATTCCTTATTTCAGCATTATTTAAAGCATTTAACAGTGGCCATGCCACTGCAGAAGCAGCTAACTGTCTCTCTCGTGACTAATATATCTTTGCCTAGTCCCTGAAAGTAATCTGCTAGGCGATATGGAGAAATGTTTCCCACAACACGTAGGGGACCCCACTTTTCAATGATAGTTGCCAATTCATAATAAGGGGATCCCGCAAATCCTGGGATCTGCCCTGGAATTATTTTATCTAGGGGGGGTAATGTTCTCCCCCTTGAACCATTTACAGGAATTCCAAAGAAAGGACATAGTGTAATTTTTAGTATATTCGGCTTGCCTGCCTGGCTCACCAAGTGTATAATCAATGAAAATTATAAAGGAATATTATATAATCAAATAATATTAAGATGTTATAATAATGAAATAAGCAAGAGAGCTAGGCACAGCGAGACAAAGAGAATAAATAGGAAGCTTACCCGCGTCGTGGGCTCGCTCAGGAAAGACCAGTGGAGTGGATCTTCCAAAGAGAGAGAGAGATCCTTCCCCACTGGTAGTCAGCTCTTAAATGGGTCTAGGAGAGGTGGAGCCAGGCTCCACCCCTTCCTGCAGCACAGGTGAATTGCTTTCACCTGTGCTCCCAGGGCTGACTCATTGCTCGCCTCAGGTGATTAATCAGAGGTTCAGGCCATGACTCAGCAGTTCCCATACACACACCCATTATTGTCCTTCTGTTTTGTTATGGTTTGTCGAGTTCTTTTTAGCATCGCTTCTGTCATAATCTGATCAAGTCAGCTGTTTCCTATTACTACCAGACTGGGGCTATCGGTGCAGTGACATCACACAGGATTAGAATTACCATCATCTGCACAAACAGCAAGTGGCTTGTGTGTCTTCCTATTTCAGTAGAGCTGTGTGCACATGTGTACAAAAATAATTAGGTATTCATCTTCCTCTAATGGTAAAAGATGGCTTCCTACCCCATCCCAAACATTATATACTATATATATTATATGCTATACCTCTATAGCATTAAAAACAAACAACAAAGAAAAACATAACCAAAAAAAATGAAGGGTTCCAAAACACTCTGTGAAAAAAAAAAATCCAATAGAAAGTGGTGAGGTTAACAGTAATGATGCCTGCTAAGAGCCTACTGTAATGTTTCATTTAGTAGTAACTAAGTGCCCCTGTAAGCAACTTATCCAATAATTAGCCCACAGAACAATTGCTGATCTAGCAGAGCAAAGTAGTAAGCAGCAGGGCTTGAAGCCAGGTGCTGAACTACTCCAAAAACAAGCTGGGGCAGCCCAGGTGACTCTATCAAATAAATGGAGCTACTTCTTGCAGCAGTAGGTAACATTCATGTAGAAAAAAATAAAATCATTTCAACTGAAAAAAGAACAATGTAATAGCCACATTGGAGCACCTGCTAACTTCACTGAGGAATTCCTGAAATAAACTAAAAGGACTAAAATCCCTTCGCTAGTCTAATCCAACACAGTTATGAAGCTAACCAGTAACCTGGGGCTCCATCATTCTCTATGCATAAGCATTCAACATTCAGCAGCAAACAAGCAGGCTGATTTCCTAACCCCATAAGTGCCTTGATTTCCTGCCACAGAATTTTGTATTTCAATCTGCAGGACAGTGCAATATAGAGACCAGACAAACCTCCCATTAAAGGAACACTCAGATGGTTACTGAAACTTGTACTGAGCTGGAGGTCATTCAGTGAACAGCAAACAAATCTTTTTCCCCATCTCTGTTTCAACTTCCAGCCCTCAGTGTAAGAAAAACAAGATTCAAAAGAAAGTGCAAACCTTTAAAAAAGCAGCACAGTGCTGTATCAGAGGTAGCTTGTTTACAGTCAGTAACACTTCCACAAAAGACATTCAGTAAAACAAAGAGCTTATAGAATGAGGAAAGAGCATACAGTGTACTGTTGCTTCCTTTCATTCTCTTCTCACTAAATTCAATGCAGAATATTACAGTACCTTTGCACAAAGGGACAACTATTTCCAGCTAATTCTGAAAGTCTTTATCCTATTGGCTGTGATTCTCTCTCTCATAACATGAAGATGATATTGCTTCAGTGAGATGAAGCTACAGATTGAGAACTCTGGAACAGGAAAGAGGAAGACAACTTAATTACAAAATAAAGTTGAATTTGCAGGTAGGCGGATCACTCAGTGATACTCTTGGAAAGTCAGGAGCAGGCCTAGGTCAGCATAACTGGATTTGATTCCAGATGGCAGTGACACACTGAGGAACAGTTCAGTTTTATGAAACAGCTAACCAGAATTTGAAGAATATTCTATCTAGGAGAAGAAACCTACACCACACTGATACATTCCTGTACATTCTTGTACAACCTGATAAGGATGTACAAAATCACATTTCTATTTTCACTGTTGACTACCAGATGGCATTTACAGCCGACAACCGACCTCAAATCTCCTCTGAGGACCTGAATGTTAGAAGCTGCCTTCCTGATTCCTCTTTAGCACGTGCACTGTTACCACAACATGGAGAAGAGCATGTACTTTTGCACCCCAGACAAAAACTGCAGCAGCATACACATACACATTGCATTCCCATCACTTCATCATGCTTTTGCTCCTACTATTTCTCCCTCCACCTCCCTCCATTGATGTACACATCCTGGTATTCAGCCATACTTTCTAACCACTTAATATTGCTGAGTAATCCCAAAAACTGTATTCCATGCAGTTACCTACACGTCTCGCTGGTGGTCCTAGAAACTAAGACCAGCAGCTCTCACCACAGCAGTTTGTGACTGTCCTCAGTTGCAAGACTTGGTGCAGGGTAGACAAGGAGAGGGGAACCACTCATCACATTGTCAAGCACAAGAGGCTCAGTTTGGTGAGCCTTCTGCAAGGATCAGAACAAATCAAGAGGCTGCAGCTGGGAGCTGCTAGATTGCAAGCAGAACAAGATGCCCTTCTGCTCCATTCCACTTGAAATAACCAACAATGAGCAGCATTTCAAGGACTGTGCAAGGTAAGAAATCACCAATTGCATTGGCAGATGAGTGGAAAATCTGGATCACAGTATGGTATGCAAAGTAAAATGCTCCTTGTGAAAACATCCAGCTTAGTAAACTGGCAATCTTCATTATTGAAAAATTTCAAGTGGCATTCAGGGGCAACCTCAGAGCATGCTATGATACTATGACACTGTCAAGCAGTCACAAGAATAGTAGACTTAGCTTTTAAAGTTCATGCTATGAAATAAAACAAACTAGAAACACTTATCTCTCTGCAGAAATGCCTGAAGCACAGTCTTGGATAAGCAACAGGAGGCTACAGTGCAAGACAAGGATAGAAACAACAGGAGGGAAACAGCTAGTCACTCAAAGGAGGCCACAGAAGAAACTATGCTACTCCTGAGATGATACAGAGGCTGTTGCATGACATCATCTACCATGAGCCTCCTACAATGGCTGTGTCACAGTTTCATTCTCTGTGGCTTCCACCTGATCCTTTCAGAGCAGCACACAAAACACCAAGCTGGATTTCTTTCAGCCTCTTCACAATTTCATGAAGAAAGTAAAACAGATTTGTTTCAGTATGTAATACTCAAATTTAGAGCTCAATCCCACTCTGAAATTTCACCTCGTTATTCATTCTAAATTATGTTAAGCAAATCAACACAGCTCTGAAATGCAAAGCACATCTCTCTGGCTGTAGCACAGTGATTTTCAGCTGTGCTCCAGCTGTTTGACTTCTAAGTCTCTGAGGCTCTCAGCACATCAGTTTAGCATTAGCAGCTTCAAATTTCTACTTCTTTGACCTAACTCAGGTGCCGCACAGGGTGATATACACAAAAAAGTTACCAAAGAGCAGGTGGCTCTGAAATTTAAACTCAGGTACATAATACTAGATTCCTCTAAGTGTTTTATTCTAGTTCAAGTATCAGCACTGTAATTTGTGAACAGTCTCAAAAACAGAATTCAAGTAACAGCCTCCAAGCATTGCAGGCAAATCTTTCATACTGTCCTTGTGATAACATGCTGCTGTATTTGCACAGGTCTTCAGAAAGTGATCAGAAACACACTATATATTTCTGTGTACTATATATATTATTAAATACAAGGTCAACAGTACTTGGAAGACCCACCAGTACTTTCTCAAGGATTCAGGAGCCCCATTTCACCTACGTGGTGTGGAAAACCTTATTTCTGAGATCCCAAAGTGGGTTATCAGTATATATGAAAACTGTTGAATTGAAAAATTATTCTGATCAGCCTTGCATGCTTTATGCAGGATAACCAATCCAAAATGCTGAGAATCATAGAACAGTTTGGGTTGGAAAAGTCCTTAAAGATCCTACAGTGCCAACCCTGCTGCCATGGATAAGAAAGGCTACTAACAACGATGAGGCTCCAGACACAGCATCACTGTATTTCACAGGCACACAGTCCTGCATAACTACATTGGTTCATACACTTGAAGCAGCCATTTCTCCACAAGAAGCACACTTCTCGCAGCCCAGCTGAAGGCTCTGCTCTGACAGGGCTGTGGGGTATCTGCAAACTGAACAGCCTAAATCTTCAACATCAGCCAGGCATAAAAAAGGGGAAAAATAAAATAAAGACAAAAAAATATTTCCAGGAAACATATGCTAGGCCTAACATCACAGAAATGCAATAGCAAATATTTTAGAACATAGATAGAAACACCAGTTCTTCCCAAGGGATAAATTCTTAAAGTACCTTTATCTCAATATTACCATATGCTTTCAGTAAGTAGCAATTCCTCATTTCAGACAGGAAGATATCACAACGAATCAAAGGTAACTCACTGAAATCTCCTTCCCATGCAAATTCTCCTTCTCTTTAAAGAGAAACAGAACACTCAATAACAGCTCAGGATAACAATAAATAAATACAGGTAAGTGAATATGAAAAAACCCAACCCACAAAGCCTCGCCTGGCAGCCCCGAGCAGGCAGCTGGCTGCACGTGGTGGTTTCACAGAACAGCGAAGGTTCAACTCAGCGCCCGAGGTCACCAAGAATGCAGGCCCATACATCCCCTGCCAAACCACAGACTCCAAGGGAGGCCTGGGACCGGCAATATCGGACAGCTCTGGCAAATTAAGTGAAGACAGCAATTAAATCTGAAGGGGTTTAAACGGCAGTGAACTCCCACATAAGGAAGTTTACTTTAAACGCGGGTAGCACGCTCCGCTGGTCCCATCGGACCGATCTGTTTCACCGGCAAAAGCAGCCTTTCGCTGAGAACAACCCGGTCGGACACGTGCTGTGCCCGCGCCGCAGCGCTCCGCAGCCCCCACACGGCGCCTGGCGGCCCCAGCACCACGCCGAGGCCGTCGCCCGCCCGTGAAGCGAATCTTTGGCAAGCCACCCCAGGACTGCCCCCGCTCCGAAGGCAAGCAGCGGCTGCGGGAGATACCGTACCGGCGGGCAGGAGACAGTCCAGCGGCGTAAAGACGCGCTCCATAGCCTCTCGCCGCTCACCGTGCAATACGAGCACGGAACGCCGGGCGCCCGACCAGCCGCCTCCGCCGGAAGAGCCAGGCGACAGCGAGACCTGAGCACGCCCCGCTTCTCCCGCCGGGGTACGGGCAGTCGGGTTCAACTCCGATGGGAGGAGCGGAAGGCGGTAACGGTAGCGCCGAGAGGCTCGGTCCCCGCCGCAATCCGCCACTCGGCGCTTGATTGAGGAAGCGGGAAGGCGGGGCGGCGGGCGGCGGAGGCTGCTGGCGGCGGAGCGGCGCGGGGCCCGGCGGGCAGGACTGCGTGTGGGTTTGTTGTGCCTGCGGCTCTGCAACGAACAGTTCTGTCAAAAGAGAAATCTGGTAGCCGAGCTGCGGCTGCAGTCCTGCAGCGAGGCCTCAGCACCTTCATGCAGCCCCTGTGCTGCTGTCACGCTGCTTCGCTGCGTCAGAGCCCCAGAACTTCGGTTTGGGAGTTTACAGGCTGGTTTTCGTCTTGTTTCGGATGCGAGCTTAGCTCCCAAGAGCCTGAACAGGGAAAACAGCCGACACGTGGCGTGATCGTTTTCCGTAGTTAGTTGTCCCTCCCCGTTTCCAGCCCCTGAGCAGAACTGTGACATTTACACTCAGCTTAACGCTCAGTGGAAAGTATTTTATAGTAATGTCACAAAATTTGTTACATAGATAGGTTTCAGTTGCTTGTAGAGTGTTAACTAGAAAATAAATAATTCTGAGGCATGGAATACTTTTGTGTGTGTGTGTGCAAGGAGCAGGAAGGTCAGACCTCGAGGCCCCCAGGATGTGACGGGTGTGTTCTGCCCCAGCTTGGCATTGCTGTGCCTCCTGTTGCCATCTCCACAGATGTCAGTCACCAACTCCACTCCCCGTGTGGCTGTGCACCAAACTGTCTCCCACTTCCCCTTGCTGTCTCTGTGCCTTGCCTGGGTTCCTTGGTCTGTACTCCAGCTTTGAAGCTTCAGCTGATTCCTCTGGCTCAGAGGAGCTGTGCTGCAGTAGAGAACAGCAAAGGAGTACAACCCGTGGCTTCTGCCTTCAGGAGCTCACCAATTTGTCACTGCTATCCCAGGAAACAATCTTCGAGCAAGTGGAAGCTCTGATGCAGAGTCCCTCTCAACAGCCACCACACACTTTCTTAGCGAGCCCTTGATAGAGGCACTTTGGGGTGGGATGAGATGGGCAGACATAGACTGGATTTAGAGATACTTGGGAAGAGAGTGAACAGCAGCCAGATAAGGTCTCCAGTCAAATCAGAGGAAAGTGGGACCCAGTCCACACTGTTAGGCTGAGGCTTGCAGCCAAACTGACAGATTCAATGGTCTTTGCTGCTTGGGTGAGGCTGGGCCATGTTTATCCTTTATGATGATGTGAGTCTGCAATGACTAACAATGCCTCTTTGGTCTGAACAGTGCAAGCACTAAGCATTCATATTGCCTCTTTCAGATAAGCTGTCGTGCCCCTGTGAGAAATTGCGGTCTACAAGTAATTCTAGGCCACAAAGATTATAAGAAGTTCTGAAGAGTTTAAAGCATGCGTGTCTTGACAATGAGAGAAGTGAAAAGTTCCTGGGAAAATCAAGGAAAATATGGATATCAAAATTATCACTGCTTACACTATAAAAATTAAAAATGTTTCACTTTTGAATCATTTAAAAGTTTTCTTTCCTCTCCACTGAGAACTTGAATTTCAAACAGTATCAGACAGAACTTTGACAGCAGCTCAGCATCTTTCTTTAACCAGGGTAAGAGCAATCAACATAAGAATGCTGATCGTGCAAGAACCACCATGCAGATGGCACTTCGCTGTCTTCCCTTCTGCCCTTTTTTTCCCCCCCTTTCAATTTTGCTAAGTGTTTTCCCACCGCTAGGTAAAATTATTAAATGTTCTCCGATATAGCTTATTTTTCTAAAGTTTCTGCCAGTCTTCCTGTAATTTTTATTTATTCTGATTTGTTATTTTTTCTGATAAAAGTACAGATAAGCAGCAGTGGCTTCTTAAGAACTGCTGTGCTTTCTCAGAGTGAAGGTCTGCCCTAGTTAGGACTCCATTCTATTTTTCTCCTCTGCACTCTTTCAACTTTTTTTTTTTTTTTAATTCAACTATTTTCCATTTCTCTGCTCTCTTCATCTCTCTTCATATCCGATGAGGCTTTTTCTGCTCTATCAGACTTCCACTCTATCAGGAGTTCCAGGCAGTTCTCTGCCCACCACTGCAAAAAATCAATCTCTTTGCTGATCATACTAATGCATGATTTGTAACAATAGCATTACAAAGAGAAATCAGTCTTGAGAGAGCAGGCTGGCACTAGGATCCTTAAAATCCTTTTGAGATGTTCAGAGGTCTGTAAGGTAAGGCAAAGTGCTGTATAAGTAGCTGAGGGGCAAGCGTGTCAGGTGCTCTTCGCTCTTACTGATAACTCTAACTTCTTTCCAGTGCCCTTTCTTTAAGGTTTTGGATCACTCATCCATAGTATAAAGCTCTTTTTAAAAGTGTCGGCTGTATATGAATAGCGTCAATCAGTGCTGAAATGCACAGATCTCTAAAACAGTACCTAACACAATTTAATGCACTTAGTAGAGCGTAGCAATGGTGTATATAGTGTAGGAACCCAGCTTGACATTTCTTCTACAGATAGCCCCCTAAGGACATCAAACTGGCAGGAGTCTATTTTATATTACTGAAGAATAAGCACTTCAATCTGCCTTTTGCACTCTTAACTTGGAGCTGGGGTATCAGTTAATTTTCCTGAGAAGGGTTACCACTTAAGGAAATAGCATCAGTTTTCCCAGCCTTTGCCTAGGAAATGCCCCAGTAAATATTACACCTGCTTTTCCAGGTAGCAGGGAAGATCCAGCATTATTTCTTTTTTCTAGTTGGATCTCAAATCACATAGAAACAAAAAAGCCATCCAAACAAAAAAAAGATCCCTCTCCTCTGTTCTTTTCCTCTGTTTCTTTGTCTAATTTACTTTGCAGTGTTTTGCAGAAGAGTGTACAGAGAGGCTATGCAAGAAAGACATCCCAGAAGTGCTGTTGTGCTGTGATTACTACCATCTCCTCTGGTTAGTTAAAAGAAGCAAGTAATCTCAATCCTAAGTGCACAAGTAAACAGGCCAGCAGATGAAGTACCTGTGTGAGAGATGAATAAGTCTGACAGAGGAATTTTCTGAGAGATGGACAGGAAAGGTTGAGGAACTGTTCAGTCCTTATAAACCTCCTGTGCTTTCTAGCCAGCAGGTCAGGGCTATTACCTCATATGTTTTCTCTTATTTTTGAACAGACTAAATGGCTGGTGTCTATATGGAGAAAATCAGTTTATGTGCATATATACATAAGTATATGATATGTATATGAATACATATAGTATAAAACACAGTGCATATTAAGCTACGTAGGTATACGTTGTTCTTATCAGACCCTAGACAGACTCATCTTCTTTCTGGAAATTATTCAGGGAAGCAGTTGGTTGGCCAGCTTCTATAAAGGCTGGTTATACCAGGGCTAGTCCTACATTTCAGCATAACTACAGCTGCTCAGATGGGTAGAGTTGAAGGGTGCTGAGGAGGGTGGTAGCTTTTATTTACTCAGAACAGCTTCTGAGACTGAGCAAGAAAAGCAGAGGGGATTCAACCTAAATTGCCAGAGATTAAATGGGATGTATGCAACAGGGCTAAAGCCTACAAGGTTTGCTGTGCTTCTTTAAGATGATCAGTCCCTGCATATCCCAGTTTTGATAGGTGGCCCAGGCTAACTTACAGTAGCATCAATCACTTTCAGGATTTTCTTTCCTTCTTTCAAGTAGCCCAGTCTAGTTGAGACTGAAAGCTTGTCCAATAAACCAAAAGAACCTGTCTCCAGCATTAATGACATGTAGCTCCTCTGAAGACTGAAGTCAGTTTTGTTTGATTATGTCAGACATCACAATTAAAGATTGTTTGCAAAGTACTTTGGGTACTGTTCAGAAATTATGGCAGATCTCAGTAACTGGCAACATGTGTCACAACCTTTTTATTTGGTATATGGAACCAAATTTACCTGTGTATCTTCAAATATTTCTCTTGATGATGTATGACACAAGCTGCATGTAAGGAGATACTTCTATTGGTCTGTTGGTTTCTGCTGTTCCAATTTTATTGGTAATCAAGAACAGTTTGTGTAAAGCTGGCAATCAGGATTCAGGCAAGAATATTTTCTCCTTTCCTTCACAATTTCATTTTGAATTAATATTAATCTAGAGTTAAAACTAGTAGACTGAGAGAGCTTATCCTTGTGTCTATTCCAGCACTTATGCTGAATGATAAGTTTGGGAATGTTTAAATAGTGCCAATATCTGATTGTCTGCACAACCCCAAGTACTTTGTAATGCAAAAAATGCAAGCATCAGTAGAGAAATGTGGTGCTTAACTATAGACATTATGTCCTTACAATTCTCCTGTGCAACACTTCAAATCTACAACCTGCTTAAAACTCAAACATCAACTTGAAAGGTAAATCACTGAGGGAGGAAAAAAAGAGCTGCAAGTATACACAGCCAGGCAAAATCTCTCACATACAATCTTCAAGTCCAGCTCCTAGAATGATTATTAGGGCCATCATCACTTTTTTTGTTTTGTTTTTTTTTACTGGTCCTTAAGAGATTAGAATACAGTAATATATGTATATAAGTAAAGTGCAGTTTGTTTCTGTGTGATGCAGAGCAGGCTGAAGATAAACCTTATGGATTATTTTAAGTCATACAGTAAAGCAGAAGAAAATCATGCTGTAACAATTCTGTGGCTCACCAGGCAGAATGCTGCGAATGGAAGGCCTAATTTTTAACTCATGTTCTGCTATGGACACGTGTAGACAGAATCAAACCACACGGATCCATATCCTGAAACGCGTATGCTATGTTTTGTAACATTCTTTGTCTTTGTTTTCTCCTCTGTATAATGGCATCAGTGAAGTATACCCATAGTTTGGAATCAATCTGAGATCAACAGCCAAAACTAAATTAGTCTGTCAGTAATGAACAGGCAGAATGGTATTTTACCGTTTAGTTTCATTTTAAAAAAATGAGAAGAAAATTTATTAGAATCGTGAACATCATAAACATAGATGAAAGATAAACTTTAGAAAGAAGATTGTATATTGAAATGGTAACTTTTAGAAAATAAGAATTTTCATCACATTGTGCAATCTAATAAATGTGACTATGTCTTTGACTTCTTGGAGCCAGGAGACTGCACAATTTGCTGAGCCATTAGGAAAGTTATTCGATTAGCCTGGGTTGGAACTTCTCAGAAGCTTTGCTGTTGTGTCCTGTGATGTCTTCACGCTGATGGGCAGTTGAACTGCACAGCTCTTCTTTTGGACTCCTAGAAGGAACTAGAGGAGAAAATGTGATGGAAAAGAAGGCACACTGGTTGACATTAGGATAGTTTAATTAAAGGAAAAACAAACAAGCAAAAGCTGTGTGAAAACAAAGGGAGAAAACAGTTATGCTCTACTTCCCATCAGCAAGCAGTGTTTGCCACATCTTAGGCAGAAGACATTACTATGCATTTACTCAGAACAAGAGAACAGACATTTTTGTAAGGAGAGCTTCCTCTTTTCTTCCCCTTCCCCAGCTTGTATTGCTGAGAATGATGGCATTATATATGAAACATCTCCTGACTTAGGCCAACTGCTCTGACTGTGTCACCCCACACACCTCTTGCACACTCCCAACCTTCTGGCCTTAGGGAGGTTGGAGGCCAGACTGCTGTGTCAGCACTACACAGCAATAACTAAACATTGATGTGATGCCAATGTTGTTGTGGCTACAGAACGCAGCACTGCATGGGCTGCTGTGGGGAGATTGAACAGCCAGACCCAGTACATGTTTCATTGACAGCAGAATAAGAATTAAGAAAAATAAGAAAAAATCAGAGAAATGCTGTATTAAATTCTGCTAGGAGGAAATGTGTTGTTTTTTTTCTGGCATGTACAGAAACTCTTGTTCTGAAGTAATTCTCAAGGTAAGAGTTATAGAATCACTGAATCATTAAGGTTGGAAAAAAACACACTAACATCAGCTAGCCCAACCATCAACTCATCAGCACCATGCCCACTAAACCACGTCTTTCAGCGCCACATTTACCATTTTCTTGAACACCTCTGGAGACAGTGACTCCACCACCCTGGACAGCCTGTTCCAATACCTCACCACCTTCCGAGAACATTTTTTTCCTAATATCCTACTAGAACTTCCCCCGGCACAGATTAAGGCCATTGCCTCTCATCCTATCTCTAGATACCAGGGAAAAAGAGGCCAACCCCTGCCTCAGTACAGTCTCCTTTCAGGTAGTTTCAGTGATAAGGTTTTCCCTGAGTTTCCTCTTCTCCAGACTAAACAATCCCAATTCCCCCAGCCATTCCTCATAAGACTTGTGCTTCAGACCCTTCACCAGCTTCATTGCCCTTCCTTGGACATGCTCTAGGCCCTCAATGTCTTTTTTATAGAGAGAGGCCTGAAACTGAATACAGTACTCAAGATGCTGTCTCACCAGTGCCAAGTATACAGGAATGATCACCTCCCTAATCTTGCTGACTGCACTATTTCTAATGAAAGCCAAGAAGGATGCCATAGGCCTTTTTAGCCACCTAGACACACTGCTGGCTTGTGTTCAGCCAGCCTTCAACTATCAGCCCTTTCTCTTCATACAGTTTGCCAGCCACTCAGCTCCAAGCCTGTAGAAATGCATGGGGTTGTTGTGACCAAAGAGCAGGACCTGGCTCTTGATCTTGTTGAAGCTCATTCAGTTTGCCTTAGCCCATCCAGCCAGCCTATTCAGATCCTTCCAAAGAGCCTTCCTTCTCTCAGGCAGATTAATGTTTCCTCCCACCATGGTGTCATCTGCAGCCTTAGTGAGGGTGCACTTAATTGCCTCATTCAGATAATCAGTTTAGATATTTAACAGAGCCATCCCCAATACTGACTGTTGAAGAATATCGCTAGTGACTGATCACCAGCTGGATTTAACTCCATTCACCACCCCTCTCTGGGCCTGGCCACTCAGCCAGTTCTTTATCCAGTGAAGAATACACCTGTCCAAGCCATGGGATGCCAGCTTCTCTGGAAGAATATTGTGGGAGAGAGTCAAATGCTTTACCAAACTCCATGCAGACTACATCCAGAGCCTTTCCATCATCCGCTAGGCTGTCTGGTCATAGTAGGAGATCAGGTTGGTCAAGTAGGACCTGCTTTTCATGAACTCATGCCTCCTAGGCCTGATCCCCTGGTCGTCCTGCATATGCTACATGATTGTACTCAACATGATCTGCTCCATCACCTTCCCCGACACCAAGGTCAGGCTGACAGGCTTGCAGTTCTCTTGATACTCCTTCTGACACTTCTTAAAGATGGGCGTCACACTAGCAAGTCCCCAGTTGCCTGGAACCTCCCTGGTTGGCCAGGATAAGGCTGATAAATAATGGAAAGTGGCTTAGTAATCACACCCGCCAGCTCCATCCATCCCTCGGTTGGATCCCTTCCAGGCCCATGGACTTGTGATAGTCCAAGTGGTATAGCAGGTGTTATAATGGAGGTTATTAACTGTTTCCTCCTGAATTCTGTGGGGTTTATTCTGCTCCCCATCTCTGTCTTCCAGCTCATGGGGCTGAGTACTCTGGAGAAATGCAGATAATCACTCTGTGTTTTCTTCTCCAGCAAACTTGAATTTCTTACATAAGTGCTTCCCACAGCACCCAAAAGTGCCTATTTTTTATTCTGTCTCTTTACCCTAAATTACACTTCTCCTTATCTCTCTCAGCAGGTGATACAAAGAGGCAGCATCTAGCAAAACAACATAATTCACTTGGAAAATCAATACGATGCATTTGGACTGGATGCAAGAACACATGGGATGGCATGGGGTGCTGAAGTGTGATGAATACTGTGCTGCTTCTTTGTTCCTGGATGTGTGCTACTGTATCCAGAGTGAGAGGAAGTAAGCTGCAGTAGTTTCTCATGATGACCTATTCTGTTCTCATTTCTCTCACGGGAATGAGGTGGTCTTCAAAAACTACAGAGAGAAAACATTTCCCTGCAGTCATCTGAGCATGCACAGAGATCAGCATGAATCTGTGGCTATCAGATGATGAGCGAGCTAGTGTTTGCTCACAGATGAGTCATCTAAGTGAGGAAAGAAATGTTGAGTCCTGCAAGGTGCTGAGGAAGTCAGGGATAAAGTCATGGTGAGGGGGAGCCACACTGAGGGGTCTTTGGGGCGGTAGGAATGGAAGGCACCCAGATGCATCAGGAGCTTTGTTGTGTTCCATAAGTGGATACAACATGGTTACAAGTAGTTTAAAAGATACTAGTAGATGAAAGGTGATGGCTGCCATTCCATTCCATTATATTCCATTCCATTCCATCAGTCTGAACAGAGCTGACTAAGCCTGCCCTCAACTCAGTGCTAAAGCTTTTCTGACTTGCCTGCTAATTCTAACTTTTTTCAGCTGGTGCATGCAAAGGCACTTGCAAGCTGAAGTGGGATATCTGCTGTTAGTGCTTCTTTAACTGAGAGAAAGAAGAATTCCTGAGAGACTCTGTGAAATAATGAAGTACTTACAGTGAAGAGCATCACGTACATTTTGTTGTGTGCACTGGATGTTATTGCTTGTATTAGGACCTAAGCTCCAGGACAAACATTCAAAATACGTGCATAGATAAATATGTTGCATCTTCTTTTATCTTAGTTGCTTAGATTAGCTGCAGGCTGACATATGATGAAGTTCCCGTTTAAATCTTTAGAGTAAAACACTTTGAAAGCAAACCTATTAAGGTCAATAGAATGAACTTACAATGCCCAGGGTTAAGAAGGAGGGGGAGTAAGACAGACAGTAAATTGTTCTCCAAATGGCCTGTCACCTCCAGGTCTGCAGCTGGAGGCCTGCTAATGGATCATTCTATTATCTTTAATGAGCTTATTTTTATAGTGGTATCCACATAAAATTTAAAATAGCAGCCTCAGTTTTGTTGTCTGTGATGCTACATCTACCTTAAATACATTAAAAAATATTTTGTGAAGTCTAAGAAATTGCAACAGCATTATACACAGCATTAACTTAAAAATACCTAAAATAAAACAAAAAAGTACAGTATGTACAAATGTACAAAGTAATTTCTAGAAAACACATTCAGAATTGAATATATTCCCCAAGCTAGGGCTTTTTGTCTGTTTTTGCCTACTTCATGAGTGAACAATTAGTTATTTAGTTCAGACTTAAGATCAGTGCCTAAACATTGATTAGCACGCTATGAGACTGTTGTTCTAGTTGATTGTGTTCATCCTTTGGCAACTCTTCACCTTAGAAAATCTGGTGCCTATATTTTAAGACGGACTCCTATGTTCAGGTGTGCTGCTCAGGAATACAGTGAAACATGGAGAGGATTCTTGCTCTTGCAGTGTCTCTCCATTTCCTTCCTCCCTTTTTAGAAATTGTGCTGTACATTTCACAATGCCTGGAATTTTTGCTCAGTGTCATTTAGTCCTTCGGTAATTGCTGAGGCTCACCATATGACTTGGAGGTTTGTCCATCCTCAGCACTGCCAAGACATGCTACAATGAAAATATTCTATCTGTTTGGGCATTACTAAGAGCTTTCTCACTGTGAAATCCAAATATGAGTGAGGAAAATTCAAACTGAGGTTTAATAGTCCCAGTCGTGGTGTAGAATTACTCAAGATCACTGAAGTAACATTATTATTTGCAGTCCAAAATCGTGGTTAGCAGGTCAAGGGAGGTAATTGTCCCTCTCTACTCTGCCTTTGTGAAGCCCCAGTTAGAATAATGTGTCCAAGTCTGGGGTCCAAAACACAGGAAAGTTGTGGTGCTTTTGGAGTGGGTCCAGAGAAGGGCCATGAGGATGATCAAAGTGCTGTAGCACCACTCCTATCAAGACAGACTGAGGGAGCTTGGCTTGTTCAGTGTTGAGAAGAGAATGCTCTGGGGAGATCTCAGTATGGACTTCCAATATTTAAATACAGATTACAAACATGAGGGAAATCAACTTTTACATGGATAAATAGCGATAGGACAAAGGAAAATGGTTTTAAACTAAAGGAGGGGAGATTTAGATTAGATGTCTGGGAAATTTTTTACTGAGGGTGGTGAGGTGCTGGAACAAGTTACTTAGATAGGTTGTGGATGCACTGTTCCTGGGGGTGTTCAAGGCCAGGTTGGATGGGGCCCTGGTCAATCTGATCTAGTGCTTGATCTAGGAGTTGGTAACCCTGCCTGAGACAGGTTGGAACTTGATGATCCTCGAGGTCCCTCCAAATTCAAGCTATTCTATGAATCTATGAATGATTCTGCTTGCTAACCCTAAGAATAGAAAGGAGGCTGACAGCATAGCTGCAAAAAGAAAGAGTTGGATAAAGTTAGTAGCACAGAGTTTGAGGGAGTTTTCTTCCCCAGTACAGCTGAAATGGCAAGTGGGAACAGAAGCAGGTGGGGAAACCAAGCCTAATAGAAGTCTTTAACCACTGTGGAATGGCATATATACTACAGGATGGTTAAATTCTGGTGAATTCTAGCAGTAGGTTGATGTTAGCATATATTCATGTTGTATGGGAACTGTTGAATCATGGCCTGAACCTCTGATTGATCACCTGAGGCAAATACTGAGTCAGTCACAGGAGCACAGGTGAAGGCAATTCAGCTGTGTGACCTGAAGAGGTGGAGCCTGGCTGCACCTCTCTTAGACCCCATTTAAGGGCTGACTTCCATTGAGGGAGGATTTTTTTTGGAGATTGCTCTCTTTGGAGTTTTCCTGTAAGCCCAGGATGTGGGTGAGCATTTTCATTTATTTTTGGTTATCCCTTTCCACCATGATAATCTTTCTAGCTATACGATCTGTAAATACCAGCCTAACTACTCTGTATTTTTGTTGACTATATACATGTGATAAACCGAAGCTTATCTCATCCAAAGTGCTCATGCTACATGGTACATACTTTGGCCTCACTGTTACTGTGTTGTTAATCTTATGTGTGATCTGTTCTGTCGAGTTGATTAAATTCACAAATGTAGCCGAAGTTGAAAGTATTATGTGTTGACACACCATATTCTACTCATTTATAGCTGGTTTACTGATAGCTGTTATTTACACAGTGAAAAACTTATTTAATTAATTCCTTTAGCTCCATGTGAAATAGTTAAGTCTTAAAGTGCGTAAAATTACTTACCTGAATGCTGCAACTAGCCAGGATCTCCTTGCTTTGTATGATTCCTTTATCATCACTTTATCTAGTTTTAACTTTTGTTTCATCTTCCCTTTGTTTTTGTCCTTAATGATCCCTGAATTCTTCTTCCCTTGTGTTGAGTTCTAGCCTTTTCTTCCCATGAGCTGCCCTACCCAAAATAATGGAGCAGAATAACTTTTAGCAAAGCTGATTAATATTATTTTCTGTCTTGGCAAGCAGTAGTAAAGGAAATAATCATGCAAGTACCACCTATTTAAGACTCTAAGTCAATGAAATCTGTTGTAGTTGACATTATACACTATGAATGGTTTATCTCTCAAAGACCTAAATTTCTTTGTGGGGAGAAATAAATTGTGTATTTTTGATGAAATTATTTCCCAAGGAGTTCTAATCTAGAATATGAGTCTACTTCAATATTATTTTAATACAGTTATAAAGGGTGTGGTGCTCTCCAGTCTGTCTCTTTCCTCTCCGTTTTTATTATGTAGTCATACTCAGACTTCTGTTACAAACACGTTGTTTTAGGGCATATCTGTCAGTGGATAAATGACCTTGAAACTGCTTTAAAGAGTATGTTGGTAAGACGATAAAAAACTTCTCATGTTTTTGCAGACTGTAAATTATGTTTTTGCTTATGTCAGATGAATACAAGATCTCATATTGTAGTAGATTCACTTCCTCTGAACAGAGGAGTTGCTTACTTAAGAATATTTTGTTAGAAAAAGGAGAAGGCTTTTTTAGGCTATTTTTAATTGGAGGTGAGTTTTACTTTCACAGTGATGCTCCAAGATTTAAGACCAAAACAGGAAAAAAAATCTCAGTTCTCTAGAAATTAGAGTAAAGTAGTAGTATTGGGTTACTTATTTCATTCTGAAATAAATAGAATAGAATATATTTTATCACTGTACTATAGTGTAAAATATTTACTTTGTTCATTAAGGCAATAAAAGCATGGCAGATGTGGAAAAAGTATCATATAAATAACAGATATATTACCAAAAAGGCAGATGACAGATGGCGAGAAGTCATTACATTCTTTGTACCTATAGTAATTAAGAAGCATACTGTATATGGAAATACAAGCTTTCCATCAGAGCATAATGTGTTAAGTCTATAGCAAATCAAAGAGAATGGTATGAAAACACTTCAGAAACCCTCTGTCCTTCTTCATGAAGAAGCTTCATTTGTAGAATATGTGAATAAGAAACAAGTTCAGTGCTATTTCCTGGTAGCTTAAAACAGATTCTTAGTCTACTTTGCAAACTAAATGAAGTAAATAGTGAGTATCTGTGTATGCGAAATGATATGGAAAAGAGAGAAAGAGATTTGGGGTATCCTTAGTAATTGCTGATTCTACAGCACTGTTTACACTCCTGCTGACAGAGATGCAAATTTCTATCAATTTCTACCAGTTTTGTATGAAAAGCTATGATGAAGGAAGGAAAATATAAGCTCTCGTGTTATGAGACACTTGGACAACTCACTGTCTAAATTTCATAATACAGTGGAAAATATTTTTTAAGGATTTACAACAAGTTTCATCACACAAGTTGCTTGCAAGTGAGGATTTTTGCGCTTCACTCAAATATGGGAGAATGGAATTTGGACTCTACAGACAGAGGCCTAGTAAATTAAAGTTCTGACACAAAATATACAGGATGGTTAATTTAGCACTTCCCTGTTGAAAAGGATGGTATCTACCTTTCACTAATTAGAGAGCAAGGTGCTAAGCTTTGTGGTGAGTATCAGTATCAGAACACTCTTTAATTAACTTGAAAGAATTAAGATTTATTTAGTACTTAAGCAGACAAGATATGTTGCAAAACTGATCTTTTTACTGTAGTGTATTTGATGTGTTTGTACAGTTCAACAGAGAAACTGGTAGTTTTGATCCTTTAAGTGCAAACGCAGGTAAACTAATTCAGCAGAACGTAGTGCACCAAACTTACTTTTGCTTTCTTACACTCAGATTCTTATGGGGAAAAAGGTAACACTATCTATGTATTGAGCCAAGAATTCATAGCTACTCTACTTACTGTTTTAGCAGTACAGTAATCCAAAATAACTTCATCAATATAGAACAGCTCAATTGGTAGTGTAGTTGCATTGCTTTATACAGAAAGTCAGGTACTAATCCTACTCTCTGGTGTTATAGTCACTGCTTAGCTGTACCTCTTGATCCAAAGGTTGACCATTTCAGTCTTCCTTCAGGATCGAGGTGGTGGAGGGAGTTACAAGATATTAGCATCCCAAAGTCTCTGCTCTGAGAACATTGATGGAGGGATTTTCTTTGGTATTGCGTCTGTTCAGGATTCTATTATATACTTCTCATCCTAATCTCATTCATCTCCAGAAGATCTTAATGAAAGTTTGAAAACTACGCAACAGCATCATCTAACAACAGGGCAGCTGTTGTGTACACAAGCACCAAGGGGTCTGCCTGTTCTTTTCTGTCCCAAGCACTCACCAAGCTGAAGGTCAGCCAAGTCATCAGGCCATGGTCAGGGAGCCAATTACAAGCATTAACAAAGCTACAGCCAGCTTAGGGCAACACAACCCAGATGTGTCTTGAGACTCTACTCTCAGGTTGACATGAAGCATGTAGCTTTTTGTAGTCACTAATAAAAAAGTGTGCTTTGTCCTAAAATGGCCTAAACCATTTTTAATGGCTTACAATTTGTGCTATATATTGCTAAGTAATGTACAAATCAGACAGCATGTAGATAAGGTGGGTGTTAAAGAATGACTGTTTGGAGCTGTTTCCCAAGGTGATTCTACCACAGCTGTCATTCACATTATCTCTCCAATGCAGCAGGTGTTATGCTCAGTAAGCTTGTCTCTTGTTGCAACTAACTTTGATTGTAAAAAAAAAAAGTCTCATTTGTTTTTTCTTTTCTGTTGGAAGCACAGCTCCCTTCAGTAACTTAATCTGCGACTTAGTAGAGATATGAGCATAACAAATCTAAAAACTAACTTTAACAGTGAACACTAGTAATAGGAACTTCAATTCAGTGAAGTAGGAAATCAGGCTTCATTAGTTCCAAGGTTGACGAGGCTGTTTAATGTGTGCCTCAGGCTGAATCAGAATTTCTCAGAGCCTTTCCTAAAATGGTAGAACAAACTGAAAGCCTCAGCAGAGCTCTGATGGTGGAAGGGCTGTCATAGAGACATGTGATGAGTGAAATCCGGGGTTATTCAGGGGAAGATTTGGGGAGCTTATATTATGCCATCACAATACTATTTTAGCCAGTGGAAGGAACTGGAAGACTTGATCTTCACAAAGTAAAGAACTGTCAGAAGAAGGTATCAACAACTCTTGTACTAGCTTACCATATAATAAATGTGGTGATTATTTTGGTTAGCTAGGAAGAAACTAAACTTCTGAACGAATCCACACGTATTGACAAAAACCAGTGCAACAGCTGTCAATCCAGTGGGACTAACTCATAGCAAACATTCAAACTTCAGTGTGTCACTTTCTATGTTCCAGCTGAAAGCACATAGACAGCATTACTTTTGTGTGCTTGATGGTGAGGAGAATATTCAGCATGACTGCAGGGCTTGTATAACACTTATCAGAGCTTGCATAGCATCTATCACGTGGCCACTAGCACTGCAGGATCAGAAAACATTTATTTGTCTATCCAGTGGGGAGCTTCAATGCAAATTCCAAGTAGCAGACCCATTAGAGAAAGTGAACAGGTTGGTTAGAAAAGAGGCAGCTAACCATAACAATCCTGTAGGAAACCATTTCATGTGCTCAGAAAATGTTTCATCTTTAACAACTACCTGGGAAAGGAGTTTATAGCAGGATATGATTAGTGGACAGATCTTCCATTCACAGTCCAGGAAAGAGATTGTTTAATTCATAGAGACAAAAAGGCTGCAAGGTGCTATTTGAACCCTCTAATTACGGAGAGATTTCTCTTGTATGGGAAGATATTACTTTTTGCATTTTAAAGAGATATGCATCCAGCAAGTCTGATCTCACAGCTATTTGTCTTGCTTTTCCCTCTCCATCTCATTCACTTCATTTGTTTTCATGGTCAGAAGCTATTCAAATATCTAAATCCATCAAAGACCATATGTTGCTCTTTACTTTGACATATAGCCAATATCCTGATTATTTTGGACATAGTCATTCATACCATTATTGCTTCTGACAAAATAAATGATGATAACTGCTCATTTGCCTCCCACTACTGAAGCTGTGTAAATTGGATGATGGCACTGTTCAAGTGAAAAACAAATTTTGTCAGTTCCTGATTATTATTCATTTACACAGTGACTTCTCATCAGACAGTGGTATCCACATCTTGATGAGAAGAGAGCCTAAGTTTGGATTTTCTTAGTGTGTACATGTGTACATATGAATGCTAATGTCAGTGCCAAAGGCTATTGTGAAGGTATTAATTCTCCAACCATTACCTTTTAATACCTTTTATTTATAGCAAACTTTGAACCAGATTCTATTCGCAGTGATAGTTTGAAACTAGCTCAATTCTGGCTCACCTAAACTGTCAACAGTAATCAAACAGAAATTCACACTACAGTGAAACCTGATTGATTCACAGAAGGGTCTGGCTAGTGCCGTAATACTTAAGCTTTCTGGTAGGGTAGTCAGTCAGAGACCCAACTTCTTATCTCTACTGCAATAAATTGTTAAACTGGTAAATGTTTTAGACAAAACAACAGCTTTTTAAAAGAAAAAAAAAGGCAGGGGGGAATAAAAAGAATCTATTGAAGGATTTTCTATCTCAGTGAGAGGTTCTTGAAAAATAGATGAACAAAGTTTCAAGTCGCCATTCTCAGTCTAGAAGAGGGACTTTTAATGGCCCTTTCCCATGTAATTTGAAATCCCTTCATAGCTTCTAGGGAGTAGCCTTTAATGCAACAATCTGTTTAGTATAACTAAAGAACATGCATCAGTCCTACATCTGTCTTTATTAATCTTTTCCATTTGATCTCTACTCATAACTTCTATCAGTAAGCACCACATCTCCTTTCTTTCCTTCAAGCAAAAGAATAAACATAAATACTGTTTTAAGAAAAGCTTTGTCTATACGTTTTCCTCATCCATTAACATTTTTTGCCTTTCTTACAAAATGAACAAAAACCCCCTGTGAAATTACTTATCTGATGTTTTCAAAACTAGATTTCCAAGGTTTCAAAACCCAGGACAATTTTGTTGGGGGAAAAGATAGGGCAAGTGACACTTAAAGGAAGATCTGCTTCCTCTAATGTTTCACTAATTTCTGCAAATTTTGCAGATTTTTTTTCTGTGCTACTCTCTGCAGTGCTTAAAGCACTCACCTGAAATTATTTCAGAAATAATCAGTCTTTGTGTTTAAAGTAATTGACATGCCAGTGTCATGATCGAATCATGAGTTAGACTTCTCTGTTACTATTAGAATAGTGGGAGTGTGAAGGCATAAGGCAATTTGCTATTTGTTAAAAACCGGCAAACATTCTCAACCAGATTGATTTAAACAGATTATACCAAGTCCCTAACCAACCATCTCTCCAGTATGTACCTCTTTTTTGCAGGAGTCAACAACAGAACACTAAAAATTCTGCTAGGCACCATCTGAACTTCAGCCAGTTGTGATTTCTCACACTTAATGAATGTTCCAGGTGGAGAAAATTCCAGAACAATGTTGAAGCTGATAAATCACATGTGCATTATTGTGTTTAGTGCTAAAATGGGCCATATCTGAAACAATATGCAGAGTTACTTTGCTACTCAGCATTAGATGCAAAGAAACAAATGAAACAAAGTAACTGGTAAGAATCAGGTAAAATTTATTATGTAGAATGAATTTATATGACCTTGAGTTTCTAATCGAAGGGGATAATAAACTTGCGTTTTTCTAAAGTGACACTGGCTGTAGAAGACACTTCTGGAGTCACTTAACAGCAGTCAGAATCGTTCAGGTATGTATTATCAAAGAGCTCTATTGCCTACAGCATCACGTTTCTCTGCCATTTTCTGCAATTCTCAAGCCTGTCTTGATGTGAGGAGCTCTCTTCATCATGTGAGGAGTTCTGCATCACCATAATTATCTAAATCCCAAGCATGCGTTGATGAAGGATGTTAATTCTGTTGTAGAGAGTAAATGGAGATAGTTGCAAATGGTAAATTACAGATTACTAAACAAGCAATGCTTGAATGGTCTTTCAAATGAAGACTCTCCCATACTTCAAAAAATAACCTATTTTTACCATTTTTATTGCTACATTAAATTAAAAAGCAATTAATACAAAGCTACCAATTCAGGCAAAGAAAACATATTCTTTTGGATTTAGCTAGGTATAAACAATAAAAGCACTAGAGATTTGATCCTTAGTTCTTGTGTTAAGCCACATAAAAGTTGATGTCAAGTTTTACTTGTTTACTAATTTAAAAATAAAATTATAAAGCGTAACATCAAGAATTTCACAGCAGTCGCATTCTGTAAGGACTTGCCAATTTGTGATTAGTCTATAGATAAGATCTTTAATTGGACTTGTCATGATATACAATGCTGTGTAGATATGACCATAATTTTCATCAACATTGCTTTTTAAATCTACTTGATATTTTAAATCAGGATACTTGTCTGGCTGATCTTGGTTATAAGACGCAATCTAAAGATCTGTTTTAATATACTTTGAGACATTTTTCTTCTAAACTGGTCTCAGTAAAATATTTGCAGTATATTTTCTGAGATAAGTTCCTTTACTCTTACGATGTAGAAGGCACAGCACCACTGAACTTCACAGGCAGAAACTTCTAGCCAAGCCAACAATCTCAAACAATGCTCTCTGAACATGAAGGACATGAAGGACATGAAGTTGCATTATGAGAGCTGTCCACCTCCTTTTTTTCCCTAAATAAAGGACAGGAAGAAAAGTGTACACTAAAGTTCTTGTCTTCTCTATCTGTGCTTATGTTTTGCGTCAGTAAAGAGCTTTTAAAGAAGGCAAAACATAAATGCAGAGCACATTACGAGTGAGGGACACCATTACAGTGAGTAGCAGCCACACTCGCTAATGTTGTCATCCTGCCTTTAGAAATTGTTGTTTGTTCTTCAGAGCCCAGACAGACTTCAAGGAATCTTTGCCAAGCTACAAAAGCTTGACGATTAAAGTCTGTGTGGAAATATTATGAAGAAAAGAACAATTATCATGATGAGAGATAGATGTACTGTACCTAAAAGATTGTATTTTACTTCTTCGAGGGTAATTACAAAAGCTGTTGGAAAATTATCACACCCCTAGTCAACCCAGGCAGGATGCAGATGAACAGATGTTAGCGTTCATTACGAAACGCAGTGGAAGATGAACTGGGGACACTGGAAAAACCTCTGCAAGATGTAACTTTCTGTAACATAATCTTTGCGATGTAACTGCTTGAAGATGAACAGACAGGTTGGTGGAAATGTGTCGCTATCACTTGGGCTGACTGCTGAAGAAACAATCAAGTGGTACTACAGGGGATTGTCCTGAACTTAGTTGGTATTTGGCTTTATTGTTTCCTGTTATATACTTAGGCACAGCACTAAGGAGTAGTGTGGAAAATTTACTTGCCAGCCATCCCTACTAATGTGAGTACCTCTTTATAAAATCAATGAATACTAACCTGCTCCTGTGTGCTTTTTTGGGGATCAGTAAATCATGCACAGAATCAGTAGCACTTTTGCATAACAAGAAGCATGGTCTTGTAGAGCTAAAAATAGACGGACATCTATAGCTACTGGATCACCAGTATCTCAGATTGTACTTTAACATCTTCAGGTGAAAGTCCTGCGTATACAATTAAATGAACTTTGCCATAGGTCAGCTTTAGAATGGTGTTTATTTTTCACTGGTGAAGGCAAAAGGCTTAACCAGCCTTGTTTGTTTGCCAGAGGTGTTCTAAGTCCTCACTCCAAAGAGTAGTGGTCAACTACATTTTATATTTTGTCCCTAAACTCACAGTGCTTGTGTCACCTCTGTCTTCACAGTAGTAGTAAGCAGATCTTTCTATGAATGGCAGAGTGAAATATTTCAGAATGATTCCTGTTTTTTTCATTTTTACTCTGGTATTAAACCAGAGTTCTGACTTCTCTGCAGTTTTCTTCTTGTATTGGGAACACAGTGTAACAGATCTCAGTTCTAACAAGTTAAGACATAAGTCATTTTTTTTCCCCTTTCCTTTTGGGAGGTGCTTACAATGTTTTGCTTATGCTTGCTAGTATTATAAATGTTTTTTTTTTAAAGCCCTGGTATGGAACCCTTGATTAATGTCTAGTGCTTGCTGCTTGCTGGAAAGGTGGAAAACATGAAATAATCTTCACTCATGCTTGATATGAAGTCAAGATTGTATACTTTTTCCAGCTAAAGGGAAAAAAGCTGCACATAAAAATTGCCAGAAGTTCACTTGAGTAGAAAAAAAAATTGTAGGGCATTTTTGTGTTTTTATTGTTGAAAAGTTGAGACGCAGATTTTTTTTTTATAAAAAACAATTGGGCAAATTCAATACTGATCTGTTGGCAGATTCAGTTCATGATATGCAGTGAAGAAAAAAATACTCCTGAAATCTCTTTTTCCAACTGGAAGTGTTACCACTGAGCTGTGTTGAATCCTTAGAAAGAAGTATTAATAGTAACAGAGCAAGTGCTTTGTGGTTTCAGGCTGAGCAGTTTTGGGAAGGGGAAGATGACTAGATGAGGACTTTGACATATTCTTTCTCAACAATTGCACAAAGGATAAAAAAAAAAAGAGGATTTTAAAATGAAAGGAGAGGAGGGCAGGAGAGTGTCTGGGTCTATTTTGGTAAATAGTTGCACTCTAAAACAGAGACATGGCAAAAAATGAAGAGGATGGAATTCATCTGCATGTCACTTTTCATTGACAGTGTGATGCTAGTATGGTCCTGGCTTTAGTGCTGACAATGAATGGCTGGGTATTCTCACAACCTGGCTATGACAATTTAACTTACCAGCTGCTTTCCCTGGACTCTCCTATTAGTCAGTAGAAAGAAAATACTTCTCTGGAGAGCAGTTAGAAAAGGAGCCAAATTTGGTTCTGCAGAATTGGTTTCTGGAGAAGACTCACTTCTCTCCACTGAGTGTAGAGGATATTTGACTTTAGTCTTAAGGATAAGGAGGTGAGTACTTCCTTTTCTTCCCCAGCTTCCTGCTTTGATTTTAAAGGCCCAGATCATACTGGGTTTCTTCTCAAAATGCACACAAGAGAATGTATTTTAGAGGCCAGACTTGAAATGCCTGGATGCTTCAACCTAATGGATTTACAAGACATAGGATCAAAGATCTCTATTAACCAGAAGGTAATGAACCACAAAGAGTATTTAAACAGGCTATAAAGAGAAGTGCAGGATTGCTCTTGAGGGCTGCTCTTCTATATGGGGTAGAAAGTGGGGAAAAATGACACGTAGCATTATGGACAGGTATTCAATATATGACCTGATTTTTGGAGATAAAACTCCAACTTTATTTGGGTTTATATAGAAAAGAAATTATTTGTAGAACACAACAAAATGGTGCTTCCAAGGAAATGATGCTTCAACAAAAAGGATGCCTCTGTTAAGCAATAGTTAGCATCGCATTTCTTGTCTTTTGCCCAGGGTATGCAGTTTTGTGATATGAATAGGAGTTTTCTCTGGGCTGGTGTCAGTCTGGACCTGGGAACTGTAGTATCAGCAGGGTTGGGTGCACTTAGTTCTCTGCTGGAACATCTTCTGATTCATGTGGTGCATGCCAGGACAGTAGCACAATGTGAATTGATGGGCAGTAATTAGTGGAGATTGATAGTGGAAATTGAGAGACGTACCTCAAAAGTGCTTTCCTGATCCAAATCAAAACACTAAAGCACATTGCCTCAAATACAGCTTGAAGGGGCAGACATTTCTTATAAGCTCCCTGGATAAGCGCCCTTCACACTGCTGAATAGACCTGCTTGAATTTTTTTTGTCCACTGAAAATAAGTAATTTCCTTTAGAATTCTTCTTCCCTTTCTCCTTAGAAAAAAACTTGTCTGTAAACTCCTGTGGGAACTCACCTTTGCCTTTTCGTAAGAACATCAGAGCCCAACACTTCACCACTTTAGATCCCAATGCCTGGTTACTACAGCTCACCAGAGCTGAGAGATGTTACGCCTCTGATTTAGAATAGTTTTGTATTTTCATTGAGCAGGAGCAAGGAAGTACCCAGAGCTGTAAGACATTTGGGTGACGCCCATTTATCTTTCACAGAGTGAGGAAAGGAAGAAAAGCGACAACTATTTTAGTAGAGGATCAAGCTTTCTGTACTTTGACTCTTATCACTGGCATGTAGAGTTACTGTTTTGATAACGGTTGCTGAGCTTCTGTGAGTACTGAGGTATTTCATGAACACTGAAATAAAATCTCAATTAATGTGTTAGTTATCTAGAAAAGATACCAATAGGCAGTGTCTACCTTTTTCTTCCCAGAGAATTGATTTTCAATTTTTATTATTTATATATTTAATATATTTTTTCTTAAACTTCTATTTAGGTTTGTGGATAGTACGAAACAAACACTACCCTACACTCCAGATGGTATGCCATATCAAGATAACTGGCATATGCACAAATTCCTTAAGAACTCTGCCACATCTTTGAATGTGGGTAGTGTTAGATCTGCCAACTACAACAGCTTTGTTGTCCTGTTTCCCTGACAGACTGTCTCTGTTAGCTTTGGGGGAATAATCATCAGCAAATTCCATTCTAGTATTTGCTCTTTTCCTGGGGTTCACAGGAGCTGGAGAGTTGCATGTGTTTGTACCCTTCAATGCATACAGCAGGAGCCACGTGCCAACCCTGAGAGGATTTGAAAGACAATGAATATAGCTTGGTAGCAACTGGAACAGGAACAACCTTGAGGTGAATGTACTGGGAATTTGATTTAGAGAGATTGTGCTCAGGTATGAGCTTGTGCTTGTTTCGGAATTTGGAAAGTATACAAATCAAAACTTGAATGGGAAAGGAAAGACGACATTATTGGCCTTTCCTAAAATCCAGAGGTAGCAAGCCACTTGCCAGAAGAGCATGTGCTCCCTTTACACTTTTTTTAGCACACATATGACATTTATTAATATTGCAGCAGAGGAAAATACAAATGTAATAATGAGATTTCAATAAATGAAATCTATACACAGTTCATCAATTGTGTTTGCACACTTGTAGAATGCTACAGCTGAGGAGGATGTACTGAAAATATAAATATTTCAAATGATTTACGTGTTCCTCTCAATTGCCTGGGGGAACAAGGCAGCTATGAAATTTACTCATCCTGGTAATCCCTAATATTAAAACTACTGCAGAATATATGAAGAAATGTAGTTCACACAACAAGAAAAAATTACCTAGTGAATCTGAGTTTTGAAAACAGTGTGTAAACACTGAATTTTTATCTCTGGATTATGCAAATAGGTTTTCATGTACAAAGACAGATCCATTTGAAGGAACTCATTTTCCTGTGTCTTCTGAACACCTAGTACTATGTGCATATTTTTGTTGGTTGTCTAAAATACTCAGCTATCTTTTTCTTTTGTCACTTCAGTTTCTGTAGCAATATATATCAAAATGCCATATGATGTATAGTCAACCACAAAACCCTAGGTAGCAGTTTTTGTATAATAGAATTTCAAAAATGGATGTGAAGTGAGGCATTCAGGTGTAGGAAGAGGAACGAACCTTAACTGTTTATGAATCTGAGTCTGATGTACACAATGGTTCTTGATGTTTTGGGGGATAGCAATGTTGGCAGCTTGAGGTACTTTTTCTGGTCTTAAATTCTCATGTTTCAAAATTTGGGATGCTGTGATGCATTCTAATGAAAGTAGACCATCATCAAATTTCCTGTGGTCTGTCAGCCCACTGATCTTCTTTTCTTATTTCATTTATTGTAAAACAATCCAGATGACGAGTGGGAATGAGGATAGGAACTGTACTGCTGAAGGCCTTTATTTTTGGCTGGAAAATTAGGGAAGTTGCATTGATTCAAGATGTGTGGAGAGGGCTGTGATGGCAATGTAGACTGTGGACTTTTTTACGCATTTACCCACATATAATTTTAAATAAATTACATTTTTAAATATAACTGCAATAAATGCAACCATTTATATTTAGCAGTAATGACCCATCTGATGCTGGGGCCTCCATGGGGATATCTATCCCCTGATTTTCTTTAAGCTCTGTGCTATTTTGTGTCATTTCACAAAATCAGACCAAGCCAACTGTAAATCCAAGCACAATGTGCTTGCTAGCCATGCTGCATGCATTCCCTCTTTGCATGGGTTCCCTTAGCAGCATGAAGCGAACCTTCCTACCTTCAGAATTAACCATATGTGAAACTCATTAAGCAAATGTTAAGCAAGCATGTAGAAGACAGGAATTTCGTATGGGTTAAGTGATCCAGTAGTAATATTTAAAATTTAACAGTATTAAATGGATCTTCCGTCTTTTATTAGATGGAATTTTGAAAAATGCTATCTTTACAAACCAAACTTGAAAAATTCTGGCAGACATGTGCAATTTGAATCTGGAATCAGTGCAAATTGAATACCATCTGAGCAGAAGCAGTTCTTGCCCTGAAGTTCAGCCATGTTCTCTGGGTGCTTGCCAAAATGCAGTAACGCAGTAAATCAGGGATATGGATTGAATGCCAAGCTGTGGTAACCACAAAAGCACAGTTCACTGAGAAAGTATTTTCCCTCTATTTTTTAATGATGAGTATGTGCTATAGCTTGCAAAGCTTCAAGCTTTTCTTTGAATACAGGCAGCTTCCTTGGCTTTGAGGGCACCACCTTCAGTGCTGGAGCACTGCCTCAGTACTGGTTGCTGTCGGGACTGCTGAAGGGACGACATAGTGTTGCTGAAAGCTTTTGTAGTGCCTCTGCCCTTGCTTTGGTCTTATCAAGGTGGAACACAGCTGCTGTAACCAACAGCAGAATCCACAAATTAAAAGACTGAGTCTGATTCCATGTTGTCAGTTCATGGAGCATCTTCAGTTTGGCAAGGACTTAACCCTGTAGGAGAACAGGGCAGGATCCTCTACTGTCAGGCCAGGTATATATGAAAAGGCTATGACATTTGTCATGCTCAGTGGCAAGAGAGGCTCTTTCCTGGACATAAAATGTAACCACTGCCACAGGTAGGAATTTGGGCTTAGCTCTTCATTTATTTCATAGAATAGTAGAGTCATTAAGGTTGGAAAAGACCACTAAGATCAAGTAGCCTAACTGTTAACCCATCAGCACCATGCCCACTGAATCACATCCCTCAAAGCCACATCTACCATTTTCTTGAACAACTCCAGGGACGGTGACTCCACCATTTCCCTGGACAGCCTGTTCCAATTCCTTCCCACTTTCTGAGGATAAATTTTTTACTGAAAGTGGTGAGATGCTGGAACAGATTGCAAAGAGATGCTGTGAATGCTCTACCCTGGATGTGTTTAAGGCCAAGTTGAATAGGGCCCTGGGCAATCTGATCTAGTAATTAATCTAGCGACTGGCAACCCTACCTGTGACAGGGGTTTGGAACTTGATGATCCTAGAGATCCACTAAGACCTAAGCCATTCTATGATTCTGTGGGAAACAGGATGGGGAGGCAAGAGTGTCTTAGGTTTTTTTTTTGAAGAGACATCTGGTTATATGTTTTGAGTTTTTAAAATTATTGGTGGTTAAACTTGTAGTTCTTTTTCATTGACGATATGGAAATTTTATGATTAAAAAATAACACTTTATATGTGATTTTAATTAGAATTATTAAAATAAAACTTCAAAGTTCCCATTAAAGTGAATAACTCCTGCCTCAATTTTTACTAGCACTGATGTACTTTTACTAGTATTCACATAGCCACTGTAAAGGGACAGAAAAGGCAAGGAATTCACAGCTGGAGGGGATTTCTCTAAATCTTTACTGTTAATGTCAAGAAAAGCAACAACAACAAAAAAACCTCTTTACAAACAGAAACAATATGACAAGTACATCCCAAGTTCCTACTCTCTATTTTCCAAGTCACAAATTCTTGGTCTCTAACTTTTGTGTGTTGTTCTGGTAGCTGACATTTTCAGATGAGAAATACCATTTGTGAGGAAGAATAGGGAATGGAGATGGGGGAAGGCACAAATAGTGTAGACCCCAAGAAATAGAGAAGGTGAGCAGTGGCTGAAGAAGAGCAAAGAGTTGTGAAGTGATCAAATTATTTTGATCAAATTTGACTGAGTTAGTTTGATTTTCAAACATGAATATGCATAGGATGCATGATGTGTGTGCATGTAAGTAGGATAAAATCATATAAAATAGTCTGCCACATCCCGAGGCTGTATTAGTCATGCCTAAACATTTTCAGGGAAAGAACTTGTTCTTTAAAACACATGGTGATTAAAGACCTCTACTCTTGTTTGGCAGCATATTATATTGTTTAACCATCATTATTTGTTTTCCTAAAAGTTAATATAAATCTCACTTGAGGCAGTTTAAATCCACTCTTTGTTCTATTCACTGTGAAAAAAGAGAAGCAAGCTATGCTTCTTCTCTTTGCAGCAGCCTGCTACACATTTGAAAAGTTTCAATGCTAACACTTAACTGCTCCTTTCTCCAAAATTTATAACCCTTGCTTATTCAGATATATTTACTAGTCTGCTATTGTGCCCAACAGTGTCCACCTTAAATAACATACTCAAAATTCCCCTCAGAACTCCACTTGAGGCCACTACAGTATCAGAATACTACGAAAACATAGAATCAAAGAATGCCTTAAGTTGGAAGAGACCTTAAAGACCAGCTAGTTCCAAATCCACTGCAATTGGCAGGATGCCCAACCCAGGCTGTCCAGGGCTCCATCCAACCTGGTCTGCAGGGATGGGGCACCCACAACTTCTCCGGGCAACCTGTTCCAGTGCCTCAGCACCCTCTGAGTAAAGAATTCCTTCCTAACATCTAGCCTAAATTTCTCCTCTTTTAGTTTAAAGCCATTGCCCTTTGTCCTGTCACTACTTGACCATGTAAAAAGTTGGTTCCCCTCCTGCTTATAAGCTCCCTTCAAATACTGGAGAGCCTCAGTGGAGTTTCCCCAGAGCCTTATCTTCCCCAGGATGAACAAGCTCAACTCCTTCAACCTTTCTTCACAGGAGAGGTGCTCCAGCCCATAGATCATCTTTGTGGGCTTTCTCTGGACCTCCTCCAACAGCTCTGCATCCTTCCTCTGCTGGGAGCCTCAGGAAGAGTTTTAAAGGAAGTGACATTTGTGGCTACAGCAAATATTGTTTTGTAGAGAGAGCTGACCTTGGTAGTTTATCTTGCTTTTGCAAGAACTTGTTTTGAAAGCAGGTGTTCCACTTGGGTTTTGTATCATGCATTGGCTGCAGGGGTACAGTGTGCAAGTGGAAAAATCTCTGCAGACCCTGGGGAGAATAAAAGCATGAAAGAAGCTGCAGTGGGGAAGAGAGAAAAAGTGCACTTTGAAGCAAGGGATGCCCTGCTGGCATTACCTATAAAATCCACTGCTGGCGTGTTTGTTCTTTCTCCTTTTCAGCAGTTTGTTGTCTCTCAAGGATCAGTAAGTAATAGTGCGCTTGCTTTTGGAATTTTTGCTTGCTGCTTACTGGGATTATCTAAAATGGATGCCTGTGTGTGCGTGAGAGTGTACGTATGCCGAATAAAACTCATAACCCTCTGTGCTGCTCTGACTGCAATGTTTGCTTAACTGTGGTCCTGAGACATCCTGTCTCTCAGGTCCAAACATACCCTGAAACAACTGCTGAGCACCAGGTCCAATAATGCTTCACCTGTAGTTGGTCTGTTCAATACCTGGACCAAGAACTTATATCATTGTACTCCAGGAATTTCCTGGATTGGTTGCAAATGACCATGCTGTTTTCCCATCAGATATCTATGGTTGAAATCCCCCATCAGGCTGAGAGCCTGTGAGCGTGATGGCTCTTCTAGCTGAAGCAAGAAGGCCTTGTCAGCAGGCTCCCCTTGATCAGGCTGCCTATAATAGACACCAACTACTGGATGTCCTGGCCTGTTACTGGTCTGATTCTTAATTTTGACTCACAAACTTGGTTCCGGAAGAATTTTTCATCTACTTTTTTTTCACAAATTTGTGTTTTTAAATCAAATGAAAATCCTAGTGCCAAGCACAGAAGCCTTACAGAATTCAGTACTATTTGCTATTGCAATAGTAACACACCTGCTGGAGCCTGCTATATTTCTACTCTAGGGAAAAATAGTTGATTAAATTTCTACTTATTAAAAATAGATTTTTATATTTAGTATAATCTTCTGTAAGGCTCTTTGAATATCTTATCAAAGCTTTCTAATGAAATAAAATTCTCAACCCTCCTTACTACTCACCAAAAAACTTCTGCCAAAGTAAACTTATTGGGGAGTGAACTCTGTCTTAGTAAGATATTTTATACGTAGACTGACAAACATTCCTGCAGCTACAGTCTTAACGATGACATTATTAACTTACTTTCATGTACAAAAACAACAATTTGGAAGAAGATGAACACAGAATGAGCTGTAAGTGTTAAATATAGTTCAGAAATTAGAGTGCAGTCTTTCAGAGAAAACCACAGGCTGTAGTTATGGGCAAAAACAGTTTCTCTTCCCTTTAGGAAGAAATGGGAAAAGATAACCAATGGCTAAAATGCTGTGCTCATACAAGTTTCAGAGTACAAACCTTTCACATGCATTCAACAAAGAAGCAGGCACTAAGTATACTGTTAACTTGCTAATAGATGCATTGCCAACAGGCTGGGCAAGGGAAAGTGCTGTTAGCAGCAGCTGGCAGGTGATCTGAAACAGAGATAGGACTCCTGGCATCCTACTAGGGAAGAGATAGAGGGAAAAAAAAAAAAAAAAAGAAGGAAAGAGATGAAAAAAAAGAAGTCAAAGCCTTGACCATTTTTTTGTTTGCCTTGGCAATAGGCAGACTTTATGAATGACATGGAAGGATCTGGTTAATGTGCCTTTTAGTTACCACTTAAAAGAAAAAGAAACAGATGTTAATGACATGAGAGTCCTGGAGAGATGTGGCAAATGAGAAGAGTATTGATCAGGCACCCACCGTAGGAACAGCTGCTTGATGTGGCCCCCTGAGAGAGAGAGAGAGAGAGAAAAGAAAGAAAGGAGGGAGGGAAAATTAAACAAAAGAAACAACCAGCCCTGAAGTAAGAGAAAGAAAAGAACAAGAGGAAAATTAAATAGAAACCTGGAAATTAGGAAGCAAAGCCAATGTCAGCTTTTATTGGCTGCTGTTACAATTACTAATGGAACCATTAACAAAACCCACAGCACTAACCATAACATCCTTTGCCATTTGCCAGGTTTGTGGGGACATCTCTCTCCTCTTCTCAGAGTGTTGCAGTACATATTGTAGTGTCGAGTTCCTGTTACAGCTCACATCCTACCATCCTAGGTGAATTAGGAGCCTTACTTCTTGATTCTTGCCTCCACCCACACAGGAGGCGGGATGTATGTCGTGTGTATGAGTCTGGTTTTGAAATCCAAATTCAATTGCATGAAATTTATGTCCTTATGGTTTCAGGCAACTGCTCCACCCAACTAAACTAATTGTGTCACCTAATTCATCTTAGAGTAACAGGCCCCCAAAACATCTTAGGTTCTTTGGAAAAAAATGAGAAATAACAATAATAATAATAATAATAATAAAAAAAAACCAAAGCAAAACAAGCATACAAACAAAAAACAAAAAGCAAAACAAAACAAAAAATCAACCCCCCTACCCCAAAACAAAACAAAACAAACAAAAAAACAAAGAGAAACAAACCAAAAAAAACCCCAGTCAAAATAAAACGATTTTTTCAGTGTCTGAAATATATAACTTGCATTGCAATATGTCCTCCAATGACCACATCTTGTAGTATTTACTTGTGCAATGTGTACTTTGCATTTATTTCTGTTATCATTAATGATAGCATAAGTCAAAATTCATTTTCTCAAAGTATGTAAAATTACATGGCTATAAGGACAAAGTAAATAAAGAGACGTAAGAATGAGTCTGAAAGCTTGATTTCACAGTCAGGCTAGTTTAAAACTAGCCATGCTTTACTGTCTTCAATTCATATTCATGCACAATTCCCTCTTCAAATAAAATCACCTCAGATACAAGCCTGTATCTTAAGTTGTAAATAGTTCAAGTTGGGACTGTGAGATTTATACAGTTCCAGAATAACGTATCTGCTGCTTTCATAAACTACCACAACAGAAATGAATCCTACAAGGAAAGAGAACTAAACAGAAGAGAAGAATTGACTGCGTATGGATGAGAGAGAAAAATTTTTTAAAAAGTAAGGAGCATAGGTGTTGGGCAACTAACAAGAAGGCTGACGATTCTTCAGGGATAGAAATCTTACCGTTTGCCTGTAATATCTGTGTAATGTGGAAGCTAATGCAATACCTCTTAAGAGACGTGAGAGCTTTACAGTAGTGCAGATAAGAACAGCTTCTAGTTAGAGGCTTCAGGCATTAAGGACAATTTCTCTTCAGGGCACATAAACTTCTGACAATGGGTGTGATGTTAAATCTTCACAGCAAAATTATGAAAAATAGTTTTTCTCAGACTAAAGGGAGGATTTATTAGATGTGTAAAATACAATTGGATTGTAAAATACAGGCCAGAGATATAGGAAAACAAAACAAAACATTTTGATTTTTCTTGAAAGTTAGCATATTGCATTATTAAATATCTGAACCATGACCAAAATAAGATGCAACAAATGCCCAGCAACAAGACAGTATAGGAAATGGAACAGTTACTTGCCACCATGAATAATATTTTTCAGAAATTTGTTCCTCACTTGTCCAGAGCAGAGAACTCATTTTATCAGGGCAGCAATGCTGAACATCCACCTCTCTTTTGGAGTGTGAGTGGGCATTCTGCCATATGTTGTCAATAGAATGTTCCTGAGGTTGTTGCCTGAGGGAAAAATAGCACTTTCAGAAGAGAAAATCTGCAAAGACAAAGAGGAAAAATCTAGCATTCACTTGTTGGATGATGAGAATGAATTAAAACACCCACTCAAATGCTGTAGTTTAAAGAAGGTTCATTGAATGAGCAATAATCATAAACAATGCAGTTGGAAGAGAATATGCTAGGTTATGAAAGAGGCTAACATATAGCAGAATCAGAAATGAACTCAGTCTGCTCTCCAGGGGACTAATGGCTACTGTTTTGCTTTGTTTCCATTCAGACATCTGTTAAATGGATATAATTATTCTTACATACTTCACAGTAATGCTTTGTGACTTAATTACTTGCTTATAAAGTGACCGCAGATTGTAGGGTACATTGTACTAGAAAGACATATCCTGTAACTGAAAATTTAACATACAGCTCTCTTCATCTCTGTTCTATCCATGTCTTGCACTTCTACAAAACACTGTACTATTATCACCAGTATCTGAAAGCTGTAGCTCAAGCTTTTTCTTTCACCTGCAGGCTAGATCTTCTACCTGGGGTATTGCATTCATGCACCATGGTAAGTCAACAAGTGGTGACACTGTTGCCTTTGGCAGGAGACCCAGTTTTGTTTCAAAAAGAGGGCAGACCTTGGGAAGCATCCATTTATACTTCCAGATTTAGAGTAGGCAAAGGCTGTATTTATTCCTTCAAAAAAAAAAAAAAGAAAGAAAGAAATCAAAATATCCCCCCTATGCCACACTTGTACTATAACACAAAAAAAGTTTGTGTGTGTGCATGCTGCATTTTATATATGTACGCATGTAAACAGATAGATATATAAATGCAGAAAATTTTGACCAAGAATATAGTTAAGACAGTCATTATCATGACATTAGACGTGGCAATGAGCAATACCTCTAATAAGGTGTAACAGACAGCAGATTCTGCTGCTGGACTCATCTAGCAGCCTTCCACCCTAGAGCTTGGGCTAACTCTTTTACATCAGCTTCATTAAGGTCATACGGAAGCCACCCTTACAGAGAAAAGTAGAAATCGCTAGTGAGTTACACAGAAAAAGTCTCATCTGCCCAGCTGGGGAATCCATGAAGACCTCTTCCCTTCTCTGATACTCCAGGAACATAACAAAATTTGTAATTATGCTAAAGCCAAGTTCTATGCAGGATTCAGTACAGATTGTCTTGCAGTAGCTGAGCTGTGTAACTTCTGGTAGCACTTTGTCAGGAGCTCCCCTTGACTTAGGCAGCCTAAGGGGTGTGATTTCCATGGGTGGGATTGGTTAAATATGTGCCCAACAACTTACTTCATCTTACCTCAGATGATAGCTTCCTTGGCCATCATAAACCAGTTGAGTTGAATGTTTCTGAAACAGCAGGACAGTGTAAGAACAATGATTTTTCATGTCCTTACCTTTACCAAGGTTCTAATTCTCAATGTCCCGGCTGGTACCTGTAGTTAAAGAGTTTGCTTTATCCTAAATTCCACTCGCTAACAAAAACAATGCTTAAGTTGTAAACTTTGTATGCCTAAGGAATGATAAGATGTTAAGAGAAATGAAGTGCTCAGGAATCCTACTAATTTTAAACATACTGAGTTGTCGTGGTTTTATGATTTGTTATTGGTATTCCACATCATAACATTGTGCAATCCACTGGGAGTTAAAGAGTTAATACTGCAGCTCTGGTCTCAAAAGAGAAGAGTCTACTACAGATCACAGAAGACTTCAATATTATGTTTTCATTTTCTTTTTGGAGGAAAAGACAGAAAACTGACTGGGAGTCATGAGACCAAGCTTTTTTTTTCTGCACATCTCCAGGGTGTGTGCTCCCTAGCCATCTCACCTACAGCGTTAGAGTAAGGCCTTTGATTTTGGACACCCTCTCTCTCATTTATTTGATTTATTAGCTTCTGTTCCAATTATATCGTATTATGTTGTGCTATCTCACATTCCACCACCATATTTAGTAAATTAGTTTTCTTCCCTAGCTTGTTGCTGCTGTTATTTTTTCTTCCTGATTAGGCCTACTTCCCTACCTTTTCCCTACCATGCACCACTCCCTTTCCCCTTTCCCTGAGATGTGGGTCCTGGGTCTTTCTGCCCCATTAGTCACAAATATAAGCCGAACCATGCCAGAACCGTGATATGAGTGAAAACAAAATTAAAGTAAAAGCTACTTGGTCAGCTCTTGATTAAAGTGATTTACATGTCTGACACTGGACAATCAGACTGAGCCACAAACAGCCTCAGGCACACTAAGAGGAGCAGTCAAAATAGCAGAAGTGGAA
The DNA here is from genome assembly GCA_037305975.1 of Chrysolophus pictus. NCBI lineage: Eukaryota > Metazoa > Chordata > Aves > Galliformes > Phasianidae > Chrysolophus > Chrysolophus pictus. The sequence continues at coordinate 1,263,812 of CM074577.1, forward strand.
CTGGACTGTAGCAAGGGCAAGAACAAACCAACCATGTACTCATGGTGCTTTGCTGGAGAAGAAGAGGCTGCTGTGATATTGCAGGTTGGGGCTGCATCCGATGAAACACATCTGTAGTGCTTCATTGCACCACGGCTTAATCAAGGGACTTGAGTCTGTTAGTTCCAAATGAGCATGAAGTGTGAAGCCGCTGCTGAAAAAAAGCTGGTTGCTGTTTGGAAGTACATGCAGTAGCATTACCAAGGAAGGAATCGAGGGAGTAATAAGAGTGCTGTTTTATATCAACACAGGGCCAGATTTGTGGCTGTGCACACAGCTCTAGTGCTATTGGTGCCTCTCTTCTGTTAGGCTGAGATTTATTCTATACACGAGATTGGTGCTGGTGGAAAAGTGCTAGCTGTTACCTGAAATATAAAATAAATCAGAAAGGCTTTAATGAGGGCAACGACAGTGATAAAAGCCTGAGGAAATATGTTTAATGCAAACAGTTAGGAGAACTGAGTGTGCAACAGGCCAATCTGATAGCATTTATGTGCCCACCCAGGATCAACTATGGCAGCACATTATTTTCAGTCTTGAATATGAACACAAGAAAAGAAAAATCAAACTAGGTTTGAACACTGGAAACAGTAACATCTGTTTTCTATAGATAAGTTCCTATGTGTATTCTTTGTCAGTACATAAGAAACAATTACCTCAGTTTTCCTTACCATCTCTTCTCAACACAAAATTTACAGGGACTTAATATTTTTAAGGGGTCTACACATCTAAAAGAAAAAGAAAGAAAAAAGTAAATGAAATCAGCAAATAGTATCAAAAATGTTAGGGGAGAAATAAAAGCTAACAGAAAACCAGCCTACTGAACACAAGTTTAGGATTAGAAGTGTTTGACTAAGTACCATGAAGCTTTCTTCAGAAGTGAAATGCTCTTGTATTATCTACTGAAAATATATCAGGATAATAAATGGATAACAGATACTGACATCTCCTTATGTCATTCTTGTATTAATTATTACAGAAGAAACATCCACAGAAAAAATTAAAATGTCCTGTCAGCTCTCTTTGTTTCTATTTCTAGATAGACACTTTGACACTTGACAAGAAAGTTACTGAGGAATGCAAACTTTAAGGGCTGCCAACTTGAAGTTACAAAACCCAGACTTTTCGACACATCTGACATTGAGTGGGAAGTCCGAAATATAAAGACATGCTGCCTGAATTTTGAAAAAGATATTGGTGGCTTAAAACACAGAATCTTAATGATGCATCACAAGTCACAGAGCAACACAGAATCACAGAATGGCCTGGGTTGGACCTCCTCCAACAGCTCTGCATCTTTCCTGTGCTGGGAGCATCAGGTCTCCAGACGAGTACTCCAGATGAGGCCTTAGAAGGACAGAGTAGAGAGGGACAATCACCTACCTTACCCTGGTAGTGTTGCCTCTTTTGATGCAGCCTGTGATACAGTTGGCCTTCTGGACTGCAAGAGCACACTGTTGGCTCATTCCAGCCTTCATCCATTAGAACCCTGAAGTATCTCTCTGCAAAGCTGCTCTGAAGGAGCTCTCCCAGACTATAAACATATATCTATGGTTATATGGTATTGCCTGACCAAAGTGCAACATCTTTCACTTGTCCTTGCTGAACTTGACTAGGTTCTCATGCGCCCACTTTTTGAGCCTGCCCCTTCAGGTGGTATCCTTCCTTCTATGGTGTCAACTGCACTTCTCATCTTGGTGTCTGTATCAAACTTGTGGAGGGTGCACTCAATCCAACTGTCTATGTCATTGATAAAGATGTTGAAGAGCACTGATCCCCAGACAGACCCCAGTGGGACATCACTTCTGACCAGACTACATCTGGGCATAGAACCATTGACTACACTGTGGCTATGTCCATCCAGCTAATTCTTTATCCACTGAATAATTCAGCCTTCAAATCCATATCTCTCCAATTTGGAAGTAAGGGGCATGGTGCAGGACCATGTCAAAGGCCTTGCGGAAGTCCAGGTAGATGTCATCATTTGCCTTTCCTTGGTATGTCAATGCCACCACTCCATCAAGGAAGGCCACCAAATTGGTTAGGAATTACTGCCCTTGGTGAAGGTGTGGTGGCTGTCTCAGATCACCTTCTCATCTCACATCTGCCTTAACTTCTCTTCCAGGAGAAAGACTCACTGGCCTGAAGTTTCCTTGGTCTTTCTTTCTCCTTTTCTTAAAAATGGGAATGATGTTTCCCTTTTTCCAGGCACTGAGAACTTAGTCTGACAGCCACAACTTATCAAATACAATGGAGAGTGTCTTAAAAATCACATTAGCAAGTTCCTTCAAAACCCTGGGACGTATGTTTCCTAGGCCCATAGAAATTCAGCTTCATGAGGCTGTCTTGGACTAGCTCTACTCTTATAAAGGGAAGGATTTTGCTTCCCTGACCCCCACTTATAGGTTCAAGAGCATGAAAAGCATGGGAAGCATGACTGGCATTGAAGACTAAAGCAAAGTACTCACTAAATACCTCAATCTTGTCCATGTTTCAGGAAACCAATTCTCCCTTCTCATTCATAAGAGGAGTACATTCTCCTTTTTCTGTCTGCTATGACCAATGTACCTGAAGAATCCCTTCTTGTTGTTTTTCATATCCTTCACCATGTTTAGTTCCATCTATAACTTGGCTTTTCTGATCTAATCTCTGCACTTCTGAACAATATCCTTATATTCTTCCTAGTCCACCTTTTCCTGCTTCCGCTGTTCATACTTCTTTCTCTCAGTTTGATCAATAGGTCCTTGCTCAACCATGTTGGTTTCCTGCCTCCTCCGCTTGGTTTGTTATGCTGGGGAATGGAGAACTCTTGTGCTCTCAAAAAGGTATTCTTGAAGCACTGCCATCTCTGTTCTGTTCTTTTGAAATTATCCATAAGAATAGTTTCCCAGTGGATCTCATCCAACAGTTTCTTAAAAAGCCTGATGTTTGCCCTCTTGAAGTTTGGGGTCCTGACTCTGCTTTGTGAGGCTGACATTCCTCAAGATCATTAACTCAACCATGACATGGTCACTATAGTCCATGCTGCCTCCAATCTTAATCTCTTCAGTGATTTCCTCTGCACTGGTGGGCATCAGGTTCAGTAATGCTTCACACCTGGTTGATCTGTCCAATACCTGGACCAGGAAGTTATCATCAGTTCACTCCAGGAGTCTCCTGGATTGATTGCTCTCAGTCAGCTCTCTGTATTATTTTCCAGCGATGCTCATGTTTGAAATCCTCCTCTCAACAATCAGGTTGAGAGCCTGCAAGCATGAAGGCTCTAGCTGAAGCAAGAAGGTCTTGTCACCAGGCAGTTCTTGAATAATAAAAAATGAATGAATGTGCATATATATGAATGCATAATTTAGTGTTCCAGATCTTCACAAAAGTGAAGTGCAAACAGCCACTGGGATGGTTCTTTGGCCTCCTTAAAGACATGACCATAACTCACTCTATTATATGCGACCATAACTCACTCTATTATATGCATTACTCTATCTGTACTTTGACAACTTGGGGAGCTACTGTAGAAAAACAAAACTTTCAAGAAGTATTTTAGAAAAGCAACAGTTTATTGTATTTGGATGAAGGGTAATTACAAAATGGATTTTATTTTAATAAACACAAGCACAGCTTGAAAGCACTCTTAGTGGCTGACTACTATTTTCAAAAAAGTTTTTGGTAACACTGCAAGTTTTTGCCAGATGCAACATAGTGTTATTGCAGAGATGCCACTGTGTAGTTTCTCTGCAGTCTAGTGATGAGACTTACAAATATTTGCAAGGAAGAACTCATGGCTACTATCCACTTTTCTTATCAAGCTTTTCATTAGGGATGCAAAGAAACCAATACAAAAGATAGACCGCCATTTACCTGCGGGTTTTACTTGCATGAACACAATTTTACTTGATTGTATTCAACTTCCATTTGGGAATTAGGAGGCATGGAGAAAGAGGAGAGAATCATCATCAATAAAAAAAAAAATCATCAATAAAACATGTTTGTTTGAATGTAAGATACAACACAAAACACTAAGCATAGGGTTGTTAAATAACCTAAGATGAGTGAGTTATTTATTTATTTATTTAAACTGAAAACTGCTGGGAAAATAATTGCAAGATCATAACAGTGTTCTGATTAAGTTAAGTTTAATCATGGTCTTTCCTTTGTATTTGGGCAATGAGACATTTTCTTAAATTCAGAGAAAGTCTTTGGAGACTGCAGGAATATCAGAGGGAAAAAGAAATGGCCAGTAGTGAACTAGACAAAGACAAAAATGCAGTGACTGAAAGTTTAACAATGGAAATCACAATCCTTGTCAAAGCAACTATATTTTTTTCAAGTTGGACATAAGTTACCGTCTTCTTTTCACAGCAGTAATATTGGCAATAGCTGTGATATTCCAATGGTATAACGAAGCAAAGACTGAAGAAGACGGCAGAGATCTAGAAAAATAACTGGAAGACAGACAAAATTGCAGGCACAAAGTGCCTTTCTCTGGGTCTGAAGCATAAGTAGCAAAGTTCAAAGTTAAATTCCAACTGAAAAAAGCTCCTTTAAGTGGGCCATATCTTTCAGATTAGGGCACTGTGCCTATGGAGCACCTGCTTGTCTCTGTGGGACAGAGGCAGAAAGATGGTCTTTCTGGAATACAGAAGAGGCCTCAGAAATAGGTAAAACTAAGAAGTGCCATAAAACCAGTATCACTAATATATCCATATTCTTAATGCCTAACTGACTCCAGAGTTTTTGATTTGTGCTCATCTCTGGGAGGTGTTTTGCATGACATATTTTTGAACACTTATTGTAGCAAACAATGAAAAGATTTGCAGTAAAAGAAATGCACTTTCAATCTAAGGAGAGATTAATTTCTCCAGAAAAAGAAATAATTGTCTTCAATTCTGTAATATTGTTTCCAGGTAATAACTTTTGTAAGCAAAGAAAGGACTTGCTGCAGAAAGGTGAATAACAGTGATACCAATGAAAATGCTGGCACTAGAGACAGGTATTTGGTACAAAATTTAAGAAGTAGCTTCAGCTCCCACTAGAGAAGGTGAAGCAGCAACTTACCCCAAATAGCTGTACTGCTGAACAACAAGTAGCCAAGAAAAGAACCTAGGAATCAGTTCCATGTCATGCATCTAAATTGCTAGGCAGTGCTGCCTCCTTTTGTGCCAGTAATAGGTTAACCTCACTCAATTCAAATGTTTGCAAGCAAACTTTGAGTGGAAGCTTTTATAAGTAGTCCTTTTTATAGATTACTAATCCAGTTTTTCAAGAACAAGAATCCACCAGTCAGATTTTACCCTTTCTGTCCTCTTGAAACTATAGCAGTCAATGGCCGTAAATTAGAACAGGAGAGGAAGCTGAAGTTATTAAGTAGATAATCTCTTTCTCGTAATACTAAACGTGAATCACTATTGGCAGTCACTTAGGACAGTCTACATATAACAGGTATCATGGAAACATACCAAAGAAATTCAGATAAAATTATAGTGTTTGATTAAGTGTTCAAAGAGAAATGATTGAATATCTTCAAAGCTGGCACTGAGAGCTATAGGGATGATTTATCTGATAGATTTGAAACCTTTGATCAAATGAGGATTCAAAGGTTCACCATATTTATGGAATTACTACACTAAAGGATATATTGCTTTGGAGGTGGAGATCAATAGCAGTTTGTGAAAAGCCAAAGTTAGAACCATCTTAAGCTAAAACAAGCATTCAATATAGAGTTTATCATTATAGATTTTACGTTGTCTGGTATAAAAAGACAGACTGACGTTTGACCTTCACGAATTCCTGTGTAAGGGAGAGAAAATACATATTTTCAGAAAAAAATAAGAAAGAAAGTAAAAAAAGGATGATATAAAGCCCTAGGACTGAGGTGGGAAACTAGGCACATTAGTTAAAGGCAATTTATGGGCATTTCCAAGCAGGCCTTGACAAGGCAGCACAAAGGCTAATGCTCACTTAGTACTCATTTGCAAACATCTGACTGAACCAGCCTTTCTCCCAACACCATGATCCTGTAGTCAGATAGCAAATATATGTTGCATGTGTCATTGTGAGAATCCTTCTTTGTTTTTTGACTCAAAGCTTGCTTCCTGAGGTATTTCTTGTGATAAGACTCTGATTGATTTGTTGAGGAGACAAGTGATGGGTGCTACCGTGTGACAATTGACACTGGGAACATTTGAAAGCCCCTTCCTCCAGAGTTGCTTACCCCCGGAAGAGAGTGCTCAGGAGTGTTTACTGGCAGAAGATCTGGACTGTGACTAAATAGCTCCAGCTTGGTATGGGAAAACTGGGGAATGATACCATCGTTTCCTGTGAAAAACAGGATGCAGATGGGCATCCCTGCTCCCTCCTATCTGCTGGCAAGGCCCGGAAGGTGGGAACAAAGGAATTTCTGCTGAGATCCCAGAGCCAGCAGCTGCCACTCCAAGGAGAGCTGACTCACCACTTTGGATTTGAGCTGTCACTGCAAAGACAGCTGACTCGACCACTTTGAAAGCATTGAAAAGGGGCCATCATCGCCATGGTCGTCGTCGTCGCCGTCGTTGTGGTCAACAGAACAACAGTGCCCGATGACCCACCACTACTGAAGATCAAAGACTAAACTACGAACCACGCTGGATCCATGGTGGTGACTATCTCCCTCTTACTGCCTACAAAGACTCCTTGCTTCTTCTTTCCTATCTTTTCTATCGCCCTCCTTCCTTTCCCCATTACCCTAATTAATAATAGCATCCATCCTCCCCTTCCCCATCTCCCTAATTAAGATCTGTAAAAAACTGGTCGGACCAACATTTGAACTGTTATTTCTTAATCTCACTCTGGGTATAGATATATTAAAAGAACATCCTCTCCCTCCTATAAATCGGAGCGAGACAGTCATGTACTAACTAAATTACAAATCTATGTGTAGGTACAGATTTTTAATGAAATTACAGATTTAGGATGTCCTAATTTTTGCTTTCATCTGAGCAATGAAAAGGCTGACAAGGACTCTCAGCAACTGTGTATTTGTATGGGGTGAGACCTTAGCCTGACTTGTTCCCATCTCAGGGAAAATTTATTCATTAATCTCAGTGAAGAAAGGATTCCACCCACAGAAACTGGCTTTTAATGATGGGCTTAGTCATGTATGAAAAATTCTCCTTTAATATGTCTTTAACTGTTCCCTTCTATGAAATGAGGCTGACACTGATTATTTTGCTCTCTTGTCTAATTTTAAATATTAGCTTCTGGAAAAATCCTACTAAAGAGAATAAACCAAGGGACAGTTTTCAGAACACTGAAGTAATACAGGAATCTGAAGTTCAGTGGGCTTCAGTGAGGTTTGAAATATAAATCAGCACTTTGGAAAAAAATTGTGTACAGTGTTTGATCCACTGAATTCTCATTCTTATTAAAAAAAAACCCTAAAGTACAGTATTACAAAAAGTAGTAAATCAAGAACTAGGTAAGGAGCTGTCTGAGGCAAGCAGATAGGGAGACAAATGGCAGCACAGTCAGGGAAGGATGTTATGTGAATTTCTGAACCAGCATCAAATGCTATTACGTGAAGTGCTTCCATCAGAAAAATGGGGAATAACTACAGTCCACTGAGAGAGAAGGGAAGGGAGAGGGAGAGACAGGGAAGGATGGAAGGAACCAGGTGGTTTTCAGAGTGGGTAAAAAAACTCGATCAGCAAGATGGAGGTAGTGATTCATGGAAGATGCAGCACTGCCTGCTTTATTCCCTTGTTAAAAAATGCCAGGCTGCAGAGGATCCTTGGGCAAATGCTGAGCAGTGTCATTGGCTCCTGCTCCTTTCTTGTGACAGTTAATGAGAAGAATTGTAGTCCAGCCAGATTCTTGGGGGAAGGAGGACTATAGCCAGTGGGTTTGACTTGTAATATTCTGTCTGGTTTTCCTCCTTGTGATTTTGACTTCAATTTATCCTGCTACTTGAACAAGGGCACTTCTGTCTGATAGGTGAAACAGATTCTGCTCTCCTTGAAGGATTAAGGAGATCATCCTACCTGCAGGGTTATCTTTGTTTTCACTCTGAAGGGTGCAAAATTGTCTTTCCAACTCTAGCTGGCAGAGCAGTACAAAGAATTAATAGTGAATTGTTTCTATTTGCTTGTATTGCAGCTTTGGCTAGAGATTATGACATCCATTGTTAGATGTCATCCCAACATAGTGTGAGTAAGATCACGTCTTTGCAGTTCATAAAAAAATGTATGATCAAGAAATGAGTATTTCGTAAAGAAAGGCTGAAGCATAGGGAACTTCAAAGAGATGTTTACAAATACAGTACAACACTGAGCACAGATAGTTCAGCTTGAATAACATCCCTTCTCAGTTAGGAGTTTAATATTCTAGATTTTCAGATAAATAGCAACCCTCTTCTTAGTTAACTTGGTTAACATTTCCAAAGCATTGCAAGATCTCTGGTAGTTAAATTTACTCACAAAAGGTAAGGAAGGAATTTTGTGACCAATCCTGAGTTCTCTCATCTCCATTCTAAAACAAATTGGCTAGTCTACAACTAATTAAACATGGAAGGGATCAAACACTGATGTCAAGATCTTCTAAGTAACAAGAGTCATAAGAAAGTTAATAACAATGACAATGTAAATTTGTGGGACAAGCTGTCTTATCACTTCTAATCATGTTTGAAATATTTTCTGAGGGCCACTATGAGTCCTGGAGATCTTAAAGTATCTTATGCCCTTGCCACAATTTCACCTCAAATATTGGAAGATAAGTAAAATGAGTCTGTGTCACAAAAGTTTGAACTCCTTGTTCTTTAGGAAGTTCTCTGCTCGCAATTGACTTTAAGAACTAGCAGGAACCACTTGGCTACAGACGTCCTTTGCCTTTTAAAATATCTCAATAGACAGGGAGAGATGCATATAGCAGGAAGAAGATGGGATGGACCTTGGATAGAAGAGTATGATGGTAGTTGATGATGAATCATTTGGGTGTTCACAAGCCTTTCTGATGAAAAACCCACTTAAGAGAATCATAGAATCATAGATCCATCAAGGTTGGAAAAGACCTCCAGCATCATTCAGTCCTACTCTCCACATATCACCAACATTTCCCATTAAACTATATCTCTAATTATATCTAAACATTTCTTGAACACCTGCAGGGACGATGAATCCACAGCCTCCCTGGGCAGCCCATTCTAGCGCCTAACCACTCTCTCACAGAGGAAGTATTTTCTAACATCCAACCTGAATCTCCCCTGGTGCAAACTGAGGCCATTCCCTTTAGTCCTATTGCAAGTTACGTAGGAAAAAGAGGCTGAACCTCACCTCACCATAACCTCCCTTCAGTAGTTACAGAGAGTAATAAGGTCACTCCTGAGCCTCTTCTCCAGACCAAATAATCCAAGTTTCCTCATCTGCTCCTCATAAGACTCATAAGCTCCAGACCCGTCACCAGCTTTTTTGCCCTTCTCTGGACTTGTTCCAATTGCCTCAATGTCTTTCTTGTAGTGAGAGGTCCTAACCTGAACAAAATATTTAAGGTGCAGCCTCACCAGGACTGAGTGCAAGGGGACGATCACTTCCCTGCTCCTTCTGGCAACACTAGTTCTGGTACAAGCCAGGATGTCATTGGCCTTGCCCACCTGGGCACACTGCTGGTTCATGTTCAGCTGAAACTGAACAAGTATCCCCAGGTCTATTTCCTCTGCAGTTTTCCAGCCACTCCCAGTGTTGTCTGGGATTGCTGTGGCCAAAGTGCAAGACCTGGTACTTGGTCTTGCTGAACTTCATCCCATTGGCTTCGGCCCAGCTATCCAGCCTGTCCAGTTTGCTTTGTAGGGCCCTCCTGTTCCCAGGCAGTTTGACACTTCTAGCCAACTTGGTGTCATCTGCAAACTTACTGAGGGTGCACTCAATGCCCTCATCCAGGCCATCAATAAAGACATTGAACAAGACAGGCCCCAATGCTGACTCCTGGAAAACATGACTTGTGATTTGTTGCCAGTTGGATTTAACCCCATTCACCACCACTCTCTGGGCCCAGCCCTCCAGCCAGTTCTTCACTCAGCAGAGAGTGTATCTGTCCAAATTATGGGCTGCAAGCTTCTCCACGAGAATGCTGTGGAGACAGTGTCAAAAGCTGTGCTGAAATCTAGGTAGAATACATCAACAGCCTTTCCCTCATCCACCAGCTGCGTCGCCCGATTGTAGAAGATCAGCTGGTCAAGCAGGACCTGTCTTTTGTGAACCCATGCTGGCTAGGCCTGATCCTGCACAAGGAGTATCCTGTCTGATACTCCTTAAAATCTCTACCTCCTCCTTTAGCTTCACCACCATACTGAGCAGATCATCCGCCTGCTCACACCTCAGATAGAATCCCTGCTTCCCTTAACTGGCAGCAACAGACTCGGGCACTCACTGCAGCTAGAGACTTAAACCACCACTTTCTTTTTTAGGCAGGCACTCCATGTGAGTCTACATTCTTTCTTACCAGAGCTTTCTGGCTAATGAGGCATAGCTAGATTAATTGTCTGGGAGGCAGCCGATAGATAAGCAAGTCTCTTGAGTGAACAGAGGTACTCCTTGCCCTCCCTGCTCACCTGCCCTCTGTAAACTGCCGGTTCAAACTACTACGCCATGCCCTTCTGTCGTGCCACATCCTGTTTGCTTGTCCTATTCGCTCTGCCCCTGTGCCACTGCGCTCCTTATTTTAAGATTTTATACGCACAGGGTGATCCCTTTACTGATCCTGGCTCCACCCCCATGACATCAGAATGGTGCTGCCAAGCAGAGGACAATGGCACCCCTCAACCAGCAGAGGAAATTCCCTTCTTCAGCACAGAATACATCCTCTCCAAAGACAATGCATATACTGAAGGCACATACAAACAACACTACATCATGTTAGCGTCATAGTTAAGTCATCTTATTTGGTAATAAGATCAGATACAACACAAAAATGCACCCTTCAGGGATAATAACCAATCAGTTACCCATTTTACTGGAAAAATAAAAAAGTAACATCACATTCAGAAACAGAGACTTAATTTAAAAGTTACATAAATGTATGCATTATCAAAAGAGAAAATACAGTTGAAGAAGGCAGCACTAAAATAAAAATGAGATTGTTCCGTGATTTTAACTCATACATTTCACAGATTCATTACAAAACATTCAAATTTTATGAGTCTAAGAGATAGACGTTTTGAAAAGCTCTTATTACTCCATCTCTGAAAGAAAATTCTTTCTATTCAGTCACTTTGGGACTGATGGAGCTAATTTGACTTTGTCCTAAAATCTTCTGGATGGTTTAACTCAATACACTTATTGTTTTGCTAGATATAAAATTCTCTGAAGGTCTTTGACAATAAATGGCTTTTGTGGATGTACAGCCTAAGTATTTAGGATTACTAAACATTAACTACAGTTGGCCAAACTGTTCTCCATGCATACTGTATAGTAGGTATGGTAGAAGATAGACAGTTCTACATCTGGTTCCATAAGCTAAATATGCTAGTTTGGGTTTGCTCTTTACAGAAAGTTTGTAATATTTCTGGTTTCCATGGCATATACATACGTATTTTGTATTTTAAATATATCCTTAATAATATATTGTAGCTCTACAAATTGAGGAATGCATCTATGCTGAATAAGTTATTCCAGACTTGCAACCCTTTCATCAGGAGTTTTTTAAGTAAACTGTCATCCTGTCATGTAATGAATGAAAAAATTCCTTGGCACTTAACATCATCCTTTTCATAGTATTTACAGTACAGAGGGTTAGCTGCCAGAGCAAAGATTTACATGGCACATCATCTAAATGGCTATATTAGATGCACCTGAAAACAACTTGCTATCCCACTCCTATTTGTCATTACCATTTTGTTTATTTCCCATGACAGTGTTCACCAGCTCAGTACAAGCACTGTGTCTTCCTTTTTTCTCTTACATTTTTCATTTTTGTTTGAGCTCATCATGATTTCAACCAAATGCAAAATAACTCATCCTCATCCTGCTCATGTTTACTTGCACACAAGTGATCTTAGCTCTGAGAATTCTGAGGTTTGTTTGTTTGTTTGTAAAGTTAAGGATCAGCTATCTCCACTTTCACATTTATACTGGCAGTGATCGTATCTTAACTCTGTAAAGCCATATATCAACTCGTGCTTTGATAGAAGTGTATATAATATTTTCCCCAAGCAGGAATAGAGAAATAGCAGCAGAATCCTCCAAAAGGCCAGATCAGACAACAAATTGATGTGGACATGGCATGATTTTTTTCCTGATAAGAGAGAGATGAGACAATTTGATTTCTTTAAAGTAACTTCTTTTAGATGACAAATGGAAACATAGTCATGACTGATACTAATCCTAATAATGCTATCTACAAAATAAAAAACATTTCTGCATGTTTCTTGTGAATGTAGAAAGTGTCGATATAAATTAATTTTGCAGTTCTTTATGAGATTCTTCGGAAAGACTCAGTGCCTGCAGCTATTATTTTTTCCTGGGAAACAGGATGCCTGGTGAATATAGCATTTGCCTACCATCTTTTTTTACTTTCAGTTTCCAAAGGGACTTATTTTGTTATGGATTTCTGGCTGATCTGTCAAAGAGGCAAGTCACTCATAGTACAGTGTTCACCTGCTTTGGGAAAAATCAGTGGCTGGGTAGAGGAGAGGGTCCCAAAACAGAACATACTTGATGGGCAGGCTGCATCATGAGTGTAGAGCAACGTCTGCTAGCTGGCACAGGTTGCACTACGCAATGATATAGGCTGGGACTACTGTATGGGAGCAAACCTAGTAGTCAAGTGAGCTGCGTGTCCTGGTGTGCAGCAGCAGCCTGGCTCTGCTCATGGTAATGTGGCCAGAAGAAAATGAATATCTATCTTTACTCAGGACTTGTTAGAACACATCTCACCCAGTCTTGAACCTCCTGAGACAAGAAAGATGTTAATGTACTGCAGAGTTTATGAGAGGGCACCAGGGGTGTCAGGGATAGAGCACTTGTCCTGTGAGGAGTAGCTGCAGGACCAGGGCTGGTTCAGCTTCTGTGGGAGCTGGCAGCAGTCATCCTGCCTGCATGTTGTCAATATAAGATTTGTATTGACAAGGTAGTGCCAAGCTCCTCAAAATGGTGCAGGGCAGGAGCACAAAGGTCAGCAGATATATGAGAGATTCAGAGTAAATGTATGTTGTGGTTTCGTGATTTTTTTGTTGTCAGTATTCCACATCAGAACATCCTGTGGACAAGTGGGAGCTAACGAGTTAATGTTCTGGTTCCGTTTACTGTCTTTTATAGGCATTTTGAGTATCCTGATGGGACGGGAGGGGCGGCATCCCTGGAGGACCTAGTGGGAAGAGAAAGGGAGGAGGAGCTCCGGACAGAACCAGAGCGTCTGCCTCTCTCCCGCTGGCCCCGGCTCAGCCGCTTCATCTCGCCGTGGAGAAAAGCACGTGTTTTTCCTCGCACTATCGTGGTTTGACTGACATTTTGGGTACTCTTGTCTCTTTCGTTTTGTTTGATTTAGTTAAATTCAGGAAATTACCGTTCCTCCTCAGGTCGTTGCCATTGTGTTTTCTCTTGGTTAAAACTATCTGCTAGCTCTCTGCCGTTCCCCCTCTCCCGGAGTGCACGTGGCCCGGGGCCGGCCGGCTCGTGGCAAACTGTTTGGACCCCTTCCTTTCTTTTTCTTTTTTTCCCGGGGCCTGTGCCCCCCCTGTCGGACTTATATCTAAGGATAAACCCGTGACAATGTAACAAAAAGTTCTTCCATCTGGGGGTAGCCAGGTAAGCAGGTTGCCTAGAGAGGCTGCACAATCTCATTCCTTTGAGGTTTTCAAGACCAGCAGGAGAAAGCCCTGAACACCCTGATTTAATTATGTAGTTAACATCAATTTGAGCAGAAGGTTGGACTAGAGACTTTTTGAGATCCCTGCTAACCCAGATTGTCCTATAACCTTGTCAGTCAGCAGTGGCTGAGAACTCCTGTAATGTATCTCACCAGCTAACAGCGAGCAGAGAGTGTTAAAGAAGCCTGAGATGAAAATATGACATTATCATGATAGTGTCGTATCTGTACAATGTAGGACATAAAATCCAGTGGAAACCAGACTTCAGTAGTTTTGATGTCCTCCCCAGACTGCATTTATTTTATATTCCCACAGACAAAGTTGTCTAAATCTATTTCAGATTTAAAATAACGGGATGTGTTGATAGTAAAGCTCATAACTTATGAAAAAAGTGCACTAACTCCCATTCTTACTTTTATGTAAGAAGTGATGGAAAAAACAGCAATAATCTAATGTTATCTGATGAACTTTTTTTCTTAAATACTTCAAAGAAACTTGATTTGGAACAGTGCACGATCTGAAATGATGAGTTCCTTGACAGTCCCCCATGGCATCAGATCCACTACTGAAAAACTAATTATATGTGAGCTCTCTTTAGTGCAGGAAATATGTACGCTATAATTACTCACCCTAACTGCTGCTCATAGTGCTGAATTATACACAGCCTATGCAAGGCATGATATCCATTTGGCTCTTCCTCTGGCAAGCAGTATCAAGCAGGCCTGCTACCAAGTACAGAAAAGGAACTGGTGATAAAGAACTCTTGGGCACATATCCCATTATTTATGAAGTTTAGGCTCTGATGATTTCCCAAAATCCGTAGGAGAGGCAAAGTTAAGAATATGGTCAGCAGGGGCAGTTCCTATACTCAGCATAGACAAAATCTGTGGCGCTTTCTCCAGTGAACAGAGAAAGTAACTTAATCAATGCTCGAACTCAAGTTCATTTGCCTAGATAGGCTGATGTGGGCCATAGTTCACAGAAAAGTCAATAGGGCTGCTTTCCTTTGTTTCAGCTGAAACACACCACACAGCAAACAGCATGCAATTCAGTTTATCTGCTTTAGAACGGCAAAGGGCTGAGTCAACTCCACTGGATTGCTTCCTCACTGCTTCTGCTTAGGATATGTCCTGACGAGGTGATCTCTGCTCTCTGCAATTTAGCATTAGCATCCCTCTTATGATAAAATATATTTATCTGCTACTGAATTTAACTGACCTATGACACCAATTCGAAGAACTTAGAGTCACTTCAAATGCAAACAAATAGTGAATAATGAGTTTTTCATCTTTTTTTTTTATATTGATAGGGCTTTTGTTAATGATTTTTTGATGTTTGTTTTCCCAAAACAGTCAACACAGCATTGACTGAGCAATAAATTACTCATTCCATATTAAGAAAACAGTGCAAAATGTGCTCAATTATTTCTTCATTCATAGATGATCTTTAACCCTTTTCACTGTAACAATCATTTTCAGACAATGGTATTTCCAGCCAGCCTGTCGGAGCCCTCCTTATTGGATTATCATAGAATCGTAGAATCATAGAATCACAGAATGGTTTGGGTTAGAAGGGATCTTTGAGACTGTATAGTTTCAACACCTCTGCTATTGGCAAGGATACCTCCTCTAGACCAGGTTGCTCAAAGCCCCATCCAGCCTGGCCTTGAGTGCTTCCAGGGAGGAGGCATTCACAACCTCCCTGGGCAACCTGTTCCAGTGTCTTACCACTCTCACAGTAAAGAGTTTCTTCTTGATATCTAGTCTAAATATACACTCTTCCCCTTATCCTGTCACTGCCTGTCCTTATTATAAGTTCTTCCCCTTCTTTTCTGTAGATCCTTTTCAGGTACTGGAAAGCCGCTATGTGACCTCAGAGACTTCTCTTCTACAGGCTGAACAGCCCCAACTCTCTCAGCCTGTACTCATAGGAAAGGTTCTCCAGCTCTCTGATCATCTCTGTGGCCCTCCTGTGGACCAACAACTACATGTTCTTCTTGTGTTGGAGGCTCCAGAATTGGACGCAGTACTCCAGGTAGAGTCTCACAAGAGCAGAGTAGGGGGACAGAACCACCTCCCTTGACCTGCTGGTCACACTTCTCTTGATGCAACTCAGGATATGGTTGGCCTTCTGGGCTGCAAGCACATATTGCTGGCTCATTTTGAGTCGTTCATAAACCAGCACCCCCAAATACTTCTGTTGAGGGCTGCACTCAAGCCATTCTCTGCCCAGCATGTGTTTGTGCTTGGAATTGCCCTGACCCAGGTGTAGGACCTTGTACTTGGCCAAGCTGAACTTCATGAGGTTGGCTTGGCCCACCTCACAAGCCTGTCCAGGTCCCTCTGGATGGCATCTCTTGCCTCTGGTGTGTCAACTTCATCACTCAGCTTGGTGTTCTCTGTAAACTTGTTGAGGGTGCATGGTCAAAGTTCTCTTGTATGTCTTGACCAAACAAGTACTATTGTGAATAGCATGGATGCATTCAGTTCTTCATGTATAGTAGATTGTCTGAATCTTATCTCCAACATTCTGGCTCATTTTTAGTAGCAGAACATACATGAATTTTAATTCCTTTGGGTTGTCTGTTAGTGTATAATTTAATAGCTTTTAAAGAGAAATCTAATATGAGTCCCAGCTCTATATACTTGTATACCCATATGCAGCAAAGGTGTCTAATGTTTTGGCTTGCTTGGTCCACATTCACTGAAAAGGAATTGTCTTGGGTTGCATATAAAATATATAATATAGTTCATGCATATAAGTAACAGATTTTTATTTATTTATTTATTAAAACCTAGAAAGAAAGAGCAATAAAAACATAAAACTGGATGGTGGGATATTTGACCTTGTTTTTGTGAAATGTCCCTCCCACTGTAAGGAAAGATCAAGTTCACAATCACTTGATCAATCTGAACGTCCACAAGTCTTTGGGTCCCAATGAGATGCATCTCAGAGTCCTGAAGGAATTGGCTGATGTAGTCTCCAAGTCACTCTCGATGATATTTGCAAAGTCATGGTGGTCAGCTGAAGTCCCTCGTGACTGGAAAGAAGAAAATATCACACTTGTTTTTATGAAGGGTAGAAAGGATGTCCCGGGAAACTACCAACCTGTTAGAATCACCTCTGTACCAGGTAAGATCATAGATCTTCCTGTAAGCTATTCTAGGGCGTGTGGAAGAAAGGGACTTTTTAAGGGTCAACCTGTATGGCTAACCAAGGGCAAGCATAATTGTATCAATGTGTTGGGATTCAAGAAAGAATATTCAGAGCAGAAGCTGCAGAGTGAGATAAATGGCATGAGAAAGGAATGCTGAGAACTAAGGAAGGCTCCAGGAGAGAAAAACAAAAGTCAGTTAAGTTGCATGATGGCCATGTGATAACTGATTGGAAGAAGTGTGTGTGACTAGGAATGACTCATGACTCTGACTGGATAAGCGCCTGCATGCACAGTTATGGAGTGTTTGTGGAATGTTTTGTTGACGTATAAAGGGAGGTGGGAAAGTTAAAAGAGAAAACTTGTGAATGTATATAAGGGATGTTAGAACCTACAATAAATGATTTGGATCATTCACATCTGAGTCTGTGCCTCAGACATCAATGGACAAGGGAAGAGCCATGGATGTCATCAATCTGGACTTCAGTAAGGCTTTTGACACGAGCCCTGTAACATCCTTCTCTCCTAATTCAAAGATATGGGTTTGATGGGTGGACTTTTGGATGTACGAGGAAGTGGCTGCAAGGTTGTACCCATTGAGTGGTTATCAATAGTTCAATATCCAGATGGATACCAGTGATAAGTAGTGTCCATCAGGGTCAATAGTTGATCTGGTGCTCTTAAATAATCAATGACTTTGACACTGAAACTTTTCTAGAAAGGCTCCCTGTATGCAGAATAGAACAGTCCCTTTGCCTCCCTCTCCTCAGCCTTCCATAGTACACTGTCTTAGCACTCAATACTCCATATGCTGGTCATTTTTATTTATTTCTTCTTGAGAAAGACAATTGCCTCCATCTTTCAGCTCACTAAAAAAAAAAAAAGAGAGAGAGAGAGAGAGAGAGAGAGATTCTTTTGGGTTTGGCAGTGAAGTTTGTAAGTAAAATTAAAAGTTAATTGATCAGAGATGATATGGATGAAGGAAGTAAGTTTGGTTACTTTTGATACTTTCGATTGTATATACAAAACATGGTAAAAAAGACAGGAACTAATTGAAATAAATTAAACTATTAGAGCAAAAAGTAGGAAACAAAACCTGAAGGGGTACCTGAATTGTTTGTTAAAGAACTATTCAGAACTTGACTGTCCTCCCAGGTTCCTCCACCTAGTATACAGGTCTGAACTTTTAAATGTTATTGTTTTGGTTACTTAGTTTTGTTTTTTTGTTTGTTTGTTTGTTTGTTTTAGAAAAAAAAAGAAAGAAAAAAGTGTCTGATCAATGTCCAACTTTTTCCTGTTTCATAATAGGTACATATAGAAAGATATCTTAGTTTCATCTGGGATAGAATTATTCTCTTCACCATGTCTTCTGTGATGCTGTTTTGGTTCTAGGAGAAAAACAATGTTGATAATACACCAGTGTTTATAGTTGCCTGCTAAGCAGTAATATATAGAGTCAAGGCCATTCACAGCAGAGGGGCTCAAGGGAGGGAACAGAATTAGGACAGCTGACATAAACTCATCAAAGGGATATTCCATACCATATGACATCAAGTTGAGGGAACTGTGAAGGGGTAAAAGTTCATCTTTCTCTCTTCCCCTGAACAAAGACCTAACTTGGCATCAGTCAGTGGGTGGTAAGCAATATTCTTTGTGCATTGCTTTTTATATATGTATATGTAAATGCACGCACACACACATATACATGCATTCTTTTCCTTTTATCTATCTTAGTAAATAGTTTTATCTCAACCCACAAATTCTACTTTGTTTTTTTTTTTTTTTTTCAATTCTCACTCCCAGCCCTCTGGGAAGGGGGGCAGTAAGCAAACAACAGTGCTGAGCCACTTGCCGGACTAAACCACAACAAATGACTGCTAAAATACATAGGTTGCTCTGAAAGAAATGTCTCATATTTATGTCCATGAAAAATATAACATATACGAAGAGCAAAAATAATGCTGTTTTATAGTACAAATTGTCAGCTACAAAACACTTTTTTTCAATGTTGTCGACATCTTTGGATGGCTACAAGCTGTTCGGAAGGTATAGACAAGGAAGGAAGGGTGGTGGTATGGCTCTTTATATTAAAGAGTGTTTTGGTGTTGAAGAGCTTGGGGTTGGGAATGATGAAGTTGAGTGTCTATGGATAAGGATCAGGGGGAAGGCTTGTAGGGGCAACATCTTGGTGGGGGTCTGTTATAGACTTCCTAATCAGGATGAAGAGAAGGACGAGGCGTTCTATGAGCAGCTTGCAGAAGTTGCACAATCGCCAGCACTCGTTCTCATGGGAGACTTCAACTTCCCTGATATATGTTGGAAATACAATACAGAGCAGAGGAAGCAGTCCAAGAGGTTTCTAGAGTGCGTGGAAGATAGCTTCCTTACACAGCTGGTACAAGAGCCTACCAGGGGTGATGCACTGCTAGACCTGCTCTTCACTAACAGCGAAGGACTGGTGGGAGATGTGAAGGTTGAGGACTGTCTTGGGCAGAGCGACCATGAAATTATAGAGTTCTCTATTCTTGGAGATGTCAGAAGGGTGACTAGCAAAACTGCTATCTTGAACTTCCATAGGGTGGACTGTTCAGGATGCTTGTTGTAGGGATCCCTTGGGAGTTGCTCCTGAAGGCTAAAGGGGTCCAGGAAGCCTGGACACTTCCCAAGATGGAAATCTTAAAGGCAGAAGAACAGGCTGTTCCTGAGTGCTGAAAGGCAAGCCGTAGGGGAAGAAGACCAATGTAGGTGAACTGGAAACTACTGTTGAGACTCCAGAAGAAAAAGAGTCTATGTCCTCTGGAAGAAAAGAGAGGCTACTTGGGGAGATTACAAGGAAGTTGCTAAGGTATGCAGGGCGGAAATTAGGAAGGCAAAAGACCAACTTGAACTTAGATTGGCTGCTGCACTAAAAGATAATAAGAAGTCCTTTTACAAACAGTAAGAGAAGAACCAAGGAGAATTTCCATCCTTTACTTGATGCAATGGGGAATGTGACCACTGAAGATGAGGAGAACACTGAGGTTCTCAACACTTTCTTTACATCTGCCTTTAACAGACAGATCAGTTATCATCAGGGCACTTTACGCCCTGGCCTGGTAGTCTGGAATGGTATGCAGAATACACTCCCACTTAGAAACACTTAGAGGCTCTTGGAGAGCTGTTCCTCCATCTAAATTCTCACAAGTCCATGTGACTGGACATGCTCCACCCTAGGGTGCTGAGGGAGCTGGTGGGGGTTATTGCTGAGCTGCTTTCTGCTACCAGTGCTCCTGGTTATTTGGAGATGATTGGAGGCTTGTCGATGTGACTCCCATTTACAAGAAGGGCCATAAGAAGGATCCAGGGAACTACAGGCCTGTCAGTCTGACCTTGGTACCAGAGAAAGTTATGGAACAAATCATCTTGGGTGAGATCACACAGCATGTGCTTGGCATCCAGGGGATCAGGCACAGCGAGCAAAGGTTCATGAAAGGCAGGTCATGCTTGACCAACCTCATCTCCTTCTACGACTGGGTGAACAGACTGGTAGAAGAGGGAAAGGCTGCTGATGTAGTCTACCTAGACTTCAGCAAAGCCTTTGACATGATCTCTCACAGTATTTTTCTGGGGAAACTGGCTGACCTTGGCCTGGACAGGTATACCCTTCTTTGGGTAAGGAACTGGCTAGAGGGCCGTGCCAAACGGGTTGTAGTTAATGGAGTTAATTCTAGCAACCCGTTAAAAGTGGTGTCCCCCAGGGGTTGGTACTGGGGTCTGTCTTGTTTAATATCTTTATTGATGACCTAGATGAAGGGATTGAGTGTACTCCCAGTAAGTTTGCAAATGACATCAAGTTGGGAGGGCCAATGGCATCCTGGCCTGCATTAGAAATAGTATGGCCAGCAGGAGCAAGGAGGTAATCATCCCCCTGTACTCAGCACTGGTGAGGTCGCACCTTGAGTACTGTGTTCAGTTTTGGGCTCCTCACTACAAGAAAGACATTGAGGCCCTGGAATGTGTCCAGAGAAGGGCAACGAAACTGGTGAGGGGTCTGGAGCACAAGTCTTATGAGGAGCAGCTGAGGGAACTGGAATTGTTTAGTCTGGAGAAGAGGCAGCTCAGAGGAGACCTCATTGCGCTCTACAACTTCCTGAAAGGAGGTTGTGATGAGGAAGGGTTTGGCCTCTTCTCCCAGGCATCAAACAGGATCCAAGGAAATGGCCACAAGTTGTACTAGAGGAGATTTAGAGGAAAAACTTTTTCTCTCAGAGAGTAGTCAGGTGCTGGAATGGCTGCCCAGGGAGGTGGCGGAGTCACCATCCCTGGCAGTGTTCACGAGCCATCTAGATGAGGAGCTAAAAGATATGGTTTAGTGCTTGTTGTGGTACGACAGTTGGACTAGATGATCTTGTAGGTCCTTTCCAACCTTGTGATTCTATGATTCTATGTATTTTCACCAGTGATGAATAAGAGCCTGCATGCTGTACTCACAAAAATCTGCATGACACATCACTATCACCATCACTACTGCTGAAATACAACACCCACCACCTCACTCTGCTCACATCTACTATTTCCATTAACATTCAGCAAGTGTCAATGTCAGTTGATTCATTTTTTTGTGTATGGAGGAATTCAATTCCACACCTTTGCTTCATATGCACTTCCATGTCAGACACTGTTTTGTTAGACTGCTGCCATGGCAATTAATTTAACAGAATGCTGTTGAGAAGGTTCAGCCTCTACTACCATACCACTAAGATCTGTCTGTAATGTTATGGGCCAACATAATAAAATAGGAGGCATTACCTTCAGAGCAGCCCTCATATGTAGCTTAAATAATTTTAAAAATTATTCCCATTGGTCTCTTATCGCAATGAATTACAAACACTGCATAATAATGCATGCAAACACCTTTTTTTTAGTAACTTCCTTCATCATTAACTATGTATAACTTTAAGGAAGCCTTAAAAAAATCAATTATCAATAGGCCTGCGCTTTTGAATGTATTTTATCCAACTCTGATTGCTCTTTATAAGAATGACCTATTGGACATAGGTATTAACTGTTTCACCCTTGCAGTCCAGTGACATCACTTCAAAAGAATTGTAACGTATGGATTTTGCATGTGGAATTTTTTGGAGGAGAATTAATGAAAGTCTTGCAAGACTTCAAAAAAAGCAAGGGATACACACATTTCTTTCATTCTGACTTATTCAAGAGGATAGGACGTATCCATTTCCAGCAGGTACCAGGGAACTTCTGTGTGATGATTACTTTGTTCACAGTTAAAGAGAGCACATTAAATCATGCTTAGAGACCAGATAATGGGGGATATGTATGACTGAACATTATAGATTGCCTGATCTGTATGAAACATCCTTATAATATTTCTCACCAGAATATAGTAAATTCATAATTAATTTGAAGGAAAAGCTCCTGAGGCAGTTTCTTTACTTGTTTAGGTATCTTTATTAAGAATTTAGATAGAAAGAATTTAGGTAAGATAGACCTCGTGACCAAAAAAGTATTCTCAAGGCTACCTAGCTGTAATTTAAAAATATATATTTTAGGTAAAGACAGATATTCTTGTCAATAAAGGCACTTTAAAGTACTAGTTCTACTGAGATTGAATTGCACTTTTTCAGGAATAAATGCTGCCTTATATCAGGTCTTTAAGACATGAACTCAGCTTCAGTTCAATTACCAATATATAAACAGCTTTACAACCTGTCTGAGTAGTTGGTTCAAAATCTAGTTTCAAATTTGTGAGTACTCGTGGATTATTAATTTGAAGTGCATGTACAAAGTAGAAACTCTAATTCAAGAAAAGCATCCAGGTACATGAATGTTGCTGCTCCTTGTAAGGATGGACTGTTGAACATGGGTAATATTTATCACCATTTAGGTTACATATGTAGTTTGGAAATGACATTGTTCTACAAAAATTTTAAGATGATATGCTTCTTTGTCAAATAAATCCAAGGATATATTAAATACCACAATAGCAGTACTAACCATGAGCATTATTTCTTTGAATGGTACAGCTGGGTCTTAGGTTTTGTCATGTGCGAGTACGTTACCTGTAGCATAGGAAGGAAGAAAATCCACTTTCAACCACAACAAAAAAATGCAATTCTGACTTAGTATAGAAAGACACTCTAGCTTAACTAGCTTAAGAGAGAAGCGAAACCTACCAGAATGCTGAAACAATCAAGCTGAATCTTTGTGAGGGATAAACGTAATATATTTTACTGGTTTGTCTGTTTTGGAACACCGGTTCTTGTCTAAAAAAATTTGTTTCTAAAAATAAAATATTCATTCAGCTTCAGGTTTTAGCAGGTAAAGAAAAACTCAGGTGAGCCTGAGTTGTCTTTATATAATGAAGCACTCTGCACATCACAGGAAGGCAACCCTAGAGTCACAGTCTTAGTATATATATCTTCAGTATCTTCATTAACACTTGCATTACAGGATACCTACAGATACGAGGAGTACCTCCACAGATATTGCACAGGCAAGTTTGGAAACTTATCTGAAAATCTAAAAGGAGAATGGTTTTCCAGTAATGATAAGGCAGCAAAGAGTATACTTGAACTCTTGCTCCCAAGAAAGTTTATGACACTAGCCACATTTGTGGCTAGATCCTTAAGCAACCTTTTGTCATCATTCATAGGAAAAGCATATTACCCCTTCAGATCAAGAGTTGCCATCCTCTCTCATGGACAGCACCATGCAAGGTGCTACAGTGAGAACAATGTCTGGTAAAAACACTGGAAACAAGTGGCTTATTAGACCATGTTATTTATGCATTTGAAGAATGCCTGGCGGAAAACAGGACTGGGTGCTGGATTTTGTGTAACATTAGCATGCCTAAAAGTGGAGCATTTACTAAAGCAATTGCATGAGAAGTTTAACAGATAAGAAAAAAATAAGGCGAGTACTAACACCAATTCCAATCTCCCTTATTTTGCACAAAATAAGTCTGCCACTCAATGGAGTAATGGATTTTTATCTAGTGTTGTCAAAAATATTGTTGTTAAGAAAGGAAAAATCAGATAGCTGATGTGGCTGCAGAAATTTGTTCAGTTTTTGCTCATAGTGCTGGGATTTTTAGATACTTACCCCCCAGTTCCTCTCTGCAACAGAAAACTCATTCATTTATTTCTAAAAAAATCCAGATTCTCAGCAAACTGGTGTTTTAATAATGATGTTACATGTCTTGATGTTTACAGTTTATGTGACAGCTGGCAACTCCGCAAGTTTTTGAACTGCATGGAACTGTTGTTGGACAAGTACATATTAATTGAACATTTGTGATGTAGTTGCCTACTAACAGCAAAGTTTTCAAACATCGTGCAGTAGAGGAAGGTTATAGTTCTATGCATTCACTCTTTTATTAGAATTCAGACAGATTTTAGGTCGTGCTTCATTTTCTTGAAAAATATCAGAAATATCACATTTCTGGCCTCCCAACAAGAATTCTGTGCTCATGTTTGTCTCACTGCAATTCATGGCAGGGAGAAGAGTTTCTTTTAATATATGTATAACCGATGGCAAGATTAAGATATAACGAGTTAAAAATGTTAGCCCAACCAATTTATTACAAATCCTAGTTTCTTAGGTATATGGGGAAGGGGAGATGGGCAATAGAAAAGAGATAGGAAATAAAAAGCAAGGAGTCTTTATAGAAAGCAAGAGAGAGATAGTCACCACCATGGGTCCAGCGATGTTTGTAGCAGGTCTGTTGTTCTCAGGAACTCTTCTGGTCACCGCAGAGGATTGGAGGAAGCCAGGAAGCTTTGCAGCAAGCAGGCCCCAGAGGGGGTTCTTCCAAAGAGGTTTTCCCCTCAGGGAATTCTCTGTCAAAGATTCCTTTGGGATTCTTCTCCAAAGTCCTTAGTTTAGTGAGGGCCTTGTATCCTCCATTTCTCTGTTTTTTGTTTTTTTTTCTTCTTTTCTCTCTGTTAGTGTGACATACCTGGCCCAACAGATAAGCCAGCAGGGAGTGGTGCCTTTGTTGCCATGCACAAGCATTATCGCCTTTTGCAATGCTCAGCTCCTTCAAGCTGCACCCCTGAAAAAAGGCTGCTTGTCCCGCTTCTGCTTATCTTTACAATCAAGCACAGAGGTACTGTGGCACAATGACACCCACCACTCGTCCCCCTAGATAATTTGCAGTTGTCACTTAGAGTACTATCACCAGAAAGGCCTCATGAAGCAAACTTTGAGACAAAAAGAAATACTCTTTTGTCTTTCGCAATGTTAAAAGCAGATCTTTTTATGGTTACTCTTTAGAAGAGAAACATAAACATAAGTCAGAGGAATGTTCACTCTGACACATTCTTCATTTATTTAAATTTTCCTAACAAATACAAGTGATTTATAGTTATGATTTATGTTCACAACAGTTCATTATTGTCTGTGTGTAAACTTGTACAAGCTTACATGAAGTGAGAACATAGGGGAAGACTTTTCAAGATAAAAAAGTTGAGCTGCCCTATGCTGTGAGTTTACTGTCAGTATTTTTATGTCTCTTGTCACAGATTTCTCAACTGACAGCCATCAGCAGCCTTTACATTTTCTAAATTCTTACAGTGACACTTATTCTACAAGTGAGAAGCTTATATCCAGATGTGGCACAAATTCTGAGGAGAAAAAATACTTACTATTTACACTAAGTAAGATTATTATGATTCATGATGTAGAATGCACTAATCCTAGAGCCTCTTGGGTGATAGAGTGTTCTATCCTATACAATGTTATATTGCTCATCCCAAAGATCTGACATGTTAAAAAGTGAGTCCCTTGTCATCATTTTTTTGTAGAAGAGATGGATTTTATCAGGCAGTTTGAGTTCTTTCTGAATCTTCACTGCCAAGTTTAACTTAAATATATATATATATATTTTACGCATCTTAAGGAGTTTATATATCTCCTGGTTTTCCAGTGACTGTGTCACTTAACATGAAAAATGAGGTGAGGATGGCATAATGTTTTCATCAAGAAAAAGGAAAGCAGGGTCCAGTCTATGAGTGCTTTGTGACTAGAACAGCACAAGGATATCAAGGATTAAGTTATGACAGGACTAGATCTTGAAAGAAATGAATATGTCAAGCACTGACTGAAGACAATTCTTTAGCCAGATTATCTGTTTTGTTCACCCATAATAATAACTTTTTCTTCAGTGATGCCAAAAGGAAATCCATGAGAGCTGATGGGTGAACAGAACGAAGAGTAGCAAGCTTGATGCCAAAGAGCCTAAGCCACTTGCACCTCCTCCATGACAGCCATGATAGATGAAGGGTACCAGGCAAGGAGGTTGAGCTCAGCTCCTCCCTTATTAAACTTGCTGGTGAAGTTGCACGTTTCTGTATATACAGCAAACATGTTGCAGCTGCGAGGCTGCAGACAAATGGTCAACACTGATTCCATGTCTGCACTAAGTATGAAACTGGAAAGGCTGTCAGGAGGTTTTCAAGTAGTCGAGTATTTTCACCTAAAATATATTTCAGATATGCATTAAGACTAAGTGAATGGTCTTAGCTGATTTACTCCCTCAAGATAACCTCTGTATATGCTTGGAAAGAGGGAAATAGTGCTCCCATTTTCAAGAAAGGGAGAAAGGATGACTTGGGGAATTACAGGCTGGTGAGCCTCACCTTTGTACCTGGGAAGATCATGGAGCAGAACTTCTGGGTACCATGTTAGGGCACATACGAGATGACAAAGTGATCCGAGACAGCCAGCATGGCTTCACCAAGGGCAGATTGTGCCTGACCAATCTGGTGGCCTTCTATGATTGAGTGATGGTATCAGTGGACAGGGGAAATGTGATGAATGTCATCTACCTGAACTTCTGCAAAGCCTTTGACATAATCCTTCACCTTCTCTCTAAATTGGAGAGGTATGGATTTGAAAGGACTTAGTCCATGTTCGATGGACTAAGAACTGATTGGCTGGTCACAGCCAAAGAGTTATGATCAACATTTCTATGTCAGGCTGGAGACTGGTCACAAGCAGTGTCCTCCAGGGGACATAGACAATGGCATCAAGTGCAGCTTCAGCAAGTTTGCAGATGACACCAACTCAGTGGTGTGGTCAATACACTGGAGGGAGGGGAAGCCATCCAGAGATACTTGGACAGGCTGGAGAATTGGGCTCGTGAACCTAATGAGGTTCACAGAATTACATAGAATCACAGAATGGCCAGGGTTGGAAGGGACCTCAAGGATCATGAATCTCCAACCTCCCTGCCACAAGCAGGGCCACCAACCTCCACATTTAATACTAGACCAGAATGCCCAGGGCCCCATCCCGTCTGACCTTGAACACCTCTACAGACAGGGCAACCACAGCCTCTCTGGGCAGCCTGTTCCAGCACCTCACCACTCTCTCTGTAAAGAACTTCCCCTGACATCCAACCTAAATCTCCCCTCCCTCAACTTAAAACCATTTCCCCTCGTCCTGCAGTTATCTATCCCTTCAAAGAGTTGATTCCTCTCCTGTTTGTAGGCTCCCTTTAGGTACTGGAAGGCTGCAATGAGGTCACCCCACAGCCTTCTTTTCTCCAGGCTGAACAAGCCCAGCTCCCTCAGCCTGTCTTCATAGGGGAGGTGCTCCAGTCCCCTGATCATCTTTGTGGCTCTCCTCTGGACCCTCAGCAAGGCCAAGTGCAAGGTGTTGCACATGGACCAGGGCAATCCCAGGTATCTATACAAACTGGGAGAAGAACTCCTTGAGAGCAGCCCTGAGGAGAAGCGCTTGAGTGTTTAGGTAAACGAAAAGCTGGACAGCAGTGTGTGCTTGCAGTCTGGAAGGCCAACAGTATCTTGGGCTACATTAAAAAAGGGGTGGCCAGGAGGGAGAGGGAGGTGATTGTCTCTCTCTACTCTGCCCTTGTGAGTACTGCATCCAGGCCTCGGGACCCAGCACAAGAAAGATGCAGACCCTTGGAACGAGTTCAGAGGAAGCCATTAAGATGATCAGAGGGCTGGAGCACCTTTCCTGTGGAGAAGGGTTGAGGCAACTGGGCTTGTTTAGCTTGGAGAAGAGAAGGCTCTGGGGAGACCTCATTGTGGCCTTCCAAGTACTTGAAGGGAGCGTAGAAACAGGAGGGGGGACGGCTGTTTACGAGGGTGGATAGTGATAGGACAAGGGAGAATGTTTATAAACTAAGACAGGGGAGGTTTAGGTTAGATATTAGGAGGAAGTTTTTCACGTAGAGGTTGGTGACACTGGAACAGAATGCCCCATCCCTGGAGGCATTCAAGGCCAGGCTGGATGTGGCTCTGGGCAGCCTGGTTTAGTGGTTGGCAACTCTAACCACAGTAGGGGATTACACATGATGATCTTTAAGGTCCTTTTCAACACAGACCATTTTATGATTCTATTATATGATTATTTAGTTTGCTATATACTGCATAAGTCTTTTTATGCAAACTCAGGACTCCATGTGATCCAGAAATCTCATGTCTGCTTTTTTCAGTTGTCATATTTCAGGTCATACTGCTGAGTATATCCCTTGTTTCATATTGCCAACAGAGTGGTGGAGGAATGAGACATGCTGTCACCACACATTTTCTAAAGCAGTACAAAAGAATGGCTTTTAGAACTGAGAAGTTCCTGTTTCATCGCAGAGTAGGTTTTTATTGCATTTTACTTGTCAACCAGCTTACTTCCTTAAAATCTGTTTTATGATGTTCTAGTCTCTGAGTTGAAAATGCAAAAATAGATTGTATGCACTTTTTTTATTGTGCCAGTATTAATGGCTGTTTTAATAAGTTATATGGGAAAGTGAAAATGTTGTCCAGCACAGCTGTTTATGTACAGAGAGAAAGAATAGTGCTTTTTGAAAAGAGAACTACGTCAATGACTGAAACATTTCATTAAGAATTCCTCTATTTCAGATACAGGTCAAATCTATAGGAAAAGCAAGATTTGCTAACATGTTTTTTGGAAGTGCATGTTGAACTGTACGTGGTAAACCATGAAACTAACAAATGTGTTTGTGTGGCAGCTTTTCAGCAGTCCAAGATACTGTTCGTTGCAGAGAAGAGACAAGGAAAAGTGCAAAAGCACACCATGTGAAGCGCGATGAAGGATAAAGGATAGCACAAAACTTGAATGAACTGGTTGGTTAATTTTAAGCAAAGCTTTAGGTCTTCTCTGCCTTTCACATCATCCTCTTCTTAGAAACTTTTTTTGCTGTGTATGTATCTGCTTCTAGAACAGACAGTGCAAAGACTTCAGATTATATTTATTATAGACACCATCACATCTGCTGACAGCACTTCAGAACTGATTTTCCTCTTCCTTTTACTTTCACTAGTTCTTAACTCCATCATGAGATATACAGAATAGTATTTCTGGAATAACAAACATCACTTTTGATATTGTATCCCATTACTTTCCAAAGTCATCTATATGCTGTCATTATTTCCTCTCAGTAAATAATGTAGCTTGATCAGTTACGAGACTTCCCACTTTGACATTAGCTGTTACATTTGAGAAACTGTGACTGCAATGACTATTCTGGACTCTTAGATTCACCCAGTTAGCCCAGAAGCCACAACAACTGCTCGTGAGTTTGGGAAAATGAGAAGCAATGCCCACAAGAATACAACAACATAGAAGAAAATGGTCTTTATTTTGCTATTCATGACATCTGAAATTATGTGCATATCCTCACCCTATCCTTTCCACACACTTCCTGCACATAAAAAGAAAAGTTAGAATCATCAGCAGGAAAGTTGTGATGGATCTGCAGCTCTAAATTTAGAGGCAGTGACTTGTTTCTTGAAGGCCTGCCAACAATTGCCTAAAATAAAGAACTTGAATAGAAGCTCTTCAAAATATTTTTACTGTTGTTACGTCGCAGCAACATATTTGCCATTTGTTACTCTGTCTTATTTTGTCAAGATACAATGGTTTTGTTTGCCAGTTTAACTTCCGCAGTCACTTTCAATAAGGAATGATTTGGTTCAGAAGCTGGATTATTTAACAATGCAACGTTTAGTCTAGATTAAGGCTTTGGGAAAGCTTTTTTGTAATTGTGACAGAAAGAGGCATTTTGCTTGTGTCAAGCAGCTTCTCTTGGCAAAGAAGTAAAACTTGATAGTGATAAAATTAAAAACAATAGATTATAATTTCATCAACGTATTATTCCATTTTCAACTTAACGTTGTAATAGATTAGTTCAGTAATTGATCAGATTTTTAACTCAAATCTTTTAACTTATATGAAATTGGTTTATTCTGCCAAGTTATTACACAGGTCATGAACTCTGAAGGTATGTATAACTTCAGCTAAGAAGATACTTGAATCTGCTTTCAAAATAATATCCAAGTCCTCACACTAGGTAATTTCTCCATGAGATTAAGGGAATAAGTACTAGTGGGAAATAACTATTTATTAGCATCAATCAACCAAAAGGTTTGATACAGAACATGTATTCTCTGCTCATCTGTGAAGAAAGAGATCATAAGCTCCGAGTTGCTTTTAGTCTGGGAGAACGGCAGAGCTCTGTCCTGAGAGCCAGATGTCCTCATCTTCCAATTCACTGTAGGGTGTCCTAGCCTAAGTTAGAGATTAAAAAAACAACAAAAACAAACAAACCAGAATAGAATATAAAACCCCAAGCTCTCTCCATTATAATGCAACACAACACACATTTTGCAGGTGCATCCAAGCCATGTAGTGGCAGCAATTTTCAAGTAACTCCATTAGAGTTTAGAGCCCACAATGCTTTGGGCTTGCAGTACCTGCGTGGGACCTATGCAGGCAGTGCTCTACATCACTGAGATCTGGAAATAGAGCAGCTGCATTTAAAGCATGTAAAGGACAGGCATCTAATGATTACAACTTCTGTGTTGCTCTCCTTATGGAAATAGATGGCCGAGAGGTAACACAGCTTTTGATTCCACATGATTTGTGACTCTGATGTAAATTCATATAAGTGTATACAAGTAAGGTGGATTGAAACCAATATAACTGAGATTCAGCCTATTTATTAACACACAATTCATAGGACAACTGGGTTATATTCAGTTTGAAACAGCTTATTCTAGATAATTGAATCAAGTCTGTTTACAAAATAAAAGTGGACAAACATAGCTGTACAACAGCATCAACAGAAAACATCAGAAGACCTTTATTCTACCTGGCTTTCTTCTTACTTAAAGGTGTTTTTTTTGTTCTTTGTTTTTTTGTGGTGATTTTGTTTTTGATTTTTTTTTTTTTAATTCAGTTATCACACTGTATATTTTAGGTATTTATTACCAGGAAAGCAATATGTTTGTCTTTACTGTCAATAGGTAAGCAGCTTGGTCTGAATGTAGGACCATTTTGTTGTTGATTTTATATTTCTAACCTGTGATTTAAAAAAAAAAGTTATACATACTAAATGCTAGTATAGTTCTCTGGTAGTCTCTGTAGATGGGAATAGGAATAAACAATTACAACTCCATTAACAAAATGGTGAGACAGGAGAATTGGCATAAGGGGTTGCACATGACTTCTATGTAAGCGTTTCAGCCATATTTCTTACTGTAAGTGCAATAAAATATCCTGATTTTAATATCATGCCTCATGAACCAAACCATCCAGAATTAAGTGTGAAAAGGTGTGCGCTGTACTTTAACCCCAACTAATCCCCAGAGAAGTCAGTTCTTCTGGCTTTGTTCCCTCACAGGTTCTTCTTTACTCCTAGCTCCTTGCTAACAGGGCAGTGTGAGAAACAGAAGAGACCTGACTCAGTGTAAGCTGTCTTAAGTAATAACTAACACTAACTGTGTGTTAACAACACTGTTTTCATCACAAATCCAAAACACAGAAACATCTAAGCTTCTATGAAGATAATGAACTCTGTCCCAGACAGAGCCATATGCTCAATGTATAAGAGAAAAGGGAAGAAAAGCGAGTTTTCTGATCAGATGTGAAAATAAAGGGGATCTATAAGGGAAAGAAAGAAAAGTAAGTAAAGGAAATCTAAAAAAGCTTCACATACTTCTCATAAAAAGGTGGGACATGGTAGTTGGCTGCATATCCAGTGTTCTCTGATGGAACAGTTTTCTTCTACAACCAAAATGGATTGGTATATTTCCCAGTACATTTTGCTTACTTGTAATCACTAAATTACATGCATGATTTCCATACATTTTTGTATCCACTTTTCAGTCAGAAAAGACTGGATCATAACAATACAAGTTGTCCAAAGTCTTGTCTTTGCCTATCCTGCCATATCTCAATCAATTAGCTGTGCTGATGCTAGTTTATTTTTAGAAATAGTGTCACTACTTGCTTTACATTTACCCATTGGGTTGGGTTTACCCACAGTAATGATGGCAGCTGTTGTACTGACTTATTGAGAAATGATCTAGAAGCTTCCAGGTCAGAAAATAACCTCTGCAAGTTAGCCAGGCATACAAACATTAAAACACAGAACAAAGCAAGCCAATACAAAGAAAGCAATACAAAACTTCCATATACCTGTTCAAGAAGAAAATAATTCGCATGCATCGTGGTTTTTACTACAAAAACAGTAGTTGTTCTTTGAATCCACAATACATTATCTCATAAAGGACAGCTTGTCTACCTGAAAATCACAGTTCTCAGCAATGTTAACCTTTATTCAATTATTTTGTTCAGCTCATCACTCTAATGCATTTCCTCAGCTGTGGTGCAGATAGCATGAAATGATGGAGTAAAATATGAAATTTAAAATAATTCCAGAAGTAACTTCAGATAAAAAAAATAAAATAATATTTTTCTAGGTATTAGCCCTACAACAATTTTATAAATTTCAAGTCATGGCTGACTTGAACCACCGATTGATCACCTGAGATAAGATCTGAGTCAGCCATGGGAGCACAGGTGAAGGAAATTCACCTGTGAGTTCAGAAGGGGTGTAGCCCAGCTCCACCTCTCTTAGACCCCATTTAAGGGCTGACTGCAACTCAGGAAGGATCTTTTTCTGGAGATCCCTTCTCTGTGGAGTCTTTCCTGCAAATTCTGCTCTATCTTTGGATATGGCTAAGCATTCCTTCCCTGTTTGTTTCTTTTCCCATTTTCACCATAATAATATTCCCAGCTGTAACACCAACTATAACAGCATCTTTGCCATCTGAAGCTGTTCTCAGATAGGATTAATGAAATACACATCTACCTTAATCACAGTAGGAAAGATCCAAACCATCCCTTGTTTCTGTTCAGATTTTACTAAGAGCTTGAAAAGGATTTCTCTGTTCTCAAATAAAAAGACGTGGAGGGTGAGCTTAACAGGCATCAGGAAAGGGGGAAATAAGTCAACATTTGTATTTTGAAAAGCCACAGAAGAAAATCATGCTAATGGAGATGCAGATGGAGATCTCCATAGATTATCAATGTTTCTGCCCCTGTATCAACTAGTGCCATAATCTCTGAATACTCTTTTGGGACCAGAAAATTGTCAATTCCACACAGGCCTCCAATCCCTTCTAGAGGCCCTAGGGGGACTAACATCCCTTGTCACACCATGAGCTGTGCTATGGCCAAATCTTTTATTTCAGGTGGCTTGGGCATTGTGGCCCAACATACCTGAGGGGGCTTCTTTTTTCTAGTAGGGATTATGGAATCCTCTAGGTTCCCTGTTGTTTTTGTTACTCTACCTATAGCTCTTACCCTAGCTTTTTAGGGCAATTTTGAATTTTCTAATTATCCTTCAGCTGACTCCAAAGCTGAAGGAGGATGTGATCGGGCTAGTGGTCAATTTTCACAAATTGGACCCCAACCCAGATAAGACCATTAAACATTTGCTTTCTGGAAAACCTTACAGCCCCGATTGAGGATTTTATGCAACTAGCTTCTTAGCTCTTATTCCTGGGAGGACCTCTGCTTCCTCTAATGCTTGAATGTCGCGCCTGGTCTGCATGTGCTGTTTCCCCCAAGCCAGCTACTAATTGGCCAGCCTTTTGGACCACAGACTCTGAGGCCACCAGGGGGCTCAGTATAGAAACTAGGGTCCTGTGTAGATGGAAAGGGGCCTGTTGTGAGATCAACTCTCTCACACATGCCAAAAATCTTACCATATCTGGACTTTCAAATGAGTCCTCATATATTGCTTTTCTTATGCCCAGTTCACAAATACAGTTTTGGAGGTCCTTCATGGAGGACCACAATCCTGTATTTAATTATTTGTTAATAGATTTGATTACAGATTTGTTTGGCCATACCATACAGCAAGTTGCCATTAGCCAATCGATGAATGGCTTTCATTAGTATATTGGATGCCTGCTTATAATCTTTGCCTAAGGGCAGAGTGCACCATCATGGTGGCCAGTTTTGATATTTCTGGCCCATTAATCATGATGCCTTCTGCTCCTGAATGTCACAGTCTTAGTAACCAGGTTGGTATACTCTCTTGGCTTCTGCCAGAATTTTGTGCCATATCCATTAATTCCATTAGTGTGTATGGTCTAGCTGTTATATGTAAACATGTTTGGGCAGGGGGCCATTAATCAGGAGGCATCTCTGCCTGTCTATCTTGTATTTTTTTTTTTTGTTTTTTTTTGGGGAGTTATAATAGGATGGAACTCTAGG
The DNA here is from genome assembly GCA_037305975.1 of Chrysolophus pictus. Taxonomy (NCBI): domain Eukaryota; kingdom Metazoa; phylum Chordata; class Aves; order Galliformes; family Phasianidae; genus Chrysolophus; species Chrysolophus pictus. The sequence goes on from CM074577.1 coordinate 1,298,389, forward strand.
GAATCCATTGCAAGCAGAGTCTCAAGATCTGATTTAGAATTTTTGTTTCCCTCCTCAACCAGGTCCCTTGTTTCAGAAATGCGGTCATTATCTATTGAAATACTGCAGACCTAGCCTACTGGAAATGCAAAGCTGTTTTTTTTTTTCATTAATATACTAAGTTCCTGTTCTAATTTCTCAATATGATCTTTCAATAGCTAGTTTTTGCTTCCTAAAGTATTGGCTCTTCTTTCAGCTTGGTTTAGAGCATTCAACAGTGACATGCCACTGAAGAGACAGCTAACTGCTTTTCTTTTGTAATTAGTATGCCTTTATCTAGACCTTAGAAATATTCTGCTATGCAGCATAGGGAAATACTCCCCATAACATGCAGGAGATGCCATTTTTCAATTATGCTTACCAACTCATAATAAAGGGAACTAAAAATCCTGGAATCTATCCAGGAATTATTTTATCTAGGGGGGATAATGTTCTTCCCCCTGACCCATTTATAGATTTTCCAAAGAAAAGACATTATATCTTTTTAAATCTATTTGGCTTGCCTGGCTCACCAAGCGTAAGATCAATAAGCACACAGATGTTGTAAAGTACTGGATGATCTATAAGTATACAGAGAAATTAGGCTAGTAAGATAAATAGAAAGTGCTCACCAGTGTTGTAGGCTCACAAAAAACTCCACAAGTAGCAATCTCCAGAGAAAGATCTTTCCTCAGTGGCAGTCAGCTCTTAAATGGGGTCTAGGAGAGGTGGAACCAGGCTCCACCCCTTCTGGTCACACAGCTGAATCGCCTTCATCTGTGCTTCTGCCGTTGACTCAGTGCTCACCTCAGGTGGTCAATCAGAGGTTCAGGCTGTGATCCAACAGTTCCCATACAGCTCTACAAGCCAGTTCTTTACCTAGTGAGGAGTACACCTGTCTAATCTATGGATTATCAGCTTCTCTGAGAGAATTCTGTGAGTAGCTTACATCACAGTCTCTTCCACATCCACTAAGTGGGCTACCTGCTCAGAGAAGGGGGTCAGTCTGGTCAAAAAACAAACCGTTCTGGATAGGCGTGATTTCCTGGTTGTTCTGCACATGCTGTGTGATCACATTCAAGATGATGTGCTTCATGACCTGAAGTCAGGCTGACAGGCCTGTACTTTCTCCAAATCCTCCTTCTAGCCCTTTCTGTAGATGATTATCACAGTACCAAATCTCCAGTTGTCTGGGACCTCCCTGGTTGACCTGGACTGCTTATAAAAAATGGAAAGTGGCTTGGCAATCACTTCTGCCAATTCCTTCAACACTCTTGGGTGTATCGTATCTGGTTCCATGGACTTGTGACAGTCCAGGTGGTGCAGCAAGTCATTATTTCCTCCTGAACTGCTGTCTTAGTTTCAGCTGGGATGGAATTGTTTACTTCAGAGTGTCTGGTATGATGCTATATTTTTGGTTCTAGGAGAAAAACAGTGTTGATATCACGAAGATGTTTCTGCTGAGCAGAATCAAGGCCATTCTCAGCAAAGGGCTCAAGGAGCTGGGAGGGAACAGAATTAGGATAACAGATTTAAACTTGCCAAAAGGATATTCCATACCATATGACATCAAGTGGATGAAGGGGATGACAGTTTCATTTTGTTCTCTTTTGCTGTTTGGGGAGCTAGCTGGGCAGTAGTCAGGGGGTGTTGAGCAATTGTTTATGCACCACTTGTTGTACAAATTTATAGGTATGTATATAACTATTATCCTTTTCCTTTTCTCTATATAAATAGAGAGTAAATAATTTTATCTCAACTCATGAGTTCTACCTTTTTCCCCCCAATTATCTTCCCCATCCCAGTGGGAAGCAGTGGAATGAGTGAATGTCTGTGTGATGCTCACCCAGTCACACAACACTTTTGGGGTTAAAGCACAACAACTGTGGTAAGTTTATTCTGTTCCCCATACCTGTTTTCCAGCTCAGGGGGTTGGGTACCCTGAGGATAGCTGGTCTGACCATTACGGACACAAGTGTAGAAAGCATTAAGAACATCAGCCTTTTCCTCATCCTTGGTGGTAATGTTCCCCACTGCATTCAGTATAGAGATTCTTTTTGGTTCTCCTCTTGTAGTTAATATATTTGTAAAAACATTTGTTGTTATCTTTAACAACTGTGCTCAGATTAAATTCTTGCTGGGCTTTCATCTTTCTGAATTCCTCTCCACATATCCTAGCAATATCCTTGTACTCTTCCCTACTTTCCTACCCCTTCTTGCAAAGATGGCAACTCTTTTTTTTCACAGAGTCTCAGCAAAATCTTCCTGTTTGGCCATGCTGGTCTTCTTCCCTGCTGACTCATTTTATGGCACACAGAGACAGTATGTTTCCTTCTTGAGAAATGTCTAGCTTTCATGAACTCTTTGTCCTTCAGGACTGACTCCCAACGATTCTCCCAACCAACATCCTAAATAATTCAAATTTTCCCCCTAAGGAATCTCTTGGTTAGACTGGGATGATATTAGAAAAGCCAAAGCAAAGCTAGAATTAAAAGCAGTGAAAAACATCAAGGAGGACAAGTGTTTCTACATGTATGTTAGTGGATTAATGGTAAACAAAGAAAAAAGGGGCTTGTGATTTAACGAGAGTAGATTCATTTAAAGCTGAGGTACTCAAAGCTTTCTTTGTACTAGTCTCCAACACAGTCTTTCAGGATTTTGTACCTGGAAACATCGTTCCAGAAGGGGAGCTACCATTAGTGGAAATTGATCAAACTGGGAATCTCTTCTGGAAATTCTTGATCTGTACATGATAAACTGTGACAAGTACTACGTTTCAAGTCAGTCAGAGGGTTGAAGGACTTGCCCGCTGAGGAGAGGTTGGGAAACAGAGGCTTTTCTGGAAAGACCTGGACATCAGTCTCCTATTGCTGACAAAGAGATTAAGAGATTAATGATACTGGTAGAGCCAGTATCATTATAGAATTTCACTGTGGCACACTAGGAGACAATGATGCCAAATTAAAATGGGAGGTTTCAATCTGATAAAAGGGGGCAAATATTGCTGTAGCATAGCTCAACACTAAAGCAGGTTACCCAGAGAGATTATAGAGTCTGTTGAAAGTTTTCAAGATGCAACTACACAAGCTTTGAGAGCTCACAGTTTCATTTTAAGACCTTGTATGTAAAGATGTTGATTTAAATTTATGGACATATCCAAACAGATCACTGCACCTCTCTTCCAAACAAACAATGAAGATAACTATGTAAATAAGCATTAAAAAATCCTGCATATTTAAGTCCAAAAGAGAACATCCTCTTTCATGAGAAATGAAGGGAAAATGTGAATTTATTAATTGAATGAAAACCAAAAAAGTTCAGAAACAAATTGGAAGAGAACAACGATAAACACTGATGTTGAGTTTATTTAAATTACTTATAGCCTTGCTAAAATTATAATTTGCTAACTATGACTAAACCATGTTATAAATCCAGGTGGAAAGCACATTTGCAAAGTACAATGCGCAGTGACAAAAAATCTTTAAACATATAAATAAATAGTGCAATAGAGCATAAATCTAACCAAATTAGAATACTTGTAATTCCAAATAATTTAGAGAAAATAGTGGACTGAGAATTGTATTCTTTATCATGTTATGTAACAAGTAGCCACAGAGACATCAGAGAAGATATCAGGCAGATATGATGTTTAATGGCAAGAGCACTCTGTGAAAAGACAGTATTGGACAGCAGGGAATACGGAATGTTAACCAAAGTACTTTAAGAAGGTGCTATGAAGAAAATAAGATTAAACATTTTGTCTTGTCATCATTTCTACTTTTGCCTTTGCATGGGTTAAAGGGATATTTAATATTTTTTTTTTTTTACAAAACTGTCTGAGCCAGATCATTAGTCCCAGTTTGAGACTGTGATCTTAACTTTGAAGCTGAAAGGATAGTTCAAGCTTTGATATTCAGTTGGCCAGAGAGACTCAGTCCGATGGTCAGATGAGGAAGAAGGCTTTTTCATGAAAGTTCTGTTCATTTAGATTTTTTACAGTAGGTACAATACATTGCTTTACATGCTCCAGGGCTAAAAGAAGGACTTTTACAAAAGGAAAAAGTGAAAAGGACTGCATTAAACAATGCCATTTTTACACAGCAATCTTGAATCATGGGGCATACAATACAAATAGCATATGCAGTTTATGTAACAGCTCTTACTGTAAACCAGGCTTTACATCTAATGAAGAAAGGAAGCTGTACACGTCTGAGTGATTGCTTTCAATCTTTTTAAGAACAAATTAACTCTTGTAGTCTAATATAATTATTGTGTTTCCTCTGTCTCAACCTGGCCTGACAAACCTGCACAGTCAGTTGAAGAATAGTAGCACGTACTCAGAAATATAAGAAGTTTCTTGATAGAATAAGAATTCAACAGGTTTTTTTTTTTTCTCATTAATTTTCAAAACAACAAAACAGAAATAATTTAATTAATAATATAAAATTCACAGAAATGCTCTTATTTCACAGAAGTTTTAATAATTATAATATTCTAAAAATGTATTTAATTACACATGCAATTTCTAAACAGTAAGAATAAAAAACAAAAACAAATAGAACACAGTGTGTGCAATTTTGAAGACTGCCTGGATATCTAGGACCTTAAAGCTTGTTTTATGTGCAATAAATTTATTGTAAATTAGGATGTGAGCTCTCAGTGCACCAGCTCCCAACAAAGAAAGTTATGGCAGACGTTAAGAATGAGAACTTGAAAGGTATCCCATTTCCATTTTTATTACAGTTTAATAAAATCTTCTTTATTGGAATGCCTTGGTACACACATATGAAGGGAAGAAACATAATGGAAACTACATTTTGAGAGTGGATGCTGAGATTCAGAAGAAGGGGATTATGGGGAAGAGAATGAAGTGGAAGAGAAATAAATGAGTAAATGAAACTCAGCACAAGAGGCAGAAATTTTTGAAAGATATAGAGAATTTAAAAGAGAAACATTACTGATAACCAGGGAAGAATAAATGCAACAGCAAGCTCTAAAATCAGGTGAAATAATGTCTGCAAACTACTAAGCTCAAACTGATAAATACAGAAAGTCCAGCTATAATGTTGTGTATTTTTAAGGTATGTGGGCAATTTCCTACGTTTCATTAATTAACAAGAGCTGATAGGTGTAAACTTTTATGGAGCCCAAGATAGACACAGAAGTCCAGATCGTATTTTCTCTGATGCATGAAGGTCCTTTCTCAAGGTGATCCACATGTAGCACTGCAGGCCCCCTTTGGGACTTCATTGTGTCAAATAGGGTGCAGAGCACATCCCTACTGTAGTTCTCATGAGATGTGCAGCTCACCATTAGTATCAAACTGTCCTTAATGCAAATATCTTGCTTCAATTTGAGATACTAGTGTTTTTAAATCATACTTTTTTGTGACTCTTCATGATGCTGAGAAGTTGTGTTTACTTAAATTACCATCCCAACACACTAAAAAAACATAAACATCACGTCTGAGACATTTAAATTCCCATTATCTCCTACAAGACTGACCCATTATCTAACTGAATGCAAATATACTCTATCCCACCAGCAGTTCTTATTCCCCGATTTCCCAATTTTAATAGCACTTTTTGGATTTTTTTTTTTTTTTTGTCTCCTCAGTCTGATGCACAACTGTTGTTTCTTCCAGTTCAGCAAAGACAGGGAACTTCTAGAAATCGTCCGGTGGATGGCCATAAATCTGAGTAGGGGCCTGGAGTACCTCTTGAACAAGGAAAGGTTGAGAGACTTGGTACTGTTCATCCTGGAGAAGAGAAAATTGAGAGGTAATCTTAATGCCTATAAGCACCTACAGCGTGGGAGTCAAGTGGGTGGGGATGGGCTCTTTTCAACTGTGCCAAGCAACAGGATAAAGGGCAGTGAGCACAAAAAAATAGAATTCAGGAAGTTCCACACAAACATGAGGAAAACTTTAATTTGAGGATGACAGAGCACTGGTGCAAGTTGCTCTTCAGTCTCCCCAAGATGTGTTTTTTCCTCTTTTTAACATTAAACTTTCACAGCATTCTTTGTCACCAAATCATCTTTCTCTATTCATGAAATGCTGCAGCTAACTTCCTCCATTATGCCTTACTGAGCAAATGTCTGCAATTTTTTCAACTAACTTGCATCCTATATGCCAACACCTTTTAGCGCTCTTGGCTCATTTTTCTCTTCCCCTCACTTGACTCCCAACATAGAAAGCTGACAAAGTGGTTCTTTGCCTTAACCCTCCTTTGTCTCTCTTTTCCATTTTTCTCCTGCACTTTAATTTCCCCAGAAAAAGGCATTTTATCTGCTTTCTTCCCTTCCTATTACTTTGTTCCAGTTTTAAAGACATCTCATATGTGATCCTTTTCTTTCCTTTATCTGATTAATCTCATTCTTTTCTAGTTAATTTCCTTCCTCTTTTCCTCCCTTCCTCAGTTATGTGGTAAGTGTTTTTTAATAATTCATTTTTTGTTACTCCCTGCCATCTCTCATGCGGCTATGCCCATTCTCTTCCAATTTCTGTCATCATATCACATCTTTCATTTTTATGAAACACTCTTTATAATACCTCCCCATAGTTCCAGGTTAAGCTGTCTGAAATCTACCTTCTGTCTCTGACACTCCACTGAAACTGTTTTTGGCAAGAATTTCTATCAAACCATCATTTACCAGCACCTAGCACCATCAGCTACATTTTATTTCTTTCCTTGTGTGTGTTTGTGATTTGTTTTCTTTTCTCACTGTAGTAAGAATTCAAGAAGGAACAAAATTAATTCAATTTCAAATACGTAACCAAGAAAATGCAAGCCATTAAATGCAGATTCAATCAAATATGCAGTTATTAATTTTTCTGTGAATATTCAAAGATTTAAAATGAATACTAAGATTTTCATGAACATATGCATGAGTAAGTTTTTTTGTTTTTGATAAATTATAGAGAATATACTTATTCATTGTTCAAGTCACTCTTCAGCCTATAAAAATCTTTTCCTTTTAATCTTTACATTGTAAAATTCCAGATATCAATTGATTGAGAAAAACTGTACATTCTACAGTGTAGGAAAACACAGTATGTTGTGCAGAGTGTTTAGCCCAATGAAGTTTCCATCTCTTTTACTCTGTAAGTACATGTAGAGAACATGATTAAAATTTTTGAGTTGAGCAAAATGTGTTGTTACTCATTGTTTAGGATGCCATGAGTGAAATAGGAAAAAACACCTCTTCTATCATCACTGGTATAGAACTATATTTATTGTAACTGAAATATATGTAGAAGCGTTAGACTTAAAGTCATTTTAGAGCTTTAGAGATTCAGAAGCAACCTCACTACAGGATGAGAAAGCTTTGGAATTCAAGACACTTAACTCACAGGATTATGATCTTCTCTTTCCTTACCAGAAAAAAACAGCAAAAATAGACACTGTACCAAAGTCCTGATCCAGCTTTATGTTAAATTCTATTACTTTTTTCTTTTTCTATCTCTGTCTTTCTCTGTCTTTCTCTGTCTTTCTCTATCTTTCTCTATCTTTCCCTTTCCTTTTCTCTTTTTTTTCACAGAATAGTTCAGTTTGGAAAGGACCTCCAAGGACTGCTGTCTGAAGTAAAGACAACATTAAAGTCAGGGGATTTTGCTCATGATCCTGTCCAGTACAGCTCTGTTAAGCTCTACATCTTCAAGAAACTATTTCTAGTATTCAATGTCTGTCTTTTTGAAAATTTTCCATCATAACTCATAATTCCCCTTTCTGCAATCTGTAATGACTGACACTTGTCCTGTCACTGTGCACCCCAGAGGCACAACCACTACTGAATTTAAAAAAAAGCCACAAAATATACTGTGGCAAAAGTATTGTTTAGCTTAATTAAGGGAGAGGGGGAATATGTGAAGAGTCTGCCTTCTCTCTTCTCTAGCAAACCTCTTCCAAGATTCCCCCAAATGCTTTCTCTTTTCCAGGTGTAGCAGTCCCAGTGCACTCAGCCTCTCCTGATGTACAGCATACTTCAGCCTCTTCACCACTATGGTGGTCTTCCAGTGTTCTGACTCTGGTTTCTTCATCCCTTGTCTTGAGATTTGTTTCTGAATGTCTACAAAAAGGGGTATGATATTAACTATGCTCAAATACTGAAGAGAGGGAAACAATTCTTACTTTCAAACCCATAGCTACATTCTAGCCAATGCAGCCTCCTGTGTGATTAGTCTTGATTGTACCAGGAACAGGCAGTTTACTCAGACTTAGCATGCTCTGGACACACCGACAGAGGTACCCAAACTTGTACTGTTCTTATTCCCTCCGTTTCAGGTGCAGGACTTCACACCTGCTTTTGATGGACTTGTTGAAGTATTTGTCAAGCCAGTCCTCTAGCTTGCTAAGGTCCTTCTTTGTGGGAGCTCTCCTCAAGTCTGATGAGGATATATTCTGCCACACCAGTCAATTATCATTTAGGACACTTTTGTATTTAACATGATTACAATGCATTATAAACATATACAGAAATCATAACAACAACTTTTTTTCCATATTTTAAAAAAATATATATTTGTCATTAATCATCTTGACAAAGCTATTAAAGATGCTTTTAATATTACTGAAAATCGTCATCCTAAATAATCATAAAGTTATTCTGATACAAAAAAATCAGCTCTTTGAGTTAAAACTTACAGTACGCATAGGGAATGATGTCTTGGTTTTGTCAAACAGCAGTTACTTGTCAGCAGGATTTGAGAGCCTGAGACAAGCACTTGCCAGAAAAAGCATACATCTAAGAAGAGTAATTGTGAAATATGAAGCTATTTCTATCAAAGCACCACTGTTTGAAGATTTGGTGCTTACATCTCTATGAAATGCAGATTCCTTCTCCAAAACCCTCAATCTTTAGAGCTGGGTTACAACTCCCATAAAAATTGCTGAAATATGATATAACAAACATGTTCTAATGGGAACAAACCTTCATTGCTAAGTGCATGATAGCCTGTTCCATGTTTCTTAAGATGTTTAAAGTGATCTTCTATCATAACTTTGTTCTACCATACACCAAAAAACACTGAACAAGCTCGTGTTAGCTTGAGCAAACACTATCCATTTTACATGTAGTCTGCAGATGAACTTAAGAGATATTTCTGATTTTCTTTTTTGAAAACATTAACTTATACAGTTATGACCTAGGCAAATTAAACTCCCTTTCATAGTAATTCAGTGGAATTTAACAGCTGCTAATCTCAGAAATGTCATTACTTTCCCATAAATGAGTTGCAACCAGAATTATGTCAAAGTGGCTAAGCTAGGGTCTATGCTGCTGTCACAGAAGGGGGAAAGAATCATGTTATTAAATGTAAATTGATTATCCCACTTAGTGAGATAGCTGTGGAGAAGAACTGGTATTCTTTCATTTTCTCTTGCTTCCATACTATGTCACTATGGCAGTACCTGTTCTGCAGCCACAAGTTCTCTAAAACTCTCCATAACTGTATGGAAAAGGCAGAGAAGGGACTCCAGAGGAACATCTGTTTATATCAGTCTTGCATAGAAGAAAGGATTTTGATCAGAAGGATGGAATATGCAAGAGCACTTCAGTAGTAGAGCAAAGGCCTGTCGCAAGCCTCAGATGTGGATCTGAATTTCTCAAAACACAGAAGCATGAAGTGCTCTTTTTAAGGCATGTGGGCTGCACTCTAATTATAAATGAAGAGCATCCATTTAATAAGCAATCAATAAAAAGTCTGGTGAGTTTTTAATTCTTTTGTAACTGCATCAATGGACAAAGGGAGAGACACAGATGTCATCTATCAGACTTCAGTAAGGCCTTTGACATGGTATCCCACAACATCCTTCTCTCCAAATTGAAAAGATACGGATTTAATGGATGAACTCTTCAATGGATGAAGAACTGGCTGCAAGATCGTGTCTAGAAAGTGGTGGCCAATGGCTCAACATCTGGATGGGAGTCAGTTACAGTGACAGTGGGATTGAGGGCATCCTCGTCAATTTTGTGGATGACACCAAGCTGTGGTGTAATACACCAGAGGGACGGGATGCCATCCAGAGAGGTCTGGACAGACTTGAGCAGTGGGGCCAGGAGAACCTCATGAGGTTCAACAAATACAAATACAAGGTTTTGCACCTGGATTGAGGCAACATCTCACTACCAATACAAGCTGTGGGAGGAAAGGATTGAGCTCAACCTTGCTGAAAAGGACCTGGGAGTATTGGTGGATGGGAAGCTGGACATGAGTCAGCCCGGAAGTACAACCGTATACTCGGCTGCATCAAAAGAAGCATGGCCAGCAGGTTGAGGGAGGTGATCCTGCCTCTAGTCAGATCTGGTGAGGCTTCACCTGCGCTATTGCATCCAGATGTGGAGTCCTCAATACAGGAGAGACATGGACCTGTTGGAATGTGTCCAGAGGAGGGCCACAAAAATTATCCGAGGAATGGAACACCTCTCCTATGAGGTGGGGCCCTTCAGCATGGAGAAAAGGAGATGAATGCCCCATCCCTGGAGACTTTCAAGGCATGGGCAACCTGATCTAGCTGTGGATGCCTCTGTTCGTTGCAGGGGGTGGACTAGGTGACCTTTAAAGGTCTTTTCCCAGCCCCAAGGATTCTATGATTCTATGATTCCGTAATAGTTACTTTTGTTACCAGACTACACCATCTTCATATTTCTTTCAAGTTTGAGATGTAAGAAAGCTAAACATCAAAATTGCAGGGAATGTTCAACTAACAACTAACAGTTCAACTAACTCTTCATGTACATCCACAGTCAACAGACTATAAAAGAGTGTCATAGTTTTATGATTTTTGGTTATCTGTATTCCACATCATAACATCATGTAATGTTCGATTGTGGATGCTCAAGTTCCGGGTGCCTGTCTGGAGGAGAACAACAACTACATTCCCCAGGGGCCTTTGCGGTCAGCAGGGAGATGTAACTCCCAACAAGGTCACTTGATCCTTCTTCTTCGCCTGCTCCTCTTCGCCTGCGCTTTGCCGTCTGCTCGTCTCCGTCTGCTTTTCTTCATCGGCTCAACTGGACTGCACTTCTCACCTCAGCGTTGTGGTGAGACCTTTCCACCTTTCACGCACACTCTCTCTCTCTCTCTCTCATTATATTTTGCTGTTACTATATTTAGTAAATTAGTTTGTTTCCCCTCAGATCATTGCCGCTGTTTTCAATTATTTTGGGTCCCCTGTTTCCTTTTTCTGGAGGTGCGGATCTGCAGATCCCTCCGCCCTGCTAGTCACGGAACCGGGCCGAACCAGCCCGTAAACCGTTGACATTCTTGGTGGAGAATGCGGGCAACGAGCTGCTAATTAGTTTCCTAGAACTAATCTCTCTCTCTGCTCTCGGAGAGCTTCGTTGGGAAAGTTTATCTTTTTCACCGGTGTTCTCTGAAAACTTGACCTTGAAAAGTCCAGGCGGACTGCCAATATTCTAGGATATTTGTAAACTTTGAGCTTTGCTATCTTGCTTCTGTAAAGAAAAAGGAAAAAAAAAAAGAAAAAAAAAAGTTTTCTCTTCTAAAACTGCCTTTCAAGGGACTGCATGCCACCGTTTCTTCTTTTTTAATGCTCAAAACATACTGGGCATTAATTAAGTTTGCCACTTTGCTCTATGGAGCCACAGGTATATACAATCAATTGAGAACACTGATGGAAATATTTACCTGGTATCTGCATACAATGTGGCATACAACTCCAGAGGGAGCTGCTAATATCACAAGACTTGGGATTTTTAAGCAGGTTTCCAGTCTCTCCTTTGAATCCATTATGCAGTTTTTGAATGTTCACCTGATCGCGTTGTTAATCTCCCTGAATGTAGTGCTCATCATTTCACTCAGTATTAGTATTTATTATATTTTGAGGAAGCCCTCCCCAAAACCAGAGGACACTGAGTGGCAGGGAGTGTGGAGAGGCCTGAGAGAGACTTTAGACAGATGGAAATCTTCGGTGTCATGGAACTTTACTCCTGAACACCTGAAAGACCCTGAGAGCTTAAACAGATATTTGAGACAGGAATGTTGCGGCTCAGGCAGATCTGAGGAGGCACAAATGATTTGGGGCCTGGCTAATGCTTATCGGGCCTTATTCAATAGCATCCCAGAGAGAGAGAGAGAGTGTCTGAGAGCTGAAAGGGAGAGTCTCAGGGAAAAAGTACAAAGTGAGCAAGAAAGTCTCCTGGTCGAGAGAAAAGACCTCCAATCTGAGAGAGATGCCCTCCGAATCGAAAGAGACTCCCTGCAATCCAAACTCAACAGTCTTCAATCCCAGCAAGACATCCTTAAGTCCGAATGGCACGTCCTCCAAACTGAGCGAGACACCCTCCAATCTGAGCTAGATACTCTCATAATCGAACGAGACAGACTCCAAGCTGAGCTGGAGGATGAGAGCATTGAGACTGACCAACCTGATCAACCACAGGAGGCACCACAACTGATGTCAGTTGCCCCTGTAAGAGGACGGAAAACAAAACGAATCTCAACTCAGTTAGAAGAGAAGAAAGAGGAGCAAAAAGGTCCAGAGGAGTGGCTCCGAGATCTAGGAGAAGCACTCCCAAGTCCAGGAGAGGGACCCTCAGTAAGGCCACAGTCACCAACGCCTATGAGGGCACCAAGAAGTCCCGAAAGAGTAAGAGGCGAGCAAGATATTGTTACCATCGTTGATCGATCTCTGAAAATGAATGAAATTCGAAGTCTGAGAAAAGACTTTTCACGTCACCCAAATGAGCCTATTGCCACCTGGTTACTTCGATGCTGGGACAATGGGGCCAACAGTGTGTGGCTAGATAGTAGAGAAGCTCGCCAACTGGGTGGCATTGCTAGGGACTCAGCCATTGACAGAGGCATTAGTACATGCCAGAACCAGGCCTTTACCCTCTGGAAGCGGATGTTGTTAGCTGTAAAAGAAAGATACCCCTTCAAAGACGATCTGATGCCTGAGAAAAAGAAATGGGCTGATATGGAAGAAGGCATCCGTTATCTAAGAGAATATGCTGTGGTGGAAGCGCTACATAGCCCTGATTTCATTCCTGATGAGCCAGACCAAGAGCATGATCCTGAGAGAGTCAGGTGTACACCAAATATGTGGCGTATATTCACAAAGACTGCACCAGAAAGGTACGCCAGTACATTTGCAGCAATGTATGGCAGAGGAGAAAGAAGACCCCTTATAAATGAATTGGTTAATAAACTTCAAGACTTTGAGTTACATTTAAGCCCTCTACGAGCTTGTGTTTCAGCCATTACAAAAGTAGCTGAAAAGCTGGACAGAATGGAAAACAAACAAGAAGATATAATAGACAAACTATCAATAGTGCCTGATGCTGATGAATCCATGGTGGTAACAGATACATCCAGTGGGGAACAGAACTCCCAAAACAGCCTACTGGAGGGGCTGATCAACTTGATTTCCTCCCAGCCAGTGTCATCCAATGTCTCAGCTATCAAAAGAAGACGTCCTCCTGCTCGAGCAAGTGACAACAGTAAGACTACATCACGTTTTGCCTTGTGGCATTACCTATGTGACCATGGAGAAGATATGAAGAATTGGCATAAACAACCTACTCCTGCACTTCAAGCACGGGTAAAAGAATTACAAGACAAATCAACCACCAAGGTGAACTTCTCCAAAAAGGTGATTGCTCCAGTTGCTGCAGACAACAGAGGTAACAAATAGAGGGGCCCTGCCCCCAGCCAGGGGGGGGAAAGGGATAATAGAGTTTATTGGACTGTGTGGGTTAGATGGCCTGGCACATCAGAATCACGGAAATATAAGGCCCTGGTGGATACCGGTGCACAGTGCACTCTAATGCCCTCGAGTCACCAAGGGACAAAATCAATTTATATTCATGGGGTGACTGGGGGTTCCCAAGAGCTGACTATGTTGGAGGCCGAAATCAGCCTCACTGGTAAAGACTGGCAAAAGCACCCTATTGTGACTGGCCCAGGGGCTCCATGTATACTTGGTATCGATTACCTCAGAAGGGGATATTTTAAGGATACCAAAGGGTATCGATGGGCCTTTGGAATAGCTGCTGTCGACACAGAAGGTGTTAAGCAGTTGTCTGTTTTGCCTGGCCTATCAGAAGATCCGTCTGCTGTGGGGTTGCTACGAGTGAAAGAGCAACAGGTACCAATTGCTACAAAAATGGTGCACAGGCGGCAGTACCGCACCAACAGGGATTCCTTGCTCCCCGTTCAGAAGTTGATTCGTCAACTAGAGCATCAGGGAGTGATTAGTAAGACTCACTCACCTTTTAACAGCCCCATATGGTCAGTGCGTAAAGCCAGTGGAGAATGGAGGCTGACAGTAGACTACCGTGGCCTGAATGAAGTCACACCCCCACTGAGTGCTGCTGTGCCAGACATGTTAGAACTCCAATATGAACTGGAGTCAAAAGCAGCCAAATGGTATGCCACCACTGATATTGCGAACGCCTTTTTCTCCATTCCTTTGACCAAAGAATGTAGGCCACAGTTTGCTTTCACCTGGAGGGGCATCCAGTATACCTGGAATCGTTTGCCCCAGGGGTGGAAACATAGCCCAACCATTTGCCATGGGTTGATCCAAGCTGCACTGGAACAGGGAGGTGCTCCTGAGCACTTACAGTACATCGATGACATCATTGTGTGGGGCAACACAGCAAAGGAAGTTTTTGAGAAAGAAGAGCAAATAATCCAGATCCTTCTGCGTGCTGGTTTCGCTATTAAGCGAAGCAAAGTGAAAGGACCTGCCCAGGAAATTCAGTTCCTAGGTGTAAAGTGGCAAGATGGCCGTCGTCACATCCCGACAGATGTGATCGACAAAATCACTGCCATGTCTCCACCAACTAATAAGAAAGAGACACAATCTTTTCTGGGCGTAGTAGGTTTTTGGAGAATGCATGTTCCAAACTACAGCCTCATTATAAGCCCCCTTTATCAGGTGACACGGAAGAAGAATGATTTTGTGTGGGGCCCTGAGCAGCAGCAGGCTTTTGAGCAGATTAAACAAGAGATAGCCCGTGCTGTGGCCCTGGGGCCAGTACGGATGGAACAGGATATAAAGAAGATCCTCTATACTGCTGCTGGAGAGAAAGGTCCCACTTGGAGTTTGTGGCAAAGAGCCTCAGGAGAGACCCGAGGCCGACCCCTGGGATTTTGGAGTCGGGTGTACAGAGGGTCTGAAGAGGGCTACACTCCAACTGAAAAGGAGATCTTAGCCACGTATGAGGGGGTTCGGGCTGCTTCCGAAGTAGTTGGTACTGAAACACAGCTCCTTCTGGCACCTCGACTACCAGTGCTGAACTGGATGTTCAAGGGAAAGGTTCCCTCAACCCATCATGCTACTGATGCCACTTGGAGTAAGTGGATTGCGTTGATTACGCAACGAGCGCGGATGGGAAACCTCAGCCGTCCAGGAATCCTAGAGGCGATCATGGACTGGCCCGAAGGCAAAAAGTTTGGAACACCGCCAGCAGAAGAGGTGTCACGTGCTAAAGAGGCCCCACCATACAATGAACTACCAGAAAATGAAAAGACATATGCCCTGTTCACTGATGGATCGTGTCGTATTGTGGGGAAGTATCGCAGATGGAAAGCTGCTGTGTGGAGCCCCACACGACAAGTTGCAGAGGCCACTGAAGGGAAAGGAGAATCAAGCCAGTTCGCAGAGGTAAAGGCTGTCCAGCTGGCCTTGGATGTTGCTGAACGGGAGAGGTGGCCAATGCTTTATCTTTACACTGACTCATGGATGGTGGCAAATGCTCTGTGGGGGTGGTTACAGCAGTGGGAACAGAACAACTGGCAAAGAAGGGGTAAACCTATTTGGGCTGCTGAGCTATGGAAAGATATTGCTGACCGAATAAAGAATATGGTTGTAAAGGTGTGCCATGTAGATGCCCATGTGCCCAAGAGTCAGGCTACTGAAGAACAGAAAAATAACCATCAGGTAGATCAAGCTGCCAAAATTGAGGTGGCTCAAATAGACCTGGATTGGCAAAATAAGGGTGAATTATTTCTAGCTCGGTGGGCCCATGAGACCTCGGGCCACCAAGGAAGAGATGCTACATACAAATGGGCTCGAGACCGAGGGGTGGACTTAACCATGGATGCTATTTCACAGGTTATCCATGACTGTGACACATGCGTCACAATTAAACAAGCCAAGAGGATGAAACCTCTCTGGGGAGAAGGGCGATGGCAAAAGTATAAATATGGGGAGGCATGGCAGGTTGATTATATCACCTTGCCACAATCCCGCAATGGTAAGCGTTATGTGCTTACTATGGTAGAGGCAACCACGGGATGGCTTGAAACATATGCAGTGCCTCATGCTACTGCCCGAAGTACCATCTTAGGTCTTGAGAAACAAGTCCTGTGGCGACATGGCACCCCAGAAAGAATTGAGTCAGATAATGGGACTCATTTCAGAAATTCTCTTATAAATACTTGGGCCAAAGATCATGGCATTGAGTGGATTTATCACATCCCCTATCATGCACCAGCCTCTGGTAAAATTGAACGATACAATGGGTTGTTAAAAACCATGTTGAAAGCAATGGGTGGCGGAACATTTAAGCACTGGGAGAAGCATTTGGCATAAGCCACCTGGTTAGTCAATACCAGAGGATCGATCAATCATGATGGTCCTGCTAGCTCCCTACATACTGTCGAGGGAGATAAGGTCCCTGTAGTACATGTAAAGAACATGTTGGGAAAGGCAGTTTGGGTTCTTCCAGCTTCTGGGAAGGGCAAACGTCTTCGCGGAACTGTTTTTGCCCAGGGACCTGGGTCCACTTGGTGGGTGATGCAGAAAAATGGAGATGTTCAATGCATACCACAAGGGAATTTGATGTTGGGGGAATGCAGTCAGTAAGTCCATGTGTTTATACATAGATTTGTATGTGCATGTGTTTATATTTTGTGTGTATATATATATATATTAAGCATGATGTAGTGATATGGAATAAGGGGTGGAATGTCATAGTTTTATGATTTTTGGTTATCTGTATTCCACATCATAACATCATGTAATGTTCGATTGTGGATGCTCAAGTTCCGGGTGCCTGTCTGGAGGAGAAGAACAACTACATTCCCCAGGGGCCTTTGCGGTCAGCAAGGAGATGTAACTCCCAACAAGGTCACTTGATCCTTCTTCTTCGCCTGCTCCTCTTCGCCTGCGCTTTGCCGTCTGCTCGTCTCCGTCTGCTTTTCTTCATCGGCTCAACTGGACTGCACTTCTCACCTCAGCGTTGTGGTGAGACCTTTCCACCTTTCACGCACACTCTCTCTCTCTCTCTCTCATTATATTTTGCTGTTACTATATTTAGTAAATTAGTTTGTTTCCCCTCAGATCGTTGCCGCTGTTTTCAATTATTTTGGGTCCCCTGTTTCCTTTTTCTGGAGGTGCGGATCTGCAGATCCCTCCGCCCTGCTAGTCACGGAACCGGGCCGAACCAGCCCGTAAACCGTTGACAAAGAGAAAATTGGTACACTTGAACTGATAATAGGGAACTGGTCACAAGGACAGAGATAGAAGATTTATAGTAATTTTGTTTCAAACCTTCAGAAGACAAGGAGAGGTAACTTTATTTTAAAGTCACAGGACATGATCTAAAGGACTGGAAAACTGGAAACCTACAACGACTACTGAATAGAAAAAAGAAAAAAAAAAAAAAAAAGCAGAAGAAAGCCTACAAACAAATTATAGCCTGGTTAGTTTAGTTAAGGGAGAAAGGGAACAGGTGAAGAAATGTTTTGAAGGACATATTATGGAAGTCCTTGTTGTGAATAATTTGATTCTAAATACCCAATGTGTAGTCATAAGTCTTGTTTAGTCTAATGCACTTTCATTCTTCAGAGATATTACTGCTGCAGCAGGAGAAAGGGAATGGCAGGATTTTATAGTCTTTTCAAAGATAAAAAGAGAATGAAGATAACTGAATAAAGCACAGAATTATGACATATAGGTCAAAATAATAGTTTTAGGACCAAAAAATACCTCAAAAATAGGAAAAATTGAAGAGGCAATAAATGATGGGAAGAAAGAGAGTTTAACTAGTGAGATACCTCAGAGACCAGGTAGCTGTTAACAAAAGCATACAAAAAATTTGCTTAGAGGAAATGGGCAGGGATGCCGTATGTTTCCAGAAAACCAGGAACACACATTAGCCGATAGCAGAGGCAACATGCTCAGTAAACAGCAACAAATAAAGCCCTGTGCTGATATACTCAAAGTAATTTATTACAGCTCTGATACAAGAAAAAATCTGCTGGTTTTCTCTTCAGTAGATAGACATGAACAGCCATAATTTCAGGTCAAAGTCATGGTCCTCAGAGCTTAGGCTGAATTTGAAGGGAGAGAATAGACAGTGAGCTACAGATGGAATTCCCTGGGAAATGAAGTGGTGTTTACATGAGGTATACCCACAACAAAGATAGAAGTAGAATAAAGGCTGGATTACCCATCTCTCCCCAGCTTTACAATATCTTCAGAAGACTACTGATAGTTCTGCTCAGAAAACAAAACAAAGCAAAAACCTCTTTACTTGCCTGTTTAAGCAAATTCAGACACAGAAATCTTAAGAAAACAGAAAAAGTCCAGTAGCCTGTTGAGGAAAAGTCAATTTCAAACTTTCTCCATAGACAGTATGGGACCCAAGATGTGGAGAGTATGAGGAAGGAGACATTGCTGCTCTTTTAAAGTTTATAATAGAAGCTTCAGGTGTGTCAAGCACTTCACATTATGTTTCTCTTCTCCTCCTCTCTCCTCCCCTCTCCTCCTACCTGAAATAGTTAGCTCTTCCTCTGCTGCTGACCACTGTTTGTGAGTACCACACACTGAGATTTCACAGGCAGCTAACATTCTTCTCTGAAAGATTAAAGATTAAGTCACTCCTCTTTTAGTTTTGAAGCAACACTGGTTGCACATTCAGCTGTAACTCAAATGTAGAAGTGAATCAAGTAGCTTGCAGCCCAAAAAACCACTCTTTCTTTTACATTACACTAACTGAGTTTAAAGAAGCAGCCTCAGGATTTGCTGAAGCAGAGAAATCTGAAGTCCACTAAGCCCTTTTCCAAATGGAGAGCTCAGTGTCTCAGCAGCATGGATTTTGATGCTTGTACAAGGGCAAGGCTTCTGACCTGCATCAGAATAAATGGAGGCAAGGAAAACGACTTTAGTATATACATGAAACTATGAGTGCCTTGTGAATTGCACAAGTAGGGACAGTTACAGAAGAGAGATGAAATACAGTGGTTCATTAGAGAAATATTTGTGCCTCACCAGTTTAGGCCTCCAAAAGCCATCTGTTCTTCTAACTAGTGATACATATGAAGTATATTTACACTTCATTTCAGAATATCTCAGCGTATATATTAAAGCACTTATTCAACAAACAGACATGTTCAGTTTCTGTGGAGGCTTGGTCTTCATGAAACCAAGGAATTCCCTCAGTATTTGGACCTTTGTATGAGGTAGATAAAAAGATACATTATTATTCATTCAATCTTTGTCAAAATTCAGTAAATTAATGTAATCTTCTTTGCTAATAGTGTTTTCTATTAAAATAAAATCACAAGCAGATTCTATTTCCCAGTGTGACAGGTAAAATTTTATTTTTACCTATATATATATAGTATGTTTATATGTATATATACGTTTATGTAGCTTTGCTGAGTAGCCACAAAATAATACTTCTGATTTTCAAGCATTATAGATTCAAACTAATCTTCAAACTGATCAAAAAATGTTGTTATGCTGTTTTATATTCAGAATTTGTTCTAACCAATTTTTGAAGAGGATTTAAAAATAAAATTATTACAATAAGGCAAATTTTGAAAGGAATTATATGTCAAAGTGACAAAAACAGCAGTAGTTTCATAGCACTATGGGATTAAACAAGATAAACAAAAATATCATAATATTACTCATTCTGCTCTAACTTCTTATGTTAGAAACAGCTTCGTGGAGAGAAAATGTAGTTTACAAATTAGACCTTAATTTGCAGTTATTGATTAGAATACTTTTCCTCTATTCACATTAAACTGACTTCCCCCAACAGAAGGAAAGATATTGGAATATTTTTTTCAGTGTTTTAAAGACAGCTTCAAATGAGCAAGAGTGCCAGTAAATGGTTGACAGTGCTGTCGTCTTCTATTAATGGACATGATTTTTAGTATATACATGTATGAATCAAAGAATGGTAGGTGTGTTGCATACTCAGTGGACAAATTAGGGTTGAGTTTGAATTGTAGAGATCTGTAATGGACACATTAAGATTGATGTGAATGAAATCTGAATGGCAGTACATGTGTTTATAAGCTCTAGAAGAAATATGACAAGAGTTAAAAGAATAGCTTGTTTTGATGAAAATATAATTCCCAAGATACTGCTCTCAGGAAGAAGTTAATTATCCCCAATCTAGAGACTTCGTGGTCTTCTTTCATAATTCTTCTTTTGTACTAACTCATTTTGAATTTCATTACACAAATTTCTTAGTGTCTTTAGATTTTGTTTTAGCCAAAATCTCTATGTATCATATAGGATAAAATGACTGGAATTAGTTATAAGAATGAAATAACGAGGAGTTTTGGTTTGGAGTAGAAGTTTTTGTAAAGTATTGGATCCTGTTGAAGAATGTGTTTTTATTCTGGAGAATGCATAGGTTTATTGGAATAGCAAGGAAATGTGTCAGTCTTTTGATTCCAATTCATATGAGAATATTCTGATTCCACTTCACAGACTCAGCATACAGTGGACTCACATCTGGACACATGGAAAGACCTTGCCGGCCTGGCTCTTCACTGGAACTATCCACTTTAGTATATTTTATCCAGTATCATTTCTAAGCACTGAAAGATGAACGGCAGTACAGATGAGAGATAATCTGGATAGCAAAATATCCATATAAGAATATCAAAGTTATTGAAGCAGGAATTAAAGACACTGCAAGCTGAAAAATTCCTATGTGTTAAATGGAAATAGGCAGGGAAAGTAGTCAATGTAAAACCACCATAATTCAAATGTAGATATGTAATGGTTTTATGTTTTTTTGATATTGGTATTCCACATCGTAACACCATGTAGTGCACTTGGAGTTAAAAAGTTAGCGCTCCAGTTTCAGGTACCTGGTTCTCAGAAGAGAAGAACTACATGCTACATACTGCAGAGGACTTTGTGTTATTTGTGTTTCTGTTTTCCATTCAAAGGGAAAAGATAAAAATGGTCCACAAATCACTTTCCCTCCGCTTTTCAATTGTCTGACTCATATTTACTCCCAGTTGTATCACGTCAGCATTAGAGTAAGGCCTTTGGTTTTCGGACACTCTCATTTTGATTTATTAGCTCCAATTCTAATTATATTGTATTATAGTGTATTATAGCATCTAATCTTACATTCCAATATCTTATTTAGTAAATTAGTTTGTTTCTCCTCAGATCGTTGCAGCTGCTTTTGTTTTTATGCCCATCTCTCTACCTTTTTTTCCCCTTTTTGCCTTTTTCCCTTTCCCGGAGTGTGGGTCCGTGGGTTTCCCCTCCCTGCTAGTCACGGAACAGGGCCGAACCAGCCCATAAACTGTTAACAAAAGAGATCTCTGTTATTCTCAGAAGCAAGTTTGTTTCTATTTATGTACCGTTCACCATCCTTTTTTTTTATTATTACTGTCTAAATTTATATTTATAAGATGCAACCAAATGAAGGACTTATAGGAGTAGGAAGCATAGCTCCAAAACCTGCAAGTGCCAATTTTCACATGAATCATGTTTAAAAATGACTTCAGAAAAGATTGCACACCTCTCAATAGCAGTAACTATCAGTCCATGCTATACTCTAAATAGTATAAATGACATTATATGCAATTAGGTCTGTCAGCAAATTCTATGAAATTCCACTTTATTAGACTCTTTCATATAGAAAGTGCAGAATCCTCACTGCAATTTGCAATGACCGATTCCTCACAGCATTAAGGCAGTTTGCACTAGGAGCCTTTTAAAAACAGTCCTAGACCCAGCTAAGTTGATCAGTGCTGAAGCAAATAACTTTGAAGAAAATATCCTTAAGTGGTGATGTTAAGATCTATCTGTGAACCTCCTTTACTGCTCTGCAACTGTCAGGCAGCCTCTTATGCAACCTCTAGATCTTTAATCTCAATCTAAACTTTAGAAATAGCAACTGAGTTATTTACAGGGCATCATATGTGTTGCAAATAGCATCAGGTTCCCGATGGCCTTTGAGCACACATTACAGATGACACTGCGTGTATCACCAACATGCAGAATAGCTGCTTTACTCACATTGAACTAAGGCTTCTATTTGAATCTACTTCCAGGAGTAGTCTGGCTACACACAGGCATTTCTGCCTTCTGCTCCTTTGAACTTTAAAGATTAGTTTGTACAGAAACAAAAACAGAGGCATCAGAAAATTCACATGAAATGTGTTCAAAGCTGCAAATAGAAGTGTCAGCACAGCCCAGCACTGTGTAAAGACGCTTGAACTAACTCAGAAGGGCTGTCATGTCACTGGAGCTCTACTCTTACAGAGTAATACTTCCAACTAGCATTGCTTTCCAAGACTAGAAAGCACTTTCAAAATATTCCAGGGTTGTCTCAATCATTCTTATTTCGTACCTGTAGTACAGAAAACTAACTTCATTACTCTGGGCTTTAAAAGTAAGATGCCACAATTAAATAAGGAATAAAAAAAAAGGATCAAAACTGCAAAACCTGAACATGACTAAAGCATACTGCAAGTATGTAAGTCACTCCAAAAGTAATGCCTTCAATTTATTTCCATAGAAACTATAACAGATACAAACAGAACAATAGCATTATTTGATAGGGAAAATTCTCAGCTACAAAACACTTTTTCAATATAATCACCATCATTAGCTATGCATTTTTGCCAGTGATGAACAAGAACCTGCATATCATGCTTTTAAAAAATCTGCATCAGCAAAAGTGATCCACTGTTTAATAGCTGCTTTGATGGTGTCATTTCTATAAACATATTGCCCAGGCAGTCCATCAATCATGGGCCTGAACAGATGGAAGTCAGAAGGTGCCATAAATACAGATAATATGGTGTGTGTGGTAGGACAGTCCAGCTAAGACTGGCAATGTGCTCCATGGTCTTCAAACTGGTATGGGGCCTAGTGATACTGTGATGCAAGAGGAAGGTTATCTTCTCTGGTCTGACTCTGAAAGTTCAAGCCTAAGGCTTAGTCAGCATTGCAATATCATGTTCAGAGTGGATGATTTGTCTGAGTTTCAGGAAATCCTGTAGGATCAACTCTTTCCTATCCTAAAAGACAGTGAACAACACTTTGTCTGTTGTGGGCTTCATCTTGAGATTTTTCTTCAACGAGGAAGTCATGTCACCAATCTGTGGACAGCTGTTTTGGCTCTGGGTCCTAGTGGTGACACATATCTCATTACTGATAATGATGTGACTAACAAAACTGTCACCTTCAGCCTCATATTGGTTTAATAGGTCCTGATATGTATGGTACTCTTTCTGCTCCTGTGCAACCACCTGTAGGACTCATTTGGTGCTATTTGTGATATTTGTGCTATTTGTGCTCCTCTGTGATATTGCAATATTGCTGCCATCATTTCCAATGCACTGAAGCCAATACTTAGCTCTGAATATAGTTTCCAGGTTGTGATCTGCTGATTCACATGGATAAACTGATTGAGATGCTTTTCGCTTTGTGGTATGGCTTGTCTTTTATGTTGCTTATCATTCATATCACTGTTCTCACTGCTGAAATGCACCATCCACTGCTTCATTGTGTGCATATGTTAGCTCTAAATGTTCAGTAGGCTTTGATGAATGTCAAATGGGTGCTATTTTTTCCA
Organism: Chrysolophus pictus; assembly: GCA_037305975.1. Taxonomy (NCBI): domain Eukaryota; kingdom Metazoa; phylum Chordata; class Aves; order Galliformes; family Phasianidae; genus Chrysolophus; species Chrysolophus pictus. The sequence goes on from CM074577.1 coordinate 1,322,230, forward strand.
CGTTTCATATGCACTTCCATGTCAGATGTTATTTGTTGTTGTGCCATCTGTTGCAAGACAACAAAATGTAATATTGTGAGGAAGATTCAATCCCTAATGCCATATCACGAACATCTGCTACAGACATTGCAGGTCAACAAATGAAATAGGAGGCATTATTTTTGGAACAGGCCTTGTAATCCAAAGGAAAAAAAACAAAACACAAAAAACAAAAAACAATGCTGTCTATAACTATTTGGAATAGTATTAGTCTCTACCCCTCTATTTTTTGCTCTCTTTTTGAAAGAATGAATCTGCTGCAAGAAAATACTTTGCATATACAAAAATACATTTTCTGAAACACCAGAAATTGAGCTTTCTATGTTTCATACTACAGGAGAGTGCCATTAATGGGGTCTACTTTTTGTTGACTTATGAATCACCTTGAATATGGAATAATTACATGCATTCACATTTGGTATTCATTCACACCATTCAAAACCATATATGCATGAGGGACATATGTGTGCATATATGAATTGCCAGTTTTGTTACTATATGTGTCTTATTTTATAGATTTTTTGCTCAGAAGTATCACCATAGAAGTTGTCCATACTTCGATACAAATTGATTAAGCAAGGCATTTCAGAACTGAGAATCTGTCACAACAAAATGTCTAATTGTTTTTCCAGTAACTATTCTTCCATGCTAATTAACAATCCCTAGCTATTGTATTTGATTGGTATCATACAGGAATATAATGACTAAAATCCTCTATTTCCATTCAAATATGTAAACTCTATGCATAAATATAAGCTCCCTTCTCACCCTTTACTGTTTAACAAGCGTGGGCTTAAATCTCGCTAGTTACCTGCTGAAGTTATTCAGTCTATTTTTGAAACTTATTTTAAAAGATTTCATCTAACTAGATGAAATACCTAGACTCTGGAATATATAATATATACAACATTTAATTAGTGTAAGAATAAGTGTATTTCATTATAAAGTGTATATAATTTGTGTATTCATGAGTGCATTTCGTTAGAACAAATGTAGAGTTTTTCACCTAGGGAGAAATAACTGCATACACCAGTACAGTTTAGGGGCTGACCTACTGGTAAGGAACTCTGCAGAGACAGCTGAGTGTCCTGGTGAACAATATGTTGGCCATGAGCCAGCAGTGTGCTCTAGTGACCAAGGAGGCCAATGGTATCTTGGGTTGAATTGCAATGAATGTGGCCAGTGGGTCAACGGATGCTATCCTCCCCCTTTACTCTGCCCTATTGAGGCTTCACTTGGAGTATTGTGTCCAGTTCTGGGTTCTCCAGCACAAAAAAAGACAGGGAAATAGTCCAACAGAGGGCCAGAAAGATGATAAAGGGCCTGAAGTATTTATTGTACAAAGAAAAGCTGAGTGACCTGGGTCTGTTCAGCCTTGAGAAAAGAAAGCTGAGAGGGGATCTGTTCAATATATATAAATATCTAAGGTGTGGGAGGCAAAGGGATGAGGCCAGACTCTTTTCAGCAATGTGTGGTGACAGGACAAAGGGAAATGGCCACAAACTGAAGCACAGGAAGATGTATGTAAGAACTTCATATTAAGGGTGACGGAGCACTGGAACAGGCTGCCCAGGGGGGTTGTGGAGTCTCCTTCTTTGGAGATATTCAAAACCTGCCTGGACGCCTACCTGTGCAAACTGGTCTGGGGAGCCTGCTTTGGCGGGGGGGAGGGGGGGGGAGGGTTGAACTAGAGATCCATTCCAGCCCCTACAATTCTGTGATTCTGTGATTAGTTCTGAGTTCCACCATTGTTTTTTATCCATTTCTGCACTGGACAAAGACAAAATATCTGATTAGCTTGATGATAGTAGAGTTGCTTTACTGTTTATTTGTGATGCCTGCACTCAGATTTGACTAGAGAATGGTTTTATTACAAAGACTCTGTGTAATGTCTTTGAATACTTGGGAAGATTACAGTGAAAGTTTTAAATGGCTGATTTAGCTTTTATGAAGCATCCACAATTTGTGGATACCAGAAAGCTCAGAAATGAAAAAAGTGACTTGGGATATAGTTGTTCTGATCAGCAAAAATGTGAAAAAAGGACTAGTGAGAACTAATGTCTGGAACCTGTAGTAGGCCCCACACTCCATAGAACTTTAACTCATTTTATAATTCTAGCAGATGTTAGAAGTTTTATAGAAATTTTATCAGAAATAAATCCTTCACATGGGAAGTTTGCAAGTTCTGCAAACTTCATGCTGAATTTATAAACTTTGCATAGACTCTTGTAGAGATTCTGCACGTAAGCAAGGGATCATAGGAGATTTGTGGCCCAATTGTGTTGATCCTGAGAATAACTGACAACTCAGAAATCTTGCTCATTGTCAAGATGAGACTGTACAGAGGTTTATAATGTACTACTATTCTATAGTTAGAGAAAGTACATCCTTTTCAAAACCTGTGGTCAATTACCATATCACAAGAAAATGGGGACCAATTTTTAATATGTACTTTACACTAGGTTAGAAAAGTTCAGTGAATACTTACGGAAGTTACTAAACTTGAGGCTGTAGGCTTGAAGAGTTCTCTTTTATTTTCAGGCTGCAACAAATGTATAAATGAGTTTCCTGCAGGCTTGATTATTTTTTTTTTAAATCCTCACATGGAGCTAGGTTAAGGTATTAATTTAAAAACAAGGAGAAAAAAAAAAAAGGAAGAATAAAAACACACAGGAAACAAGTATGGTGTTGGAGGTTAACACTGGTAGATGGCTAATCACCACATATTAACTTACTCACTACATGTGAGGGATGGGAAAAAACACAAGAGATAAAGCAAGAAAATATGAGAGTCAAGATAAAAAATAGCTAACTAAGTAAGAGAGAAATGGAAGAAAGAAAATAGAATAGATGAAAACTCAATCACTTATCACCTCTCACAGTCAGAAAGATTCTAAGACAGTTTCCAAGCAAAAGATCATTAACAACGTATCTTCTTCATCTTGCTGTAGAGCTCAATATTGAGCAGTACTGAACATCTTTGGTTAGTTTGGGTCATCTGTTTGTTGTATTTTCTTCCTGTCTACTTCCAGATTATTCATTGGAGGAGCAGAGCAGGAAGAAGAGAAGGCCTTGATGCTATGCCAAATACCTACACAATACTAGAAGCTACTGGATTTCATTGGAGTAGGCAAGGCATCCTCTGATAGGTAGCAGAGAAATTTGGCATTACCTCCATTCAGGTGTAAAATCCCACAAGATGACTAGGCATCCACTCAAATCCTTCCACATATGCAGCCACCTCAGGGCATGTTTCATTATCACCTCACCAATAAGTTTTATCTTACTCAGTGATGAAACCAGATTCTACAAACACAAGCCAACAGTGCTTGTAGTATCAAACAGTTCCACGAGAGTGTGCAATGACTTCAGGAGTCTGTCCAACAAAGTTGTCCACATCAATTGCAGAGGAGGTTTTCTCTTCGATTCCTAGGCTCCCCTGGCACAACAAAGTTAAAAGCATGTAGCCAATGTTTGTATCAAAGTATTACTAGACAAAGAGAAGTAAAAGGATAAGCTGAGTAGCAAGAAATGATCTATGATTGTGATCTACATAATAGCCTGACAATTAGCAACTGCTATAGCCATAGCACGCACAATCAAAACTGCTATTGTCTTGAGCCCCATAGGTCGGGGGTCAAAAAGAACTGTAGTAGGTTAGCCTTGGCTGACCAAAAAAAAAGGTCATGATTGTCAGATTTTTATGTGAAGTCAGCTTTGATGGTAATAAACTCTGATGATTATGGATTTATAGATCACTGAATCTTTAGTGTGTTATGGTCCAAATTTACAAACTAGTGATTTTGCTAAATAGTCTAATGCACCTTTAAGAACGAATAGATTTTAACAGGTTGCAGATTTATCATAATCCTAGGTTCATTTGTTTATTTTTAATTAAATATATATATTCCAGGTGTATATATATATTCCTAAGAGAAATAACTAGATCAACTGCTCTTGTCCTTATGGGGGACAGATGTTACATGGGAACCAGAACTGTTAACCAGATATTAAGTGGAAACTCCAGAAAGCCGATACAAAGAGATCCAGGAGATTCCTAAAATGCCTTGGTGACAGCTTCCTGGACTAGGTACTAAGGGAGCTGATGAAGAAAGGCGCCCTCCTAGATCTGTTGCTTATGAACAGAGAAGGTCTCATGAGTGAAATGGCACTTGGTGGCTATCTTGGCCGTGAGCAACCATGAATAGGTCAAATTTAAAATCTTTGCTGATAGAAAGGAAAACTGCCACTGATACCTCAACTCTGGAAATTGGGAGAGCAGATTTTAGACTGCTCTAGAAGGTAGTAAAGTCTCTTGGGAAACTGTTTTTGAAGGTATTGGGTCCATCAGTACTGGTCACTTCTTAAGTACCACCTCATAAGAGCATAGGAACAAGCAATTCCAAAATGTTTGAACTCACACAGGTGAGCAGAAAGCCACCTTGGCTAGATAGGGATCTTCTATTACAGCCTAGGTGGAAAAAGAAACTGTATAGCCACTGAAAGTTAGAGTAGGTAACATGGAAAGACTACAGGCATGCTCTTTGACTTTGTAGGAAAAAAGTTCATGGTGATGAAAGCTCAATTGGAGTTGAAACTTACCAATATTGTAGAGGACAATAAAAAATGTGTTTTTTTTTTAAATATGTTAACAACAGAAGAAGGACCAGATAGAATATTAGTTCATTACTTAATGAGAATGGTTGTCTTACAAACAAAGACACAGACAAAGCATCCATTTAATGCTTTCTTTGCCTCTGTCTTCTATATGGTTGATGGGCTCTGGCACCCCAGGTGCACTGAGCTGTAGGTCTGTGACTGTGGTAATAATCAATTCCCAGCCAACCCAAACTTGTGCAGGATTTGCTTCTCCCATAGTACTTGGAGAGCTAGCCAATGTCATTGTGAGACATCTCTCAATTATTTTTCAATGATCTTGGGAACCGAGAGAGGTTCCAGTCAACAGTAGTCTGACATTGTTCCAATTTTCAAGAAGGGTAAGAAAGAAGACCCTGGTAATTACAGACCTATCAGTCTCATTTTAGTGCATGGTAAATTTATAAAAAAAAACTATGCTAGGATTTACTGAAAAACACCTGAAGGAAAATACGGTCTCATTAATCATAGCCAACATGGGTTTATGAGGAGAAGATCTTGTTTAACGTCTTCCTTTTGTGGCATGGTCACCCATCTATTTGACCAAGAAATGCCAGTTGATGTTACCTCTTGGGATTTTGGTAAAGATTTAATATTTTTCTCACAGTACCCTTCTAGATAAAATGTCCAGCATACAGCTAGACAGAAACATAATGTGATTAGTGAGCAATTGATTGATGAATTGGACCCAAAAGGTTATAGTAAGTGGTACTGAATCATTCTAATGCCAGTCACTAGTGGGGTTCCCCAGAACTCCATTCTAAGGCCATTCTAAGGCCAGTTCTCTTTAATGTTTTCATGAATGATTTGAATGTAGGTCTAGACAGTGTTTTGAGAAAGTTTGCTGATGATACTAATTGGAAGGAGATGTTGACGCTTGTCAATAGCAGAGAAATCTAGACAAATTAGAGAGCTAGGCAATCACCAGCAGTCTGAAGTTTAATAAAAGCAAGTGCTGGATTTTGCTCCTGGGAAAAGGTAACCCTGGCTATACATACAGACTGGGGGATGAGACACTGGAGGGCAGCCCTGCTGAAAGAGATATGGGGGTCTCGCTTGACAGCAAGTTGAATATGAGTGAAGGCCAACTGTATCCTGGGGTACATCAAATGGCATTGATATTTGTTCAAGGGAAATGACTGTCCAGATCTGCATTGCACTGGTGCAGCCTAACTGAGTACTGTGTGGAGTTTTGAGTGCCACAGTACAAAAAGGCCATAAAACTACTGAAACATCCAAAGGAGAACTACAGGGACGGTGTGGGGTATAAAGGGCAAGACATATGACGAGTGTCTGAACTCCCTTGGCTTCTTCAGCCCAGAGAAAAGGAGGATGGGGAGACCTCATCATGGCCTATGGCTTCCTCAAGAGGGTGAGTGGAGGGACATGTTCTAGGCTCCTGTCTCTGATAAACAGTGATAGAACCTGAAGGAGCAGCATGAAACTGCTACAGGAAAGGTTCAGACTGGATATCAGGAAAAGGTTCTTCACTGAGAGGGTAGTCAGGCACTGGAACAGCCTCCTCTGGGAAGCAGTCATGGCACCAAGCTTGCCAGAGTTCAAGAAGCATCTGGAAAATTCCCTTGCACATATGGTCTGATTTTTGGATGTTCTGTGTGGAGCCAGGAGTTACACTCAATGATTCTTATTGGATCCCTTCCAAATGAGAATATTCTTTGATTCTATGATTTTCTTCTTTCACAAATACTAACCTAATATTCTGGTATTTTTCAACTGAGGCACAAGTGCAGTTGTGATTCCCCACCTTATAAGGCATCCAGATGCTTTTTTTCCTCTATGCAGCTCCAAACTTGGCTAATTTTTAGGGAATAATCTCACTTTGGTCTGCTGTTGACCAAATTTTGAATGATCAGTGTAACAATCTTTCAAATGGATACCATCTGAGAACAATCATCTATATCTCATATAAGTAGTGGATGGGAAGTTATCTCTGTGGGAACGTAAGGAAAAACTGTTCAGAGCAGCAGCTCTGGAGTCAGGGGGGCTGCAAAGACCAGCAGCTGCGGAGCAAGATAAGCGGCATGAGAACCAAGGACACCTTCAGAAGAAGAAAGAACATCTCATGGCTCTGATTGGCTAAGCACCTGTGTGAACGGTTAAGGAGTGTTTTGCAGAATGCTCTGTTAACATAAAGTAGTGCTTAACAATAAAGCAGACAAATGCCACTTCAAGGGTATTAGAGGAATTTCCAATCATGAGCTTCACTTTTGCAATATGTATGAGCTAATTATTTCATGTATAAATAGCCACGATATACTTAATAAAGTTGAGACTTGTTGACCATGATAGCATGAGACTTGTCTCCCGTGGTCTTTTCTCCAACAAATGGTGACCCCGACGTGATAAGGAAATTCGGGTCCCTAAGCAGCGGGGACGGCGAAAGCACTCCGAGAAAGAAGAAGTGCCGCGCCTCAGGACACTCTGTGAGACCTGACCGACGTCCGGACACCACGCTAAGAGAGAGGGACTACGTTGGGTTCGGGTCCCGCAGCTAGACGGACGGCGAAAGAGTTAAAATTTTTGTGGAACTCCGCGCCCCGAGCGACCACAGCGGTGGGTCTCGGCCGATACGTGCTGCCGAAGCTTGGAAGGTCTGCAACGGTACCGACGTGAGTATGAACAGGCAAGCAGCATATAAATTATTTACCGTCTTCTCGAGGAAGCGGCAGTTTAAAGGAATAGATTTAGATAAGGATCTCCCCGTGTTATTAAGTCATGCAGTTTCTTGTGGGTTTTTTACGAACCCCCATTCAGTACATACTTTAGCAGAGTGGAGACGTTATGGGGATAAATTGTGGGAGTTAGTGTTGGAGGAATATAAGTCAGCGAAAAAGAAAAAAAAAAAAAAAAAGAAAAAAAAAAAGAAAAAAGAAGGAAAAAAAAAAGAAGAAAAAAAAAAAAGAAGGAAAAAAAAAAAAAAAAAAGAGTAAATTATGGAAACCAGTACATAACGAACTGTTGATGTCCCAGGCCGAGAAAAGGGCGGCACAGGGTGCTCAAGCGGCGCAGCAGCAAAACCTTGATTATGAGCTCACCCATTACACCCCCCCCCCCCCCCCCCCCCCCTCCTTCCTCTACGGTGCTAACTATACCGCCACCCGTATCTGAGCCCTCAGCACCCCCATGCGAGTCCCCGGACACTAGCAGCTCTGCATCTGCCGCAGGGGAGGAACCTCGGCGTACTCCCCCCCCACTCAGGTCTCTGTGCAGGCGCCGCGGAACTCCAAACCTGTCCCGGGGGCCGAGCCGGACCTGGCAGAGGCTGTAGTTCGGGGAAGGCGGGAGATGTGGTCCATGTTAGCCAAACAGGGAATGGAGGAGGGCTATGCCGACCTCTTACAGGCAGCAACGGAACAGCTGGCGTTCCCGGTGGTATATACGCCCTCACCACAAGGGGGGATGAACGCTACAATCCATAATTTGGATTGGAAAATGCTCTCTCAGTTGCACGCCACAGTAGGGTCTTATGGGGTGACTAGTGAGCCAGTTAAACAAATGCTAGACTACATCTTTAGTGCAAATACTCTCCTGCCTGCAGATATTAAGGCAGTAGCTAGGCTAATATATACCCCCCATCAGCTGCTCTTGTTTAACGCCCACTGGCAGCATGAGGCTACAATATCTGCCACAGTGCAAAGGGGTCCTGGGGATCCGCTAGCAGGGGTTACAGTTGATCATCTAATGGGTCTAGGTCAATGGGTACGGGCGGAGGCACAGGCACTTGCTGGCCCTGATATTTGTCGGGAAAGTATGGATACAGCCAGGAGAGCCATGAATAAGATAAAAGCCCCTGGAGGTACACCTATGTATATGGGCATAAAGCAAGGACGGGATGAGCCGTTAGGTGACTTTGTGGACAAGATTATGGAGGCCATAAAAAGGGCTAATGTGCCCGAGCACATGCAGGGAGCTTTGCTTAGACAATGTGTATTGCAGAATGGTAATTCTTCAACCCGATCCCTTGTTAACACTATGCCTGGGGATTGGACGCTTCCAGACCTGTTAGAGAAGGCTGCTTCTATCCCGACGGGATTGCAAGCCCTGTTAGTCAATGCTTTGCAGTCATTAGGGGAAGGGCTGAGAGAACAGGCAAGGGTTTTTCAGAGTCAGTCACAATCAGCACACTCACAGGTGTTAGCAGCCCTTGCGCCCTTCCAAGCGGCACCCACGGCAGTCCCTCGCTCCTCTGACAGTTCCCGCCTGAAGTGCTTTTGCTGTGGAAGTACGGGACACGTTCGTCGTGAGCGCCGAGCGACTGGGATTTGGTGTGGCAAGTGTCAGTCCAACACGCATAATGCCACAGCCTGCCGTCGGAAGTCAGGAAACGGGAGGAGCAGCGCGAGCAGCAGCCGCGCCCGGACACAAATGGCCGCTGCAGCATCGACAACCCCCACCAACAGCAGCTCCAACCAGCCACCAGACCTGGACCTGGCAGCCTCAGTAGATGTCACTATCCTGACAAGCCAGCCCCATCGAGTGCCCACTGGGGTATTTGGTCCTATCGTCATCCAGGGCCGAGAAACAGGAGGACTTTTGTTAGGAAGATATCTGCCAGCATGATGGGGTTATTCGTATTACCTAAGGTCAACGATTGGCTCAACTCGTCCCGCTACCACAGTTATCAAAAGGACTAACGCCGGTGAGCTGTCTGTCAAGGGACCAAGGAAGCTTCGGTTCCACTGGAGGATTGACCCTTCTCAACATCGATCTTGCATCTCGTCCTAGAAAGTTGTGTAAAATATCCTACAAGGATCATGACATTACTTTGATGGGACTGCTAGACACAGGTGCGGATACGTCGATCATCACTCCCGGAGAGTGGCCGTCTAACTGGCCACTTCAACGACTACTGTAACTGGAGTTGGGGGAATGACATTGGCTAACCAAACCCCCACCCTTACAGTAGAAATAGATGGCAGAAGAGCCACAGCGGTGTTCTCTATTGCACCGCTCCCGCCTACGGTTCGCTGTCTGATTGGCAGGGACATATTGGCCCAGCTCGGCCTTGTTCTTACTAACGAGCACCCTTTAGTGTGATGGCCATTGCTTGGACTGTGGTGCTGTTTGGGGTTGTGGGGCGTGGTTTTTGTTGTAATTGCGGGGGCTGTAACAGAATCAGCTGGGTACATCAGACACAGTTACGAGCTTTATGGTGTAGTGGTTGTGAAGCGCGTTGGCAAGGAGACACCCCGTGCGAGCTTTAGAGCACTATACGGGGGAGCCCCTATTCTCTGCATTAAGAATTTTTGAAAGTGCGGAGCAGCGGGCCCTTGCCCACCTCCGCTGGGAACTCACCCACCTGGTTGCGAGGGTCCAGGCCCTTTATCAGTCATACATTATAAAGACGCAGTGCGGTCAGCCTACACGGCACCCTACGGCGGCAGTTAAAAATGCAGGCCGTGGTCGTGCTGCTGGGCGTCTCAACGCAACTCGTACATACAATCTGGGTACCCCTACAGCCTAAGCAGAACATTTGGGTTACAATAGCTAACAAGACAGGGCAAGAAGCCTTCTTCCTAGCGCTTTTGTCCCCTGGTAACCCTTTCTCCACCTGTCTGGTAGGTCTACCCATGAATGACCCCCCATACCTGAATGCAACTTCCAGCTTCAAGCTATCAAATCAATCATATGCAGATACCTGGGACCAAGTGGTGCCCTATTTTCCAGCTGCTAATCTAGAGCCCCAGGAATTAGAGATACTGGGCACAGTGAAAGCTGACTGGTGTGTCTACTTTAATTGGATGAGTGTATACCGTGCCAGTCTAGGCAAATCTGGCGCCAATTATTCATACCCAATATCTGTTAATGCCGGCCATCCTGTATACCAAAACGCAACGGCATGGTGTAATTACACAAACCCAAAGGGATCTCTATCATCCAACACTCCTATCTCACTGCCTCATGCGATATTTCTTATTTGTGGGGACAAGGCTTGGTCCGGAATTCCCTTCCCAACTTGAAAAGAAAAAGGGGGTATGGTTGTGTGTACTCCCATTGCAGCTCACGGAACCCACAAAAGAACGGTGTCAGGATGTGAAACTGAAACCAGGCTTGAAACGACCACGAACTCATAGTGATTGGGATTATCTGCTTCTTATTATTTGGTTTTTCTTTGTAACTTGTTGTATTGCAAATAACAGAGTAGTAACCGTTGTTATGTGGTTTTTATTTTTACTAATGCTGAAATCTATGGAGATAGCTATTTTAATGTATTAATAGTGCTAAGACAAAAACTTGGAAAGGAATCCCAAGCAAAGGGATGACCCTATATTATAGAATGATTAACTCTCTTTCATCCCAATATTCAGGAATTTAAAATATGATCATGCAGCACCTGAGACAAAGGCACACGCTAAGAGAGCTAACCTTGATAGTTCATTCTGCAAGCAGATGTTCCATTTGGCCTCTGTATCACGCACTGGCCATGCGGATGCAGTGTACAAATGGAAAATATCTTCGGACCCTGAGAAGAATAAAAGAGAGAGAGAATCTGTGGTGGGTGAGAGAGGAAAAGTGCACCTTGAAGCAGGGGACGCCCTGCTGGCACTGCCTATCGCATTCACCACCCCTTTTTCTGCAAGTTGTTGTTTCTCGAGGGTCAGTAAGTAATAATGCCCCTAGTTCTATCTGGCATGCAAAGTTCCTCAACTATTAATTTTCTATTAGCCCAAAGGCACAATCATGAGCACTCTAAAAGCATCTGTTGTACAAATCTTAGTGATTTTTCAAAATCAATATATCAGAATATATAAAAGTTGAAGACTTCTTTCAAAGCAGTTAGAGATTAGCACAGAATGGGGCCCTTGGGGATTTATTTCCAGGTTGCAGAAAGTTGGGCTGCAGACCAAACACGTGTTTGTTCTTTTTAGCAGGTTAACAGTATTTCTTGTCATGATGTTATGTTTGCCTTGTTTCCTTTCTCACACTTATAGTATTGTCAATTGAGGCCTTGATTGAGTTATAATGATTGTATTATTAATATTATTATTATATTAATAGTATAATAATTAATATTAATTTATCAATAAGAAAATATTATAATTAATATTATTATATTATATTATTAATATTAATATTATTATAATTAGTTATTATTTTATAGTATGGTAGAAGTTTCGCTAATAAACAAAAAAGGGGGGAAATGTGGGAACGTAAGGAAAAACTGTTCAGAGCAGCAGCTCTGGAGTCAGGGGGGCTGCAAAGACCAGCAGCTGCGGAGCAAGATAAGCGGCATGAGAACCAAGGACACCTTCAGAAGAAGAAAGAACATCTCATGGCTCTGATTGGCTAAGCACCTGTGTGAACGGTTAAGGAGTGTTTTGCAGAATGCTCTGTTAACATAAAGTAGTGCTTAACAATAAAGCAGACAAATGCCACTTCAAGGGTATTAGAGGAATTTCCAATCATGAGCTTCACTTTTGCAATATGTATGAGCTAATTATTTCATGTATAAATAGCCACGATATACTTAATAAAGTTGAGACTTGTTGACCATGATAGCATGAGACTTGTCTCCCGTGGTCTTTTCTCCAACATATCTCTATGGGAAATTCTGGAACAGTCTGAAGAACAGAAGAATAACTCCCTTTATTCAAGAACAGGTGGACAAGACAGATATCTGTAAAACTAAAAAGCATTTTTCACTTATTTCCAAACTCAAGCTACTGACAGTTTTCTCAACTTCAGATCTTAATCTTCCCACTTGTTAAATCTGTCTTTTGCCAATCAGCTATGTATCAAAGGCAGAAATACACCACTTCAATTGGCAACAGGGAACTGCTGATTGACAATTAGTGCTGATCTACGTGTTTTTACTATTAAGATTGAAAGTGTCTTCTCAGCCACCTGAAATAGATCATCCATACTTGCAGCATGCACTGAAGTTTGCTTTATTTGTTCTCTAAAGGGACAGAAATTATTCCATTTACACAGTTAATTTTAAACTCACAATCAGTTACTTAAAAGCCTCATCCTGAGGAACTGCTGAGCAATTTCTGAAATCAGGTCATTTTGATTACTTTTTATTCTTTCTGTCCATACAGTGACTTTTCCTAGATTAGAGATTTATATTTATTATATCATTTATTGTGATCATGAGAAATACAAAATGATCATTGAAAAAAATTAATTTCTTTAAGGAATATTTTTAAAAGTATATGAAAACTGCTTCATGGTTTGGCTTTCAAATTATAAGCAGACTAAAATCTATGAAGTCGTTGTTTACAGCAGTGACAGATTACAGTGAGAAGAACAATTCTGCACAGATGAATTTAACCAACATGCATAATAAATCAAACTGAATGCTGCCTTATTTTGTGTTCTTCGTGAATGTTGTGTTCTTTTCAAAATTTCCACTATGGTTTATAGAATCACTTTTGGATATAGGCTTAAAGGATTATTGGTATTCTTACACAGATTATCTGAATTCTACAGACAGGCCCAAGACAAGATTAACATCTGGAAGCGTATCTAATTTTGCCATATCTTAGGATATTGTTATCTGGGCTTTGTCCTCCGAGGTACATTCCAAAACTATAAGGAAGGTTTTGCCATTCCATTGGGAATCATAGAATAGTTTGAGTTTGAAAGGACCCTTAAAGGCCTTGTCCAGTCTGACCTTGAATATCTCCAGGGATGGGGCATCTGCCATATTTCTGGGTGAGCTGTTCCAGTGCCTCATCAAACTTGTAGTAAAAAACTTCCTTATATCCAACCTAAATCTTGTTTTTTTTTTTTTTTTTTTTGAAAAACAAAACAAAACAAAAGTTTCTCCTACCACAATAGATCCTGTTAAAAAGTTTGCTCCCTTCCTTCTTATAGTCCCCTATTTAGATATTTGAAAGGCTGTTATTAGATCTTCATGGAGTCTTTTCTTTTCCATGATGAACAGCCTCAAGTTTTCCAACTTGCCCTCACAGGGGAGGCATTACATCCCTTTTCTCCTTTTTATGGTCCTTCTTTGGATGCATTCTAATAAGAACTCCCTTTAGAGCTTCAGCAAAACCTGATCAGATGGATAAGATATGAAGCTCTGGCAATGGCTGAAGTCAGTGAGCAAAACTCATAGGAAGAAACTGCTCAAGATGCACATGCTAAGAGCCACAGAAAGGACAGGAATTTCAGTAGTGTGCGTCTCTGTGCTGAGAAGGGCCAATTTTTTCATTTGCTGATCTGATGTAAAGTCACAGGAGCTGAGATCCAAGACAAGTCACTGCAGAGAGACTGCCACAACTACTCAAAGTTCAGATTTTTACCCACTTCTCTTCCATGTGGGCAACAGTAACACAGTAAAGCTAAGCCAGGGCAAGACTAAGCAGGATTGCAAATACCTGCGACACAAGTGAAAGTTACAGTATCATAGAGTATCTTGACATTGAGGGGACTCACAAAGATTCTTCAGTCCAACTCCTGTCTCCACAAAGGATAACTTAAACCTTATTTCTGAGAGCACTGTCCAACGGCTTCTTGAATTCCAGTAGGTTTAGGGCTATGACCACTGCCCTGGGGAGCCTATTCCAGTGTTCAACCACTCCCTGGTGTATAAACCTCTCCTAATACCCAATCACTCCCCCCCCCCACCTCCCTCCAAGAAGCTCCTTGTCATTCCCTCAGCTTCTGTTACTATCACCATAGGAAGAAACCAGTGCCTGCCCCTCCAATCCCCTTCTGAAGAAGTTGTAGGCCACCATGAAGCCTCTCCTCAGTCTCCTCTTCTCTGGGCTGTGCAAACCAGGGGACCTCTGCCATTCCTGATACATCTTGCCCTCTAGATCTTGATTATCTAAAGCCATGGGGACCCAACTGATGTTCTCCATCTCATCAGAGGCAAGAGTGAGGGCAGAAGCTGATGCAGATTAACATTTGGGTATGTGGTTAGTGTCATTGCCAGGGCTTTGGCTTCTACAGTCCTGGAACTTATTTTGATAAAAACTGGGAGAGATGAGAGATGAGATCCTCCTATTTGGGAAAAAAAAAAAAAAGAATATTTTCTGTTATGTTAGCTGACTTAGTGGATCAAGCTTCAAACTAATGAACTTAGTAGTGGGGTGCTGAGACGATGCTCATGTTCACACATGACAGGGTGGGAAAAATGCACTACCAAAATAGTGAGGAATAGTCCCCTCAGCCCTCTAAATTGTTTCAACAAGCAGGTGAGACAGTTGCCATCCAAATTAAGTCTCTCTACTAGCATATGTAACATAGGTCACAAACAGGAGGAGCTGCTGGCTGCTGTCCAGCTGGAAATCTATGATCTGATTGCTATCACTGAAACTTGGTGGGATGAATCACATGACTTATAGCACCACAATCTGTGGTTATACACTGTTCGGAAGGAACAGGACAGAAAGGAAGTTTAGCATGGTTTCACTCTACACAAAGATCAGCATTGATTGCACAGAGCTGTCTCCGAACGAGAACGGTGCAAAGGTTGAGAGTTTATGGTGAAAGAGACTAACCAACACTTGCTACTTGGTCTAAGGAAGAATGCTAATGATGAGATTTTTTTCCCCAACTTCCGGAAGCATTATTCTTGCAGGCCATGGTACTGCTAGGAGACTCCAGCTACACTGATGTCTGCTGGAAAAGCTGAGATGTAAGCTGCAAACAGTCTAGGAGACTCCTGGAGTGGGATGAGGATAACTTCCTACTCCAGATGATAGAATGCCCAATGGAGGAAATGCATTCTTGGACTTGTTTCTCAGCAATGCAGAGGAACTTATTGGAGAGGTAAGTAGTGGAGGGAGCCTGGGTTGCAGTGATCATACTCTATTAGAATTCATGATCTTGAGGGATTGTGGACCAGACAAAATGCAGTCATGACCCTAAATCACCGGAAGGCAAACTTCCTAAGTGTTTAGTTGATAGGACCCCTGGGAAAATGCTGTCAGAGAAAAGGGAGTAGAAGAGAGCTGGGAGATATTGAAAGGTATTTTTCTCAGGTCACAGAAGCTCTCAATCCCTACATGCAAGAAATTGAGCAAAGAAAGCAAGAGACAAGGGAAAGCAAGAACAGATATCCTTGGAAGATTATAGGGTTACAGCTCAGGAGTGCAGGATTAAAAATAAAACAAAGCTCAACTACAGCTAAACTTGGCTAGGGATGTGAAGGATAACAGGAAAGGTTTCTACAAGTTTGTAAGTTTTCTACAAGTTTGTCTGATTCGCCCTTCTGATTATTACCCATTATTGATAGTTCAGGCTGGCAGTGACAAAGTCGCTGAGAGAAGCCTGAGGTCTATCAAGGAAGACTTCAGGGGACTGGGGCGGGTAGTTGAAAGGACGGGGGTGCAGGTGGTTTTTTCTTCTATACCTTCAGTGGCAGGAAAGGATACCGAGAGGATCCAAAAAACCCACCTCATAAATAAATGGCTAAGAAGTTGGTGCAAACACAGGAACTTTGGATTTTTGACCACGGGGCAATTTACTCTGCACCTGGCATGATGGCTGCAAATGGAAGTAGCCTGTCTCCAAGGGGTAAGAGGATCCTAGCCCAGGAACTGGCAGGGCTCATTGAAAGGTGTTTAAACTAGGTATGAAGGGGGAAGGGGACAGAATGAGGGCCACTGGGGTTGAGTGGGTAGTTCGTGGCTCAAAACGGAGTTTGATGGGTGATAAGGGTG
This sequence comes from Chrysolophus pictus, assembly GCA_037305975.1. Classification (NCBI taxonomy): domain Eukaryota; kingdom Metazoa; phylum Chordata; class Aves; order Galliformes; family Phasianidae; genus Chrysolophus; species Chrysolophus pictus. The sequence goes on from CM074577.1 coordinate 1,338,567, forward strand.
GAGTTCAAAAGGATGGAGAGGGGCAGGGGGGTGCTGCTTCCCTAAAGTGTCTGTACACTAATGCGCGCAGCATGGGAAATAAACAGGAAGAGTTGGAGATCTGTGTGCGGTCGCAAGGCTATGATCTCATTGCGATCACGGAAACGTGGTGGGACAGCTCGCATGACTGGAATGTTGTCATGGAGGGCTATGTACTTTTTAGGAAAGATCGGCTGGTGAGGCGGGGTGGTAGAGTTGCTCTTTATGTGAGAGAGCAGCTAGAGTGTATTGAACTCCACCTGGGGGAGGGTGATGCAGCAGTGGAGAGCTTGTGGGTGAGAATCAAGGGGCGGGCTGGTATGGGTGACACCGTTGTGGGTGTGTACTACAGGCCCCCTGATCAGGAGGAGGAGGTTGACGAGGCCTTTCATAAGCAACTGGAAGTAGCGTCGCAATCCCAGGCGCTGGTGCTTATGGGGGACTTCAATTATCCAGATATTTGCTGGAAAAGCAACGTGGCCAGGCACGCATGGTCCAGACGGTTCCTGCAATGTGTCGAAGACAACTTTCTGATGCAGGTGGTGGAGGAACCAACGAGGGGAGGGGTGTTACTGGACCTTATTCTCACAAATAAGGACGGGTTTGTTAAAGAAGTAAAAGTTGGGGGTAGCTTGGGTTGTAGTGACCACGAGATGGTGGAGTTCAAGATCTTGAATGGAAGAAGCAAAGCAAAAAGTAGGATTGCTACCCTGGACTTTAGGAGAGCCAACTTTGATCTCTTCCGGGACCTACTTGGAGCTATCCCGTGGGCTAGGGTGTTAGAAGGTAAGGGGGCCTGTGAGAGCTGGACGGCATTTAAACAGCTCTTCTTCCAAGCTCAGGATCGGTGCGTCCCTGTGAGCAAGAAATCGGGAAAAGGTGGCAGGAGACCTGTGTGGATGAGCAAGGAGCTCGTGCGCAAACTCAAAGGGAAAAAGAAGGTCCATGAAATGTGGAAAAAGGGTCTGACCACTCGGGAAGAATATAGAAATGTTGTCAGGGCCTGCAGGGATGCGACGAGGAAGGCTAAAGCCCATCTGGAATTGAATCTAGCAAAGGTGGTAAAGGATAATAAAAAAGGCTTTTTTAAGTATGTTAACAGTAAAAGGAAGACTAGGGAGAATGTAGGTCCCCTACTAAGTGAGAGGAGTGTTCTGGTAACGGGGGATGCTGAGAAGGCGGAGATACTGAATGCCTTCTTTGCTTCTGTCTTCAGTGAAAAAGTTCCCCCTCGGGAATCCCAGACCCTGGCAGTTAGTGAGAAGGTCTGGGGAATGGAAGGCTTCCCTTTAGTCAGGGAAGAGGCAGTTCGAGAGCGCCTAGGCAACACCAATGTTCATAAATCCATGGGACCCGATGGGGTGCATCCACGGGTGCTGAGGGAGCTGGCAGAGGTGATTGCTGAACTGCTCTCTGTCATCTTTGAGAGGTCTTGGAGAACGGGGGAGGTGCCTGAAGACTGGAGGATAGCCAATGTCACTCCAGTCTTCAAAAAGGGCAAGAAGGAAGATCCAGGTAATTACAGGCCAGTCAGCCTCACCTCTGTCCCTGGAAAGGTAATGGAACAGCTTGTGCTGGATGCCATCACCAGACAACTGGAAGAAAAGGAGGTTATCAGGAGTAGTCAGCATGGGTTCACCAGGGGGAGGTCGTGCTTGACCAACCTGGTGGCCTTCTATGATGTTGTCTCTGGCTGGGTGGATGGGGGGAGAGCAGTGGATGTAGTCTACCTTGATTTCAGCAAGGCGTTTGACACTGTCTCCCACGACATCCTTATAACAAAGCTGAGGAAGTGCGGGATAGATGAGTGGACAGTGAGGTGGGTTGAGAACTGGCTGACTGGCAGAGCGCAGAGGGTTGTTGTTGGCGGTGCAGAGTCTGGTTGGAGGCCTGTAACCAGCGGTGTTCCCCAGGGGTCGGTGCTGGGTCTGGTCTTGTTCAACATCTTCATCAATGACCTTGATGAGGGGATAGTGGCCACCCTCAGCAAGTTTGCTGATGATACGAAGTTGGGAGGATTGGCTGGCACACCCGATGGCTGTGCTGCCATTCAGCAAGACCTGGACAGGCTGGAGAGCTGGGCAGTAAGAAACCAGATGAGGTTTAACAAGAGCAAGTGTAGAGTCTTGCATCTAGGGAGGAATAATTGCATGCAACAGTACAGGCTGGGGGATGACCTGCTGGAGAGGAGCTCTGCAGAGAGGGACCTGGGTGTCCTGGTGGACGACAGGTTGGCCATGAGCCAGCAGTGTGCCCTTGTGGCCAAAAAGGCCAATGGCATTCTGGGGTGCATTAAAAAGAGCGTGGCCAGCAGGTCGAGGGAGGTGATCCTCCCCCTCTACTCTGCCCTGGTAAGGCCTCATCTGGAGTACTGTGTCCAGTTCTGGGCTCCCCAGTACAAAAAAGGCAGGGATCTCTTGGAAAGAGTCCAGCGGAGAGCCACAAAGATGGTGAAGGGCCTGGAACATCTCCCCTATGAAGAAAGGCTAAGAGAACTGGGTCTGTTCAGCCTTGAGAAGAGAAGACTGAGATGGGACCTGATCCAGGTCTATAAATATCTAAGGTGTGGGGGGCAAAGTGGCGAGGCCGGACTCTTTTCAGCAGTGTGCGGAGACAGGCAAGGGGAAATGGCCAGAAGCTGGAGCACAGGAAGTTCCGCACCAATGTGCGCAAGAACTTCTTTACGGTGAGGGTGACGGAGCACTGGAACAGGCTGCCCAGGGAGGTTGTGGAGTCTCCTTCTTTGGAGATATTCAAGACCCGCCTGGACGCCTACCTGTGCGACCTGGTGTAGGGAGCCTGCTTTGGCAGGGGGGTTGGACTCGATGATCTCTGGAGGTCCCTTCCAACCCTTACAATTCTGTGATTCTGTGATTCTGTGAAAGGATAATAAAAAAAAACTGTATTCACCTAATGAGTGAGACAGGGGACCTGGCTACAACTACTAATAAGAAGGTTGAGGTACTCAGACTTTTTGTCTTAGTGTTCACTGCCAATTAATCTTGCCACAGCTCCTAAGTTAAACAAGGCAGACACTGAGAGAATGAACTCCCACTCACCTTAGAAGACAGTCAAGTCCAAGTCCATCCAAGTAAACTGAACATCCACAGGAATAGGTGGTCTTTCAGCACAGGCTGATGCTACAACTATATAGAAGACAGTCTATTAATTGTCTTGTCAGAATTTGGGATGTCATTTCAATTAAATGGGAAAGAATTCATGATCCTTGAGGTCCTTTCCAACCCTGGCCATTCTGTAATTCTGTGAATTGGGTCCAAGTTAGGATGATATCAGTGGGAGCAATCAAGCAACTCACTGCAGCTGAGAGTTTGCCTGTAGAAGGAATGTAACTCTGAGGAAGAACATTTGTTATGCTTGGCAAGATCCTACTACCAGGCATCCTGAATTATCTTTCTACTGTTTGACATACTGTTTAATGTCAGAAAAGCTCATTACAACAAAGAATCACTCTGTCAAGGAAAGTTACAGTCATTACATATACATCATAGTCTAGATGTGGGAAGAAGGGAGATGGGCAAGGACAGATAAACACCAAGGGCATCAGAATTGCAGTTGCCTGTTTCATCTCAGGAACATGGATGAAGAATTACTGAAATCCCCAAAAACAATATAAGTAAAAAGGATATCCTCAATGCATTGAATAGAAACTATTACATGGGTTGATGCTACTACTCAGATCAATCTTTAAGCCTTCACTGCTCTTCAACTTTATGGATGGAAAACTAGAAACATGAAAATTGGTAAATAAAGGAAGAATAAAGGAATTGGAGAAAGCAAAGGCTAAACTCCTAAAATTTCTTGGGCAGAATGCTGGGATCCTACAGTGCATTGCCAAGTATTTGGCAGAGCTCAGAGAGCCCTGGACAGACTGGATGGAGATCAACTTGAGTTTCAAAAAAAAGCAAGTGTAGGGTCCTGTACCTAGGGAGGAATAACCACATGCATCAGTACAAATTAGGGGATGATCTGCTGGAAAGGAGCTCTGCGGAGAAGGACTTAGGGGTCTTGATGAACAGCAGGCTTGGCCATGAATCAGCAGCATGCCCTTGGGGCCAAGAAGACCAATGGTATCCTGGGATGCATTAAAAAGAGCACAGAGAGCAGGTCAAAGGAGGTTATCCTCTCCCTCTATTCTGACCTGGGGAGACCAAATTTGAAATACCATGTCAAATTCTGGGTTCCTCAATTAAAAAAAAAAAAAAAAGACATGAATCTTCTAAAAACAGTCTAGCAAAGGGGCACAAAGATGAGTAGAGGCCCGGAGCACATCCCTTACAAGGAAAGGCTGAGATACCTAGGACCTAGAAGACTGAGAATGGATCTCATCACTATTTATGAATATTTAAAGTACTGCAGTCAGATGGATGTGATGGCCTTTTTTCAGTGGTGTGCAATGACAGGACAAGGGGTGACAAGCAAGAACTGCAACACAGGAAGTTCCATACAAACATAAGGAAAAAATTCCTTACTGTGAGGGTGACAGAGCCATGGAACAAGCTGCCTGAGAGCTTGTGGAGTCTCCTTCTCTGGAGATATTCAAGACCTGCCTGGAAACTTCCCTGTGCAACCTGCCCTAGGGAGTCTACTTTGTCAAGGGTTTTGGACTTGATGATTCCTAGAGGTCCCTTCCAGTCCATATGATTCTGTGATTTTCCAGAGTCCATCTTAAGAAGGTAGTGACATAGGACATCTCACACACATCTAGTATCAGAGAAGCTCATGACAACAAAGCAACATTCTTTCAAGGCAAATTACAGTCATTACATATGCATCATAGTCAAACATTTAATTAGAGCAGAGGTTCTGTATGTTCGGTAGGAGTTCATCAAGTCTTTCACTTCATATTTATTTTGAAATAGTTTCCCCTTAGTTGTGCCAGCAAAGAAAAGTCACAGAAAGGACTCTGAATTGCTTTTATTGTGTCAGTTACACAACACTGGGGAGTGCTCCATGCTACCCTATTAAGAGCAGGCTGCTGTGGCTGCTCAGTGTTGGCATTAATTACATCAAGGGGACAAAAAGATAGCATGAAGTTAACAGCAGAAATTACCTGCATGAAGAAGCAGCTGAGGGAATAGATGGTGTGGCAAGTGTTACCTTGTGAAGGTAAGCAGTTTTTCTTCTTTTGCTTCTGCATCCATGACTGCTGTATTTGGGCTTGTTCTCATTTGCTGCAGCCTAGGATTGTATCACCCTGCTACTATACCATCACATTATAGCATTACAGTCATGTTGTGTGTTTTCTGAAAGATTAACTCTGCTATTGCACTTTTGCTTATTGCATTAAAGGACAATATTTAACTTGAAGAGTAACTTCAAGTCCCTAGTATTCTTTTAGTGCTCTCAGACTTTAAGCTGCTATACGTAGAGGTTAGAGTTAAAGACTTAAAAGCAAAGCAACAAAAAAAACCTAACTTAAACCCCCAAACAATAAAGAACTTCAAGCTATTTTACTGTACAAATCCTAACTATTAAGAAGCACCCCATAGTTACACACACTTACCAAGGCGGGGGCATATCTCCCTATCTAGAGCCCTGCAGTCTATTTCCCTGTGGGGCATCCTAGGAAGCATAAAGGCGAGACAGACATCTAAGTGCTAAACAATTTTTTTCTCCTTGAATGCCTGGCACAGCTCCACATGCCCAGCTCACTTCTTCCATTTTCAGTCTAGCTTATCTTCCATACAGAGAGGTCAATCTGAGGACCAATGGGACAGCTGACAACTACTAATGGCCAGCTAACCATGTCAGCAGGGCCAAGCCAATATGACCTCCTATATTAAGCTCAGATCCAGGTGCAGTCCCAGCATTATAGTTTACATTTCGGTTACTCTAGAAGCCCAGAAGGATTTACCCCAATCAAGAGTTGCAGTATCGCAATACTTACATTTGGTATCATTGACTGGGCAGAGGTTCAACGCAGATGAAGGGGGGATAAAACCAGAGCCATGGCTGATCACTGCAGAAACAACACACCAACGAGGTCATAGTCATACAGCCCATATGCGCAAGCTCAATCAGCAGTCTCAGACAAAGTAAACAGATAAATCAGGACAGGGGCCATCAAGAGAGCCTAGCCCAGTCAAGGAAAAAGAAGGGGCTTGAGATACAGCTGCAGTACTCAATACAAACAAAATTATCTGCATTGTAGGCTCAGCTAGAGTATTCAGACAGGAAGCTAGAACAACAGACAAGTCCATGCACAAGTATTTTTGCAGTAAGGCAGACATAGGGACTGCAAGGCCAATAAGAAGGTACAAGTAGAGGCCCCAGGTGAAAACTGGTAAGGAAAATTAAGGCTTACAGGTGACCTCATGGCCCAGATTTTCCAGGTCTTTTCATTCTGGTGAGCTTCATAATAAAGACAAAATGGATTTATAGAGGAACAGCTAGAATTGATGATTGAGAACCCAGTGGAGCAGTGTGACTGGCCCAGGGAGCACAAGCAAATAGTTTGCAGCTGTGCTCCCCATGCAACCAGAAGGGTGGACATATAAGGGCCAGCTACAAAGGGAAGTACCTCTCTTGGATAGTCAGTTCTTCCTTAGAAGATGTGCTATAGTTGTCCCTTCACCAGTTGTGTACATTGAGCTCTTCTTTCAGTATTTTACTATTAGCCTACCTGTGAATAATTTGCTTGGTAGTGTGAAGAACCTATCTGTATGGGAATTATTGCATCACAGCCTGAATCTCTGTTGGATCACCTGAGGCAAGCAATGAGTCAGCTGCAAGAGTGCAGCCAATACTTCAGAAAATGAAGACCAGTTGTTGAGAGTCCACGCTGAAAGTTTAGAACAAGAACTTGGTATATTGACAGGAAAAACAACAACTTTGCATTTTCTAATAGGACAGGTTCATAATATTTCAATAGACAATGACCAGTCTTTTGAATCAACGGAGCGGTGGATCAGGAAAATAAAAATTCTAAATTAGATCTTGAGTCTCCGCTTGCAACGGATCCCCTAGAGATCCGTCCTATTATAACCTAACATATATACAGGATAAACTGGGAGGGCTGCCTCCTGATCAGGGGCCCCCTGCCCAGACTCACTTGCATGTAACAGCCTGACCATACACAGCAACAGAGTTAATGGACCTGGTAAAACAGTTCCAGCAAAAGCCTAGAAAAAGAATACCAACTTGGCTATTGAGACTATGGGACTCAGGGGCAGAATGTGTTATGGTTAATGGGCCAGAAATATCTAAATTGGCCACCATGACTGTGCACCCTGCCCTTAGGCAGAGATTATATGCGGGCATCCAACATGTTAATGAAAAATATTATATAATAGATTGGTTAATGGTGGCATGACATTTGGTATGGCCATATAAATCCGACATACCGTTACATACTGGGTTGTGGTCCTCCATGGAGGGCCTTCAAAATTACATCCATGAATTGGGCATAAGGAAGCAATTCATGAAGATTTGTTTGACAGCCCTGATATGGTCAGATTTTCAGCAGGGATGAGAGATTTGATTTTGCAGCAGTCCCCTTCCCACCTATATGGCACTTTAGTCTCTATACTGAACCCCCTGATGGCCTCAGAATCGGTAGTTCAACAGGCTGCTCAACTAGTGGCCAATCTGGGAGAGACAGAGTGCCTGTGGACCAGGCACACTATTTGAACACTAGAAGAAGCTGAAGTCCTGCCACTAATTAAAACTAGGAGGCCATCTATCTATATATATCTACTAGGTTCCTCAATCGGGACCCATATGGGTTTCCCGAAAGCAAATGTTTACTGACCTAATCCAGGCTGGGGTCCAATTTGCTAAAACTGATTGCCAGCCCAATCATATCCTTCTTCAGCTTTGGAAACAGTTGACAATCAAAAATTTCAAAATTACCCCAAAAGACCGAGGGTAAGAGTCATTCATAGATTACCAATGACAACATGGAACTTAAAAGATTATATAGTCCCTAGTAGGAAAAAGAAGCCTCCTCAGGTGTCTCGGGCCATGATGCCTGAGCCACCAGAGATAAAAGATTGAGCCATAGCACAATTTATGGTGTGACAAGGGACGTTAGTCCCCCTAGGGCCTCCAGATTGGACCAGAGGCCCTATGTAGAATTAATGATTTCTTGGTCCCAAAAGAGTATTCAGAGAGCGATGGTGTTTGTGGACACAGGAGTGGAAACATCAATAGTTTACAGAGATTTGATGAAATTTGAAGGTGATAGAGTGGTGATTGGTGGTTTTGGGGGACAGGCCATTCCAGTCACCCAACCATGGTTAAAACTGGGAGTTGGGCGTTTCCCACCAGGGAATATAAACTGTCTATTGCCCTAGTCCAAGAATTCATCCTGGGCATAGATATCTTATGGGGTCTGGCTCTCCAGATGACTGTGGGAGAGTTCAGATTCTGACAAAGGTGTATTAGCGTCCGGGTGGTGCAGGCAATATTAAGAGGCCTGCGAAACATAGGCCTATTTGCCTGCCAAAACTGCACTGGATTACTAATATAAAACAGTATAGGCTCCTAGGTGGACAAGATGAAATATCGAGAACAGTGCAGGAATTAATAAAAGAGGGCATTATAAGACTTACACACAGCCCATATTGTTCCCCCATATGGCCAGTGCAGAAGTCAGATGGAACATGGAGAATGACGGTGGACTACAGAGAATTAAATAAGGTCATGCCACCTATTCATGCAGCCGTACCCACTATTGCCTCCCTAATGGACATAATGAGTAGAGAGATAAAAACCTACCATTGTGTCCTGGATTTGGCAAATGTGTTCTTCAGTATTCCAATTGCTGAAAAGTTGCAAGATCAGCTTGCATTTACATGGGGAAGCAGGCAGTGGACCTTTCAGGTCCTGCCACAAGGGTATGTGCATTCACTGACTTAACTGTTGTAATCTAGTGGTGCGTGACCTGGCTAATTGGGAGAAACCTGATAATGTCAACTTGTATCATTATATTGATGATCTTCTGTTGACATCTGACTCACTGGAGGCGATAGGACAGGCAGTGGATTCATTAACTGCCTATTTGCAACAGAGAGGATGGGCTATAAATCCTCAAAAGGTGCAAGGTCCGGGCCCGTCTGTAAAATTCCTGGGGGTGGTTTGATCAGGAAAGACCGAAGTGCTACCCTGTGCTGTCATAGATAAGGTTCCGGCATTCCCAGTCACTACAACACCAAAGCAGCTGCAGGAGTTTTCAGGTATCTTGGGATACTGGTGCTCTTTTATACCTCGTTTAGCACAGCTGCTGAGGCCATTGCAAAGACTCAAGAAAAAGGGACAACTAAGGGACGAACAGAACAAGACACTTTCCAACAGGTGAAACTGGCAGTCAAGCCTGGGCACTGGGTATATTTGATCCTACCCTCCCAGTCGAACTGGACATTCATGTCACTCATGATGGCTTTGACTGGGGCCTGTGGCAACACCAGAGTCCTGTTTGGATTCCCCCACTGGATTCTCAGGTCTGGCACGGAGCAGAAGAAAGATATAGTATGATTGAAAAACAGTTACTGGCTGCCTACTCTGAATTAAAGGCAGTAGAGCCGATAACCCAAACAGCTGAAATCTTAGTTAAGACTACTCAGCCAATTCAGGGGCAGGTGAAAGATCTGACCCACCTTACTAAGACGGGAGTGGCCCAAGCACAAATGGTGACATGATGGGTTGCCTACCTCAGCCAAAGGAGCAGTCTGACTTCATCACCCTTGAGAGAAGAACTTCAGGAGATCCTAGGCCCGATGACTTATCATAGGGATGCACCAAAAGAAACATTGGTTGTTCCACCAGAGAAGAGTCCTGTTCAGGAGGGAAAATATCCTATCCCTGAAGATGCCTGGTACACAGATGTGTCCAGTAAGGGCAATCCGAGCAAGTGGAGAGAAATAGCATACTTTCTCTCCACCGAGACAATCTGGTTTGAAGAGGGGGATGGTCAGAGCAGTCAACGGGCAGAACTGTGTGGATGGTTATAACCAAGGAACCTGGTGATGGTATCCTGAATATCTGTACAGATAGTTGAGCAGTGTACTGGGGGATCACTCTTTGGATTGCATGGCGGGCCACCCAGGAATGAGCTATCAGTGCCCAACCAAGCTGGGGCAAAGACATGTGGTCAGACATATGTGGTTAAGCACGGGACTGTATGTGTCTACCACATCTCCATCTCTGGTCAACAACCCTTACAGTCACTAGGAAATGATGAAGCCGACACACTGGCCCAAATTCGATGGATCGAGAATTCACCATCTGAGAACATCGCCTGTTGGTTACACCAGAAACTACGGCATGTGAGACAAAAGACAATGTGGGCAGTTGCTAAAGCATAGGGCTGCCCATACAACTATCTGACATCACCCAGGCATGCCAAGACTGCGACGCTTGCTCTAAGATGAGACCGAGACCATTGCCCAGAACTACAGCCCATCTTGCTAGAGAACACAGTCCTCTCCTGCAATGGCAGGTTGATTACATCGGGCCCATCCCTCAGTCTGAGGGTGCGAGATATGCCCTGATCTGCCTCGACACTGCAAGTGGGCTACTGCAGGCCTCTCCAGTACCAAAAGCAAACTGGACATATACCATCAAGGCACTCAGTAAATTGATGTCTGCATATGGGACACCTCAAGTCATCGAGAGTGACCAAGGGACTCATTTTACTGGTGTTGTAGTGAGCTGGGGGTCGGCCTCTTCTCTCGTGTAACTGGTGATAGGACTAGGGGGAATGGTTTCAAGCTGCGCCAGGAAAGATTCAGGCTGGATATTAGGAAATACTACTTCTCTGAAAGAGTGCTCAGGCACTGGAATGGGCTGCCCAGGGAGGTGGTGGAGTCACCGACCCTGGAGGTGTTCAAGGAATGTTTGGATTTTGTGTTGAGGAATATAGTTTAGCGAGAACCATGGGTGATAGGTGGATGGTTGGACTGGATGATCTTATAGGTCTTTTCCAACCTTAGTGATTCTGTGATTCTGTAATGATACAGCTCTGGACAGTAGAAAATAACATTGAATGGCGATTTCACCTGCCATATAATCCAACGGGGGCAGGCCTCATTGAATGTTATAACGGTATTCTTAAGGCTGCCCTGAAGACAGACTCCCAGTCCCTGCAGGGGTGGACGAAAAGACTGTATGAAACCTTGCGGGACCTGAATGAAAGACTCTGAAACAGCAGACCCAGTGCCCTGAGAACATTGCAGACAACATGGGCCACCCTGCTTAGGATCCAAATTACAGGCACTGATCATCAGGTAAGACCCCAGATTGGTAATGAAAATAACCTTCTGCTCCCTGCCCCTGAGAATTTGGATCCAGATACCCATAGAATAAAATGGCCTTGGAAGGTGCAGGTGGGACTGAAGTGGTGTGGCCTACTTGCACCTTGGGGGAGATTATTGGAGGTGGGAGGCTCATATTCCCTCCAGTAATAAGTACATGGCCTATGGATATTGTGGTCAACACTCCAATCTTCATTGCTAAAGGGACCCCCATCATGTCCCTATAGCAGATCAGAACACCTCCTCTGGTGTCTGATATAGTTATGCAGATATCTGGCCAGAAGGTGTGGTACAGGTGGCTGGGACGTGCCCCAGTACAAGCTGAAATGTTGACCCAGGATAGAAATGTGGCCTGTATCTTGCCCTGGAGAGCAGACCTTCCTCTCCTGGTACCCCTGAAACATCTGTATTACTCCCCATGAGTCTTTGAGCCTTCAGGATCACCAGAAGGAATGAAATGCTATCAAAGCGTTCCAGTGTTATGGTCAGATCACGTGCAACACCCGGTGATGGTCTACATGGGACTGATGGAACATAGGACGGACCAGCATCTCATGACCGCATGCCTCCAGTAACATCATCGAGCACTGGCCCATAAAAGAATATGGACATTCACCAATCGTCACTTGTCTCAAATTGTACCAACATGCGTCGTGATGGAAACTGTATAAGCGTTGCGATGTAGTGGATCTCTGTATTAGGGAAAGCTTACCCTTTAGTCAATCTGATCATTGGTTCTTGCAGTGAAGGGGTGGAGTGTATGGGAACTGCTGAGTCATGGCCTGAACCTCTGATTGATCACCTGAGGCAAGCAATGAGTCAGCCCTGGGAGCACAGGTGAAGGCAATTCACCTGTGCTGCTGGAAGGGGTGGACCCTGGACCCATTTAAGAGCTGACTACCAGTGAGGATGGATCTCTTCTGGAGATCCACTCTGCTGGAGTTTCATAAGAGAGCCTAGGATATGGGTAAGTGTTCTATCTGTTTTCTTTGTCTTATTATAATCTGCTTTGCCTTACTCTCTTGTTTATTTCATAATTATAGCATCTTAATATTCTTTGATTATACAGGCATGTTAGTGGAATATTCTGTTTGGGCAAATCTGGGCTGCCAAGAATTCTGGCCCTGATTTTTATTTGCATCCGATTTTTTGTTGTTGTTGTTGTTAATCTGCAGTATTAGTCATGGGATTGGCTAAGGACTTGACTGTCTCTGAAGCTTTCATCTGATTAAATGATCTCTTCAGGCCAATATGAGGCACAGTGACAAAGGAGCAAGGAGGCTGTACTGCAGCTACATCTCGTAACAGTTTTACATGGAGGAACTGAAGTCAATCTGCTTGCTGACAGTGCAGTCAGATCCCAGAGTAATAGAAACTCATTCTGTATTCTAGTATACCCAGCAGATGCAGGTAAGAAGACACTTAATGGTTTTCAACAGTTCATAAACAGAAAAAGCCCAAGGGAAGAAGAAACAGTAGTGACTTCCAGTTATGCATCTATCCCAGAGCCTCACACTGCTTGGAGGCCAGTCTGGGCTCCAACATGCTGCATGAGCACCTGCCATGGTTTTATGATTATTTGTTATCAATATTCCACATCATAGCATCATATAGTGCACCGGAAGTCAAAGAGTTAATGCTCCAGTTCTGTGGATTGTCGATAGTTATGGGTAGATATACCTATCTCAGAAGAAAAGAAGTACTACATATCTGAGATCAGGAACTGAGTAAACTGGCGGGGCCACTCACGTAAGGGTTAAGTATACTTAAACATAGAGAAACAATAAGGGAATACCAGCAGAACATGTCGTACTCTTTGCAGTCAGAACCAAAGGAACCATACAAATATGAGGGGAGGAACAGCGTAAGGTAACTGGTTTTGACCAGTTCGAATGCGGGAGCTATTGTAAGGTAAAAAGGTCAGGCTGAGGAAGACGTTTGACTTCATCCCCATGACCACCAGAGGGAGACCCTCGCTACCAACTGCGCATGTGTTGGGGGGGGGGGAGACAGCACGTAAATGAGTTCCCGGAAAAAAAAAGAGTATTTAGATAAGCTCCAAAAAATTCTGAATATGTATAAGATCTGCTTATTAATCTGTAACACTTTTGCTTGTTGGTGTACAAGTTAGGAGGAGCGATTCCCCTTGCACCCAGCATATGCTCAGCACTGGTTAAAAACAAGCCTGTTTTTGTAACTACTTTGTGGTTATGGAGTCTGATTCTGCAAGTCAACTTGGTGACCCAGACAGGACAACTTCTGCTCAGCTGCAGGACTGGCTGAGAAGAGGTAGGCCTTTGGCACACCTCGAGATTTCTTGGAAGGATTCCCTTTCCTCATCTGTTCACTGCGGGAGCAGACAAGGACCGTCCATTGGCAGACCAGGTATGTGTATGGAATGAGGGGAACCCGTAAGCCATGTGGAAATGTCCTACGCCCCTGGGCAAGTGAGCTCACAGGTTGGACTGGTTGCCAGCTGGAGTAGGAAACTCCTTGGGGAGTTCCTACAAAGGGGACTTGTAAGTCATACCCAGGGATTGGTAACATCAGGTATTTTGTTAAATGAACACTTGGATTCTTGTGGCCATAATAATGGGAATCATAGATTGTATTATTATCATCATCATCTATTATATATGTTTGGTACCGTGCATTTAAGCTATTATCATTGACACAGTTAAGCGTTTGAACGCAGGTTGCATTTGAGCTGGCATTTGTATATATGTGTGAATGAGTGGGACGCTGTGTGTGAAAGTTCTGTTATGGACGCGGCAGAAAAATTGAAGTGGCTTTATGTGTTATATGAGCAAATGAATTTTTTGGAGTAGGATGAAGATGTAAGGATATATGTTGTAGATCACAGTGACGGTCCAGATCAGCGGTGTCTTTTTCATAGAAAGAAGTGTTGTCCTATATATGTGATAGTTTGCTTAGTCAGTAAAGAGACTAAGAGTTGTTGGTGTCACTCATGCCCAGAGTGTAGGCGAGAGTGCTGGAACAAGTTTTGGGGATTGTTTTGGGGACACTTCAAAGTATTAGGGGTAATCTGTGGGAACATTAGGGAAATAACAAATCAATAAAGAAATATTATGGGAAACTCACAAGGTAAGGAGGTACCTGAGAAAACACCCTTGAGTGCATTCTGGCAAATTAGCAAGAAATTGCAGGAGGATCAGGGGGTAGTTTAGGTAAAAAGACCTCGATAAAGTATTGTAATCAGTGGTAGCTATTATATAAGTTAAAGATGTTGAAAAGTAGCCCTTGAATGGGACTTTAAATTACAATACTATCTTACAATTGATGTTCTTTCTAAGACGGGAAGGTAAATGGGATGAAGCAGCTTATGCAGGTATGTTCTTTGCACTTCAAAATCATCCTGAGTGGCAGAGAAAGTGTGGAATAGGGGCACCTCAGGACCCGTTCGTCTTAGCAATAGAAAAAGAAAAGTGAGTTACAGGAAATGGTAGGATAAAGCACTGTTGTAGTATAGGGCAGTAGTACACGAGGTTAGCTGGACAAAGGGATACGGATGAATTGTCGGAACACTATTGAGCTCCTGGAACTGGAAATCTAGCTGCAGAGCCAGAGAAGGGGGAGGATTTGTCTCCTTCTGAAACTCCTCCTGACTCCTCCGTAGCTTCAAGGACCAGGAGACAAGAGAGTGTTCTTTTAGAGCCTCCTAGGGAAGCAATAGGTCCAGATGGGACACGAGTCTTAATTTAAATCCCCTTTTTCTCTTTTGATTTAGAAACTTGGAAGGGAGTGGAGAGGGACTATTAGAAGTGTTTTGTTACCATCAATGGATCACTCTATTTCTTAAGGCTGCATGATCCCGATTGGAGCAATATTCAGTTCCTATTAGATTATAAGACTGAAACAGGAAAGAAGTTAATTTTGAGAACAGCTCAGAATATAGCAGAAGAGAGCTTGTCAGGAATTGAGGATATACAGGAACGTTTTCCTTTGCAATATCCTCACTGGGACCCTAATAGGAGTATCGAGAGACAGGGTTTGGACACACATAGGGAATGGATAGTAAAAGGAATGGAGCGAGCCATTCCAAAAACAATCAATTGGTCTACTTTGTATGCTGTAAAACAGCATATCCATCAAAATTCCTGGATACGTTGAGAGATACCATGAGAAAACACACCCTCTTAGATCCAGAGTCAGAGGTTGGTATTCAGCAATTAGTGTCATTATTCATAGGGCAGTCAGCAGGGGATATAAGACGGAAATTACAAAAATTAAAGAGATCTGAAGCACAAAACTTGGAAAGTTTGCTAGAGGAGTCATGGAAAGTGTTCGATAACCGAGAGAAGGAGGAAAGAAAGAAAGGAGGATGTTAGTGTCAGCATTACAGGAGGTAGGACTGAGGGCAGTAAGGAGACTTCTTGAGAAAGACAAGTGCGCCATCTGTAGGAAAAAGGGACACTGGAAGAGTGAATGCTCACGAAGGACTGAAAAAGAGGGGGGGCCATGGACTAGGACCCAAGCCCTTGTGGAAAGGGATTGACAGGTAACTGCAGACTCTACCCTGGCGGATCCACTGATTAAAATCAAGCTAGGGAATAAACAACAAAGTGTAGAATTTTTGGTGGATACGAGAGCTGCTTATTCTGTTTTAAATGAATTTTGATGTCATTGAGTGAAAATTTTGTAACGGTAAAAGGGGGCCACAGATCAACCAGAAAAGGCATATTTTTCTAAACCACCAAAGTTTAAGTTGGGAAAGCAGGTGGGAATACACAGATTTTTGTATATGCCAAATTCGTCGAAATATCTCCTAGGGCAGGACTTATTGGGACAATTGGAAGCAGAAGTAAAGTTTGAAGTAAAGGAAGAGCCTATGATAGAACTACTCAATTTGGCCTTAATAACTACCTCAGCAAGTACAGGGATTCCAGAAGAAGTAAGGGATCAGGTTTATCTAGGGATATGGGAAGTCAAAACCCCAGGCCGAGCTAAAAACGCACCCCCTGTAACCTTGGGAGTCAGACCCCAAGAATTAAACAATATCCCCTGAGGACAGAAGATAGCGAGGGGATACAACCAATAATTGACCGATTCATGAAACACAGTTTGCTGATAGAATGTGAATCAAAATATAATGCGCCAATATTACCAGTAAAAAAGCCTGACAGGAGTTACTGGGTGATACAAGATCTGAGGGCAATTAATAAAATAGTTGAGGATTTGTATCCTTTAGTAGCCAACCTGTATACCTTGCTCACCAAATTTTCCACTGAACTAATATGGTTCACTGCTCTGGATTTAAAGGATGCCTTTTTCTGCTTGTCACTGGCCACAGAAAGCCAGCTATTATTTGCCTTCAAATGGGAAAACCCCAGCACAGGGTGAAAATCACAGCTTACCTGGACTGTACTCCCACACGGATTTAAGTCCCATGATATTTGGGAAGAAATTAGTCAAAGACCTGGAGGAGTGGGAGCATCCATCTGATGAAGGGGTACTATTGCAGTATGTGGATGATTTCTTAATAGCTACAGAAACAAAGGAAGAGTGTCTGAAGTAGACAGTTAGTTTACTAAATCTTTCTTGGGCTTAACAGGTATTAAGTCTCTCCACAGAAAGCACAAGTTGCTCAACAGCAAGTGACATATTTGGGGTATGAGATTGCTGCGAGGGACGCGAATGCTGGGAACTGCTTGAAAAGAGGCAATTTGCCAAACCCCTGAGCCACGCACACTCAAGGAGCTTTGAACGTTCCTTGGAATGGTGGGATGGTGCTGTTTATGGATACCTAACTACGGAATGATAGTAAAACAGCTCTACGTGATGTTAAAATCCTGCTCAAAGGACTTAACTTTGGATAGGGAGGTTAAATGGGCATTCTGGCAGTTGAAAAAGGAGTTGATGAAAGCCCCAGCCTTGGGACTTCCAGATGCCACTAAGCCCTTTCTACTGTTCTCCTATGGAAAAACAGGAAATAGCCTTGGGAGTATTGAACCAGAACCTTGGGCCATACTGTGGCCTATTTCTCTAAACAACTTGATGAAGTAAGCAAAGGGTGGCCTGGATGTCTAAGGGCTGTAGTTGCCCTGATAATTAAGATCCAAAGAGGCACAACAGTTTACGCTGGGACAGAAGATAACTGTATTAGTATCCCATATGGTCTCTACAGCGTTAGAAGTAAAATACCAAGCTATTCTAGTGGAACAAGATGATGTAGGAATAACAGTAACAAACATTACAAACCCTGCTGCCTTTCTTAGTGGAGCTATGGGAGAGCCCGTTCCCACGACTGTTTAGAGACTATTGAAGCTGTATATTCTAGTTCTTTGGACCTAAAAGAGAAACTATTGGAGGATGCTGAAGATACCTCGTATACAGATGGAAGCAGTTTTGTTCAGCAAGGAGTCTGCAAAGTGGGATATGCAATAGCAACTATTGATGATGTGGTGGAAGCCAAAGCCCTACCCCCGAACACCTGGGGAGCAGAAGCATTATATAAATATCTTGTTCAATGAGTAATGGCCCAAAATTTGTATACTACTATTAGACGAGTGACCCAACAATGTGAAGTCTGTCTACAAAATAATCCTAAACGGATCACAGGGTTCAGTTAGGGCAAATAGGGAAGTAAAATTATCCAGGACAACAATGGCAAGTGGATTTTTCAGAGCTCCCAAGAAAAGGGGGGTATAGATACATGTTAGTCCTAACGGATACCTTTTCAGGATGGCTTGAGGCATACTCTTGCAGAACTAATAAGGCTAGGAAAGTAACAAAGGTTTTGTTACAAGAAGTAATTCCGAGGTTTGGGGTGCCAGGAGCAATCTCGTCAGATCAAGGCCCACATTTTATTGCTAAAGTGGTCCAGCAAATTAGCACATTACTGGGAATTGATTGGCAATTACACACACCTTATAGACCGCGGTCAAGTGGCCAGGTGGAAAAGATGAATCATCTGATCAAGTTACAAATAATAAAACTCAGCCAAGAGGCTGGGATTCCATGGCTGCAATCACTGCCTCTGGCACTTCTAAGAATTCGGACTAAACCTAGTACCAAGGAAGGATTGAGCCCATATGAGATTCTTTATGGGTGACCTTATACTGTGCAAAAGGAAATTTCTATGCAGGTGGGGGATGAAATGTTGGCTAAATATATGATTAGCCTAACACAGCAATTAAGGAAAATTGAAAGAATGGTATTTGATACCAGAGCACAGGCCCTAGATGAACCAGTGCACGATATATTGCCTGGCGATAATGTCTATGTTAAATCTCTCTCAGATTCACCCTTGGAACCAAGGTGGGATCCTATCAAGCACTTTTGATCACTCATACAGTGTCTAAGGTGGAAGGACTGATCCCATGGATATGCCATACCTGCCTGAAGAAGATCGCCTGACCACAGTTGAAGAGAAGACTCTTAAGCTTAACATAAGAAGACAACATGAATACATTATTTCTTGTAAACAGTGTTTGTATAGGACTTGCTTTGGCAATAATTTTATACAAATGACAGAAAATCTTACTTGGGTTCTAAATATTTCAAATTGTTGGGTGTGTACGGCCTTGTCAAGAGATGGAGGGATGGAACTCAAACTCCCTCAATATGGGATTCCATCTGCCAGTTGGATACTATGGAATGGGGCAGGAGGTAGACGTGGGTGTCTAAGTGAAAATATGACTATAGAAATAAAGGGAACTAAATTCAATTTACAACTTTGGGCAGATCGTAATATTACAGTACTTAGGAGAAAGGGTACAGGTAGACAAACAGATGTAGGGGAGTTTAATGTATCTTCTCAAGATGGAGTATAGTTTTGTAATCTTGATGGTCCAAGGAAGGGTGGAATAAATTACGCTTTAATATTGTGTTTTGTGAAGGAGAGTGCCCCTTGGAACCAGGGTTGTAGTGGCTCTGTGGTGACGGACAGGCAAGGAAGACCCTACCAAAGAACTGGGAAGGACATTGTGTAGGGGGGATACTTAGTGCCCCAGAATTCCTTTTTCAATGGGACAGTTCTTCCTTCCAGGATACTGAGAACTCACTGGAAGAGGGTGAAACATGTAAATAATCCCCTTATAGAAAGACCAACTGGCTTCCATAGCTTTGCTAGATGATTTATCCTGTTTCTGGGAGTAAGTGAATTAGAATAAACAGTAGTTAATATTTCAGCTACTTTGCAGATAATAGAAAATGCAACAATGGACACAATAAGAGCATTATAAATAGAAGTTTCAATGTTAAGTAAAGTAATGCTGCAGAATAGGATGGTGCTGGATCTATGAACAGAAAAGAAGGGGGTGTTTGTGTAGTTATTAATCAGCTGTTGTGCATACATAGATGAAACTCAAAGGATAGAAACCGATCTGCAAACTATATGGGAATGCCCTCCGTATGCACAGCACTGATTTTAAATATACCTGCTTTTATAACTACTTTGTGGTTATAGGGTCTGATTCTGCAAGTCATATCCCAAAGGACTGTTCTGTTTCTATTTTCCATTCAGATGGAAAGATGAAACTGTTCACAGATCATGAGACATCCCTCTTTTTCCCTTTCTGCTCATCTCTGCAGTGTGTGCTCCCTAGCCATCTCACCTTCAGCATTAGAGTAAGGTCTTTGGTTTTTGGACAGTCTCTCTCATTTTATTTGATTTATTAGCTTCAATTCCAATTGTATTGTGTTATCTTGCATTCCGCTATCATATTTAGTGAATTAGCTTTCCCCCTCAGTTCATTGCCACTGTTTTGTTTTTAGGCATATCTCCCTACAGTTTCTCCTTTTCCCCCTTCCCCCTTTCCTGGGATGTGGGTCCATGGGTCCTCCCACCCCACTTGACCTAATCAGCCCATAAATCATTGACAGCATCTTCTATGGGCTTTTACGTATCTTGGTGCTGTTCAGTATATGCAGCTTCTGATGCACGGACTCAGATGTGAACGATCCAAATCATTTATTACAAGTTCTCACATCACTTAAGTATCTTCAAGTTTTCTTTTTCTAGCTTTCTCATCCACCCCTACAACTTTCCCATCCACCTTTACATGTCAACAGAGCATTCTACAAAACACTCTTCAACCATTCATGCAGGTGCTTATCCAGTCAGAGCTGTGAGACGTTCTTTCTTCTTCTAGAGGTGTCCTTGCTTCTCATGGTGTTTATCTTGCTCCACAGCTTCTGTTCTGAACAGTTTTTCTTGAATTCCCACAAGTATATAACTGCCAAAAATGACAAAGGTCTTTCCCAGTCTTTCCCAGTGACTTGTGCCATCCCACTCACTCTGTTGCCTTGCAGAGGTTTTCAGAGTTGCCTATGGTTGCTTTGCTTACAGATGCATTCTCTTGGTAAGTCCTTCCCCTCCTGCTGTGAGTCATCACCAAAGTTTTATTCAGAATGTAAATGGTCTCTATGGGAGGATTTCTCTTTCACGGCAGCTAGAAGCCTGAAAAAAAAAAAAAAGAATCCATCTGCAACAGTTCTTTTCCTATAAGTAATGAAGAGTGAGTTGAGATTTCCCCTATAAGAAATACTAGTTATCTTTTTCAAGGTGACTTTTTTGTATCACTATGCATTGAATTCTGATAGATCCATCTATTAACTTCTTCAGCTTCTAGGAAAAAAGGCATTAATGATGATATGAAATAGTTACAATTCTATGAACTAACAATCCTTTTTGACAATTTATTCACACATTTTAGGTGAATACTGGATTTTATGTCTGGACCCATCTTAGATTGAGGAAGTGAGAATATAAACAAGACAAGTTCAGTGCAATGCCATGATTATTTTGGAAACATTTTGTATTATGGTGTGACTGAATAAGAAACACTCTCAAACAACTAATCAACCAACCAATTAAAAAAAAAATCTCAATACAAATTTGCACTCCTGATTTGCCTTTTCATCATAACAAGGTTTACCAAAACCAAACAGTCCCATATTTTAAATCTATAGGCAGTGACCGTGATTTTCAAGTATCTCAAATTTTGGGTGCCTGTATCAGAATTAGAAAAATGTAATAGGACAAAAAAAAAAAAAAAAGGTTTTATGAAAAAAATAATTCTAGGTGGAAGCGTGAGGTTTTTAGTTTCATTTCCATGAGCCAAGATGATCAATTGCAGGATGTACTCAGTTAGGTGGAGAAGAGTGGATCACTAGACAAAAAGGCTCTGTGATCCCAAACGTCCATTCTGTGATTAGAATAATATTTGTGATGAATAAAATCAAGGTTAAACCAATACATTTTGTATCTGAGCCTACTATACCCAAAGCTACATCAGTTACCTAACTAATATCTCGCGTTCTCTGGCTTTTCACAAAAACTTTGAATGATCCTGGCTTGATCCCATTTGAAAAATGAAATTTAAAAAAAAAAATAAATCTATTGTAACTGTCAGAGAACAGAAAAAAAAGTTCAACTGCATATCTAGTTGTTTCTGGTTTTGGTGAAGAAAAATGTGAAGCACTTGAAGCCAAGAAAAAAATAAAAGAAAGAAAGAACAAACTCTCTTTGGATTTGGATTGCTATCCTAACAGAGCTCCTGCATTATCATTTAATTATTATAACTTAGCTGAGAGCACTTTTTTTTCTGTTTTCATTTAAATCTTTTTTGAAATTATATCAAAAATATAGGCATAAGTTGAAACAATCAGCTGATAAATACTGAGAATATTTATTTGAAAGTCTGTGTCTTCTCCCACTGATAGCAGCAATAAAGTTTTCAGCAGTGTAAGAGTCTAGAAAAATATTGTGAAAATATGGCTAAATGTGTCTATTTTTCAGTCAAACTGTATGTCATACGGGGGCCATAAACTGCTACAGGTTCACATTTAACAGAGGAAAAGTGCTAAATAAAACAAGAGCAAAGCATGTAACTTAGTCTCCAACTTTTTTTGTCCCGCAGTACAAATCTAAGTGGTTTGAAAACATAGTTGATTTTGCTTTATACATAAATAAATCACTTGCTTTGACGTTTTGTGAATGTAGCTGGAGGCAAAATGGGATCTTATAAAAACCTATTTGCTCTTATACTGCTTCTGACAAAAGCTAAAACTCCAACAAACGTGGAATTTTAAAAAGGCACTTTTTTTTTTTTCCAGAGATCTATAAAGAAGAAATAGATGCTGTGACTCCCAAAATTCCAAAGTACATAGTACAGAAGAACCCAAAGAAAACAAATGAATCAAAAAAGGTTAGATTTTAGGTGGAAGCCTTCGTCTGTTAATATTTATTGACAAATTCTCATTGCTGTTGCAGAGCATCTGAATGGAATTGGTACTTGTGTCACTAAGATGTGTATTATTTTTTCCATATGCTTTCTGATCGTGAATGACAAATGGCTTCTGAAAAAGATTCCTTAGTGTTTGTGCTTATTTCTGTTACTGCTTGTGTTTGGATAAAAGAAACAAAATACTTTCAAAACTTTTTGTTTCATTTGTCACAGACAGACTTACTATTAAAAATAAATTTTAAAAAAGTTTATTTGTTCCAAGACCAAGAAAAAGACTTCCAAAGTGTCTTAAAAATTGCATTTTAAACATCATTTATCTAGTTTTACTGAATAGGTCTTTTCAAAGCCTATGGTACAAAGAGACATTTTAATGCAAGTTTTAGAAAGCATAAAATTCTGGAGACTCAATTTTCTACATATTTACTCATCTATCATGGCCATCACTATTTAATTAAAATGACCTTCAAAGCAACAGATTTTAATGCTGGCCAGTCTGTTCTGAAATGGCTTTGGCAAATTCTTGTTTTCTTACTGCTTTGATTTTTACACTCTTCACAAAAAATAATTAAAAAAAATCAAATATAATCAAAACCTTGTTCTTTTTTAGAAACCAAAATGACCCTGCCCCTTCACAACGCTCCTAAAATAGCCCCAAAATCCTTCAAAGCATGGAAAGCTCTTCAAACTTTATTGCCTAGTAATGGAAATTGCTGTTACCGCATCACGTTCCTCACTTTTGGGAACATGAGGTTTAAAGGTTTATTGTAATCTTTACACAGTTCTAGTATCAGTGTCATCACAGCTTGAGTGCCAGTGTTTCTGTGCAGTCTGGTATTTAAACAGACATTAAAATGTATGAAGAACAGTGCAATAATTTGTCTTTTTTTTTTAATAGAATTCTCCAAAACCACTTTCTCATCATCCATAGATGAAGATCCCAGTAAGAGATGTAATTTCCTTGCAGAAGAATTCAAGAACCATTTAAACAAATAATTGCTGCTGTAATGTGGATGAAGAACAGAAAAAAAGATATAACATTTATAAATGATGGGTTTTTTTTGAGGCTATACTGGATTTCTGCAGGCAAAGAAAATATTTTAGTTCCAATCTTGGACTAGTCCTACTCCTAGACCAATGACTGGACTAAATTAGGGCATTTGGGGTAATTGTTACTGAAGAGAAGTTGAGAAATAGAATGGTGATTGTAGGATGGGTTAGGAAGTAAAAGGAGATGGTAGACTGTGTTGATAGATAAGGAAGTTTCAAACTAGAGGCAAGATGTTAGGAGAATATCCTGAGTTTTGGCTGTAGGACATGCTATATTCAACTTTTCTTTAATGATATTAATGTAAGAAAAAGACTTGTAACACTATTAACAAAACATGGAGCTAAGGTAGGCCTGGAAGATATCACCACAAACAAGAGCTGGATTATCATGTGGAGTTAATCAAATGATCTTAAGGAATGGATTGAGAAATGAGAGACAAAGTGGCAGTATTAACATTATATTTTAGCGGTAATTTACAGTTTATAATATAACAATTGAACATTTAAACATTTAAATATAAACAAATGTTAATTATAAACAATACTCATAATTTATAATATAACATTATATTATAATAGTAATTAACAAGTATTCAGCAGTAATACTACACAGTGCTACCAGAGAAAATCTTTTTATATGATAGAATAGGACAGGATATGATAGGACAGCTGGAATTTATGCAGAAGGAAGAAAATGTCCTTGCAGCTAGTCCACTTGGAAGAACAAGAGATTGCAATCAAATTGGTCATTAGAAAGACAGCTGTTATTTATCAGGCAAAGTACGTCCAGAATAGAGACAGTTAATGCTTCTCCATAAAGCTCTACTAAGTGTTTATTTAGAACTGAACAATTCTAATTGCAAAATTTCAAGAGAGACAAATTCTGAAAGGAAGAGCTGCACAGCATGGCTAAGAGGATGGCTAAGGAAATGTAGTGCCTATCCTGTAGAGTGAAACAGACATGTCTGGCACAGAAATCTCACAGAATCTGTATTCAGAAAAAAAATGGTTTAGCTATTATACAAGCTAAAGACATAAAATGATTGTTTTTTAAATGATTCACCATCTATCATCTTACTGTTCAAAACTCAGCCTTAGAAAACCTCTTTGTCCCCATCCTTCAAAATGGAAAATTCTCAGTACCAACCTTACACTCATGTACACAAAATGATTTAGAAACTAACTGAATGCTTAGTTCTCCATTCCTTTTTCTCAGTTTATCCCTCACAATGTATATTCCTAAAACATGGGGGAAGATCAAATGACCTTTTTTGGACTTAGTTTTAGATCAGTGGGATCTGTGACCAACAGAAGCCCCATTGCAGAATTGCATATAACATTTCTGCTTTGCGTGTTTGATTTTGCTTCACTTTTGTATGCTCGTAAAGGTTTTAAGATTTACTTATCCAGTGCACTAACATTTACTTTCCCCCCCCTCAACACATATAGTTTGGTTTGGTGGTCTTAGCAGGTCTGCATTTGAGGGTTTTTTTTTTTTTTTTTTTTTTTAATGAAGTTCACTCTGAAAGTTATACCTCCTGTTTATTTCCATGGAAACAGATACAAAGAGCACAATAACAATGTTAGATAGTACAATTTCTAAGCTATGAATGCTATGTTTCAACATAGTCACCACCATAAGCTATGCATTTTTGCCAGTGATGAACAAGATCCTGCATGCCATGCTTGTAAAACTCATCATGGACATCCAGAAAATGGAATTTCATTCACCTCTTTGTTGCCACTGCAACACACCAACAACCACCTCACTGAGCTAACATAAACTTTCAGTGAACATTGATGAATATCAATGGGTGCAAACTTTTCTGCATTGAGGAATTAAATTCTACACCTTTGCTTCGTATACACTTCCATGTCATATACTATTTTGTCAAATGCCTATTTGTCAGACTGCCTTTTGTTGCCATCTGTCACATGGCAAAAAAAAATTGAATGGAATATTTTTGGAAAGGTTCATCCTCTGCTGCCATGCCACCAACATCTTCCTCTGACATTGTGGGCCAAAGCAATAAAATAAGAGGCATTACTTTTGGATCTTGTAGGAAAAAATTTCTTGGGCTTCTGGTCTCTGTTATAATTTGACTTCTTATTAGAAATTAGACTAGACAGTAGGAAGAAATTCTTTACTGTGAGGATGGTGAGACACTGGAAGAGGCTGCCCAGAGAGACTGTGTATACCCCATCCCTGGAGGTGTTCAGGGCCAGGCTGGATGGGGCTTTGAGCAGACTGGTCTAGTGAGTGGTGTCCTTGCCTATAACCAGGGGGGTTGGAACTAGATGGTCTTAAAAGCCCCTTCCAACCTAAACCATTTTATGATTTTGTGGTTCTAGAAGTTGAATAAGCACTCTGTGCTTGATTTACATAAATTTCAAATGTGAGGATGCACAAAAAACTTTCCCTTTTCCTGGTTTTATCAATCAAATACATTGCACTCAGAAGTTTAATTATTTCTTATAATGATATATGCTTTAGCTTTTCTTTTAGCTAAGAAAAAAGTCCACTGTCGGGAGAAAAAGAACAGACTCTGACACTTTATGAATGTGATAACAAAGACAGTTTATTGGAAAAAATACAACTCTTACATAATACAAAGTGTACTTCTGATTGGATGCAGGCATGAATCATACATAATGCTTTCATAATCGACTGGTTAATATATGAATAGCATGAAGAAATCACTCACCTAAGTTTCTTCTCTGATTCGCTGGCAACAAGCAACTTCTTGTCTCACCCTAAATTGTAACTTTTTGCTCTTTTGCTAACGCAGTTCTTTTTCTGCTTATGCATCTCCCTTTTCTTGCCGACTTTGTCAAGGACTGTGACTGACCACAGTCAGTCACATACATGACAGAAAATAGGCCTGAGCCTAGGCTCACATAGTCGTGTCCTCCACTAACCAAGTATATCTCTATAACTAACTTCTCTGTTCCTATTTTCATTTCAAGATATCTGTTGTCTTTCTGGACAGCCTCAGTTAATCTAGCGACTTGATTATTTTCCATGTCACTACATTTCTATTACTTTTCAGTTTGAATAGCACAATGTTTATTTTGGAGTCAAAGAGAATGTAATGTATAGAATTCCATAAATATGAGGCATATAATACAACATAAATGTGAGACTGAATAATTTGTTATGCAAGTTTGCATGAGATCCCAGAGTACTGCTCTGAGGCACCCAAGACCACCATGGACCTGCTGGAGGGCCAAGGGGATAATTTGGCCAATGGTTTGAGCACCTTTCCTATGAAGGCCTGAGAGAGTTGGCATTATTCAGTCTGGAGAAAAAAAGATTCCATGGAGACCTTACAGAAAAGTTCCAGTACCTAAAAGGAATCTACAAGTAACCTGAAGAACTCTTTATCAGGAATGCAGTAATAGGATAAGGGTTAATGGCTTTAAATTTAGAGATAGTAGATTTAGATTAGCTATTAGAAACTCTTTATGATGAAGATGATGAGACACTGGAGCAGACTGCCTGAGGAAATTGTGGATGCTTCATCTCTGGAACTAGATGATTTTTTGGTCCCTTCCAACCCAAATGATTTTACGATTCTATTATTATAGATGAATAAAAGTATTGTGAGGAATTAAGCCACTTCTAGCAGCAAATCTAGTTTGGTTTCTATATATGTTACTCAGTTTGAAATGGCCTATTGAAGGGTCAGGATAATAAAAGAAGGCAACAACAGAAATCACATAGTGGGTATTAAATTTATTTTAGCATTAATAAACTGCAGTGTCATGAAATTTTAATAGGATTTTATCACAATTAGTCTGCCCTTTCAGCAATTTACTTTTAAACAAAACATCTAAAATACTACACAGAAGAGAAAAGACACCCTCTGAGAAAGAATGAGATTTTGTTGCAGTGAAAAAAATCAAGGTAATTTTGTTTAAAATCATTAAGTACTTGACACCAAATTTTAAATATTTTTAAATTGAGACCTTGAAAAAGTTCACACATTTATATACGTTTTCACAGATCCACTGAATACTAACTATGAGATGGCTTCCACTTATAAGCAGAGTTAAAATCAGCAACTAAAAGAAAAGGTTGGACTAGTAGTGTTGGAACAAGCAAATCTAAAAACCTAATATATGTTTTCTGGAAGGCGGTTTCTAGAAGATTTTTCCCATGGTCTCAAACAATTTCTACTTCAATTTTTTTTTTTTTTAATCAACTTGCTGTCATAATTTGAAAAGATAGAAAATAATACAGGTCAGATTGTCAGCTGTATATTTCATTCATGTAAAACATTGCATTCTGAACTGCTACACCCAGCAGGAGTCTCTGATTTGCAGTAAGTAGATGGATTTTTTTCCCCTGAAAGTAATTTAGCTGAAAAATAATAGTCTTTATATTACTTCTTCCTTTCCTGCCTGAGATCTCTCTCTTCCCTGCACCTCCTATTCTTCTAAGTTTCTGAGTAGAGCAGAATCTGGATCTTAGCCTGTGATCCAGATGTGAACATTGTTTTGTTTTTTATCTTTCTGTTCAAGATGAATCAAGCTCCATTTAAATTGCTTACTGAAACAATCTAGGCCCATCTATTAGTATGCTTCAAACACACGGCATAGAAATAATTCTTAGGAAGGTGATCTATTAACTGTACTGACTCTCATTTGGCCTTTTATAGCATTAGTATTTTCCCCAGTTGGGTACTGTTTGTTTAACAGTTTTATTCGATTTAAATCCCACATGCCAGCATCAGACTTTAGGATGAAACTTCCACACAATTTTGATTGTGTGATTTAGATGCATCTGTTTTTCTGAGATAAATGTGTTTCCATTTAAGTCAGTTGCTCCTAAAAATGCCCATTAAAATAATGATAAAGCTTTCTTTGTCATATACATATCTTTAAAAGTTTATTTTTACTTCTACTCATCTACCAGAGAACTCCTCCAGGGATAGCTCTAACTTAATTAACTTGTTAATTCCTCCTGGGCTATACATATTTTTTACTACTGAAAATTTTCAAAAGCATTAGCCAAATTTTGTTTCACTTTGGGTCACATTAAGACACAGTCTTCTGTAATACAATTGTGGTGATTGAGGTGATGGCGATGATGGAGGTGTGAGATATTAGAGTGAGTGGGAGCCTAACAGTCTAAGTTTTGAAAACTTCATTCTTCCACCTTCTTTGTCAAACACTGGCTACATTTTCACATTCTGCATTCTGTCTATCTGACAGCTGTTCCAGTCCATGCTTTTAGACAGCAGGCCGTGCAAGGCTGTCGTTTCTTCTAATTCCGCTACTGTAGGAGTTGGGAGCTTGCAGCAGCCCAAGCAAAGTGCCTGAATTTTATTTTTTGAAGGGACTGATGGTTGCATTGCTCACGCTGTTTCTTACATCTTGCCAGTTCCCTGTACTTTGTGGGGTTGTGATCTTTTAAGTCAATGGGGCATGATTTTGCAGACAAATTTTCAATAAGGGCCATTGATTGGCAGCAACCTATACCCCTAACTTGGAAAACAGAACAACGTATTTGGGTAGATCAGTGATCCTTAACAGAGGAAAAGTTGCTGCATTTACATGAGCTACTTCGAGTACAGCTAGCTGCCTGCCCTTGGAATACTCCAGTCTTTGTCATTCTCAAGAAGTGTAGGCTTTTACAGGACCTGCGCACTGTCAATGCAGTAATTGAGTCCATGAAGGCATTTCAGCCTCGTCTTCCTTTGCCTTCAATGTTACCTTCAAATTGGCCTATAGCAGCCATTGATTTAGAAGACTGTTTTTTAACCATTTGACTTCATCCAAAAGATGCACCACGATTTGCTTTCTTAGTGCCCTCCATCAACCAACAAAGCCCTGCTCAGCAGTATCACTGGACCGTATTATCACAAGGAATGCTTAATAGTCCAACAATATGTCAATTGACTGTAGCAAATGCTTTGCAACCTGTACAAAAAGCTAGACCTCACGTTCTTATTTATCATTACATGGACAATATATTAATAGCAGCAGAACAAGAAGAGGGTCTAAAGGATGCTTTACTGCTTGTTTGGCAGGCAGTCCGATCTGTCAGTTTACAAATAGCTGAAGAAAAGGTGCAACTCAGTTCTCTATGGAAATATTTAGGATGGAAAATTACATCTCACACCATTCAGCCACAAATCCTCAAAATAGTACCTCACGTACAGACATTAAATGGTCTGCAAAAATTATTAGGAACATCAATTGGCTGTGACCGCTTTTAGGTATTACTACTCAAGAGCTGCGCCCTCTATTCCAGCTACTTAAAGGAGAACCAGATCTAAGCTCTAAAAGACAATTCACACCAGAAGCGCTACAATGCTAAGACTCTGTAATAACATCATTGCAACATCAATATAGCCATACTGATATTTTACTTTCACATGTTCCAATACCTAATTCTGTTACTGTGTTTACAGATGACTCTGGCAGGACACACTGAGCAGTGGTTCTCTGGTGTGCGACTGTTACATAATGGCAGTCAGAACCTGCATATTGTTGATGGATCACCTCAAATTGTAGAACTTGCTGCAGTAGCTCAAGCTTTTCAAATTTTTCTCAGAACAAAAGCTTAATATAATAACTGACTCTTTGTATGTTACAGGTATCATTCAGCAGATTGAAGGATCTTTTCTTAAGGAAGTTAATAACCCTGCCTTGTTTGCACAGCTCAAGCGAGTTTTGCATTACGTCTCTCACTGTTCTCTTCTTTATTTTATTATGCATATTCACACACTGCTTTGCCTGGTCCTTTATCTGAGAGCCAGAGTCACCTTTGCTACCCCTCAATTATTTCAGCAAGCTCAACTCTCCCATCAGTTTTTCTATCAGAATAGGAAAGCCTTCCAACTGACAGTGGATCAAGCCCATAACATTATTCTAACATGCCCAGTCTGCAAGGCAATTGCCCCTTTGCCTCAAACTGGGACAAATCCCTGTGGCACAGCACCTTTTCAATTGTGGCAGACAGATGTTACTCATGTTCCTGAATTTGGCCATCTAAAATATGTGCACATAACAATAAATATTAATTTCTCTTACATATTTGCCATAGCACATAAAGGTGAAAGCAGCCGCAATGTCCGTAAACACTGCTTATGCTGCTATGGGGATTCCACATACTATAAAAACAGATAATGGACCTTAATATATTTCTAAGGCCAATCGAACTTTCCTCCAAGAATGGAGGGTTAGACATATTACAGGCATTCCTCACTCTCCCACTGGACAAGCTATCATTGAACGTGTTCATCAAACATTGAAATATTCTCTTAATAAACAAAAAAGGGGGAATATGGGAGACACACTACAAGAAAGATTATGTAAGGCTTTGCTTGTGTTGAATTGTTTCAATCATGATCATACAGATACAAGTCGTGTAGATCATCATTTTGGAGCTTCCCCAATGCTCAAGGAACGGCCAATGGTTAACTTTCAGAATATGGCCAATAGGGCATTGGGAAGGTCCCTTACCATTGATAATTTGGGGTTGTGTCATGGATATGCTTGTGTTTCCACAGGGACCGGCCCTATGTGGGTTCCAGCATGACATATTTGGCCTCATTTCAAGACAGAAAATAGCATCCAGCCATTATAATGACTGGGATTGTGTTTTTTCTTACTTATTGGTATTGTTTTGTAATTTGTTGTATTGTAAATAACAACATTAGTAATGATATGACAAAGTGGGTGACTTTCCTGAGTTACCAATGCAGTCTCAAGAATTAGAATTATTAGGCATTATCTAGGTTGCTGCGTGCTTCTTCTATTTTAGTAGTAGACTGAATGTAAATTAAACAGGATTTGATGTTACCTGCAGCTTCTGATGCACGGACTCAGATGTGAACGATCCAAATCATTTATTACAAGTTCTCACATCACTTATGTATCTTCACAAGTTTTCTTTTTCTAGCTTTCTCATCCACATCTACAACTTTCCCATCCACCTTTACAACTTTCCCATCCACCTTTACATGTCAACAGAGCATTCTACAAAACACTCTTCAACCATTCATGCAGGCGCTTATCCAGTCAGAGCCGTGAGACGTTCTTTCTTCTTCTAGAGGTGTCCTTGGTTCTCATGTTGTTTATCTTGCTCCACAGCTTCTGCTCTGAACAGCTTTTCTTGTATTCCCATAATTCCTCCTTTTTTGTTTATTTGCAAACTACTACCATACTATAAAATAATAACACTAATTATATTAATAACATAATCATTATAACTCAATCACGGCCTTGACTGACAATACTCTAAATGTGAGAAAGACAATCATCATAATGACAAGAATTACTGTTAACCTACTAAAAAGAACAAACACATGTTTGGCCTGCAACTCAGGTTTCTGCAACCCTGGAAATAAATCCCTGAAGGTCCCATTCTGTGTTAATCTCTAACTGGTTAGAAAGAGGTCTTCAACTTTCATATATTCTGATATATTGATTTTGAACTATCACTAAAATTTGTAGAACAGATGCTTTTAGAGTGCTCATGATCATGCCTTTGGGCTAATAGAAAATTAATGGCTGTACAGCTTTTTGCATGTCAGATAGAATCAATATTAGTAAACAAATGTGCTAGAGTATCACTAGGAGCATTATTACTTACTGACCCTCGAGAAACTACAATCTGCAGAAAAAGAGAGAGAAAGAACATGGTGGTGGTGAATATGATAGGCAGTGCCAGCAGGGCATCCCCTGCTTCCAGGTGCACTTTTCTTCTCTCACCCATCGCAGATCCTCTCTTGCTTTTATTCTTCTCAAGGTCCGAAGGGTATTTTCCATTTCTACGCTGCACCCACATGGCCAGTGCATGATACAGAGCCCAAGTGGAACACCTGCTTGCAAAATAAACTATCAAGGTTAGCTCTCTTAGCGTGCGCCTTTGGTTCAGGTGCTGCGTGATCATATTTTAAGAATCCTCATTAGTGGAATGAAAGAGAGTTATTCATTCTATAATACAGGGTTATCCCTTTGCCTAGGATTCCTTTCCAGGTTTTGTTTTTGCAAGTCAAGAGAAGGCTAATTGATAGGCTGATAGCATCATAACCAAGCATTACTAATACATTAAAAGAGCTATTCCCATAGATTCCAGCATTGGTAACATTAAATCCTGTTTAATTCACATTCGATCTACTACTAAAATAAAAGAAGCACACAGCAACCTAGATAACACCTAATAACTCTAATTCTTGAGACTATATTGATAACGCAGGAAAATCACCCACTATACCATACCACTACTACTACTGCTATTTGCAATATAACAAGTTACAAACCAATGCCAATAAATAAGAAGCACACAATCCCAGTCATTTTAAAGGCTGGATGCTATTTTCTGCCTTGAGATGAGGCTGAACATATCATGCTGGAACCCATGTAGAGCCAGTGCCTGTGGAAACACAAGCACATCTACGACCTCAAATTATCAGTGGTAAGGGACCTTCCCTGTGGCCATACTCTGAACATTGACCACTGGCCGTTCCTTGAGCATGGGGGAGGCCTCAAAATGATGATCCACACGAGTTGTATCTGTATGATCACAATTCAAAAAATTCAGCACAAGCAAAGCCTTACATAATCTTTCTTGTGATGTGTCTCCGGTATTCCCCCTTTTTTGTTTATCAAGAGAATATCTCAATGTTTGCTGAGTACGCTCAATGATAGCTTGTCCAGTGGGAGAATGAGGAATGCCTGTAATATGTCTAACCCTCCATTCTTGGAGGAAAGTTCGTGTGGCCTTCGAAGTATATGCAGGTTTGTTCTTGTCTTTAACCAAGTTACAATCAGGCTGCAGAGACACAGCAGCAGACTATGTAGGACAGGTGGAGGAAGGCAGAGTCGGGGGTGGAGCAGAGGGCTGGAGCAGGATGAGCGCCAGGGACAGAGCCGAGGGCAGCAGAGACGGAGGGGGGGGGGTTCTCTCCTCTGCGGTCAGGGGTGCGGTTGGAGCCACGGATCGAATGCGGACCAGGGCTGCTTTCTGCACTGAGGGGCAGCAGCGGGGGTGGGGGGGAGGGCGACGAGGAATATTAGGAAGAAATTCTTCCTTGTCGAATTTGTTTAAGTCCTTCCATTATTTGGTGCCAAACAGGTAAAAGTTTAGCGACCGTTCTGTCTTTAGTAATAGAAGCTTCCCAGAGTTTTGTGCCAATTTTGTCCCAAAGCTCTCCATCAGAAGAGAAACCAGTTTCCTGCTTATGGGATTGTATAGAATGGATGCCTGTGTGTGTATGTGTGAGTGTGCATACGTTGACTGTAACTCACACCCCTCTGCGTTGCTCTGTATGTATAGTTTGCTTGCCTCTCTGCTCCTCTGACATCCTGTCTCTCAGATCCAAATGTGTCTTGAAACAGTACTGCTCAAGCTTTAGCCACAGTCACCAAGTTAGGATGTTACCCTGTGTGAGAAACATGCTCAAGATCAAAAATTTCTAATCAGGCAAAGATCTCTGTGAAGAGCAGTTTATTCATAATTGCAATCACAGGTGCACACACCCTACTGACAATGGAGAAATTGTACAACTAGTCAGTGAAATCCATTCCAATACATACCCTGGGTCTCCTCCTAGCACTCAGTGGTTGAGCGTCTCAGGGTCACAGTCTTCCGATGCTGTTGCTACATTACACTTCCATTGCTACGGTTACACTTCCATAGCTACAGTTACACTTCCATACAATGTCTGTTATCAACCCATTGACTTTGGGTATGTTCTGGACTTTTTTAGTGATAGGAGGACAATATTTTCACTCGTTCTGTCTCTCCTTTACCTAGTGCCTCTGCCAATTCTACCTAAGTTGGAATGCCCCAGTCTCAACTTCACTCTATTCAGGAGTTTTCTTCGTTAAAGGTTACTTATCTTATGCTATATACAGAAAATATTGGAAACTTCCACTGCAAAAACACAATCTACCTCTCACATCGGCTAAGGAAAGTAAAGCCCCTAGTGATACTCTAGCACACTTGTCCACTAATATTGATTCTATCTGACATGCAACTTCTTAAGATTGTGTGACCATTGATTTTCTATTAGCCCAAAGGCATGGTTTGGAGTACTCTAAAAGCATGTGTAGTATGAATTTTAGTGATGTTTCAAA
Organism: Chrysolophus pictus; assembly: GCA_037305975.1. Lineage (NCBI taxonomy): Eukaryota > Metazoa > Chordata > Aves > Galliformes > Phasianidae > Chrysolophus > Chrysolophus pictus. The sequence goes on from CM074577.1 coordinate 1,373,209, forward strand.
ATTGATATATCAGAGTATATGAAAGTTGAAGATTTTTTCTAACCAGTTACGGGTAGACACAGAAAGGGACACTCGAGGATTTATTTCCAGGTTGCAGAAACTTAGGCCACAGGCCAAATGTGTTTGTTTGTTCTTTTTTTTTAATGGTTTGAACGGTATTTCTTGTCATTGTGCTATGTTTGCCTTGTCTCTTTTCTTACGTTCAGCGTGGTGTCAGTCGAGGCCTTGATTGAGTTATAATGACTGTGTTATTAGTATAATTAGTGTTATTATTTTATAGTATGATAATAGTTTGCTAATAAACAAAAAAGGGGGAACTGTGGAAATATAAGAAAAACTATTAAAAGCAGCAGCTGTAAAGCAAGATAAACAGAATGAGAACCAAGGACACCTCTAGAAGAAGAGGAAAAGCAAAAGGAAGGGCTCGGCTTTGATTGGATAACTACATACATGCATGGCTAAGGAGTGTTTGTTGACATGTAAATGTGGATGGAAAAGTTGTGAGGGTGGATGGGAAAGCTAAAAATATGGATGTATTCATATTTTTATGTATTCATATTCACATATGAATATGTGAATGTATATAAGTGATGTGAGAACTTGTAATAAACGATTTGGATTGTTCATCTGAATCCGTGCATCAGATGCTGAAAGTATCTCCCAACAGTTAAATGCTCATTACTGTGCCTCTTTTCTCTTTTCCTCTTGTTCTCCTTGGTGACCTTCGATAAAGCCGATTTTTTTTTTTTTTTTTTTTTTGACAAGAGTAAAGTTCTCTAGTTGGAAAACCTTCAAGAACATAGAATCATAGAATAGCCTGGATTGAAAAGGATCTTAAAAATCATCTAGTTTCACCCCCCTGCTGTGGGCAGAGTTGCCAACCACTAAACAAGGCTGGCCAGAGCCACATCCAGTCTCTCCTTGAATGCCTCCAGGCATGGGGCATCCACAGCCTCTCTGGGCAACCTGTTCCAGTGCATCATCACCCTCTGAGTGAAAAACTTCCTTTTAATATCTAACCTAAATCTCCCCATAATTTAAAACCATTCTCCCTTGTCCTATCATTATCCATCCTCCTATTCTCCCTCCTGTTTATATGATCCCTTCAAATACTGGAAGGCTGCAATGAGATCTCCCCAGAGACTTCTCTTCTCCAAGCTAAACAAGCCCAGTTCCCTCAACCCTTCTCCATAGGAGAGGTGCTCCAGCCCTCTGATCACCTAATGTCCCTCCTCTGAAACCTTTCCAAGAGCTCTGCATCTTTTTTGTGCTGGAGGCCCCAGGTCTGGATGCAGTACTCCAGATGAAGCCTCACAAGGGCAGAGTAGAGGGAAACAACAACCTCCCTCTCCCTGCTGGCCACCCCTCTTCTGATGTATATTATTGACCTTCCAAGCTACAAGAGCACACTGCTGGCTCATGTTAAGTTTTTCATTCACCAGAACCTTCAAATGCTTCTCGATAGGGCTACTGTCAAAGAGTTTTTCTTCCAGTCTGTATACATATCTGGGATTACTCCAACCCATGTGCAAAATCTTGTATTTTGCTATGTTCAACCTCATTAGGTTCATACAGGTCCACTTTTTGAATTTGTCACAATCCCTCTGGATGGCATCCCTTCCTAATTTGTCAGCTGCACCACCCAGCTTGGTGTCATCACCAGACCTGCTGAGGGTGCACACAAGCCCATCTGTGATGTCACTGGTGAAGATGTTGAAGAGCATTGGTCCCAAGACAGATCCGTGGGGGACATCGCTCATCACCAGCCTCCACCTGGATACAGTGCCATTCAACACAACCCTATATCTAAGGCCTTGTAACCAGTTCCTTATCCACTGGATAGTCCACTCCTCAAATCCATATCTCTCCAATTTAAAGATAAGGATGTAGTGAAGGACCATGTCAGAGGCCTTGTACGTGTCCAGGTTGATTACATCAGTCACCTTCCCTTTGTCCACCCCAACATGGAGTGATGTTGCCACGACTTTTCAAATATGATGGAGAACAGCTCAGCAACCACATCAGCCAACTCCTTTAGGACCCTGGGACGCATGTCACCTGGTCCCATAGACTTGTATAAATTCAGCTTCATGAGATGTTTCTAGCAATGACTTAGCTATTTAAAGACAAAAAAGTGCTTCCTTTCTCTCTCCTTTCTCTGTTCCACTTTGGTAGTACAAGAAAGAATCCACTCTTGTGTAGCCTTCTTAAAATCTACACGTACAAGAGCACTTTGGAGGTCATAGCTTTCTGAGAAAAAATGTTAGGCACGGGAGGCCTACCCAAGTTTTTACAGATACCTCATACTAATATGTTCAGAAACTTTATAGTTAATTTTTTTACATATTCTTGAGTATGGGCAAACCCAGCCCAGCAGTAATTCTTGAACCCTCCCTCCCCCCTATGAACAGCCAATGGATATATGCAGGTAAGATGTGAAAGACAAGTGAAAGACAACATGTCATAACCATATCCAGTGTATTGTACAGGTGATTTCAAATGCTGCAGTTATGATCAGCTATGCAGCAGAGGCTCACATTGAGGAACTGTTGAGGGGTGAACTGCAGCAAAAAAAAAAAAACAAAAACAAACAAACCAAAAACATGACAAATGAGCTCCAAGAAGCTGAGGGAGAGTGAGGTAGCCCGCCGAGCTGCCCTCCTGGGCACTCCTGAAGTGTCAGCAGTTCACCTCCCCCACAGTGCGTACAGAAAAGGGACCCAGGGAACACAGCGACACAGCTTTCATTTAGCTTGTAAGGTGAAAGGGTTGCTGTATTAAATCTCTGCAAAAGTTCTCTCCCAGTGCTCATATAGCAGTGTTTCTACTGTATTAAGGCCTGACTCTGCTCCACAGCTTCATTAAGTCTTTTCTCCTCTTTTATTTACAATTCCTATGATGAAGATCTGCTTGTTGTGGTCCTTGTTCTTACTGGTTAGCATTACTTTCTATGCTGTATTGACTCCAACTGTGCACACCTGTACCTTTTAAAGAGATAATTTCTTGTAGGAGTGGAAAACAAAGACAGAAAGCAGACATCTCAAACCCAGTTCTGCTAATTCAGTGTTAATTTGCTGGACCAAAACCAGAAAGCATACGTAATAAATAAATATTTATCACAAAGAATGTTCAGTAAGATGTGGTTAAACCGGAAGACATGACGAAGTGAGCAGATATAATGAAGTAAGGAAAGAAGATTTAGTAGCAGAGACTGGTGAAGAAATGAAAGCTTTTGAAAACAATGGAAAAATGCTGTATGAACTGTGAGATTATTATATAAGAAACAAACTTGTGAGAATAGTAAAGAAATTAAAAATAATTCAGTAAGAAAACAGAGGTAAGCATTGGCAACTACTACTATTTGTTAGCTTATGAAGCCAGGTAAGAAAAAATGTTGAAAAGGAGGTGAGAAAGCAAAAGCAGCATAAGCAAGAGTAAAACAAGATGATGAAAGAACAGATTGGATGTATTATAGGATATCAGACATTCCTCAGCTGATCTCTGGACTGAAAAGTAATTCACTTGTTTATAAGTAGTGGCAAGGACGCAGCATGGTTCCTATTGTAGATTTTTAGTGGGATTAAATGTGATAAGTTGGAAAAAATTGGTGCTCAAAGCTTATTCAGGGGCACCCATCTGAAACATAACCTGCTTGGCAACTTTTTTATATTACAGCATCCTTGCAGTATTCCCTATCAGCATTGGGAACCAACCAGTGGCTCTTATCTGATGTATTACATCAATGGGAAAGAACTAATATAAAAGATCACCACTTAATTGTAGATGCATTCGTTAATTTTACAATCTAGTTAATTTTACCTATGATTCTGTTGATAACTATGCTACAGCTTTTGCCCTAACAATATGCAATGTTTCAGTATATACCATATATCCAGTCATTGTGCTGGGACTGAATTGCAATGGGAATATACTCTACTCATTAGAACATAGAGTATGGGTTTAACAAAATGGAAACAAGTGGCAAACTGTTGATGTTAGTGCATGTGGTATACAGGAACATCAAAGACATATTTTTGAGAGTAATGCCATCAAAGCTCAAGGCATTTATCTTGACACCTAGCAAAACATTTGCCATTTTGAGATATATCCCAATGAAACAGTGCTTTTCAATGTTGGAAAAGGATGTGTCTGTATGAGAACATCTTGTAATTTTATACTCAGAGGTAATATTACAAGCAATCACTCCAATATTTGTGTTTGTTGCTTTACTAACATTATGTAGCGTTACTTTTTCAGTTCCAGTTACTTCACATCAGTTGTTACAATCCAATTACATATTAAGTCAAAATTTACCACTTGCTCCAACTGGAATGAATCTCGCTTTAGTAAAGAAATTACTGCAACATGATGACCTATGCCAATTACTAGAATGTATCTGAAATAATGGACAAAAAACCAACCAGTCATGGAGTTAACTAGATAAATCTATGCCCGTGACAGGGAAGGGGCAGTAGGCCCTTGCTTCCCCCCCCCCCAACCACCAAATGGGAAGGGAAAGGGAAAAGGGGGGTAAAATGAGTGCTGTTAAGTGCATTAGCAGCACTCATGTTTTTATCTTGTTTACTGCATTGCTTTATCCTACTAATTTGAAGTGCTGAATGTCTGACCACTGTATAAATCAGATTTAGAATTTGTACATGTATCTCTTCCTTTTCTCATTCCTCTCAATGCTTTTCTCCTTAGTACCACCAATGGGACACTGTTAACAAGCTGAGCCATGGAACTATTTTTGGCTCAAAACTTTTTTCAGTTTCACCCATTTGATTCATAACCTGGTTGGCAAGCTTTTGGGTTTAATGGTTACAATGATTACAATGGTTAGAGAAACATGTGCAGCTGGGCTGTCAGGAGAAAATCTTTTTGGCTGTTGCTCCTTTTGGACATTCAAGTTGATTTACTGGGGCTGTCTTGTGGAAGTGGATCACCATACAGTCAATATGCATACATAGCAGCCTACCAGCTGACAATTGTATGATGAACTGCTGATTACCCAATGGGAGGGACATGTACTACAGACACGCTGTAGCACCTAACAAATAGAACATAAATGCCCCTGACAACTAAAGGAAGTCCTGATGAACCAAATAGAAGTGCCCTTGACAACAAACTGCTGCTACTGGCAACAAAAATGATTCTGTGAAGAACATAAAAACCCAAGGAGATCGAAGATAGAATGAGTGCCCCCTCCACTGAACTGCAGCTCCGCAGGTCAACAAGACATTGCTGAATGACTTGTAGCCCCCTATGGACCAACAAGTTGTCACTGGATCCATGGTGGTAACTATCCCTGCTTTATAAACTGTTGTCTAGGATTTCTGTCTTTACTATCACTAACTTTCCCATCTTCCCCTCATTCCTTAGCTGCTTAGAGTTTGTAATAAATCAGTTGGACAGCATTTAGCCTCATTTGCTGCCATAGTCTCACTTCGGGTATATATAAATTGAACCATGTTCTCCAATAATAGGAACACGACATCAAATAATAATGAAACTCTACATGACCCTCTGTAAATTGTACTTGCACATCTGATGTCTGCAGCAGTTCCAAAACATTAGCATTACTAACAGCTATCTGAAATATTCAGTGCCATAGGCTACCAAAAAGGGATGAAACAATCAAGAAAAAAAGGAAGAAATAAATTTCCTTCTCAGACTGGACAGATTGTCTCAGTTTGTTTGTTTGTTTGTTTGTTTGTTTTTAATGCTACCTCTATAACATGCATGATATTTTATTGACAAGTTACAGAAAATATTTTATCCATAGCCTGCTTACAAGCCTAATGCAACCCAAATGAAACAACAATATACCAAAAAAGAATATCTGTCCTTACCAGCACCAGTTGTTGGAAATATCCAAATAATTTATCAGGACAGTATCTCTGATAAAGCAGATTTTATTTGCAATTGCAGTGGCGGACCTCCTGCAAGCAGGAGAGCATCCAGAAAACAGCGTTACATTGTTATGCCCTATTACTTACACTTATCTCTTTTTCTCCTTGTTCGTCATTGGCTGAGTACTTCAGGTTCACAACCTTCCCAGTGCTCAACTAAACATACGGATACTGGATGAACATAAATTGTTGCTAGCTAAGCATGTAAAAAAATATATGTAAAAAAATAGTTAACTTCTCACATTCGCTCATTCAACACTCGGTCATTGTTTCTGGACATCTGCTTGTCCTTTCATAGAGATAAGCTTGGAAGGAGGATAGGGGGGAGTATCTTGATGCCTGCCTATTGCATCCCAACCTACCCGGAGAGCAAGGCAAGCCAGGCTTGTGTAGAGGCCCTGGCTTCTTTGATGTTTGTTAAGTCTGTTTTTCTTTTGCTGAGGGTCTCTTATCCAAACAGAACAGCCTTACAATTTGCTTTCTATCCATAATGTTATACCTATACTATCTGGAACATTTAAAAACTATTGCAGTTTTGCAAGCAAGAATTAATCACAGAATTCAGCAACCATATTTCTAAAGTGTGTTAGGTATTTCTGCTTCTTCACATCAGTTATTTCTAAGGATATAGAAATACAAAATACACTGTGCTCTACTTCTTCCCTTTTAAATTCCCCCTTTTAAATATCTAATGCAGAAACAGCATTCCATTCCTACACAGTTCCAGTTGCTGAATGACTGAACATGAGGAATAGGCTCTGCTAGAGAGAGCAAGTTAAATTAAGAAAGAGAAGCACAGGTCCTTCTTAGTAGGGGAGGAAAAGTTTACAGGCGTGTAGGAAGGTAATGCTAAACTTTGTTTCCAAAAAAAGAACATTTCCAGATGGTGAATGGCTCTTAATTGTAATGAGATGCCTTGAGGAAATAAAAATGTTTTGGTTAAAATTCTTTCCTGAAGAGAATTGTTTACCCTCAGCAATTAAGAATCAGATAGACAGTTATTCCTGTAATAACTTTGAATGCTTTTATAATGCATGCTGGTGAAGGGCTTCAATACATTAAAGTATAGAGGTGTTCAGTAACTGTGTTGTGGCATCACTATTATTGTAACTTCAGAATAAGAGCTATAAGAATCTTTCTTTAATTTTTAACTCTTGTAGCTAAATAAATTGCTTTGCAATTGTGTGTGCTGAAAAACCAAAGGGAAGCTTTCTTTCTCAGAACATTGTAGGACAAAATGTTTTGAGATTTAGATAAACTGGATAAAACTCACTCATTGTCTGAATCAGAACAACACAGACTAGTCTCAGCAATCTCTTCTGTGGTTTAAATGTCTGCCAGTGAAGAAAAATGGATATAACATAATGTAAGAATAGTAACCATTTTATTAATTACTAGACACATATTTCTATCCAGTTTGTCCCACTCTGTAGCAGCAGATACAAGAAGTGGCAGCACTGCTGAAAACCATTTGCAGCACTCCCATGATTAAATGTTTGTTGACTTATATTTTGATTCACATTGCAAAATAATTTGCTGGCTTATTTAAACTAAAAGAAGAGAGAAGATAAGGACTCTTAACTCGTTCTCTGTGAGCCAATGTTTTGCATTGTTTAAGAAGTTACTTCCCTTGTTGAGAGGAATCAAATCACCTCACTGTGAGGGCCAGCAAGCAGAGCAAGAGCCTGCGTAAACTCTTTTTGTACATTTTCCTAGCACCTAACACAGCTTCAAGCTGTACTGTGACTTGCAGGGTCTGAGGCATGGACATATTTCCGACTGACTGCTGTTGAATGTTTGGAATAGGGAAGAACAAGAGCAGGGAAGATGGGTAGATACTGTGGGACAAAGAAAGTCATTATTTACAAAAGACCTAGCAAATGAGTAAACAAGCTCAGCAGTTACTTGCCCCACATATAAACACGAGGCGCCTGGCTCCTACATGTGACTGAGGAGTTGTGCGGGTATAAAAGGTTGTAAGCACGTCTTTGTTCTGCACCAGCAAGGAAGTCCGTGCCTCTCTTGCCACAGTTGTTGCCCGAACAAGGACACAAAAAAGCAGACTAGTCTGGAGAGGGCTGAAAGAAGCCCTATTGAGAGAGGGCTGAGAGAAGCTCTATCAAGAAAGCACTGAGAGAAGCGCAGGGCTGAGAGAAGCCTTACCGAAAGGATGTTGAGAGAAATGCAAAACTCGGAGAAGCCATAGAGTGAGCACTGAGAGAAACGCGAGGCTTGACATAGAAGCCTGTACGGGGGGAGCTTTGCATCATACAGCAAGAACTTCTGCAGGACAGAGGTGAGCAACGGGGAACAATTGCAACCAGTATAACAAAGGTGCAGCAGGCAGTTTGCAAAATAATGAGAATGATTTTGCAAAAGCTAAAGTGAAAGCATCAATTTAAGCTCTCGTAATGTAGAAGCAGATGGGACTATGATCTATGACGTGGAAATGTGGGCCAAAGCGGGAGTGAGGCTGTGGGATGTAGCTACATGTTCTGACCCTGTGGCTAAAGACCTCTTGGTCCCTGGAGATTGGTTTTTAATAAAACATGTGGAATTCACTATCCCAGTAGAGCCTACCACTCCTCCTGTGGTGGGGGCTGCTGTAAACGACTGTGGTGATAAGGACAGTGGCCCTTTAGACCCCAGATTAATGAGGTTGGGGACAGATTGGAACCTGACTTGAAACCCTCCAGTCCATGTGAAGTTTGGCGAGTGATCTGCAAAGAAAGGGAGCGGGAGGGGGACTTTGACATCATTCAGACATTGCATTTGGCTCTTGCCTGCCCCGTGATTTCCATTTTTGAACTGGGGCTCGGCTCCCCCTATAGCAGTAGTCTCCTGAACTCTGTTATGAAAAGTTACTCTTTGTCTTCGTTATTGCAAGTCCTTGGCACAGTTGACAAGTACTCAATATGGGCTTTTGGAGAGAATCTGCACAGCAATAAGTGCTGGAGTGGAAGCTATCGGAGCTGCAGCAGAGCGTGCAGACCCTGAGCCTATGGCTCATTCACTCGGTGCTCATAGGCAGCGTGTGGGAGCAGGAGCTGTGGAAAGCTGCTGCTGAGACTTAATGCTTGTGTTTGATCTCTCACTCATTCCAGCTGTTGGCATTGTTGCAGTGTGTTCTTCTGAATCTTTTAGCTGTTGTAGCAGTTGCTTTTTCTTACAAGAAAGGGAATCTTTCTCTTATGAACAGATTTCTTTTTCTTTCTGTTAAAAGAAAACATTATGGGATATTTGTGGAAATCCAAAGATTCTCTTCTTTACAAAAAGGATAAGAGATTGACTAGAAGCAGATATTCAAGGTGAATGCATGTAGCTAAATTAGAAAACACTATTTGCTATAAAATGACGTGTGTTCACGTGAAGTAGACTGGCAATATAGGAAGCTTTCTTATCTTTAGTTGTATAATCCAACTTGACTGGATGAATATCTTCTGGTGTTTAAGAATGTAATGTGTATATTTACAACTGTATCTCTTACCTGCACCTGCCTGGCTGTCATAATTCTGGTTCTGAATATGTAATCTCAGTGATTTAAAAAATAATAATAACAGATTTCCCTAAAAAAAATTTAAAAAGAGAGAGAGAGAGAGTGCGGATACGACCCCTCAGGAAAGAATAGCTAAAACATGCTGTGTTCTTAATTTTCTAAATCACTGGACAACAGAGGGCCCCCCAGTTTACAAGCACTTTGGTCATAGTGCTTTAACTCCTGCCAAGGAAAGAGCACAGGATACTGTGCTCTTATTATTTAAAAATATCTGAGCTCTAACCAATGGGAAAGGGCCTATTTGTTGATAATCAGGGGTTGAGGCTATGCTTGTGTTTCAACAGGAACAGGTCGAAGATGGGTATCAGCACAATGGGTATGGCCATCTGTCTCGTCATCTGCTGTAACGTAGGTGAGAATCCATGAAAGCACGGTGATCACAAGACAGGACAGGACACAGTTTGCTTGTAAACTGCATCACCAGAGAACCATAAGAACTGCAAATGATTGGGATCGATTAAAATGGACTATTGTTTGTAGTTTAGTGGAAAGACTTCAGTGTGTTAATTTTTGTTTAGCTGCTAATGGAAATGTTTCTGAACCGCACCTTTCTTTATTAATAGAGAAGGGGGAGATGTGGGACAGAGAAAGACATTTTGAACAAAAGACCTAGCAAATGAGTAAACAAGCTCAGCAGCTACTTGCGCCAGACGTAACTACATATGAGGTGCCTGGCTCCTACTTGTGACCAAGGGGTTGTTGCATGGGTATAAAAAGTTGTAAACATGTACAATAAACATCTTCGTTCTGCATCAGCCTGTGCTCTCTCTTGCCACAGATACCTGTACACTTCTCTTCTGCAACATCCAAACAAACAAAAAAAACCAACAACCAACCTAATAACACAACACCATGCTTGTTTCTTTATGGGTGGCTTTAGATCTATTATTATTATTACTATTATTTAGGATGAAAAAAGCTGAGAGGCCTTCCCTTGCTTGCAAGAAGTGATCAACCTTTCCCTAGCAGCTGCCTCTCTCAAGCAAAGGAAAACTGCTGCCTTTACACATGGTAAGTTTCAGCTCCATCATCTTAAAAGTTCCTGAAATTGACATGCAACACCGCTGTGTCACAGGCAGCAGAAAACCAAAGTGGCTAAATTTTACATCCAACTTCTTAGTAATGTGCAGTGTAAGGAAACAACAAAAAAAAGCCTTCCAAAACCTAAAACCTACAAGTTCTTCATCAGACAGGATGAATTCACTATTATTTTTGTACAGCAGTCAAAATGCTATCTGAAGAACGTGAAGGGAATTTGTTACAAACAGATCCAATATCCTAGTAAATAAAAATCTGCCATTACAGAATTTGACACGTTTTTTTTTGTTGTTGTTGTTTCATGCGCAGATATCAAAAAACATTTGATCTTTCTTGTTGACTTGTCGCAGTCTTTCTTCTTTATTTGTATTCAGTGTTATTATTTTGGGCTAAAGCTTTGCAGGGTATTTTTACATGGTCTATATTATTGGGTCATCCAAGTCTGTGTATAGCACTTTTATATGGAAGAAAAAAAAAAAAGGAAGACTATAATTATTAAGGAAATTAAAGTGTACAGTTCTGGCATCAACAGTTGCAGTGCAACAACATGACACTAGCAAATAGTAGAAGAGCACATTTTTCTTTTAAAATTCCAAACCAAACTGTGGTTTGCAGCAAGGAATCAAACTCCTTTTTGTCTTTACAAATCTAACTATGAAATGGACGTCAAATTAAGTTACCATTTGCATTTCCAGCAAGAAATAGATGTCTTTAAGCACCTACAGATTATGTTCCACAGCATTACGTTCTTTCCTTTTCCTTCTGTAATCAAATGATTCCTTACAACAGAGGATGAAACAGCTTTGGCTGTTTCTAAATTTGTAAGTTTCCAAGCATACTGGATGGGATGGTCTATTGCACTTTTTATTCTTATTAATAAAGGTGATTGTGTTCTGAACAAATTTTATCTGTAAAGGATAAAGTTCTGCTTTTTCTTACTCCTACTTGTCTCCATGGACAAATATGATTAGAAAATATTCTCATATTTCTTTGCCATGTCTGTGAAAATATAAATATTATTCATATGAAAGGACATGGCAAATTCATCTCTCGACATCAGAGCTTGCAGGTTTCTCTGTTCCCACTTCTGGCAGCAAGAACATCATTGTACACTTGGGCAGACAGCCTTGATTCTGCTTATGATCAGTTTCCAGAAACCAGGCCTCTGATGTTAGACTTCTGTAGGATGGGATTGCCCATGACTTCAGAGAACAAGCAAATGTGGAAACGTAATCATCCTGCTGTTCAGATAACCTGGCTTCAGCTGCTATGTAATAAGAGAAAGAAGAAGGTTTTTCCATATGGTGAGCTCTGAGCTGCTGTGAGGGTGGGTGGAGTAGCTGGGGACTAATATGCTTGTCTGGCATCTTCATTGCGTATCTAGTGTTAGGAAGCATAAGTACTCATTGAGTTTGTGCAGACTCTGGATTGCTGCTTCTCCATCACTAGACCAAGGCCCAACACCTCCTACCAGTTTGCCCCAGCAACTATGCTCCAACAGGAACTTATATCTGTGCTCAGAGCAGCAGCATTTCAGTAGCTGGTGGAGACGAGTGTGTCATACTGACCAATGAGAAAGACTCTGTCAGGGCAAAGATGCAAGTTTAGGTGAACATAACCAAGGAATTCCACATTTGAAGCAGATTTCTAAGTTCTTCCCTCCTCATCATAGACTTAACAAATGACTTGACCCCTACAGCAAGGAGACAATTCCAAGATCTGAAACAGAAAAATGAAGTGATAGATTTTCAGATCCGCTTTCTCATTTTCTCCCAGCCACTGCGGTATTGTATGTAGTTTCTGAATTTTGAATGGTTTTTCTTCCCAGAGATGTGCCCAAAAAATTAAAAGATAAATGCATGTCACTTTTGAGTTAGTGGATTGTTGACTTCAGCCACAAGCGAGTGACTTTCGGTCTCTGTCTGCCCAGGGAGTCGCAACTCAGCGAAGCCGACCTTAACCAGTTGGGGCCGAGTGCCAAATAACCTCAGCAGGAAACCTGGCAAAATGGTGTTAATTGCTACGTGGTGGGCGTTTAAATACACAGCCCCTACATACGTATAGAGTGCATCTACCTATCAGTGGACAATACTTGGCAAGCACAGACTAGAGCATAGGGAGCCTGACCCCGTCACATCCCGTCTCCTCGCTACGCCTACTACATCTCCCCCTCCCTATGCTCACATTTCCCGTCACAACGCGAACGCAAACCCTATAGTTGGTCCTTAACCCGATGATACTGTATGCGCTGATCCATAAGCTGATACATCACTCTCGATAAGCAATTCTGAAAGCACATGATTACACACGGTACTACTACTACAATGCAGATTAACACGAATAACACTAAAGCTATCACTTTAACAACCTTCGCGATCCATGTGCCGAACTCGCCGAACAAGCCTCTTAGCCAGTCTCCAAAGGGGTCGTTATCCACTCGGATCTTCTCTGTGTGGTCTCGCAAGGCCTTGAGCGCCTTGTGAATCGATACGCTGTGGTCGCTGAGATTGAAGCAACACATTCCTTCCAGATCTTCACACCCATGTCCCTGAGCTAGGAGCAAGAAATCGATGGCTGCTCTGTTCTGTAGAACTGCATGTCTGACGCTGTTCGAATCCTCCAACATGGCGTTCAGGATTAATGTAGTCAAATTGGCCTGCTTAGCTGACCAGCACGCCAGGCGTTCAATCTGCTTCAAAGCTTGAGCTGCTGCAACGCCAGGAGCGAGAACTGAGGCAAATATTCTAGCAGTAGTGCTCCATAATTCTACCTCGTCGTTGCAGTTCTCTGGAACGGGATTTGACCGTTTGACGCGATGACCTGTTATATCTGAACCGAATTGCATCCATGTGGTGAAATTAGGGGAAAGCATTGTCAGTTGTCCTAAGTAGCAAGGCCCCCCTAATGCGTTTCGCGGGACGCCTTGCCAAGCCCTATCTCCACAAATTAAAAAGATCCCGGGGGGCAATGCCTTGGCTGTTTTGTTATTCCATAGTGCCTCCCTGGCACCTCTTTTGAAAGAAAACCCATACCCATAAAACTCCCAAATTGCTGCACAGCTATATCCAAATTTGCTAGTGAGAGGGACCCCGCCTTTTGAAATGCAAGTTATATTGGATCCTCTAAAGGTCCGCGTTTCATTTTTAGTGTACCCACAGTAACCTGACCGGATGGAAAAGGCCTCTGTGTTTGCAGGACTGACCACTGTCCATGAGGTCTCATTATACGGTTTCAATCGAGGATCCGTTCCCGCCCATCGGGTGATTAAGGCCTGCAACTGTTTCTCTACCCCCTCTGATCCATTGAACACCCTGTCAAACAAATCACATACAATGAAGATACCTTCTTGCCAGCATATCGACCCAAAAGTAACGCAAGTACGCGTGCCATTATGTGACCCATTGCGTACCTTTTGCGACCCCAAGATATCTAGCTCCTGCGGATCCCATGGAAGGGACACATTCAAAGATCTTATCAGACATGCCGTCTGGCTGGCTAAATCGGCATCGTTACGGCAGACAGAATGGTTTGTAGTGTATCCCGCAAAAGCCTCTAACTTATATTGTGGAATGCCTACTAAGCAAGTGCGAAAGGGTGAGGTTGCTGATTGTAAGCTAAGGCAAAAGTCTTTCTGACCAGTCTTATCTGCCCAGGTGACCCACAAATTCCCAGGCTGCGGTAAAAGGTGATCACCCCCAGTCCCAGATATCGACGCAAAGACAACCACACACGCAAGCCCCATCCGGGCAAGAGTATGCTTTCTCGTCGACAACAGCGGTTGAGTATCTTCCTGTTTTCCAGTCTTGTTCTCTCCTTGCTTTGGAAACTTCTCTTTCTTCTCTTTCTTCTCTTTCTTCGGTGTGCCCAGAAGCCATACCTGTAAAAGGGCTCAGCCTCCCGAGTAGTTGGGACTACAGGCGTGCGCCACCGCGCCCCGCTGCATTCCCAAGCAACCCGACTCCGAGAAGCCTCGGGCCCGGCGCGCCGGGGGGCCGCTACCGTATTCAAAAGCTCAGGTAACTCCTTACCTCCCCCCCAGGGAGGCACACAACACCTACTAAAGAAATGCAAATGCTCCAATCACTCTTCCCTTTCTCTGAGGGAATCACACAAAAGGTTCAAATTTCACACTTAAGTTACAAGATACTTAAATCACAAAATGCAGAAAGGGTCTTCCCGAGGAGGCACACACGTAATCAAAGTTAATTCAAACGTCCCTGAGAGGTATACACATAAAAAGTAAAGTTTCAGAATACGGAGTGGTCTTCCTGGAGAAGGATTCACGTTTAAATTTTTAAAAAATATCGCTCCATGCAACTCCAGGAGGTACACACAAAGAAAGTTTCAGACTATATCTGGACTGGTGCCGAACCCTTATCCTCCGCCTCCTCTCTTATCTTTGCCCAATCCGTAACTTTACCCCTCTCCCCTCTTTTCTTTTCGAGGACGACCCCGCCCCCGAAGAGACTGGAGTTTTACCAAAGAAGGATATAACGGCCGATTAAGATAAGGCGGGGGTGGTGCACTGGGTCCAGGGGGGGTTGCCGCGACCGCTGAGTCACTCAGGGGGTCCATGGTTTCTTCTTTGTTCTTTGTCCTGTCTTCTTCGGTCCTCGCCGCCATCTTGTCCCCCTCCGTCTGTCCATCCGACCTGCAAGACTCCACAGACCCGCTCCCCGAAGTCCGTTCTCCACCCCCAACAGCTCCGATCTTGCCCTCCTCCTTGGCCGCCTTAAGGGCTCCCAATATCAGGCCCCAAGCTTTAAGTTCCGCAGCTTTCTGGCTGCTCATAGCATGCTGGCATAATGCCGAGGTGAGAGAGTCCCACCTACTAGAGTCCAAAACTTGGCGGGGAGAGTCCAGCTCCCCCAGCTACTCTAAAAGCGATAAAGCCGCTGCTATCTCCTTACGTGAAGGAGTATTTTTCCCACAATAGTCTTTACAGAACTGCAAAAGTACCTTAATGATATGTTCCATGGTTACACATGCGACCTGCCGCCACTCCACAGGCTCTTATCCGCGATGTGTCTTCCGTGAGCGACCTGCCACCACCTTACAGGCTCTTATCTGCTGCACGGGCACGCCGGGCGATTCGCTCCGGCAGACAGATCACGTCGGGGTCACCACTTGTTGACTTCAGCCACAAGCGAGTGACTTTCGGTCTCTGTCTGCCCAGGGAGTCGCAACTCAGCGAAGCCGACCTTAACCAGTTGGGGCCGAGTGCCAAATAACCTCAGCAGGAAACCTGGCAAAATGGTGTTAATTGCTACGTGGTGGGCATTTAAATACACAGCCCCTACATACGTATAGAGCGCATCTACCTATCAGTGGACAATACTTGGCAAGCATAGACTAGAGCATAGGGAGCCTGACCCCGTCACATCCCGTCTCCTCGCTACGCCTACTACAGGGGATGAAGGGTAAACATGGGCTGGCTGTAAAGGAAGCCAAGATAAAAGAATGTAGCAAGCAGAATGTGCAGTAGATAAGGGTTAACAATTGTATAGGAATGTGAGTAAAGAGAAGACAAGATAAGGGTTAACTATTGTATAGAAATGCAGGTAAGCAGAATGTGAAGCCAGATAAGAAAAGAACATCTTGAAACTCTATTGTAAACTTGAAGAAAACATCACACAAGGAACAGGTCGGGATCGGATTACTTCAGTTGAAGACAATGAGCTTTCATCCCATGACCACCAGAAGGAGACCCCCACTGCCCACGGCACACATGCAAGAGGGAGGGACCATATGCTGATGGGTTCTCAGAAATGTAATGAATATATATACAAATTCTGGGAAAAACATTATGTATTTGTTCAGCCTATGTCTGTACCAAGCTTTTGTCTTACGGGGTGCAAGTTCGGAGGAGCTATCCCCCTTGCACCCAGCTTGGTGCCAGATGCTGAGTAAAAACAGACCTGCTTTATAACTTAGCTCTGGGTTATAGAGTTTGATTCCGTAGATCAGTGTTATGTTTATTTTTGGTGATTTTTTACCCCGAGTAAGTATCTCTTTGCTACCTCGCAATCTGTGATTCTCAATATTAAAAGTTTTGCTCCAGCCTCTCAGCTCTGGCAGCTGAAAATAAAAGCTCATAGGGAACTGATTGAACAGGCAGATCCAGTAACAAACAATGCAACTTCCTCTCCCCTGTCAGTGTTTTATTTCTCCACAATTTTTTGATTCTTTTCAACTTCTCTGTGCAATATCCTAATATTTCTTCCTGTAATTCCCAGGCTTCTAAGGATATTTATCTAATGTGGAACCCGACAGTACCAACTCTGCTAGAGATGCATGGGAGCTAGTCCCTCATTGCTAAGTCCAGTACTTTCAGATGAAGTTTCCCCTCTCAGATTATTCTTTGCTTCTGTCAAAGCACCATCAAGGGCACACACTGAGCCTAATTTTAAACTCTTTCCAGCTGTAATGCAGAAAGAAATTTCCCCAGAAAATTAAAAAAAAAGAACAACAGAAAATAAGAATAACAGAAAATAAAAAAAAAGAACAACAGAAAAAAATCCATAAAAATTACAAACATCATCACCACCACCAAACCTCTAGCTTGTCCCTCCTTAATTTGGAGTAACAGGGAAAATAAAATGCTGAGAAAGGTAAGGTATTTTAAATGTAAAGTGTCCCTGACTCCAAAGCTTTTCTGCAAACTTCTCTCAGTCAGAAGTGTCTGTATCAATCAAGAAAAAGAACAGGTCAAAATCAAATTATCCTCTTCACTTTAGTCTATCAATTGCCACTCTTGAAGCAGTAACAGTGTTGAATAAGTATTTCTGGAAAGTTTTTAGAATGTCTGAAAATAATGTAGAAATTTCACTGTCAAATTCTTGTTCTCCAAGCCTTGTTCACCAAGACTCTGAAAACTACAGCTTTAGCACTGATCTGTCAAGCTAAGGACGGCTGAGTGCTACCAGAAGGCATATCTGCTGATAAACAAAGAAAGCCTTTGAACATCTGTCATGGTTTAATGATTTTTGGTTATCAGTATATTATGATTTTTGGTTATCAGCATTCCACATCATAACATCATGTAATGCACTGGGGATTTGACTGTGGATGCTCAAGTTCTGGGTGTCTGTCCGGAGGAGAAGAAAAACTACATTCCCCAGGGGGCTTTGCAGTCAGCAAGGAGATGTAACTTCTGGCAAGGTCACCTGATGTTCTCTTCTTCGCCTGCTCTCCTCTGTCTGCTTTTCTTCATCGGCTCAACTGGACTACACTTCTCACCTCAGCGTTGTGGTGAGACCTATCCACCCTTCACACACACTCCCTCTCTCTCATTATATTTTGCTGATACTATATTTAGTAAATTAGTTTGTTTCACCTCAGATCATCGCCACTGTTTTCAATTATTTTGAGGTCCCCTGCTTCCCTTTTCTGGAGGCGCGGATCTGCAGATCCCTCCGCCCCACTAGTCACGGAACCAGGCCGAGCCAGCCCGTAAACCGTTGACAACATCTGAGAGGTCAAAGTATGTTAACTGCCACGTAAAGAGTTTTTGCCACGTAAAGAATTTTAGCCTCGCACAAAGTAATATGCATGAAATGGTTGGAATATTATTCAAAGCCTTAAAGCAAGGTGGAAGATGACCCACAGGATCTGTCAGTTGCTGTGGATTGGGCTGCAGTGTAGCAGGGACACTTGAGGTTTGTCTGTCAGGAAGAAACAAAAAAGAAATAAATTACTAGCAGAAAAAGCCAGGAAAAAATGCACTTGTACCATGGTGCTGAGAAGGAGACAGAAAAAAAAGGAGCCAGATTGGAAACACAGGAAATTGCCTCTTATTTATTTCGCTTTTGTTTTGAGGAAAACAAAACATTGCACACTTTGTCATCAAATCAGAGGAATTACATTGCAGGAGATGCTTGACTGCATAATGAGTTTCTCTTTATAACAGAAAAAATCAGTAAGACCCTGAATATTGAGTAATCATTCATGATAACACGTTTGGGATAGATTAATGAAGAAAATACTTATTGTGTTACATTGTGTTACATTTTGTTTTCCAATTTTTTAAAAATTTTTAATTGTTTCCAGTGAAAACATCGATAAATGAAATTAAGATTACCAATAATATGCCTATTTTGTGGGGCTTACAAATCCTTGGAGAGATCCGTAAGACTTCCAAAGCATCTGTGATTGAGAGATGAAAATAAACAAGCAGCTTGTGACCAGCTGCTGTCAAACAACTTTCCTTTTGCATTTAAGTAATAGGTAATTTCTTAATTCATAAGCAGAGTGACAAAGCTAGCTTTACCTGATATTTCCGTTATGTATATATGTATGTTTGCATTTTAATACAGCACTTCTTTTTATAACATTTCAGAAATTTCTTAGGCTACTCTTGTCCTGCACATTGAAAACAACACATCAGAAAATGTGTGAAGTTTACATCACGTGGTTCAGAAAAGTTATCATCGTCACATCCTTGCAAAAATAAAGACAACAAATGTTAATGATATTTATCTCTGGCTTTGACCTAGAAATTTCTCAGAACATTGCAGAGACTACAATTTGAAGGAGCATTTTGCCTTTCACTGAAATTCATTCACCTCTGTATCATCTCTATACATTGTAATGCTCCCATTACAATCATTAATGGACCAGTAAAACATTCCTTGGTATATCTTGATACTGCAGAACTTTTCTTCCTAAGTCAGTTCCCACTTGAGGGAAAAGATTAATCTTCTATTTTTTTTAGATGTTTCAAGATTTTTAATTTTTGACACATTTCAGCATAACCTGCTTAGGGAGATATCTCAACCTGTGGTATATATCACTTTGTTTCTTTCATTCTATAAAATACTCAGGTCACTAACAACTGTGCATCCCAATGATCACATAGCAGATGCTTTCTTATGAAGAATTTTTCTCAGAATACTTGAGAAATAACATTGAAATTACTCCATAAATCAGAAATACTTTGAATTATTTTGCTACAGAATCTCTTTAATTGGATCAAGAAACATTTAACATACTGAATCAGTGCTCTCAGAAATGTATGAAGTCATGGTGATTTTGTCTTTTCCTATGATGCATGTATTTTAAATTCAAGGAGATGGACCATCTCCTAAGTCAAAGAGCCCATTCATTTAATTTTCAGCACATTTTAACAGCATCTCCTGTTCAGACTTTTCTGTCATTTTCCCTGTCATTTTTTCCCCCGGCTGTTGTATTATAAAATAACTAGAGAGTAGGTCTTTGTATTGAGGTTGATTCTGCTTACATACTTACTTATACTTAACATACTTATATATGTTTCTCTGGGAAAACAGTGCAGAATTCAGAGTTTGCTCATGATAATTTGGCTTGCTGAGGGTTCCCTGTAACCACTGTGAGTACAATACAGTAGCTCTGATGCTATCTTTCTGGGGATCCTAAGAGTACTATACTCCAACTAAAAAGGAGATATTAGCTGTGAATGAGGAGGGTGGGCTGCTTCTGAAGTAATCAATACTGAAATGCAGCTCCATCAGCACATCTATCACTGCTAGTGATAAACTGGATGTTTAAAGGAGAGGTTCCCTCCACCCATCATGTTACTGATGCCACTAGGAGTAAGTAAATTGCGTTTATTATGCGAGCTTGGTTGGGGAACTTCAGCCATCCAGGAATATTAGAAAGGATCGTGGACTGGACTGGCCTGAAAGTAAAAAGTTGGGAACATCACCAGAAAAAGATATATCGTGTGCTAAAGAGGCCCCACCGTACAATGAACTACCAGAAAATAAAAAGAAATATGCCCTGTTCACAGATGGATCATGTCAATTGTGGAGAAGAACTGTAGATGGAAATCTGCTGTGTGGAGCCCCACATGACAAGTTGCAGAGGACACTGAAGGAAAAGGAGAATCAAGCCGATTTGCAGAGGTAAAGGCTGTCCAGATAGCCTTAGATGCTGCTGAGAGGAAGAGGTGGCCAATGCTTTATCTGACTCATTGATGGTGTCAAATGCCTTATCAGCATTGGGAACAAAACAACTGGCGGAGAAGGGGTAAACCTCTTTAGGCTGCTGAACTGTGGAAAGACACTGCTGCCCAAATAAAGAAGGTGGTTGTAAAGGTACATCATGTAGATGCTCATGCGTCCAAGAGTTGGAGGTTCTGAAGAACAACAACATAACTGATAGATGGATTGGGCTGTCAAAATTAAAATGGCTCAAATAGTTTTGGACTGGCAATACAAACATGAATTATTTCAAGCTTGGTGATCCCATGAGACCTCAGGCAATCAAGAAAGAGATGCAACATATAAGCGGGCTAGAGACCGAGTGGTGGACTTAACTATGGATACTATTGCATAGATTATTCATGACTGTGAAACATGCACCACAATTAAACAATAAAACCTCTCTGGGGGGAACGCCGATGGCAAAAATATAAATATGGAAAGGTATAGCAGTTTGATCATGTGACCTTGTCACGAATACGTGATGGTAAGCGTTATGTGCTTACCATGGTGGAGGCTTGAAACATATGCAGTACACCATGTTCCCACGCAAAATACCATATTAGGTCTTTAGAATCAAGTCCTGTAGCAACATGGCACTCCAAAAAGAATTGAGTCAGAGAATGGTGCTCATTTCAAAAATTCTCTAGAAAACTCTTGGCCAAAGATCATGGCATTGAGCAGATTTATCATGTCCCCTATCATGCATTAGCTTCTGGTAAATTGGAATGATCAGTGGGTTGTTAAAAACTATGTTGAAAGCAATGGGTGGCAGAACATTTAAGCATTGGGGGAAGTGTTTAACTTCTTGGTTGGTCAGTACTCAAGGATGTATCAATCATAATGGTCCTGCCCAATTCAGCTCCCTACATACTGTACAGTAAGATAAGGTCGCTGTAGCCCATGTAAAGAGCATGCTGGGAAAAATGGTTTGTGTTTTTCCAGCTTCTGAAAAGGGCAAGCCTCTCTGTGAAACTGTTTTTGCTCGAGGACCTGAATCCACTTGGTGGATGATGCAAAAAATGGGGATGTTCAATGTGTACCACAAGGGAATTTGATGTTGGGGGAATGCAGTCAGTAACTCCATGTATATATGTGTGTGTGTGTTTAATGCATGGTAGTTATTGTTTGTTTGTATATATGACATATAAAGCATAATGTAGCGATGTGGAATAAGGGGTGGAATTTCATACTTTTATGATTTTTTGTTATTGGTATTCCATGTAATAAAATCATGTGGTATACTGGGAATTAAAGTGTTAATGCTCCAGTTCCATGGATTGTTGATATTTCCAGGTACCTGGCTGTCAGAAGAGAAGAACATCAAATCCCAGAAGACTTTCACTGTTCTTTTTCCATTTTCCGTTTAGAGGGAAAGATAAAACTGCTGGCAAGTCAAGAGACTGCCCCATCTTTATTGCTAATCTGTGCAGTATATACTCCCTAGCTGCCTCACCTTCAGCATTAAGGTAAGACCTTTGGTTTTGGACACTATCTCTCTCATTGTATTTGATTTATTAGCTTCAATTCTGATTGTATTGTTTTATATTGTGTTATCTCATTTTATGCTATTATATTTGGTAAATTAGTTTTCTCCCTTGTTGCCATTGTTTTTGTTTTCAGGCCCATCTCCCTACCCTTTTCCTTCCTCCCCTTCCCCTTCTCCCATACCATGGGTCTGTGGGTCCTTCTGACCCATTAGTCACGGAACTGGACCAAACTGGTCCAAGAATCATTGACACCTTCAACTCCCTACTGTACATCTGCCCACTTTCACTCAAATCTCTAACTTTGTTATAATTTCTTCATCACCTTTGTTGTGTATTCTCAGGATCTTGCTGTCCTCTGCTAATGTTTATTCCCTTTCCTGGTATTTACATAGCAGCCTTAGTGTGTCAACTGAAAGCTATACTCTCAGATGTATCCAACATCTGCTAGTACTGAAATCAATAACATTGCTCATGGATTAAGACTGTACCCATTGAAAAGAAAGGGAATGTAATCTGGACCAGAACCAACTCCTGCTACTACACAGATAGGCACCTAAAATGTCTCAATTTGCTCTGCATAATTTATTTGCCTTATGTGAGACATATGTTGATACATGACATCAACTTTTGATGGGATTAATTGTTCCCTAGGTTAGAAGTAACCCTGCAAATCACCACTTTTATTCTGCCTGCATCATTGTGCTGGTGCCCTTCAAGTGAAGCACAGGTTTCCAAACACTGCAAAGAACTACCTACATGGAATGTGAGATGCAGATCTGGCAATTACGGGCCTCATGGTATCTTCATCACAGAAAATTTACTTCAGTCAGACAGCTCATCTTATCTGACACAATGGATCCACCACCACAGATTCTTTCCCTCTCTGTTTCCTGCCCTGTTTTCTGTCCCCAAGTCACACATGCTGGACCTCAGGACCTCTCCACTCTTCGTTGTAACAGCCAGCCTGGCTGGCTCACTCATTTTTACTCTGCTGGCTTGGATTTCTGCTATGCTAGTGATTATGGCTGAAGCTGTGCTTTCATTGGATGTTTGCCAGGGAGACACTGCTGTCTTGGGCATTTCCTTCTACTAGATTGTATATGGGAGCTGCTGAATCACGGCCTGAGCCCTGGGAGCATGTTCAAAAGCCCAGATACGATAAAGTTTTCAGCAGGTATGCGAGATTTAATCATACAGCAGGCCCCTCCTCACCTATATGGAACCTTAGTATCCATATTAAACCCCTTGGTGGCCTCAGAGGCTGTGATTCAACAGGCTGCCCAGTTATTAGCTGATTTGGGGGAGACAGAGCATCTGCGCACTAGGCTCAATGTTCGAGTAGCAGAAGAAGCAGAGGTGCTTCCAGTAGTTAAAACCAAGAGGCCACCTGGATGGAATCCTCAGTTGGAGCCCATAAGGATCTCGCGAAAACGAATGTTTAACAACCTTATTTGGGCTGGGATCCAATTTGCAAAAATCGGCCACCAGCCCAATCACATCCTCCTTCAACTGTGGAGACAGCTGAAGGACAATCAGAAATTTCAAAATTACCCTAAGAAACCAAGGGTAAGAGTTATAGAAAGAGTACCAATGGCAGCGTGGAACCTAGAGGATTTCATTGTTCCCAACAGAAAAAAGAAGCCCACTCAGGTGCCTCGGGCCACAGTGCCCGTGCTACCTGAAAATCAAGACTTAACTATGGCTCAGTTCATGGCGTGAGAAGGGATTTTAGTCCCCCTAGGGCATCCAGATGGGACCAAAGGCCCTGTGTAGAGTTGACAATATTCTGGTCCCAGAAAAACGTCCAGAGAGTTATGGCACTTGTTGATACAGGAGAAGAAATATCAATTATCTATGGAGATCCGACCTAATTTCATGGAGACAAAGTGATGACTGGTGGTTTTGGGGGACAGACTATTCCTGTCACCCAAAGATGCTTGAAATTGGTGCTTGGGCCTCTCCCACCCTGGGAGTAAAAGGTGTCTGTTGCCCCAGTCCAGGAATACATCCTGGGCATAGATATCTAAAACAAAACAAAAGAAACATTGGTCGCTTCACCAGAGAAGAGTCCCATTCAGGAAGGAAAATATCCTATCCCTGAAGATGCCTGGTACACAGATTTGTCCAGCAAGGGCAACCCAAGCAAGTGGAGAGCAATAGCATACCATCCTTCCACCAAGACAATCTGGTTTGAAGAGGGGGATGGTCAGAGCAGCCAATGAGCAGAACTGCAAGCCATGTGGATGGTTATAACCAAGGAACCCGGTGATGGTATTCTGAATATCTGTACAGATAGTTGGACTGCGTACCGGGGGCTCGCTCTTTGGATTGCACAGTGAGCCACCCAAGAGTGGACTATCCATGCCTGACCAATCTGGGGCAAAGACACGTGGAATACAGACAAACACAGGACTGTACATGTCTACCATGTTTCTGGTCATCAGTCCCGACAGTCACTTTGAAATGATGAAGCTGACACATTGGCCCAAATTCGATGGATCGAGAATTCACCATGTGAGAACATTGCCTGTTGGTTACATCAGAAGCTACAGCATGCGGGACAAAAGACAATGTGGGCAGCTGCTAAAGCATGAGGACTGCCCATACAGCTACCTGACATCGTCCAGGCATGCCAGGATTGCGACGCTTGCTCTAAGATGAGACTGAGATCGTTGCCTGAAACAACAGCCCATCTTGCTAGAGAACACAATCCTCTCCTGCGATGGCAGGTTGATTACATTGGGCCCCTTCCTCGGTCTGAGGGTGCAAGATATGCCCTGAGGTGCCTCGACACTGCAAGTGGGCTACTGCAGGCCTCTCCAGTACCAAAAGCAAACCAGGTATACCATCAAGGCACTCACTAAACTGATGTCTGTTTCTGCGCTGGGCAGAGGAAAATAACATCGAATAGCGATTCCACCTATCATATAATCCAACGGGGGCAGGCCTCACTGAACGTTATAATGGTATTCTTAAGGCTGCCCTGAAGACAGACTCCCAGTCCCTGAAGGGATGGACGAACAGACTGTATGAAACCTTGTGGGACCTGAATGAAAGACCTCGAGATGGCAGATCCAGTGCTCTGGAATGTTGCAGACAAGATGGGCCACTCTGCTTAGGATCCAAATTATGGGCACTCATCATCAGGTAAGACCCCAGATTGGTAATGAAAATAACCTTCTGCTCCCTGCCCCTGAGAATTTGGATCCAGATACCCATAGAATAAAATGGCCTTGGAAGGTGCAGGTGGGACTGAAGTGGTGTGGCCTACTTGCACCTTGGGGGAGATTATTGGAGGTGGGAGGCTCATAGTCCCTCCAGTAATAAGTACATGGCCTATGGATATTGTGGTCAACACTCCAATCTTCATTGCTAAAGAGACCCCCATCATGTCCCTATGGCAGATCAGGACACCTCCTCTGGTACCTGATATAGTTATGCAGCTGCAGACATCTGGCCAGAAGGTGTGGTACAGGTGGCTGGGACGTGCCCCAGTACAAGCTGAAGTGTTGACCCAGGATAGAAATGTGGCCTGTATCTTGCCCTGGAGAGCAGACCTCCCCTCCTCGTACCCCTGAAACATCTGTATTACTCCCCATGAGTCTTTGAGCCTTCAGGATCACCAGAAGGAATGAAATGCCATCAAAGCGTTCCAGTGTTGCTGTCAGATCACGTGCAACACCCGGTGATGGTCTACATGGGACTGATGGAACATAGCATGGACATGCACCTCACGACCGCATGCCTCCAGTAACATCATCGAGCACTGGCCCATAAAAGAATATGGACATTCACCAATCGTCACTTGTCTCGAATCGTACCAACATGCGTCGCGATGGAAACTGTATAAGCGTTGCGATATAGCTGATCTCTGTATTAGGGAAAGCTTACCCTTTAGTCAATCTGATCATTGGTTCTTGCAGTGAAGGGGTGGAGTGTATGGGAACTGCTGAGTCATGGCCTGAACCTCTGATTGATCACCTGAGGCAAGCAATGAGTCAGCCCTGGGAGCACAGATGAAGGCAATTCACCTGTGCTGCTGGAAGGAGTGAAGCGTGGCTCCACCTCTCCTAGACCCATTTAAGAGCTGAGTACCAGTAGGGAATGATCTCTGATCTTTTTCTGGCGATCCCTTCTTTGGTGTTTTATAGAGTGCCTAGGACATGGGTAAGTACTCTTTCTATTCTCTTTTGGTATAGTAGTCTTTTTTGCCAGACTCTCTGGTATATTTCATCTTTCTAATATCTGTATATTCTTTGATTATACATTTGGCTACCCTACTCCTGTGTCATGCTTGTTGCAGTACTGTTAGTACTCCTTATGGGACTTTACAAGGATATAAGATGACAAAGGATCAAAGGTAGAAGAACTTCCTTTCCATTTATTTTATCTAGATCGTATCATGCTCTTATTTCTCTCTCAGGCAGTTCTGCAAACAACTCAACCATGAGCATCATTATATCTGAGACCGATAAGGAATCTGTTGACTGACAACTAGAGAACAATGCATAATAGAGTCTAAAGGAGTCAAATACTCAAACTGGAAGCTGCAAGATTTATTTACACTCACTGCAGAGGCAGTGATAAGCTGTTTATTTTTACTTTCTCTAAAGGACAGCATCTTTTTTCTCTTATGGACGAAAAGCATCAGGTAAGGAAAAAAACAACTGAGGAGAGAGTGCACAACAGTCAGATACCCTCATTGAAAATTCCTGAATGTTCTAGATACAAGTGGGTTGC
Organism: Chrysolophus pictus; assembly: GCA_037305975.1. NCBI lineage: Eukaryota > Metazoa > Chordata > Aves > Galliformes > Phasianidae > Chrysolophus > Chrysolophus pictus. Next base: position 1,399,904 of record CM074577.1, read on the forward strand.
CACTTAAATGGCAGTCTCAGACAAACTGGACTATATAATGGTGAACACATGCATTTACCTTCGTCATCCCAACACTTGTGGATCAGGACTTCAGACCTAAGAAAACACTGAATCTGAGGAGTGGCAAACTCCATTTGCCTGTCTTGATGTCTCTCTTTCTCTCTCTCTTTTCTTCTTTTTCCTTTCAATCTTCTCTTACTCATATTTCTTTAGTAGTTACTAAACTGTAGACAACTAAATTAGCTGTCTTAATTTGCCTTAGAGTAGTTGATAGGTAACGTGCCAATTATATTATCTATAATGCTAACTAATTATTGTTAGAAAGTTGCTTAATTTTCCTTGCAATAGCTGATTAGTTGTTGTTACAAAACTCAATAAACCGTCTTGTATTGTTCCTCTTCTTCACTGTCTGACTTCTTGTAGGAGCAACTCCTGTTGAACAGGGAGTGCCCTGTTGAAAAGGTTCCAAAAATTCACCTTCCTCATAACCCATCAGGTGGGACAAGATACAGTGGCATGGAAGTTTTTGTGGCAGTTTGCACAAGCAGGGCAAACAGGAAGGGTGCAGTCACTCCCAACTGAACAGGCCAGCTCATCTAGTTCTTTTCACATTCTTAGTGGAACTAGACAAGTCATAGTTTTAACTCGGACAAAAGCCATTGCTAAGAAGACTGTGGTGACCCAAACTGAGTGCCCGCACAAATATGTCTGTGCGGTTGTCTGGCTGCAGGGAATGTCTAAGCCTGGCTTACTTGGGGGTTAGCAGAGCTACCATCAGTGTGTAATGTGAGCAAGTGGATGATTTGCTCTATCTAGTGGAACAGCTAAAGGAAGAGCTAGAAAGATTTAGAAGCATCAGAGAGTGTGAAAAGGAGATCGACTGATGGAGCCAGTCTCTTCCTGACTCTCTCTCCAAGAGAGGCACCAGGAGGACACTCTGCAAGTAGGGGTGGATCCCCTGCCCTCTCACAGACAGTTAGAAGGAGGGTATCTGGATGGCAGGGAGGAATGGAAACAGGTTCCTGTTTGGGACTGTAGGTGATGCCCCTCCCATCTAAACACATTTTTCCAGCTGCCCTTGCATAACAGGTATGAGGTCCTGGAACACAAATAAAAATTTAGTGAGAGTATTGAGGAAAGTCTATCCAGAGAGCTGTCTAGAGTGAGGCAATGAACCTCATTCCTTAAGACAGCCTCTACCAGGAACAAAAGGGTGATTGTCATAGAGCCTGATGACATGACCCAGACCCTACTCACAAGGGAGTCCTCTGCCTCCCTGGGACATGGGGGACATGGGTTAGGAATATCAGGTGGAAGTTCAGGAGTTGTAGTGGTTGAAAGCTGTCTTGGACATAGGAACCACAAAATGACTGGATTCTGTATTCTTGATGAAGTCAGGAGAGGGGTCAGCAAAACTACTACCTTGGACTTCCAGGGAGTAGACTTTAAACTGTTTAGAATGTTTGTTAGGTTTTGGACGTGGCAGAGAACATTATCACTGGGGACTGAGGTTCTCTTCTCACTGCTTACTTTGCTTTTGTCTTTAATAGTCAGACCACTTTTCTCCAGGGTACATAGCCCTCTGAGCTGGAAGACAGGGTGAAGAACTGAATAAACTGGTAACAAGTGGTGCTCCTCAAGTGTCACTATTGGGGCCAGCAGTGTTTAATATTCGTATTGATGTGAATGAGAGGATTAAGTGCATCCTTAATAAGTTTGTAGATGACAACAAGATGGAGGAAAGTGTTGAAGGGGGGTCTCTACAGAGGACCTCCCTGGACAGGCTGAATTGATGGACTGAGGTCAATGGCTTGAAGTTCAACAAGACCAAATGCTGAGTCCTGCATTTTGGTCACAACAAGCCAGTCCCTTTGTACTCAGTACTGATGAAGGTGCACCTTGAGTACAATGTTCTGTTTTGGGCCCCTAACTCAAGAAAGATATTGAGGCCCTGGAGTATATCCAAAGAAGGGCATTCAAGCTGGTGAAGGTTCTGGAATGCAAATCTTATGAGCTGCAGCTGAGGGAACTGTGATTGCTTAGTCTATGGAAAAAGAGGCTCGGAGGAGATGTTTTAGCTCTCCACAGCTACCTGAAAGAAGTTTGTAGTGAAATGGAGGTCGGCGTCTTTTCCAAGATAACTAGAGACGGAACAAGAGATAATGGCTTTAAGATATGCCAGGGGATGTTCAGGTTGAGTATTAGGAATGATTTGTTCTCCAAAACAAAAATGAAGTATTGGAACAGTCTGTCCAGGGCAGTGGTGGAGTCAACATCCCTGGAGTTTTTCAAGAAAAGAGTAGATGTGGAACACAGGGACGCAGTTTTGTGGTCATGATCGTGATGGGTTGATGGTTGAATGAGATGACCTTAGTGGTCTTTTCCAAACCTTATAATTCTATGATGAGACAGGAACTGCTGAAACCATCTAACTACTACCAGAGAGAAACGTCAAGGAAATTGAAATATCAGACTATTTGCTAAAAAAAACCCTGTTTTATATATATGTATATATACATATATAGTTTAATTTGAATTATGTCTTCTCATTCTGGAAAAATTTCTTTTAAACTAGGAAGGATTTGTCCCCAATCTAATTGGAAAACTCTTATGAACTAGCAAAGTTCAAGTCAACAATCTAATTGAAAATATCTAGGCAGTACATTCTGATAAAGCTGTAACTATAAGCCAAAAATTTTCAGTTTTCTGTGTCAGTTAATGAACTATTTTAATTTTACAGTGACTCTTACTCATTTTATACTTTATGGGTCTATAATCTTTAACCTTTAGAGTTTTAGAAGATAGATGACTGCTGCAGAGTTTACCTTACAGTTCTAAGTTTTCTTATAATATGATTTGGTTGAATTTCTCAAAGCTAATAAAAAGAGAGTGAGGATGTGGGTTTTAGGAGTACTAACATGCTTCCTCTTCTCTTTCCAGCAGACATTCTTTCCTAAACATAATGAAAACAAAACTGACAGAATCACACAATGGCCCAGGTCGGAAGAGACCTCGAGGATCATGAATCTCCAACCCCCCTGCCACATGCAGGGCCACCAACCTCCCCATTTAATACTAGGCCAGGCTGCCCAGGGCCCCATCCAATCTGGCCTTGAACACCTCCAGGTGTTCCCCCATAATTGTGGGACAAAGAAAGTCATTAAATTGCTAATGAGTAAACAAGAACAGTAGTAACTTGAGCCAGATGTAAACACACACAAGGCACCTGGCTCCTATGTGTGACCTGTTGTTGCTGCATGTGTATATAAGGTTGTAAAGACCTACAATAAACTTTCTTTGTTCTGTAACAGCAAAGGAGTCCAATGCTTCTGTTACCACACCCGCAAGGGAGCACGGAGCCCTCTTGCCACACATAATGTCCCCCACTTGTATAAGAATATTTCCAGCATTATATGTTTCTAATTTTTTGTTAATAAGTATGTCTTTGAATACTAAAAATAGGAATATTTTAAACTAATAGTTAAAAACTTGTACATTCATATTCCTTATGAATCATTCATTATAGTTCAGTGTTTCAGTTAATCAAAATCTATGCAAGGGCATAATTCACAGAAAGCAAGTACCCTTAAATAGAGGCCAAATTAGCCTTAAATAAAGGCTCTTTTTCGGTTTCTTTAAATTGAATAGAAAAAGTACAGAAATAATCACTTCAGTGAAGTTTAATTAAAGTTCACATGAAGCTAAGTGCAAATATAATGTCTGAGATTAAAACTTCTGCATCTCTGCACAGGATGGATACCAAGTGCCTTGTTAAAATACAGACTACTAAGTCTTTCATTAGGAATCCAATTTGGCATCCAATTCGAACTTCTGCAATTAACATTAACAAAATGGTTTTGCACCTTAGATTTGTTGGTATAAGTGAAGTTAAATCTGAATCCTACCCTCTGTATGTATCATGTGTTCTCCTTGGATGGGACCAAAGCTAGAAGTCTAATTGTCAGTGCAACTGGGATATTTCTCTTTCTTCTGAATGAGAGAGGTTTCTCAAAAGGGATAATGTGTCTTGAATTCTGCTTCTACAATTATGTCAGAGGAGAATAATATTATTGGCGATGGTGAAAATGAGGAGAAAGAAAGGCAAGCCATTTTCTGACTTATCAAGATCTGACTGTAGTTTTTAAAACTTTAAGCACAGAATTAATTAGGGACCACCTATGTGGAGAGCTACAGGAGGGAGACCATATTTTCTGAGACAGAGATGCTGAGAGTAGGCTGGGTGTGAGCCAGCCCTGGTGCTGGAGACTATAGCAGTGTGATTGTGGTGCTATCACCAGAGCTGCTGGGACTGTCTAGTCCACAGTAAGGGCATGCCTCTGTGCAAATATTCCCTTTCTCCTCTTCGGAGGAAAGCTTGCAACTTGATCTGGCAGGTTCAGTTCACCAGCTCCTCTTGAACTGCTGTTTGCAACTGGGACTGGGAACAAGGCCAGCCTGAAGCCCTTCTGATGTCGCGCAAGTCAGAAAAAAAATCTTGTGCAGTGTTCAGGGACCTAGAGACTATACAAAATCTCAACAAAGTAGGTTAAAACCACCCCTCTGCAATAGAAATTCATTGTCCAGTAAAAACAAAGTGCACAAAGAAGACCTCCAAAAAATTATTTCCAGATTAAGACTGTAGTTAACAGAATTAACAATATGAATATAAAAAGATATTATTCTTCCGAACTCTCACCTTGTTTGTTCTTTTATAGTGATTTAATTTTTCATAATAAAATAAAAAGAAAGATTATTGTTTTGTGAGTGTTAGGATCAGCAGTGACATTACAACCAGTCATTACAAACTGTCTTTAGTTGTTGGCCATTCTGACATTGTCAGTAGTGTTTAACCACATAAGAATTATCAGTCCTGCACTAAACAGAACAGTAAATAGCAGGACTCTTTTTTGAGATTTAGTATCTAATTGCAGACTATTAAAGAGGTTGGCATCTGTGTGAAAGAATCTTGTTCCAATTGCTTATTAATCCAATACACAAATCCTCAAATAGAGATCTCATGCCCAGCAAAATGAGGTTCTTGTTTCTATGTATTTTTAATAGCAAAAGCAATAATTAGCCAGTTGACATGGAAGGCTTTATGCGGAAACTATACAGTGTTATGTGTGAAACTGTTTCTAAATGGAGAGCTTTCTTTATTTACTGGAGTGTTCAGAGCAAAAAGCTAGAGACTTTGCATTTTTTATTGCAGTTTGCATACTTGCTGAAATGTTTTGATTTTTTTTTCTGTTGCTTATGCTCCCTCACATCAGACAGACCTACATTTCTCTGAGACAGTTTCATCTGCTGACATTGATGCATTTACACCACAGATGAATGAGGCTATTTTTGTCTTGTACTGGTAATGACAGCAGCTGCTAGGCTTGATTGTGAGCTCAAGAGTCCCATCATCTGTCACCATCTTTATCTCCCCAAAAAGATTTTTGTCAAAAGAATTGTGATCATGTAGACAGCAGAACTCAGCCTTCTGCTTGAATCTAGAACAAAAGTGCAAAACTTTATATTTCATTTTCTTGCCACAGGTCCTACAGTTCAATAAAAAAAAGAAAAGAGGGAAGAAGCTGGGCAGAGAAAATATACTCACTGTAAAGAAAGCAACTTCAAAAGAAATCTTTGATTCTGTTAGAGGGGCAAAACGTGGTGACTTCATAGTAAAAATGAACACAGACCCTGGGCAGGATAAATTATAGATTGAATAACAGTGTGCATGTGCATCTGTGCCTGTATATATGTCTATACACATCAAAGAAATAAATTGCTCCAGGGTGCTTTTTTTTTTTTAAAAAAACTTCTTTGCAATATTTCTTTTTCAGTTTTTTTTTCTGCTTTCTTCCCAATAATTCCTTCTGTCCTGTGTCATCTAGCACTACACTATAGGCTTTAGGCTAAGAAAAAAAGCCAAGAGGCAGCATATTAGACATGCTGTGCATTTGCAGTGACTACACTGGAAGCATGTAGAATAGCGAGGTAGCGAGGAACAGGAGAAATGCGGTTTTGCATTACCACTTCTGTAGGTACACTGAGCACTCTCGTTGCTCATTCTATGTGCTTTATCAGGATTCTGAACACATTCAGCATGTTGCTAAGGATGACACGCACAACTAAATTCAGTAAGAACTTTTCCTTCATCTTTGTTTCTACGTAATAATAATTATCTCTCACTCAGGTATAAATCAACTGAAAATATATCTGAAGGAAAACATTCTAACATAATTTAAAGGAAAATTTTGGAGGCATATTATGGACAAAGAATTTTTTATAACCAGAATTTGGATCTTTAAGTGCATTTGTTTGGTTGAAACGATGAATGAGATGTGAGTCAAATGCTTCAAATACCATTGTTTTCCAATCAGGCCATAAGTCTGCCACTTCTTATTGGGTGTTTACTTAGATATGATCAAACAACTTAGTTCTTGAAATATTTCAGTTGCATTTTTTACACCAAGATTTAAAAAGCTGTTGCTAACTGCTACAGTTGCACTGAAAGTAATGTCTCTGATTTATTTCCATGGAAACTACAACAGATAGAAAGAGCACAATAATATTATTTGACAGAGCAAATTTCCAACTACAAAACATTATTTTTCAGCATAGTCCACACCGTTAGCTATGCATTTTTGCCAGTGATGAACAAGAGTCTGCATGGTAGACTCATAAAAACCTGTACTCGTGGAGATGACCCACATTTTTACAGCTGCTGTTACATTGTTTCTGAAACATACCACACACTGCATCACTGTGATAACATCCACTGCTTTGACCTCCACAAATTTTCAGCAAGTTTCAGTGAATGTCAATAGGTGCAATTTTTTTTCTGCATGCAGGAATTCGCTGACATGCTTTTACTTCATGTACAACTTCCTTGTCAGACACTATTTTGTCAGCTCTGTAATCTGTCACATGGCAGCAAAATATAATGCAATATTATTTGGAAGATTCAACCCCTACTGTCATACTACTAACATCCATGTCTGAAGTCATGGGCCAACATAATAAAATAGGAGACATTACTTGCAGGTTGAGGTATTCAACAAATTTTGGCCTCACTCTTCACTGGCAACTACTCTTTGCACAGCTGTCAAATGGATGGTTTTGTAGGTGAGGACTGGTGGAGTAATTCCCTTCCACTGTAGGTAAAGGTCAGGTTCATGATCACCTGATGAATGTGAACATCCAATATGGGTCTTGATGACATGCATCCCAGGGTCCCAAGGGAGTTGACTGATGTAGTCATCACGCCACTTTTGGTGATATTTTAAAAGTCATGGTAATCAGCTGAAGTCTCTGGTGACTGGAAAAGGCAACACTGCACCCATTTTTAAGATGGCTAGAAGGGCAGATTCAGGGAAGTACTGATGTGTCAGCCTCATCTCTGTGCCAAGGAAGGTCATGAAACAGATCCTCCTGGAAGCTATTCTAAGGCATGTAGAAGAGAGAGAGGTGATGTGGTACAACAAGCATGGCTTCACCAAGGGCAGATCCTGCTTGAACAACCCAGTGACCTTCTATGATGATGTAACTGCATAAATGGACAAGGCAAGAGTCACTGCTGTCATCTATGAACACTTGGCTTTGTGGCATCAGCCACTACCTATTATTATTATTATTATTATTATTATTATTATTATTATTATTATTATTATTATTATTATCATGCCCTACATGTTGCTGGGTTTGCAGGCACGAAATTGGTTTCTCCTCTCAAAACAGGAAGAGGGTCCTTGGAGCAAAGCTAGTAAGGCTCATTTGGCTGGGATTTAAACAAGATTTGAAATGGGAAGGGGTTACCAATGAGACTGCTCATGATAAGGTGCGGTGCAATATAACTAGTATGGAGGAGCGAGGTACTAATGGGTGCCCTCAACCTGCTATCCTGAGATGTGCTGGCAATACTGCAGCACACTTGGAATCTTACGTCAGTGAGCCAGAAACCACTGAGTCAACAGGAGAAGGCAACAGAAAAACTCAAGTGAAATACTTCAAAGGAAGTAAGGAGTTATGCTCTAAGAAGATAGCATGATTGTCTGTGCAACTTAAGTGCCTGTGCACCAATACACACAGCCTTGGAAACAGACTGTTGGGAGCCATCATGCTAGTAGAAAACCCTTACATAGTTGCCATCACTGAAACATGGTAAGATGATTACTACAATTGGAGTGTACCTATAGAGAGCTATGAACTGTTCAGAAGGGATAGACAAGGAAGGAGAAGAGGAGGTATTGCTCCCTACATCAAGAAAAGAAGAGAGTGTGATGAGCCGTCCCCGAAGAATGGCCAAGAACAAGTAGAAAGCTTATGGTGAGAGTTAGAGAATGAGGCAACAAAGGGAGCATTCTGGTTAGTGTCTTCTACAGGCTGTCTGATCAAGTAGAGCCTTTTGATAAAGCCTTCTTCCTCCATCTACTGTAGGTGCTGTGATAGCAGGCTCTCATCTCATTGAGGATTTCAACCACTCTGACAGCTATTGGAAAAGCTGCACAGTGAGCTGTAGACATTCAGGAGGCCCCTGGAATGCATCAAGGATAACTTCCTGAGCCAAATAATAGACAGTTCCAACAGGAGGATGCAAAGCTGGAATTGTCATTCACCAATACAATTGAACTGATTGTTGAAATCAAGTCTGGAGGCTTCCCTGGCTGTACTGACCATGCAGTTTGTGTCCTATATCCACTGAGTGATATATAGGACAGACAAAAAGTAAAATTAGAATACTATATTTTAGGAAAGACAAGTTCCGGTTCTTCAGGGAGTTAGTCAACTATAACACCAGGGAAATTGCCCTCAAGGACAAGGGAGTGGAGCAGAGCAGTAGCTATCCCTGTTTCCACTGCCTGAACATTTTCCTCTTCTCCAGTTTGACCAGCAGGTATTGGTTCAGCTTTCTTAAGGGGCTTTCCATTGGGCACGAGAGCTCTCTATCCTCAGGTATAGCAAATCAGGAAAGGAAAGCAAGGGACCAGCGTGGCTGGTCAAACTGGAGAAGAGGAAAATGTTCAGGCAGTGGAAACAGGGATAGCTACCCTGGAAAGAGTACTGGGCATTTTGCTAGGCTGTGTAGGGTTGGTGTCAGGAAGGCCTTGAGAAGGGGTATGAAAAAGAACAAAAGGGTATGTAAATCAGAAAAGGAAATATCCCACATAGTGAGCAATATAGGCTGATAACAACAGACAAGGAAAAGGCAATATTTTTGCCATTTTGCCAGTCTTTACTGGCAGCTACTCTTTGCACACTCTTTGAGTGGATGGCCAGTTCATGACCAATTGGGAAATTTCAACATCTGTACGTCTATAGATCAGATGAGATGCATGCCAGAGTACTGAGGGAACTGGCAGATGTAGTTACCAAGTCACTCTTGATGATATTTGAAAAGTCATGGCAATCAGCTGAAGGTGCTGATGATTTTAAAAAAGGCAACCTCACACCCATTTTTAAGAAGGATAGAAAGGATGACACAGGTGTCATCTCATCTCTGTGCCAGGAAAGATCACAGAACATATCTTCCTGGAATTTATGCTAAGGGACATAGAATAGAGGGAGGTAGTATGGGACAACCAGCATGGCTTCACCAAGGGCAGATCCTGCTTGACCAATGTAGGTCTTCTATGATGAGGTAACTGCATAAATGGACAAGGGAAGAGCCATTGATGTCATCTATCTGGACTTCAGTAAGACCTTTGACATGGTCCCCCATAACATCCTTCTTTCTAAATTGGAAACATGGATTTGATAGCTGGACTCTTTGTTGGACGAGGAGCTGGTTCCAAGATCATACTCAGAGGGTGATGGTCAATGACTCGTTGAGATGGTGGAGATGAGTGACAAATGATGACCCTCAGAGGTCTGTACTGGGACTGCTCCTCTTTAGTATCTTCATCAATGACATTAACAGTGCATGTGAGTGGATCCTCAGTAAGTTTGTGGATGACACCAAACTATGTGGTGTGATTGACATGCCTGAGGGACAGGATGCTGTGCAGAGAGACCTAAACAAGCTTGAGGATTGGGCATAGGAGACCCTCATGAGGTCCCACAAATCCAATTACAAGGACTTATACCCAGGTCAAGGCAACCCCCACTATCAATACAAGATGAGGAACAAAAGGATTGTGCACAACACTGGCACAACACTGCTTAGAAGGACTTGGGATACTGGTAGATAGCAAGCTAGCAAGCTGGACATGAACCAGCAGTGTGCCCTCAGCCCAGAAAGCAAATTCTATCCTAGACTTTATTAAAAAAAAAAAAAAACACAAGAAAAACAACAAAAAAAAGCCATGGCCAGCAGGTTGAGAGAGGTGACACTACCCTTCTACTCTGTGCTGGTGAAACCTCATCTGGAGTACCACATCCAGATGTGGAGTCCTCAGTACAGGAGAGACATGGACCTGTTAGAGCGCATCCAGAGGAGGGCCGCACAAATGGCCTGAAGGATGGAATATCTTCCCAAAGAAGACAGAGAGAGCTGAAGTTATTCAATTTGGAGAAAAGAAGGTTCCAGGAAGACCTCATAGAAGCCTTACAGCATCTAAGGAATCATAGAATAGCTGGGGTGGAAAAATACCTTTAAGATCATCTAGTTCCAACACTCCTGCAGGGACACCTCTGTCTAGACCAGGTTGCTTGAAGTCCCATCCAACCTGGCCTCGAATGCTTCCAAGGAGGGGGCATTCACAACCGCACTGGACAGCCTATTCCAGTGTCTCACCACCCTCACAGTAAATAATTTCTTCCTAATATCTAGTCTAAATCGACGCTCTTGCAGCTTAAAACCATTTCCACTTGTCCTGTTGCTACTGACCCTTCTAAAAAGTAACAGAATCACAGAACGGCCCAGGTTGGAAGGGACCTCAAAGATCATGGATCTCCAACAGGGCAGGGCCACCAACCTCCACATTTAATACTAGACCAGGCTGCCCAGGGCCCCATCCAACCTGGCCTTGAACACCTCCGGGGACAGGGCATCCACAACCTCTCTGGGCAGCCTGTTCCGGAACCTCACCACTCTCTCTGTAAAGAATTTCCCCCTGACGTCCAACTTCAATCTTCCCTCCCTCAACTTCAAATCATTTCCCCTTGTCCTGCAGTTATCTACCCTCTCAAAGAGCTGATTCCTCTCCTGTTTGTAGGCTCCCTTTAGGTACTGAAAGGCTGCAATGAGGTCACCCCGCAGCCTTCTTTTCTCCAGGCTGAACAAACCCAGCTCTCTCAGCCTGTCTTCATAGGGAAGGTGCTCCAGCCCCGTAATCATCTTTGTGGCTCTCCTCTGGACTCTCCAGCTTTTCTGTAGGCCCCTTTCAAATACTGGAAGGCTGCTATGAAGTCTCCTTGGTGCTTTCTCTTCTCCAGGCTGTAGAGTCCCAGCTCTGTCAGCCAGTCCTTGTAGGGAGTGCTATAAGAAAGAAGGGGACAGTCTTCAGCAGAATCTGTTGTAATGGTACAAGGGGAAATGGTTTCTAACATATAGAGGGGAGATACAGATTGGGTAAAAGAAAGAGGTTTTTTACTATTGGGGTGATGAGGCTCTGGAACAGTTTTCCCAAAGATGTGGTGGATGCTCTGTTCCCAGAGACATTTGAAGCGAGGATGGGCTAGGCTCTGAGCAACCTGTAGATGTCCCTGTTCATCACAGAGGATCTAGATGAAATAATCTTTAAGGGTCCCTTTAAACTCAAAAAATTCAATCGTTTTGAAAAATGTATTTTTCTGTTCATTATGATTTCTAATATTTATGTTGCCTAAATGATACAGTAATATTTGAATTGGCTCTATCCATACACTTTAGAGTTAAAAAAGCTTTTTATACATATGAAGCAATGACACATTATGAGTACTTCACCTGTGGAGGCAGCTATTAAGATGAACAGGTCTGTAGGAAAGTAGGATCCAGGAAGAAGGGCAAATAAACTTTCAGAAAATGGCAGGCATCAAGAATGATACTCAGGAATAAGCAACAGGAACTGCATGGCAGAGTAGGTGCTTATCCTGGATCAGTAGGCACAGAAAGTCAGCACCATGCCTACTTCATATTTCTTTAGAGAACAATAAAAAAAGACATGCTGTTTAGTCCTGTACTCCCCTCCCCCCAAAAAAGACTGCAAGGTGCTTGTCTTACCAGCTGCTTATAAAATATTGCTCCTATAAAGTCATGAACAGATTTACCACATGAAAAATTTGAGTGCTCTTTCTGCTTTAAAGTGAGACTGCAGATCTCAAGATCTGACTCTGATGACAATGTAAAGCTGGTTAAAAAACAACAGCAATTCATCTTCTTTCTACCTCCCTTCTCCCTGACAAAAAAGAAAGAAGGACAAAACTCTTATTTCATATTTTCTTCCTAATATCTATGTGTGGTTTTCTTTTCAGAAAACTTTCTGCCCTCCTTGTATTTGTGCCACAGAAGAACTTCAACAATCCATTTTTTTCGTGTCAGAGGTGAATGGATCTAGCCTGCAGGAACATATACCAGTACTTTGATGCTCTGAAAGTTAATGCAGAATTTTAATGGGTGAATCAAATATATAGCAATAAGGGAAAAGGGAAAGCAATCTCTGCTCTCATGTCACAGGCAGTGTAAGAGCCTCATCTGAAGGGAATAAAGTTATCTTCTGTTTTTAAAGTACATCTACATCACCCTAAAATAGCAATGATTACCCCTAACCCTATGAGCATTCTATACAATTTGCACCTGAAGGTTAAAGTCTGCTCGTCTACACAACTGTTACCAGGAATGGGGACAATATATGTGTGGGGGTTTTTTTTATAGGTCCTTTAAAAAGTAGGGATAGCATTTATATTTGGAACGTATTCCCTCCACCTCATTTTTACTGTGGTAAATTCTGACATTTTCAAGACAGCAAGGTCAAGTATACCTCAGCCTCTCTTTGACAATCCTAAAACTTCCAGTGTTTTATAATGTGGCATTATGAAGTTAAACTGACATAATTTCAACAAAGACATTTGGGTTTCAAATTTTAACAAGAGCCAATTTTCTGAACAGTAAAATGAAAAAGCTTGGTGAAGTGGAAAAGAACAACCCAGAGCATGCTACTCTATCAGCATTTGGCATTTTCACATCTCACCTGAAATTATCTAGAAGAGATTGACAAAAAAAATACAGTTCTGCATGCATTTGATGTACTTCATCATTCATGGTAGGGTAGGAAAGATACAGTCCAGGACAATTTAAAGCAAATTAAAACAGTTATGCTTGAGATTATCTGAGGATCTTCTTAGCCTACCTAGCAGCTATTTGGATGACATACAGCAAGTGAGATAGGAAATTCTGACTTCAGTTTGAAGAGCCTTATTTCCTATGGTCTTTTTCTTCAAGCACTAACAGAATTGGCCGGGTTTCATTGGCTGGGTGGATGGGGGGAGAGCAGTGGATGTAGTCTACCTTGATTTCAGCAAGACCTTTGATACTGTCTCCCACAACATCCTTATAACAAAACTGAGGAAGTGTGGGATAGATGAGTGGACAGTGAGGTGGGTTGAGAACTGGCTGGCTGGCAGAGCGCAGAGGGTCGTTGTTGGTGGTGCAGAGTCTGGTTGGAGACCTGTAACTAGCGGTATTCCTCAGGGGTCAGTGCTGGGTCCGGTCTTGTTCAACATCTTCATCAATGATCTTGATGAGGGGATAGTGGCCACCTTCAGCAAGTTTGCTGATGATACAAAGTTGGGAGGATTGGCTGACATGCCTGAAGGCTGTGCTGCCATTCAGCGAGACCTGGACAGGCTGGAGAGCTGGGCAGTAAGATACCAGATGAGGCTCAAGATCCCCTGGGATGCTGTCTTTAAAAACAAAAATGCTGAGGAGAGCTGGCTACTCTTCAAGGATGCCTTCCTGAGAGCGCAAGAACTGTCCGTCCCTCTGAACAAGAAAGCAGGCAGAGGAGGGAGGAAGCCAGCATGGCTCTTTAAGGACCTGCTGGGCGTGCTGAGGGCGAAGAAAGGTGCGTACAAGCTCTGGAAACAAGGGCGTGCCACCTGGGAAGAATACAGAGATACCGTCTGGACTTGCAGATGTGGGATCAGGAAAGCCAAGGCACAGGTGGAACTGAACTTGGCGAGGGACGTGAAAAACAATAGGAAGACTTTCTACTGGTACATTGGCCAGAAGAGACAGGCCAAAGCGAGTGTACCTCCTTTGGCAAATGTAAAAGGAGAACTGGCTTCAACAGACGAAGAGAAGGCTGAGGTACTGAATGAGTTCTTTGCCTTGATCTTCACTGGCAGCCAGGACTCCAGTACTCCTCCCATTCCTGAGCCCTGCATCCCTACACCTCTGGGTGGGGACTGGGGTGGTAAATCCCCCCCGCTGTGAGGACAGAGCAGGTCCGAGACCGCCTCATGAGACTGAATGTGTACAAGTCTATGGGGCTGGATGGCGTGCATCCCAGGGTTCTGAAGGAGCTGGCTGAGGTGGTTGCTGAGCCGCTCTCCATCGTATTTGAAAAGTGGTGGCTGTCAGGTGAGGTCCCGGATGACTGGAGGAAGGGTCACGTCACTCACAAGAAAGGGAGCAAGGAGGACCCGGGGAAATACAGGCCAATGAATCTCACCTCTGTGCCTGGGAAGATCATGGAACAGATCATCCTGAATGACATGCTTGATCACATGAGGAAAGGGCGTGTGATCCATGACAGCCACCAGCACGGCTTCACCACAGGAAGGTCACGCTTGACCAATCTGGTGGCCTTTTATGTTGGAGTGACGGCATCAGTGGACAAGGGAAAGGCGACTGATGTCATTTACCTGGACTTGAGCCAGGCCTTTGACATGGTCCCCCACCACATCCTTGTCTCCAAACTGGAGGGATGTGGATTTGATGGGTGGACCATTCTATGGATAAGAAACTGGTTGAAAGGCCACAGACAGAGGGTGGTCATCACTGACTCTATGTCCAGGTGGAGGCCGGTAACGAGCGGCGTCCCCCAGGGGTCTGTCTTGGGACCGGTGCTCTTTAACATCTTTATCAATGACATTGATGATGAAATCGAGTGAACCCTCAATAAATTTGCTGATGACACCAAGCTGAGTGGTGCAGTCGACACTGTTGAAGGAAAGAATGCCATTCAGAGGGACCTCGAGAGGCTAGAAAGGTGGGCCCGGGTGAACCTGATGAGGTTCAACACGGCAAAGTGCAGAGTTTTGCATTGGACCGGAGGAATTCCAGGCCTCCATACAGACTGGAAGGAGTGGTCCCTGAGAGCAGCCCTGTGGAGAAGGACCTGGGGGTCTTGATGGATGAAAAACTTAATATGAGCCAGCAGTGTGCCCTTGTGGCTCAGAAGGCAAATGATATCCTGGGCTCCATCAGAAGAGGGGTGGCCAGCAGGGACAGGGAGGCGATTGTTTCCCTCTACTCTGCTCTTGTGAGGCCCCATCTGGAGTACTGTGTCCAAGTGTGGAACCCCCAGTACAAGAAAGACAGGGAGCTGTTGGAGAGGGTCCGGAGGAGGGCCACAAAGATGATCAGGAGACTGGAGCACCTTCCCTATGAAGACAGGCTGAGGGAGCTGGGTTTGTTCAGCCTGGAGAAAAGAAGGCTGTGGGGTGACCTCATGGCAGCCTTCCAGTACCTAAAGGGAGCCTACAAACAGGAGAGGAATCAACTCTTTGAAAGGGTAGATAACTGCAGGACAAGGGGAAATGTTTTGAAGTTAAAGGAGGGAAGATTGAAGTTGGACGTCAGGGGGAAATTCTTTACAGAGAGAGTGGTGAGTTACTGGAACAGACTGCCCAGAGAGGTTGTGGATGCCCCGTCCCTGGAGGTGTTCAAGGCCAGATTGGATGGGGCTCTGGGCAGCCTGGTCTAGCATTAAATGAGGAGTTTGTTGGCCCTGCATGTGGCAGGGGGGTTGGAGATCCATGATCCTTGAGGTCCCTTCCAACCCTGGCCATTCTGTGATTCTGTGATTCTGTTTAGAAAAGCAAGTGTAGAATCTTACATCTAGGGAAGAATAATTGTATGCACCGGTACAGGTTGGGGGATGACCTGCTGGAGAGGAGATCTGCAGAGAGGGACCTGGATGTCCTGGTGGACAACAGGTTGGCCACGAGCCAGCAGTGTGCCCTTGTGGCCAAGACGGCCAATGGCATTCTGGGGTGCATTAAAAAGGGCTTGGCCAGCAGGTCGAGGGAGATGATCCTCCCCCTCTACTCTGCCCTGATAAGGCCTCATCTGGAGTACTGTGTCCAGTTCTGGGCTCCCCAGTACAAAAAAGACAGGGATCTCTTGGAAAGAGTCCAGCGGAGAGCCACAGAGATGGTGAAGGGCCTGGAGCATCTCCCCTATGAAGAAAGGCTGAGTGAACTGGGTCTGTGTAGTCTTGAGAAAAGAAGACTGAGATGGGACCTGATCCAGGTCTATAAATATCAGGTGTGGGACAGAGTGGCAAAGCCAAACTGTTTTCAGCAGTGTGTGGAGACAGGACAAGGGAAAACAGCCAGAAACTGGAGCATAGGAAGTTCCACACAAATATGCAGAAGAACTTCTTTATGGTGAGGGTGACGGAGCACTGGAACAGGCTGCCCAGGGAGGTTGTGGAGTCTCCTTCTCTGGAGATATTCAAGACCCACCTGGATGCCTACTTGTGCGACCTGGTGTAGGGAACCTGCCATGGCAGGGGGTTGGACTCAATGACCTCTGGAGGTCACTTCCTACCCCTACGATTCTGTGATTCTGTAATTGGAATTGCACCATCAGCAAGAGCAATAACTCTAAAGATAGGGTGAGAAGTTTGCTGTAATTTTCAATATTCAGTGGACATTGTTGTGTTGTCATTAAAATAATACCCAGAATATAAATTAATTTTAGTATTCTCGCGGTTATTTAACACTACTTCTAACAGTGGATGGGTAAAAGACCTAACCCACATTCCAGGGTGGCCTAATTACAAGCAGTAGTGTGCTGGATCACCTACATTAATCAGAGATCTGCCTGTCATCATCTCCACTGAAGGAAGAACTGCAATAGATACTTGGACTGGTAACATATCACAGTGAGACACCTGAGGAAATAGTGGTTACTTGTCCAGAGAAGAGTCCTGTACAGGAAGGGAAATACCCTATGCCAGAATATGCCTGGTACACAGATGGATCCAGAAGAAGCAATCCAAGTAGGTGGCGAGCTACCGCATACCATCCCTCAACTGAAATGATATGGTTCGAAGAGGGGAATGGACAAACTAGCCAGCGGGCTGAGCTATGAGCTGTGTGGATGGTGATAACTCAAGAGCCTGGCAACAGCACACTGAACATCTGCACAGATAGTTGGGCAGTCTACCAAGGGCTCAAGTTCTGGATAGCACAGTGGGCCACTCAGGATTGGATTGATCCATGCCCAACCTATCTGGCGCAAAGATATGTGGGTTGATATACGGAACATTGTTAGGCACAGTACTGTACAAACATACCTCATCTCTGGACATCAACCCTTGCAATCATTGAGCAATGATGAAGCTGAAACACTGACTCAGGTCCAATGGTTAGGAAGTACATCAGCAGAAGACATAGCTCAATGGCTGCATCGGAAATTATGACATGCAGGACAGAAAACCATTTGGGCAGCAGCTGAAGCATGGGAGCTGCCCATACAGTTACCAGATATTGTCAAGGCATGTCATGACTGTGACACTTGCTCATGAATGAGACAAAGACCTTGCCAGAAACTACAGCCCATCTCACTAGAGGACATAACCCATTACAGCAATTGCAAATTGATGATATAGGTTCCCTTCCTCGATCTGAAGGGGCCAGATACGCCCTAACTTGTGTTGATACATTGAGTGGATTGATGCAAGCCTATCCTGTAGCAAAGGCAAACCAAACCTATACCATTAAAGTTCTAACTGGGTTGATGGTGTCATATGGGACTCCTGAGATCACTGAGAGTGACCAAGGTACACATTTCATGGGTGCAACTGTGCAGAAGTGGGCTGAAAACAACAACATCAAATGACAATTTCACCTGCTCTATAAGCCAACGGGAGCATGCTAATAAAAAAATATAATGGGATCCTGAAGGCTGCTCTGAATGCAGATTCACAGTCCTTATAGGGGTGGACCAAGAGGCTTTATGAAACCCTGAGAGACTTGAAAGAGAGACAAAGAAATGACAGATCCAATGCTTTAAGAATGTTGCAGACAACTTAGGCCTCCCTGCCTAGGATACAAATCATAGGCAAGGACACCTCATTCAAGACACAAGTTGGCACCATGAATCATCTTGTGCTCCCTTCTCCTGAGGACCTAGAGCCCAGAAGACACATGGTAAAATGGCCTTGGAAGGTGCAAGCAGGACCAAAATTGTGTGGTCTCCTTGCATCCTGGGGGAGATTGTTAGAGGCTCCAGTAATCAGTGCATTGCTAGCAGAAGTAGTAGTTGACACCCCTGTTTTCATTGCAGAGGGGACATTAATCATGTCCATGTGGCAAATTAAAACCCTCCTTTTGATACTTTACAAGGTGATTCAGCCACAAATATCAGGCCAAAGGGTGTGGTATTGTGGACCAGGACGTGCTCCGATACAGGTGGAGGTATTGACTCAAAACCATAATACAACCTCTATCCTATCATGGAGGGCAGAGCTACCCCTCCCCCTCCTCGTACCTATTAAACATCTATTTTACACTCTTTGAGGCTGTAAGTTCACAGCACAGCCAGCAGGAGCAGCATCACTCCAGCAAGCTCCAGTGTCCATGAAATAACATCGTGACACCCTGTGGTGTACTGCCGAACTTTTGGGAACTGGCAAATGTGAATCAGAACTGCTACTGGTCCTTGAAGAAGATATGCCTTGAGAAAAAAACATCAAGTACTGGCCCAACAGAACTGCAGAAAAGACTGCCAATAATTGCCTTTATTGTCTTAACATTCTACATTGTGGCAGGTATTGTGCATCTGTGGTGATGTATTTTGAGCTCTGGAAAGCTAGCTGAAGCTTTGAAGAGTCCAAGATGGCAGAGTACACTCAGCACTTTATTTAGGATAAAACTTATGTTTCAGCCACTCCAAATGTAGTATATTTCTTTGCGCTTGACAGCATATTCATTATATCAGAATAGTCCCCAGAGAAAAGGTGATAATAAAGACATCCATGAAGAGTAAAAACTGAAATCTACCCCATTTATTTTACAAAGTATGAATAGGCTTCATTTTTCTCTCATTCATACTGAATGTAGAATATTGGCTATTTACAAGCTCCATATGAAACTTAGCAAAATTATTAAGAAATTATCATTTATCTGCAGTGTACAAATGTTACAAGATGATAGCTTTTGACAGGCTGGCTGAACAATGACATTCTAGGTCTCCATATTCAGTTCCTAGCATTATGTGTAATCACCTGCACCTGAAGGTTACCAGGCTATCAAGGCCCTCTTTGCATCAACAAGAAAGCAATAGATACTTAGTTTTACTTCTTTGGTTACCCTGAGTGTTTTCAGAAAAAAAAAAGCATAAGGCATAAAACATACAGTGATTATCTTTAGCTGTGATTTAAACATATGCATTAAATAAACAGTATAGTTGTATTGTTGAAGTGTACAAATTCACAAAAAATAATTTGAAAATGAGCCCTCATTATCATTCATAGCTGTAAGAAGGAATTTATTGTGTGTTCCATTCATAGTCTATCGCCTCCTTCTTAACTGCATATCCTAGCAAGTATCAGCACTTGCTATTTAGTAGCCCTTCATGTATTGCATTACTTTTACTGCTCAGACAAGACACATCCCTGATCAAAATTTGGTAATAAGTGGTTTTTGCATAGCAGCAAGAGATAATTATTGCTGACTAGAAAAAATATTTTCAGTGAGCTTGAATCATAAAAGAAAAAAAAAAAAAAAGAAATCATAGCCTGCCTGCCTTTTTGCAAACAAATTTTGATAAGGACTTTTATTTGTTTGATGGCATTTATTCCATCATGATCAATATTTTTTTCCTCCTTTTGTTTGATTATATTTAAAAACAGCTGAATTGGGAAAACATCTGTCTTCCATAAGTTGTGTAGGAATACTTACTAGTATAAATATTTTAGCATTTTTATTAATCTTGCTATGCACTGTTCTGGGGGACACAGACAATTTCACAGCATTGTAATAAAGTATCTGTATTTTTTATTATCAGCAAGACGGTCTAATCCACAGGTGTCCAACCTTTTGGCTTGCCACGGACCACACTGAGTGAACAGGAATACTTTGGGCTGCATAACAAAAATCACTCTGAAAGCAATGCTTCCTATATTTTCATGGATCTACAACTAATACAAAGAGCACAGTAATACTATTTGATAGAGACGATGCTCAGCCCTCTTTTTCAACATATTAGCTACCATTAGTTATTCATTTTCACCACTGTTGAACAAGAGTCTGCATGCCACTCAGAAAAATCTGCACCAGCGGATATGTCCCACTGTGACTGTTGTCACTGCTGAACTGCACCACCCACCACCTCACTGTGCTCACATCCACTGAATGGTCTCCATAAACTTTCACAAATGTCAATGAATGTCACTGGATGCCATTTTTGTTCTGCATAGAGGGATTCAATCACACACCTTTGTTTCATCTGCACTTCCAATCAGACAACATTCTGTCAGACTATCCGTCTTTTGCTGTCTGTAATATGGCAATAAAATGTAACAGAATATTGTCAGGAAGGTTCAACCTCTGCTGCCATACCACCAACATCCATCTCTGACATCATGGGCCACCATAATAAAATAAGAGGTGCTACCTTCAGAGCAGTTGTTATAAAATAAAAAATGTAGTTCATGTTAATAAGTAGCAAAACTTATTTAAGTCTCACTATTTTCTATTAAAACAAACAAACAGATAACAATAAAAACAAAGAATTTATGGGATATTTGTCTTGTTTTTGTGAAGCCAGTGTATCAGTCTGGTTCAATTGCTGTAATTCTCAGTGAGTTCTCAAGGTGTTTGTCAGATATTTTTGATGAAATTTTACTCCTGTATTTCATCCTTGAAAATAATTTTTCACAAATATATGTACTGCCAAAAAGTGTGACATGAATAAGGAGTAATTGTGAAGGGAGGAATGTTTTTCCCTGGTAAGATAGTGCTTATAAAAGTAAGGCCACATGGTCAGATTTTTGAGTTGAATTCTGATTCCAACTCTATACACTCCATTTGAAAATTCCCAGTAATGTATTTATGTCTACTGAAGATGAAGTTACAAATATACTAAAAAAATTAAGTTTTTTTTAGGCAATCTTGATTCCTGTTCTCAAATTCCTTTTTCAAAATGGAAAGAACAGCTGAATATTTTTTTACTGTTCAGTGCATCTACAAGAAGGGCTGTAAGGAGGACCCGGGGAACTACAGGCCTGTTAGCCTGACCTCGGTGCCAGGGAAGGTTATGGAACAGATTGTCTCGAGGGAGATCACGCGGCAAGTGCGGGACAACCGGGGGATCAGGCCTAGCCAGCATGGGTTCACGAAGGGTAGGTCCTGCTTGACCAACCTGATCTCCTTCTATGATCTAGTGACCCGCCTGGTGGATGAGGGAAAGGCTGTTGATGTGGTCTACCTTGACTTCAGCAAAGCCTTTGACACTGTCTCCCACAGTCTTCTCCTGCGGAAGCTGGCAGTCCGTGGCTTGGACAGGTACACTCTGGGCTGGGTAAGGAACTGGCTGGAGGGCCGGGCCCAGGGAGTGGTGGTCAATGGAGCCAAATGCAGCTGGCGACCGGTCACGAGTGGGGTTCCCCAGGGGTCGGTGCTGGGGCCTGTCCTCTTCAATATCTTCATTGATGACCTGGATGAGGGCATTGAGTGCACCCTCAGTAAGTTTGCAGATGACACTATGTTGGCTGGAAGCGTCGATCTGCCTGGGGTAGTGAGGCCCTACAGAGGGATTTGGACAGGTTGGATAGCTGGGCTGAAGCCAATGGGATGAGGTTTAGTAAGACCAAATGCCGGGTCCTACACTTTGGCCACAACAACCCCAAGCAACGCTACAGGCTTGGGGCGGAGTGGCTGGAAGACTGTGTAGTGGAAATGGACCTGGGGGTGTTGGTTGACGCTCGGCTAAACATGAGCCAGCAGTGTGCCTGGGTGGCCAAGAAGGCCAATGGCATCCTGGCTTGTATCAGAAGTAGTGTGACCAGCAGGAGTAGGGAAGTAATTGTCCCCCTGTACTCAGCTCTGGTGAGGCCGCACCTTGAGTACTGTGTCCAGTTCTGGGCCCCTCACTACAAGAAAGACATTGAGGCCCTGGAGCGTGTTCAAAGAAGGGCAACAAAACAGGCTCCTCACATGAGGAGCGGCTGAGGGAGCTGGGATTGTTCAGTCT
The DNA here is from genome assembly GCA_037305975.1 of Chrysolophus pictus. Lineage (NCBI taxonomy): Eukaryota > Metazoa > Chordata > Aves > Galliformes > Phasianidae > Chrysolophus > Chrysolophus pictus. Next base: position 1,422,240 of record CM074577.1, read on the forward strand.
GGAGAAAAGAAGGCTCAGGGGAGACCTCATTGCTCTCTATAACTACTTGAGGGGGGGTTGTAGCGAGCTGGGGGTCGGCCTCTTCTCTGGTGTAACTGGTGATAGGACTAGGGGGAATGGTTTCAAGCTGCGCCAGGGAAGATTCAGGCTGGATATTAGGAAATACTACTTCTCTGAAAGAGTGGTCAAGCACTGGAATGGGCTGCCCAGGGAGGTGGTAGAGTCACCGACCCTGGAGGTGTTCAAAGAACGATTGGATTTTGTGTTGAGGCATATAGTTTAGCGAGAACCATGGGTGATAGGTGGATGGTTGGACTGGATGATCTTATAGGTCTTTTCCAACCTTAGTGATTCTGTGATTCTGTGATTCTGTGATTCTGTGTGGTGTTTAGATAATGTATCAAAATGCATACCCTTATTTGCAATATCTAGATCTGGAACAACACTGTCCTCCCTGTGTCCTGGTTTCAGCTCAGACAGTGCTCATAGAGCACTGACATTTGGCTGTTGTTGAGAGATGGGTGCATTCTCAGGGCAGGGTATGGACATTTGGTGGGGCAGAGCCACAGTGGCAGCAGGAGGCAGATGGTGTGGGGCAGGGGCAAGGCTACACTGCCAGCTGTGCTGGGCCACATGAGGCCCATGGCCAATGTGTTGCCATGACCTTTTAAATACATGGAAGAATTCAGGTAGGAAAAGACCGTAGGAGTTGACCTTACCCAAGCTGCTACTAAGAGAACTGCTACAATTGAATAGAACCAGACTACTGAAGACTTGAAAAAGAATGCTAGCACCACTCGTTTTTCTGAATCCCTGAATAAATTTTGACCTGAATTCCTTTGTCACCTCAGATACCTAATTGGAACAAATTAGAACTTATACAAGCCTGATTTGTTTTCCATTTCTCTGCTGAAATACTGGTCCCTTTATGGAAATAGGTACTGTGGAAAGTAAGGATGTCTTTATGGTAAAGACATATGGTATGCTGCAAGTTGTATCAGAAGAGGTTTAGGTTAGACTTAAGGAAGAACTTTTTCTCTCAGAGAGTGATCAGGCACTGGAATGGCCTGCCAAGGGAGGTGGTGGAGTCGCCATCTCTGCAGTGATCAAGAGGCGTCTGGATGAGGAGCTGCGAGATCTGGTTTAGTGCTTGTGGTAGCAGTGGTAGTGTGAAGATGGTTGGACTAGATGATCTTATAGGTCGTTTCCAACCTTGTGATTCTATGATTCTATGAAATGTATTTCAAGCTCTGCTGCAGCAATTTTTAGGCCAAGCTCCTCCTTCTCTTTGCACAGCATTCCTCTGGCTTAATATCATGGATGCTGTATGCTCTGGGAACTTCTCAAACGTTATGAGTTAAACTAACAATGCAAGAGTATCTGTATTTCTCTTTACCTTGGTATGGCTGATAAAGCCTCAGGTATCCAGCTCCAGCAATGAAAGAACTGTCAACATACTTTTTCTGAGCTTTCCTTGTGCCTATTAGCAATGAGACTGGAGTCTCACAGAAAAAACACTGTTCTTTCAAATCCATAAATCTGGCTTAAACTGAAAGGCTTATTCAGGGATTAATTGTACCTAAGTGCTTGCATAGGATCAAATACAGCCAAGATGAGGCGTTGGGCCTTATTGAAATGCAACAATAAATAAAAAAAAAAGGTTAGACTGCCACTCTGCAAAGATTGTTATCAGCAAATAGCATGAATCCTGGTGGCTGTACTGTAATGTGAAAAAATGCAGTAATCAATGTCTGTGTGCTGTCAGGGAGGTGTAGATTTTTCTGTCTCTAGGTTTTGCCAAAGCAAATTTTGCATGTGAAATGCAGCCCTTTTGCTCAGCAGAATTACTCACACAAACTTTCCAAGCCTTCAAATCAATGCTGCCTTCACCTTAGGTAAGAAGTAAGTAAGAAAGTGAGTATGTCACCAACTGTATCACTGATACCAACAATTATTGTTCCTCATAAACAGCATCAGCCATACGTGGCCTATAAGACACTATTTGGGATTCAGATTCAGAAAGCTTTTGAGCTTCTTTTGATGCTGAAGACAGAAATTGAAGATATTAATTGCACTGCTTATAGCTTCAGCCTCTCCATCTGAATGAGATGCTTTGTGATTTCTATAAATCCCAGAAGTATGATGCTTGAAGCTGAAATATATTTCCTGACAGATTGACAAATAGGGCAATTTTTTTCCTTATTATATCTGTTGGAATTGCAAACATTACCACTTAGAAACGCCATAAAAACCTATATTTATACATAATGGTATTGTTTCCAGAAATGCTTTGAAAGACTTTCTCCATTAATATTTATTCTTCTTGTCTCACACAGGGAAGTTATTTTTTGATTATGTATAACATAACCAATGTCATTCTAGAAAACACTGAGAAAGATTGTATAATAAAAAAAGCTTAATTCTGCCACTGTACAATATGGAGATAAAAGAAATTTTACTATTACTGTAGAGTCTGACAGGGACAGTAGTGATCAAAATTGCAGATAGGTGATTTTTTCCCCCCAGAATGTGCTTGGAGATAATGACACTACTGTATTTTTGTTGTACACAAATGATTTATAACAGAATCATATGCCATATGTTCATACTAATTACATTAAATACAATCTGAGATAAAATCTAAATCATACTATATTTGTTATGCTTCTGAAAATCAGACCATCACTGTAGATGGTTTATTAATTTGATTATAATTTCATTAATGATTCATTTATTTTGTGACCATCAAAAAACCTGAAGGTGCACAAGTCCATGGGACTCCGATGACATCGATCCACGAGTTCTGAGGGAAGTGGCGGATGAAGATGCCAAACTGCTATCCATCATATTTTTGAAAGATCATGGCAGTCTGATGAAGTTCCCATCAACTGGAAAAGGGGAAACATAGCCCTCGTTTTCAAGAAGGGAAAAAAAAGATGAACCAGAGAACTAGAGGCCAGTCAGTCTCACTTCTGTGCCTGGCAAGATCATGGAGCAGATCCTCCTGAAGGCTCTGTTAAGGCACATGGAAAATAAAGACAAAGTGTCTGGTGGTAACCAACATGGCTTCACCAAGGGTAAGTCATGCCAGACAAACTTGGTGGCCTTTTATGATGGAATTACAGCATCAGCAGATAAAGGAAAAGTAAATGATGTCATCTACCTGGACTTGTGCAAAGCACTTGACACTGTCCTACACAACATCCTGGTCATCAAATTGGAAGAAAATAGATTTGATGGATGGACTACTCGCTGAATAAGGATTTGGCTGGATGGTCTCATGCAGAGTCTGATGCACGGACTCAGATATGAATGATTCAAATCGTTTATTACAAGTTCTCACATCACTTATGTATCTTCACAAGTATTCTTTTTCTAGCTTTCTCATCCATGCCTACAACTTTCCCATCCACCTTTACATGTCAACAGAGCATTCTACAAAACACTCTTCAACTATTCACACAGGCACTTATCCAGTCAGAGCTGTGAGACGTTCTCTCTTCTTCTAGAGGTGTCCTTGGTTCTCATGCTGTTTATCTTGCTCCACAGCTTCTGCTCTGAACAGTTTTTCTTGTATTCCCACAGTTGCACTCAGAAAGTTGCGGTCAGTGGCTCAATTTACAAGTGGAGATTGATGATGAGTGGCGGTCCTCAGGGATTGGTGTTGGGACTGGTGTTATTTAATATCTTTGTAGGCAACATGAACAGTGAGGTTGAGTGCAACCTCAATAAGTTTAAGTGGCACCGAGCTGAGTTGTGCAGTTGACATGCTAGAGGGAAGGGATGCTACCCAGAGGGACCTGGATAGGCTTTAGAGGTGGGCCCATTCCAACCTCATGAAGTTCAGTAAGGCCAACACATGAAGTCCTACACCTGGGTCGGGGCAATCTCAAGCACAGATACAAGTTGGTGGAAAATAGTTTGAGCACAACCCTGAGGAAAAGGATTTGAGGATGCGACTGATGAAAGATTCAACAAGATGTGGCAATGTGCAATTGCAAACCAGAAGTCCAACCGTATCCTGGGCTGCATAAAGAAAAGTGTGACCAGCAGGTCAAAGGAGGAGATTCTGTTCACCTACTCTGTGGACAGACCTCATCTGGAGTACTGCATCTGGTTCTGGAGCCCCCAGTGCAAGAAGGACATGGAGTTGTTTGAGCAGGTCCAGAAGAGGGCCCCAAAGATGATCAGAGGGCTGGAGCACCTCCTCTATTAGGACAGGCTAAGAGAGCTGGGACTCTTCAGGCTGGAGAAGAGAAGGCTCCGAGGAGATCTTACAGTGGCCTTTCAGTACTTGAAAGGGACCTATAGGAAAGCTGGAGAGGGCCTTTTTGGAAGGGCAACAAGTAGCAACAGGACAAGTGGAAATGGTTTTAAGCTGGAGTGTAGATTTAGACTAGATAGAAGGAAGAAATTATTTACTGTGAGGGTGGTGAGATGTGGAACAGGTTGTCCAGTGAGGCTGTGAATGCCCCCTCCTTGAAAGCATTTAAGGTCAGGCTGAATGGGACTCTGAGCAATCTGGCCCAGACAGAGGTGCCCCTACCTATAGCAGGCTTGCTGAAACTGTATGATACTAAAAGTCCCTTCCAACCCAAATCATTCTATAATTCTATGATTAAAACCTCTGAATTTTAAACTGGAATCTGGAATCCTGCCATGAAACAATCTTAAACGAGATGGTATGCTATTTGTTGAATCAATGGAGTTTTAATGTCAGCAACATTCTTCTTGTGAACTATCTACACTATTGTGTAACTTCAGTTGCTCTGAGCAGAAGTCAGATCAACCTGGAATTCAGATGGGAGGAAGCAAGTATGAGCCTTTGTAAAACAAAAGCAGAAAAGAGCATTCTTGTGCATCTCTTGATTTACTGTCCATTACCAGTGGTTTTACATAAATTAGTGTGTGAATCGTTATGCCAGTGCGAATGTCACAAAGATGAAAACCAGCAGTTCTCCCTCATGCTTTTTGTGAAATAATTTGTGACCCTAAATCTCTCTTCTCAGAGATGTGACCTACTTCTCTTGTCACTGCAAGGCAGAGATTTTCAGAGACATTTTTATAGAAACAGAAGAGGTTCCATGCACAGTCAGTGTAAAGGGCAGTGCAAAGAATCCCCCATGTAACAGTGTAAACTTGTCAGGAAGAAAAGAAGTGGGTACAGGTAACTTAACGCTGAATTTTGAGCAATGACTTATGTATCCAAATTGTATTTGTAGCTCTTTTATGCAGTTTCAATGTGCTTAAGGATGCCCATGGTACTGTCAACATCTTCCTGTGCGAGTGACTAGAAGCTATGAAGCCTCGTTTCTGTTTTTTTTTTTTTTGTTTGTTTTTTGTTTTTACAGTGTTTTATTGATGCAGTGGGCTGAATTAAATTCCAGCATCAATAAAGTAAATAGATAGAACAAAGTGTGTGGTTTGTAATGTAAGGGAAAGCAAGTACTTCCGCGATTTATGAGCTATAGCAGGTATATTTAAGCATTTGATTTTAAATATTCAATCTTTCATTGGCTAGCTTGAAAAGAGGTTACAGAACTTATTATTTCTGTCAGCGATGGAAGAAAAGCACTTGAGTACAGAACTAATCCAGTGAATAGGAAGGACCATAAACTGTGGATCAGAAGATAAGATTCTGTTTATAGCTTTGCTATCTGCCTTTTATTTTTTCTGTCTTCACAGTGGAGATAGTACTTAACTGCAGAAAGAAAATATTTTGTGATCTATAGCTGAAACAACGATGTAAGTCTAGGTATTATTTTGGTACCTTCTTTCTCCCCCCTCAAGAAAGTAAAACATGTGGGAGTTATTGAAAATAATAAGATAATTATTATACAAAGACTGAGTTTAGATGTTGAAAGCATGTTATAACTTATTATATCTAGTATTTCCCAAATACTATGTCAGTAAGCTTGGTTTGAAAACATAGCAGAAAAAACTCGTAGCAGGATAAGCTAGCCACAAATAGAGTAGCACAGCTGCAGTTTTCTTGAACGATAACATAGCAACATACATAGATGTCACAAGTTAGTTTGGTTGCACAGCTTCACAGCATTCTTCACACTCTGATTACAATACAACAAAGGATGCTGTTACTCTCCAGACGAGACTGGGTGATGCAGTGCATTTACAATGGGGAAAGTGACAAAATACAGTGTATAGGGATTTTGGATACTCTAACTGCTAAGTTATTAGGATGTCAACCAGTCAAATAAAACTTTTTTTCGGGCTTTAAAACCATCCTCTCATTCATTCATTCATTCGTTCATTCATTCATTCGTTCGTTCATTCATTCATTCATTCATTTATTTATTAAGATGCCTTATAATGCAATTAGAGAGCTCCTGGTGGCACTAATTGGATCATAAAGCGCCTTCTTCCTGTTCCAGATGAGGAGAGAGGAAAAAAGGATCACTTCATGTCCTATTTGTGCCTGCTAAGATGTTTGTTAGACACCCTACAATTAAATCATAAGAACTAAGAGGAAACTTTAAATTACATACTGTAGAGCTAGAACCTTGGGTGCATATGGCAGAATCCACAAACTCAGATTACAAAAGCCTAATATCCACCTCTTGACACACTTTTATATCCTGGAATAGAAAAGGAAAAAGACCTTTGTTTTTCTAGTACCCTGAGTTATTTATATTATTTCTCAAAAGTGTGGACTAGATTTATACTAGGCTAAGTGCAATTTCTCACTGTACATGCAATGTTTTTTTGACACTCTGGCTCAGGAGGGAACCTAACAGCAGATGTAAAAAGTAAAGGTCTTATAATTACTAACAACTCCTGGGCAATGATCTCTGAAATGATGCAGCCCAGCAAACATAAAGAGGTGAGGACTGTGGAAGTTTTATCCTCTCTGGAAGCTGATATAAAGAAATGAGAAAATTATAATTCTAAAAACAGAAACTGTATGAGAATATTTTAGGCTACAGTAACCCCTAAGCAGTCCGAGGCAGAGAAGAGTCAAGAATACAAAGAGATTTCCAGGAGATTGTTGTACTGCACTCTCAAGTATTCTGCTTACTATAGAGCAGATGTTGGTCTCCTTCTCATGCGTTTACCAACATTAAATCAGTTGCACACAGTGTATAGTCTGGTAAAGAGCTTTTTGATCATATTTCTGACTCCTGTACTAACTAGCATCAAATCTGATTCAAATGCACAAAAACTATGCCCAGTCAAATAACACACTACCAAAAAGTCCAAGGGTGTAGAGAGAAATCTATCATTTATTAACAAGTCAGTCTGTGAGAGGTTCAATAACTATAAATACATACTTGAGTACTCCCTCCTACATTTAGAATTGCACTGGAACTTCTTCATACCTTGGACTATTTTGAAATTCCTCCACGTAGATTGTTCCCGTTTAGAATGTAGCTTTGACTTTAATTCATAGAGACGCTTAGGATTCATCTAAATGCCTTTATGAATTAGAGTCCTATTGAAATCAACCATATGTAGGCTTCTAAGTGTATATGTGAACCCAGATATTTGCTTTTTTGGGGTAATTCCTGGACTTCTCTGCAGAGACTTTCAACAGGTTTTTTTTCCTTGTACAATCATTCTGCCATGAAAATCTATATAGAATGAGAGTGTAGAGCCCACAGTGTTAAGAGGCAAGAATGATTCTGTGAGCTGCCTCACAGCTGTGAATCCTACTAAAATGCCAAAGAAAATTGCAAGCATTTAGTCTGACAGTATTCTGGTACCTCTCTTTATCAAAATTTAAATCAACATAAGCTCAATGGAGCAGTAAACCATTTCATAATTCTATGCTGGAAGCACATTGTATCTGGTATGAATTGAGATGTAATGCTCCAAAGTGTTGCTATGAAATTTTATCATTGTAAGAATGCCAAAATTATTTAAGGAGAACACTTTGTAGCAGTTTTCAAAGCAATCAGAAGGAAAACATAAAATCCCGATCCATTTTCATACCTTTTTTCCTATACTACTGTTTATACAATAAAGATCTTTAGCTTCCATGTTCAAGAGATTGCAAATGACCTGTGAAATAAAATCGAACAGTATGAGACACATGGCAATAGCCATTAAATTTCTCCAGTATGCTATAATGATAAAAACAGTAAGTACTGGGGAAATATAATCAGCAAGGTATTCAAATAATTCTAGAGCTCTGCTAGGAGTAATTATTTCTTAACAGGGTTTTTAAATTTTTAGAAAAGAATTTACAGAAAAAATCTTTGCCCACCCACATTTTTCAGCTTGTCAGTCAAAACGTTTAAATGCTATGACATTAATAAAGAACATAGAATCTATATTTACACTTCATTTTGGATCAGCTTTAGAAGAAAAACAAATGAGTATTACTAATTAAACATTATGGAGCTGCTAACATTTTACAGAACTAACATTAGCTTGTGAAAAGAAAAGAGAAATAAGAGGCAAGTTGATAATTGATAACAAAGATGTTAGTGTCTCTAAATCTCTAAAATGCTATGTGACTGTATTTGGAGCGTCACAGGTCAGCCTGGTTTGGCCTACCTCTGTGATGGGGGTGAAGGGACCCAAGCCCCAGGAAAGAGAAAAGAGGGGAAGGAAAAAAGGTGGAAAGGTGGGCCAAATAGGGAAAACAGCAGCAACGGGCTAAGGGAAAAGGCTTAATTTACTGAATATAATAGTGGAGTGTAAGATCATACAATATAATACAATATGATTGGAATTGAAGCTAATAAATCAAATAAAATGAGAGAGAGGAGTTTCCAAAACTGAAGTCCTTACTTTAATACTGCAGGCAAGATGGCCAGGGAGAACAGAGAGCAAAGAGCAAAGAGGCAGTTTTGTGACTCCCAGTGAATTTTATCTTTCCCTCTGAACAGAAAATAGAAATGAAACAATGAAGTCTTCTGGGAGTTGTAGTTTATTCTTCTCTTCTAAGACCAAGAGACAGGAAATATCTACAATCCATGGAACTACAGCATTAACTTTTTAACCTCCAGTACACTACACGATGTTATGATGTGGAATGCTGATAAAAAATCATAAAATGATGATATTCCACCTATTATTCCACATCACTACCTCATGCTTAATAAATCATAGAACATTAAGTAAAAACAAACAATAATTAACATGCTTTACATGCTCTCACACACATATATATGTACATGGAATTACTGACTGCACTCTCTCAATATCAAATTCCCTTGTGGTACTGAACATTGCCATTTTTCTGCTTTACCCACCAAGTGGATCCAAGTCCCTGAGTAAAAACAGTTCCACTGAGAGGTTTGCCCTTGCCTGAAGCTGGGAAAACCCAAACCACTTTCCCAGCATGCTCTTTACATGTACTAACGACCTTTTCTCCCTCTCTAGGGAGCTGAATTGGAGAGAACCATCTCAATTGATAGATCCTCACATACTGACCAACCATGTGATCACTACATGATGTTAAGAAGTAGAATACCAATCAAAAATCATAAAATCATGACAAAGAGAAAGATACGTACTAGAAGAAAGTATCTAAGACTGCTGTAACTTTCGATGCTGTGTCAGACATGATGATACATTTTTTGGCCCTAACATTCCTTACTAATGATCATACTTATCAGAAATTGTTTTCTCACTGGAAACCAGCATCCATATCAATGGTCATTAACCAGTTCTGCCTAAAACAGAAATTTCTATATAGGCTATTTTGCCTCGTTGAAGAAGGCTACAGCATGATTAGGAGAGATCAGAACAATATGTCTGTCAGGGGCAATGACACTGCACAACATTTTGACTTATGTCTCACTCATTCTGCCCTTGAGATAATAAGATAAACAAAACCAACAGAAATTGATACAGAACAACCACTGCTTTACCTGTTTTACCTAAATAATTACTGTTTTTAGCTGCTTCAGCATCAGTTTATAGATAAATTTTTTTTTGTGCTTTTTTTTTTTTTTTTTTTTCTTAAGGAATAATAAACCTCTGAATTGTTTGTCCTTTCCTAGAGTTGGAAGGAGTCTCTCTGGTGGATAAAGGCATGCCTTGTCACTCTATAAATTTCAGCTATTGTTTAGCTCAAGTATATTACTTTAATTTTGGATCACAGATAGAGGAGGCAAGAGACCAGTGATTGAAGGAGGTAGGTGAGATTAGAGAACAAAAATCAATAAAAGTATAAACAAAAAGAGGTTTTCGACTTCAATCAGGTGATTTATTACACATTTTGTATCTTTTTTGTAATTAAAGATGTTAATGTAATTCTACACAATTGGGCACACTTTGCTTTGTCTTCAGGAATACCTGGTGCAAGCACTGAAGTATAAATGTATAACACATGAATTGAAATAATATTAGTGGGGAAAAAAAAGAGAAAAATAGAGAATAGAGGAACTTGATTACAAGAGATGAATGCAGTATCATGAAACTGATTGCATATTCACAGAACAATTCCTTATCTGTTGACTAGGGAGAGGTTTGAACTGTGGATAAAACTTGGAGAAAAAAAAAAACAGCCTTAACCAAAACCAAACAAAAACCAAACAAAAGAACCCACACTGGCATTTTGCTGCTTAAAATCTTCTGCAGTCTGTTTGCAGAATTACATGAATGAAAGGCAGTAGAAGAGGCTACCCTTTGTCAAATCACTGTTTTCTATTTAGCTAGGCACGGGAAAGCTTATAAGCAGGCCTTTGCTGCTACTGAGTCTTTGCATGAGAAAACCTTAAAGCAGCAGAATGCATGCTGGGAATTTATCAATCCTGTCCTGACAGGACTTTTGAACCCTATTGGAGATATTATCTGCAGCTATGACTACTGAGATATTAACTGTGGCAAACAGCCACATGTTACAGCACTTTGGAATGGGACAGGTCTTAAGAAAAAGTTGGGCCAGATGGGCTACTCTCCTGAGAAGTAAACCACAGCTTACTAAAAATGTCATGGCAGTCTAGTAAACTTTGCAGTGACTGGTATGTGAAACATAACCTCAATTATTTAAAAAGGAGAAAAAAAAGACGATCCCAGGAATGACAGATCAATCAGTCCCTCCTCTGTGAGCAGTATCATGGAAACTATGCTAATGCACAGGAAAATATAGCTATGAATCGCTTCAATAAAGGCAAATTGTGTCTGGCAAATCTGATGGCCTTCTCTGATAGGGTTACAGCATTCCTGGTAAGGGAAGAGCAACTAGTATCATCCACTTGTACTAGTGCAAATCTTTTGACATTTTCCTGCATGACATCCTTGTCTCTAAAATGGGGAGATGTGGATTTCATGAATGGACCACTTGACGGATAAAGAATTAACTGGATAGCTGTATTTGAAGCATATTGATCAATTGCTCTATGTCCAGGTGGGTACCTGTGATGAGTGGCTCTTCTCTTAGGACTGTATTAGGATCAACATTATTTAAATCTTTGTCAGTCACATGGACAATGAGGTCAAGTGCACCCTCAAGCAAGTTTGTGGATGACACCAACCTGTGGTGTGGTTGAAACGCTGAAGAGAATAGATGCCATCGATATGGACAGTGGCACGTTTGAGATGTGGGTCCATTTGAACATAATGAAGTTCAACACGGGTAAATGCAATGTTCTTCCCTTGGTCAGAACATTCCCTATTCACAAAGATGCTGGAGTACCTTTCCTGTGCAGAAAGACTGTGAGAGAAGAGATTGCTCAGCCTGGAGACACAGTGGCTTACAGTGGCTTTCCTGTACTTTAAGGATGTTTTCAAGAAAGATGGAGAGCGGCTCTTTAAGAAGGATTGTAGTGACACAACAAGAAGTAATACCTTTAAACTAAAAGAAAGTGCACTTAGATCAGATATTTGGAAGAAATTCTTAACTATGAGAGTGGTAAGACACAGGAACAAGTAGCCAGGAGAAGCTGTGGATACCCCATCCCTGGAGATGTTCAAGGCCAGGATATATGGGACTTTGGGCACCCTAATCTAATGGGAAATGTCCCTGCCCATAGCAAAGGGGTTGGAAATGGATGATCTTTAAGGCATTATGAGTAGATATTTATATAATCACATAATTCTTTTAGAAATGTCTTTATCTTTAGTCCAGGAGCCACTCCTAAAGTAAACAAATAGAGAAAGATTCCAGATATCATTTTGTATGATTTCTTTTGAAGTCCTGCTAAAGCCTTTCACCACCAAGTAGACTTTTATTGTCATATTAATGAGAATCCTTTTTTGAACATTTTTTCTTGTACCCTGTGGAATAATGTCAGTTCCTAGGGGATAAGGAAGTGATCATTCAAGTTCACAGCAGATAAGATTTCTTCCTACATTTGCTATGAAACAGCTATGAACAACGTTGGCCATGATGGTCCTTAGTAACTGCCTGATTGACGTAATTTCTGGCTCAGAACTGATACGAAGATGACAGTCTAGGCTACATCCCTGTATACTGACTGCATGCTCTTTCTCATAGAGTTTTCTGCATGTTATCACGTGGAATGGGAATGGTTCCTTATATTGCCTGGAAAGTTCTTAATTAGACCCATATCTTTTTGTAGCTAAGATATGCCATGTTGCATCTTATCTTGGATGAGGATTTACCCTATATCTAGCTGGATGCAAAGCAGTTTGAATGATGTGAGAAATCTTCCTCATACATGATCTTTATTTTCACTTATGATACTTTTTTGATATGCCAGGTCCAGGTGATCCTTGTAAAATATTCATTCACCTTGTCTTCTTTTTTGGTGTTTGAGGACCAGAGCAGAGGTTCCATGAGCATTTAGCAATATTACATTAGAGTGAGACTGATAATAGTTGTCTTTTGAAAGTCTCAGAGGCTGTGTGTGTATCTGGATTGAGGCAATGTAAGCAGTCCAGTACTCTGAGATCTTTACACCCCCTACATTGTCCAGCATCCACTATTAAACTTTTTAGATCATTAAGAGCTGGGATTATAGCTTGCAAACTTCCTTGTTGCAAGTTCAAACAGAACTTATATATCCTTTACATATAAAAGTAAAATATATTCTTTCAGTCACTATTAATGGTTTTGTAGTCCAATGAAAACTAAGATGTGTTAACCATACACAATAAGTATGGTTCTGCAGATCTCAATGGAAAATGAATCTGTCCATGCAGGTAGTAAGGTACAAAGAATGAAAAAGGTCTCTCAGTTCAGACATTATTCACTAGCATCTTCTCTCATGTTAGTAATCCAGAGCTTCAAGATTTCTGCACAGCTATGTCACTAAAAATCTATGCAGCTTCTGACCTTCATGCTCTTTTACAACTCTAATAGAGAAACCAAAAAGAGCAAAAAAGGTGATTTCATTCAAATTGGCTTTACAGATTACCTTTCGCTGAATATGGATATGGATGATGCTTCAAGAAAAACATAAGTTAGTCACAGAAAAGCTGGACTTTCTTTCGAAAGGAAAGTTATGTTAATGAGGTTTTTATACAAAAAAGCAAACTTTGCCATATAATTAATGATTTAATAGGATATATGGAAATTTTAGAAAGCAAAACAAAATAATGTCATTTAAGTTCAGATTAATTCATTCCATTTTGTGTTTCAGTTAAAATAGATAAGGAAAATAAGTGTCAGTATTCATTGGCAGAGTTCACATAAAGGCCATCAAGATTGCTTGGCTTTGAACAGCCCATCTCCCAACAGCAGAACTTCATCAGCATAAAATTTACACACCTGAGTGAAAAGTCAAGCATGTAGTATTACAGATCCTAGGTCCAGAACCAGAATGTGCTGGAGAAGGTTATGAAACAGATAATCTCGGGAGCAATTGTGGACCAATTAAAGGTCAACTGGGGCATCAGGCAGTCAGCACAGGTTTATGAATGGAAGATCCTGTCAGACAAACCTGATTTCATTCCATGACAAGGTGACCCTTCCTTAGGTGATCCACCCTCAGCAAGTTTGCTGATGATACGAAGTTGGGAGGATTGGCTGACACACCCGATGGCTGTGCTGCCATTCTGCAAGACCTGGACAGGCTGGAGAGCTGGGCAGTAAGAAACCAGATGAGGTTTAGAAAAGCAAGTGTAGAGTCTTACATCTAAGGAGGAATAATTGCATGCACCAGTACAGGTTGGGGGATGACCTGCTGGAGAGGAGCTCTGCAGAGAGGGACCTGGATGTCCTGGTGGACAACAGGTTGGCCACGAGCCAGCAGTGTGCCCTTGTGGCCAAGACGGCCAATGGCATTCTGCGGTGCATTAAAAAGGGCTTGGCCAGCAGGTCGAGGGAGATGATCCTCCCCCTCTACTCTGCCCTGATAAGGCCTCATCTGGAGTACTGTGTCCAGTTCTGGGCTCCCCAGTACAAAAAAGACAGGGATCTCTTGGAAAGAGTCCAGCAGAGGGCCACAGAGATGGTGAAGGGCCTGGAGCATCTCCCCTATGAAGAAAGGCTGAGTGAACTGGGTCTGTGTAGCCTTGAAAAAAGAAGACTAAAAAGAAGACTGAGATGGGACCTGATCCAGGTCTATAAATATCTAAGGTGTGTGGAGCAGAGTGGTGAGGCCAGACTGTTTTCAGCGGTGTGTGAAGACAGGACAAAGGGAACGGCCAGTAACTGCAGCATAGGAAGTTCCACACAAATGTGCACAAGAACTTCTTTACGGTGAGGGTGACGGAGCACTGGAACAGGCTGCCCAGGGAGGTTGTGGAGTCTCCTTCTCTGGAGATATTCAAGACCTGCCTGGACCTGGTGTAGGGAATCTGCCATGGCAGGGGGTTGGACTCGATGACCTCTGGAGGTCCCTTCCAACCCCTACGATTCTGTGATTGTCTGGTCCTGTGACCCGCTTAGTGGATGAAGATAAGGCTGTTGATGTGGTTTACCTGGACTCCAGTAAAGTCTTTGACACTGTCCCCCACAGCATCCTCGTGGTGAAGCTGGCTGCCCATGGTTTGGATGGGCATATGCTCTTCTGGGTGAAGCACTGGCTGGATGGCCGAACCCAAAGAGTTGTAGTCAGTGGAGTTCAATCCAGTTGGTGGCCGGTCACGAGTGGTGTCCCCCAGGGCTCAGTACTGGGGCCGCTTCTATTTAACATCTTGATTAAATATCTTGATGAGGGAATGGAGTGCGCCCTCAGTAAGTTTGCAGACAACACCATGTTGGGAGAGAATGATGACCTACTTGAGGGTAGAAAGGCACTACAAAGGGACCTAGATACACTGGATCAGTGGGCCAAGGTTAACTGTATGAGTTTCCATAGGGCCAAGTGTCGGGTCCTGCATTTTGGTCACAAAAACCCCAGGCAACCCTACAGGCTTAGGGAGGAGTGGCTGGAAATGTTCAGGATGGAAAGGGACTTGGGTGTACTGATGGACAGTTGGCCAAATATGAGCCAGCAGTGTGCCCAAGTGGCATCCTGGTTTGGATCAGGAATGGAGTGGTGAGCAGGACTAGGGAAGTCATCCTGCCCCTCTACATAGCACTGGTGAGGCCTCACCTCGAGTACTGTGTTCTGTTTTGGGCACCTCAATACAGAAAGGACACTCAGGTGCTAGACAGATCCAAAGAAAGGCCACAAGGCTTGAGAAGGGCTTGGAGAATACATCCTACAAGGAGCGACTGAAGGAACTTTTCCAGCCTTGTAGTTCTACGATTCTATGACAAAAATATCTTTCTAATGGAACAGAAAATATTGACTGGCTTCTACACCAGATCCGGATGACATCAGCAAACATTTTCCATGCAAAGATACAGAGCACAAGCAGACAACAATCAAACAAGACAAATAACAACAATAACAAACACCTTAAAAAACCAGTACTTTAGTTCTCCTATAAAGATCCTAAGGAATTGATTTAACAGCGTGTTAATATGCCTTTTTTGTGCCTGTGTGTTTCCAGCTACTATGAAGACATAGAGTGACGCAAAAAACAGCTCTAAAGACATTAAAATTTTAAGCCAAATAGCCTTTCAACAGAATTGCTCTTATATTAAGATTTTTATTCTAGTTTTTCAGAGGCCAGAGTTAAGTATCTGAGAGCTTTTCTGAATCTATTCAACTTGACATCTCAATGTCATGGTTTTGAACACCTGACAGAACTAGTTCCCAGCCTTCCAGACATTCTAAGATCTGTCACAGCCATGAGTCATCTTAAATCCTAAATCTGAAAGTCAGAGTTGATAAGTCTGTTGACAACTCTTAAGATTATTTTCCAATTGCTGCCCAGCATAAGCTACAATAGATCACCTTTTTCTTAAGTCTTCCCTAGTTACTCATATGCTTTCCTACATAGCATCTTGAAATGATATTCTATTTCTTGGCTGAGAATTCCTTTTCCAAGGTCTTCTGGTTTTGAATATACACTGGCTTCTTACTTTGTTTTCAAACCTGATATCAGATGTTTGAATAATGTACCATGGCAGCTTAATCCATCTGTTTGACTAGATGCATCAAGGTTTAATAGATAAAAAGTTTAATAGATAAAAAGATGAAAAATAAACGAGTGCAATAAAAAAAAAGGAAATAAATTTTGCCTCCAGTATGACAAGGATGTAGGAATTATAAATAAAAGCTTTTCTTTTTTGTTTTAATGAAAAGCTGATGAATAAAATAAATCTTATAAGCACAGAGAACAAACAAACACTAAGGATTAAAAGAATTGAGGTAGTTTCTGGAGCTATATTGCAACAGATTAAAACTAAAATTAATAGTTACCAATCTATTCATTCTTCTCATCCTCTCCCCTCAATAAACTCATGTTTTCACAGAGTTAGATAAAAGATTTTTTCCTGCTTGGGAAAATTATCTTTCACCTCTGATTGACCCAGTATGTTGTCACATCATTGTGAAGTAAGGGGAAAAAAGGTGCTTCTCCTGTAGAGTACCTTAATAAAATGAGATAGCTGCCAGTGACAAATATAGAGAAACTGCTTAACAAGATGAGACCTCCAGTTCTGCTACTAGTTGAAGCTTTGCCTTTACATTTCCCATACCTATTAATGGAAGTGAGAGTTCAATAAAGATACTAAATTCATCACAGATAAAGAAAGATAAAAAGAAAGAGAGGAAAAAAGTCTGTGAAAAGGTGAGTAGCCAGCAGAGATCTATGAATAATTTAAAACGCACCTTTCTCTTCTGATATGGGCAACTTCAAAGTGGTCTTGCTTGGCAGATATATTTCAACTGTCAGAGCAAAATGAAGTGCAAAGTCCTGCAGAAATTTGAAGTTTAATATTCCTCAAAGATGCTTCAACAGAAACTTTATTGCTATACAAAAGCATTTTAGAATTCATGCATGTATTTTAGAAACCATGCATGTATTTACTGATGGCAGTTATTTTGCAAGGAATACATAAGTAGTAAAATCTTCATTTAGGCAGAGAATCTTTAACATCAAACTATACATTTTCACTTAAAGCTTAGATAGTAGTTCAGCCACAGTTTGAGTTCACATAGTTGGAATTCAGGCAGTGATCCCAGAATGAATTCTATGACCTATGTTATGCAGGAAGCTGAGTGAGATGATCATAATGATCCCTATTAGGTTAAAAATAAAAATATTTTGCCAAGAAAGTCTGTCTTACTATCAAGAAGAGTAAACACTGTGACCGAGTCAAATTAAAGCATTTGTTTTAATATTATTTTTCCTCCTTAGTTGGAAAAAGAAAATACCCCAAATCCAAATCTTACAAAATAGTCCTGTTAAGCAAGGAAGTTAGTGATGCAATTGTGATGAAATATTGGTAGCAGTATTCAGTGTGAAAACCTGCTTTTCTGCAGAATCATTCATTATGAATTGTTTATTCTTGCTACATGTTATGAGAGGAAATTGTATCACCTTAGAAACTTCTGTTAAGCAGCTGAACTATAGCAAAGAATAAAGTTTAACAGGTGAATGAACACCTGGATAACTTTTTTTTTAGAATTATATTATGAATGTGAGAGCTAATTGCTTGTTACAGTATGAAGTAATGTAGCAAGTATTATAGAACCACAGAATGGATTGAATTGGAAGGGAATTAAAGATCATCTAGTTCCAGTCCCTTCCTATGGGCAGGGACACCTTCCAGCAGATTTAATGGATAATAATGAAGAAACTAATTAAAATTGATGTCTTGTAATTCTGCTATGCATTTCACTCTTTTTATTTTTTATTTTGCAGCAGGAAGAAACTGCCATAAGACATTTTCATCTTAACAGATAGATGTATGTTTTTCAAAAAACAGAAGAACCCAGAAAACAGACTAGATTAATATGAAGAGGTTAAAACATTCATAAAGAGAACCAAATAGTAATTATTTATTTATTTTTTAAAGCAAACATCATTACTGAACTTCCAATTTTTCACATCAAAAATTAAGAATAAAGTAAAATCAATTATGCTTAAAAAAATGGATACATTGTGCACACAAATACAGAATTAGAGAAATAAAACTGTCCAAGTTCTGGCTGGGATACAATTAATTTTCTTCATACTAGCTGCGATGGTGCTCTGTTTTGGATTTTTATGAAATGCAACAACACTGCTGTTTTAGCTTTTGTTAGCAGTGCTTATACAATTTTTTGTGCTTCTCTGCCAGAGAGGAGCTAGGGGTGTACCAGAAGCTGGAAGGGGACAGAAACAGAACAGCTGATTCAAGATGACTAAAGGAATATTCCAGTCCATACAATAGGATGTCATGCTGAACAATAAAATTGGGGTTGAGGAAGGGGATCATTTTGAGTAAAGGCATTTGTCCTCCCAAGAAATAGCTACGTGTGATGATCTCTGCTTTCCTGGAAATCTGCCAGCGAGAACTCACGAATAAACTTCTTGCTTCGCTTCCATGTGCAGCTTCTGCTTTACCTATTAAAGTACCTTTAACTCATCCTCAGACTCTCACTTTTCCAAATCCCAATCTCACCCCATTAAGGGTGAGCAAGCATTACGGAGCTTCCTGCCAGATATAAACCATAACATCAGTCAAAAATCATTGTGCACATGTATCAAAATGCTTACACATTTTACATTTTTTCTCATATTGTTTGGAATTGATAACTGTTGGTACTGTATCCTCAAAAAGGTAGTTTTCCTTAATATTTCTGTGAATTCTCAAGCACAATCAATAAACTCATTTTTATGCCATTAATTTTTTTAAAATGCTTGACACTATAAGAAAACTAACAAGATATTTAGTATACTCACCATAAATATTCAATTTTAGGAGATGCAGCTCATTTTACATATTAATCAAAGTATATTTTGCTTAGTAATACATAGATGTTATCTAAGAACTTCATAGAAACAATGCAGAGACAAGGTATTTAAAAGTATTATTTTAAAAGTATTTAAAATATTTAAAAATAGTAGTATTTTATTACATTTCAAGATAAATAAAATTAGTAAAACTTGCTATTTCTTAATTCTGCATTTATTTATGCAGAATATATCTGTGGCTTGAATGATTAGACTCAGTAGTCATATAATGAAAGATAATATATCTTCTGAATTGTAATATTATGAAGAAAAGCAAATCTCATGTAAAAAAGCAAGCAACTCAAAATGAAAACACATGGTGAAAACTATTACTTTTCCAAACAACCTAACAATGAAATCAGAAATAATCTGATATTACTTTTGAATTAAACATATTACTGCTGAAAGTACCTGCATACAGTGGAAGTACTTATTTGCTGATTGCATCCATGTTTTCTAGAAATACTGGAAATCCCAGATTTTTTTTTTTTTTTTGAAAGTAAATACATGTATATGTAAATCTTGTACAATGCAGTAATAGAAAAAATGGAAGAGGGGTATTTTTTCATTCCTCCCCTCTCCCCCCTCCCAACCCCCAGCTTTCAATTTCTTTGATGTGGTCCTGATATGAACAGACCAGTGGATCTTCATCACTTTCCCTCTTTTTACTCCAGGTTAATACAATTACTGCACAAAATGGCTATTGCCTTATTCAATTGAAACCTAGGCTTTGTCTTCTGATACTGTCTCCAGAAGAATTGTCTTTAATTGCAGTTACAAATGCTCGTCTATGGTAATTAAAGCATTTAATTTCTGTCCACAAAGAAAATAATTCTGTTGATTCTGTTGATTTAAGAAAAATCTTCAATTTCCAGAAGCAAAAAGAATAATATGCTGTACAAATATATGTAATTGAAATATGACATTTCTTATTATCAATTCAGTAATTGTGTCAATGTTAATATCATAGTATGAAAATAATATATTTTTTTATGACTATGGTAATATATCCAATTTGTTGGAAAAGAAAAACAGGACATTTAGTTCCACACTGGAAGCCTGGACAATGCATCTGCAGACACTGGATACTGGATAGCTGGGAAATTACCGGACAGACTAGGCATCTTGAATGAACCCACTTTCTATCTTTGCAGCATCTTTTCTTTGTAGGTTGTCCGAAGGTCTTTCTTGTCTTCTCTCTGTCTCTTTTTAATTTCAAAGCTGCCTCCAGAGTTTTCTGACACATGCAGACAAATCATTTCTTAGCACTAGAGTGTCACCCTATATTTATCAATCTAATCCTGTGTTGTTTCAATGCTCTGTGCAAGTACAACACGTAGTTCACATGCATTACTAGAAGATAATTAGATATTGCCGTTCCCGCTCTTGCTTTGTAATGTCTTTAGAAAGTGATACTTAATAGTTAACTGTAAAGTGGCAGTGGCCATCAGTTTCTCTTTTTTTTTTTCCTGGAAAGATCAGTGAGGAAAGTGCAAAAATGTATATTTGTTTTATGTATTTATCTAACACAAATAAAAGCATTAGTTGCAACCAAGGCAACTGTTGAAGAGAATTATAGCACCATTGAAAGCACAGTTTTTGAAGTAATCATTTCCTGTAAGCAATTCATTGGAGACAAACAGCACAAAACTCATCTGATTATGGATATTTTTTCAAGTACATGAATTTTGATTTTTGTAGATATTCTCTATTCTGTCTACAGATTTTAGGCACATGCTTTCCCCTAAGCTATAGGTCACTCATGTTTTGAAGAAACAAATGTCTGTCAAGTCTTTTTTTTAAGTATGTAAGCTTGATCAGAGACGCATTTCACATGCTCAATTCCAACTGATTTTGAGAGTTGCTACATACATGGAATGCATCATAATTATGCCTTAGTCTTGTTCCTTAGAGCACAGCACAAGATTTATGCATTGAAAAGACTATTAAAACACAGTTGTGTAAACATGACATTGCCTAAGCATATTGAAATGCATCTTCCTGGAGAAACATTGTCTTTGAACTGTGCACTCTTTGCATAACCAAAACCTCTACTATACAATACTATACCAGATTATTTCAGGATTCAGAAGGCAGGTGCTAACTATCAAAATTCAAAGCCTTGGAAATTCCACTATTTTACTCCACAAGAATGGATTCTTGAGTTTGCATACTATTTTCTTCTTTTAGTTTTCTCATTAAGAATATTATGGAGGAGTATTGTGTGGTATGTCACCATGGGAAAAATGATTGCAAGAGAACAGTCCACAAATAGACAATGTAAGTTAGAAAAGTTAGCAAAATATGCCACTTTCTACCATGTTTTCTTATTCTATTAAATAAAAAAATACACAGAAAGAAAAAAATAAGAATAAGTGTTTTTCAAGTCATTAAAATCTCACACTACTTCTCTCACTCTAATCCCATGTACTTTCCTGAAAGTTCTTATTTACTTTGTATCTTCAGATAAAGACCTATGTCTCTCATTACCAAGCTGACAGAGTGTGTAAATAGTTAACATGAACAACAGTATCAGAGCTTTTTCAAAACTCAGGGTGTTGTTACTGACTTGAAAGAATATACTGTTTTTAAGGAAGTTTGATGACTGATGTGAAGACAGGTCTGAAATGCTTCAAAGTTTGCTAATAAAGAGCAACATAAGTTAATGAAAATTGATAGAATCGGGCATAATCTTTATAACAACTCTAATTAGAATAGGTAGTTCTACTCATTTGTAGAGGGGAAGTTTCCCCCCTCCCCCCAGAATTTATATTGGTAACATTCAGAAATCTGCTCATTTCTAACAGCTAAAATTGTTACACTGCATTTCCTTGCAGGCTTTAGATACCTCCAACTACTGGGGGAAGTACTCTGCATACTCAATAATCCTTGAATAGCCTGCAGTTCTCTTCTTCATGTTATAGTCTGGAAGTTTTGAAAAGAGATTCTTCATGAAAGGCACAGCATGATAATTATTCTTTTTTCCTCTAATGAAGATTGTTTTCTGCATAAGAAGAAAGTGAGTAAGTAAACAAGAGACTTCAACAAAATTATCATCCAAAAAAGTATCAGAAAATACATTATGTTGTAAGGGGAGATATTAAAATCTGAACATTTTAATTCCTTATGAAAGCAGCATACTGAAATGTTAGCAAATATTCTGAGATCTGAGGCTGAACAGAGAGGATAAGAGACAGGGTAACAACTGCTTGCTTTGGTTTGTTCTGCTGCCACTATTACTGGGTTTTGCTATGAGTGGGAAGGGCTTCTATTTGACTGTTTACAGGGCTCTCTCACCATCCTCAGTGGGAGTATAATACAGTCATAGTTGATACATTATTATTGATGGGTAAGTTAACCTGCCAGGATGGAAAAGGAAAAGAGGAG
Source organism: Chrysolophus pictus (assembly GCA_037305975.1). Classification (NCBI taxonomy): domain Eukaryota; kingdom Metazoa; phylum Chordata; class Aves; order Galliformes; family Phasianidae; genus Chrysolophus; species Chrysolophus pictus. The sequence continues at coordinate 1,444,782 of CM074577.1, forward strand.
CTCTTTTTTTTCCATGGGATGGGAAGAGGGAATGCAGTCTTGGAGAGTTTGTATAACGTACAGTTTACTTTTTTTAACAGTAGGATACACATAATCCTAATAAACAAGAGCTCTCACATGTACTTGTTTTAGAGGCAAACTTAAGTGCAAGTTTACAGATGCAGTACTTCCTATAAATTGGTCCAACAGCATGTCATAAATGGATGAAAGTTCATACATTTTAAGTAAAATAGTTGCCCCCTCAGTTTTGTTGCTCTGAAAGGAGAAAATGGTTTGGCCTGTGGCATCCTGTAGGAGTGCAAAAACAGTCTTTCAAGGAAAATGGTAGCTCTTAGAGTCAAAGATACAGAGAATTATGACTTGATGAAAAATCATAATGTAATTTGAAACCATGTGATTTGCCTTACTGTGTTTTCTGCAAACTACAGAACTTAGTACATCACAGCAAAACTTAGAAAACTGTGAGTCATTCAGGACTTAAAGGAGTTATTTGTGTTTCTGATTTCTTTCTAAGCATTTCAGCAAAGTTATCTTAACACTTCTAATAGCTGTGACAAATTTCTCTAGTTGATGCAGTGTATTTCCAGATGATATCATGGACAATAAGGTACATTCTAAAAGTTATTAATTCATTTTCCATTTCTTGACAATTTCTAGAGTATTTTTCAACTTTTTTTTCTACATTGGCTATTTGCAGAAATACAGCAATAAAGGCACTAATTTTGCTGTTTTACTTCTTTTGAAACAGCTAATATCTATCTACTGACAGATCCAGTCAAAAAACAGCTCTAGTAATGTAATTTAAAACATGGATAGTACTATGCTTATTCTGCTTCTGTATTTTGGAACCTATTACTGTTCAATTTAATACTCTAAACAAACTCATACTACATCCTATTATTCAGGAACAACCACCTGCCTCCCCATCTCTTGATTTTAGTTTTAAATACTTCCATTATGAAATCTTGAAACTCATTACAGTGACCGTCTTTCAGCACTCATTCTGACACTCAGAACAAAAATAGGGGAAAGCACTGTTTAAGTTAGTAAATTATTCCCAAACAAATTCTAATTTCATTATCCACTTGTTTTTAGCTCCCATGTAGCTTTACAACTTTTTTTTTCATTTACATATTGTCATTTTGTTTGATAGCTTGTAGACTTCTTTTGTTGTTTTCCAAAGTTTTACTTACAGTCTTCAAATCTTTTGAAATTCAGTTCAGCATGTGAACTGTTTACTCTACTGCAAGTTACCTCCCTAGACAGAATAGACATGGAAAATGTGATTTAAACTCCCAGACTTTGGGCACTTTTGTCTGATGATTTAACAGGACTACTACAGATTTTAAAAGTGACAGGTTAAGAAAAATATTAGACATTTCACCTGGAGGTCACGTCAACAGATATTCTTGAAATCATATTTATTAACAACTAGTTAGGTTGCTTGAAATATCATTCTTATTTTGATGATGCTGCAAATACTACGTGTTGGCCTTCAAAAGTGCCTTGGGGGTCTTTATTATCTCTACATACTATTCTTCAACTATTCTGCCCCATGTGGGCAACTGAAATGTCTTACAAGTTAGATTACATCATTCAAATCTGAGTCATCATTTGGAGATCTGCCAGAGGCATCATGTGACAAAACTACAAAATATTCAGAACTCAAAATACAGTTTATAATATTATATCCAACACTAGATAGGAAAAATATGCTTCCTTATTTACACTGTTGTAGAAGTCATTAATTTATTCTCCACTGTAAGACAATATCTGACTCTTTCATTTTTATGATAGGACACACTCATCAAAACAAATATTTAAATGGTCTATCAAGAGGACCCCTATGAAAGGAGGCACAGCTGGCTCTTCCGTACTACAGTCTAAATCTCAGGAGGTGTGATGGGAGTTTGTTTCAAACATGATACATGCCCTCACTTTGAGTACAGTTTGTACACTTTTCACTTGTAGTCTTCTGTAGACTTTTAATTACTCTGGTTCAAGAACTTTGAGGCTTCTCAGAAAACTACTGTCTCTCACTTCCCCAGTTAACAAAGATAGTATTTTTACTTTGCAGGAAAGTTATGAGGATAAGGGTACCTGCCATTACATAGAAAGAAGGAAGTAATGCCTTGTTTCACAGTTTCCCAAACACTCAGAAGGAAGGAATTTTTCAGTTAAGTCTGATAGGAAATCAAGCTCTTTAGAATAAAGATTTGAGACTCCACAGATCTAAAAATAAATGTATGCTCATTTATTATGTCATGACACAGACTACTGCTCACTGGGGAGGAGCAGAAATTAAATGGAAAAACCTTTTAGGGCTGCATTATTCTGTAAGGAAGGCCAGAAGCTTAGGGATCTCTATTTCAGGAATTGTTTGATAACCAAGTACCCTCACAGAGGCACAGAGTCTTGTCTGTCTGTTGAGAGTTTGTACCTCTAAGTAAGGAACACTAGGAAAAACAAACAAAGCGCTATTACTCTACCTAAAGAAAGCAGATCACCCTGCACCTGTTTTATATTTAGCCAGTATTAAAGGCCTAAAAAACTTTTCTTTTTCCTACAGCTGGGAGCAACTTAAGCAGAGAGTTGTTCCTCCTGATAAAACCAAGGTATTCAGATCCATCCCTTACATCTCATTTGCAGAAGCAGGAGATTAAAGTGTGGCTCAGCAGAGATTTTTCCACAGGTCTCCATCCAAAACATGAACTTTCTCCATTGTTCAACTTTATCTGTGGCAGGAGAAGCCAGCCTTGTTCCTTCCTCTTTCTGACACTACAGAAAGCCTTGAAATAACTTTGATAATGATTATGGCAAATTGTATCTAATCCCAGGGAGATTAGCATGACAGGGGATGTATTTAACAACTATGGAGCCTACAGGTAACAATAGCTCTCTAGATGTTTTGTAGTTTCTCTATCTGAAAATGAAAACAAAGAAGTTGGCAGAGATTGACACCAGTACATTCAAGCAATATTGGTTCAAGAAGCAGTATAATAACATTGCCTGTCAAATCTTTCACAAAATCAAAGAACAATTTGAATTCACAGGAAGTGCCATCTAAGGAGAACACATTTCCACAACTATTAGAGAAAAATGTGAAAGGACAAAAGAACAGCATACTACTAAGCTACTGCCAAATTCTTAGAATGATCAAACCTGAAAAAGATTAAATAACTTCTAAAAAGCCACTGATACAGTTGGAAAGATTAGTGCAGTGATACAAGAGCAAAATGACAGAGAAAGAATGCTTACCCACCTCCAAGGATCTAGATTTACAGGGAAAGACTCCACAAGGGCAAGATCTCCAAACAGAAACTCTTCCACAGTGGCAGTCATCCCTCAAATGGGGGTCTAAGAGAGGTGGAGCCAGGCTCCACCCCTTCATATAGGTAAATTGCTTTCACCTGTGCTCCCAGGGCTGACTGGATTTTTTCCCCAGGTGCTCAGTGGTTCAGGCCATGACTCAACACTTCCCATACAGCCGTTCTTGGATTTTTTCCTCCTTGAAAAGGGAGGTTATGGAGGGCTATTAAGGTTACACTTCTCTGGTTGAAGGAACTAGACTGCCATGACCTTTCAAATAGGATGGATAGTGGCTTGGAAACTACACGTGCATGTTCCCTCAGATCTCATGGATGGATCATGTGGGGTCCCAAGTAGTCATGCATCTTCGTGTTTTTAGATGGTCTCATACTTGATCCTCACTTACAGGGGACAGATCTTCCTTCTCCCAATTCTTACTTTTTCTTTTTGCAATGCAGCTAGAGCTCTTGCTGGTGAAGACTGAGGAAAAGAAGTCATTAAGCACCTTAGCTTTCTCTGTATCCCACATGACCAGTTCTTCAGTTTCTTTCCAGAGAAGGCTCACATCTTCCTTAGCCTTCCTTTTATCACTGATATAACTGTAGAAATTTTTCTTGTTCCCCTTTATTTCTCTGGCTAGATTTAATTCTATCTGGCTTAGCTTTCCTAACCTCATTCCTGGCTACTTGGACAACTTCTTTGTAGTCCTCTCAGATAATCCATTACTGCTTCTGCTCCATGTGGATTTTCTTATTGTGCTTATTGATCCAGGGAGGCCTCCTGGCATTCTTCTACCTTCCTCTTTCTTGGGATGCACTGCTTCAGAGCCTGGAGGAGATGGTCCTTGAGTGCTTACCAGCTTTCTTGGCCCCCTCTTCCCTCCAGGACTTTATCTTATATCAGCCTGCCAAGTACTTTCCTGAAGAGGTCAAAGTCTGCTCTTCTGAAGATCAGAGTAGCAAACTTGCTGTGCACCTTCTTTGACACTCTAAGGATTTTGAACTCCACCACTTCATGGTCACTGCAGCCAAGGTTGCCCTTGAGCTTCATGTTACTTCCCAGCCCCTACTCACTGATGAGGACAAGGTTCAGCATGGCATCTTTTCTTGTGGATTACTGTACCACTTGGAAGAGGAAGTCATCATCAGTGTATTCCAGGAAACTCTTCAATTGCTTGTGCCCTGCACTGTTCTCCACCCAACAAATATCAGGGCAGTTGAAGGTCATGAGGACCATATTTTTTGAACACAAAGCTTCTTCCATCAGTTCAGAGAGGGCCTCATCTACTCAGTCTTCTTGATCAGGTAGCCTGTAGCACACCCCCACTACGATGTCTCCTTCCCTACGTTCTCTTTAACTCTAACCCATAAGCTCTCCGTCAGCTCCTCATCCACCCCAGGAGGAGCTGTATGGACTTCATTTGGTCACTGATATAGAGGGCAATACCTCTTCCCTTTCAACCCTGTCTGTCTATCCTAAAGAGTTTATAACCATCTATTCCTACATTCCAGTCAACTACATCATAGCCCTGCAGGCACATGCATGCCTGTAACATTTCCTGCTTGTTCCCCCTGCTCCATCAGTCAGTGTACAGGCATTTGAGTTGGGTTCCCATTGAGGCTGATTTACCAATTGGAGTTACATTATACTGCACTTCAGGTGCTGTCTTACTGGTCTGTGATCCAGCTCCAGGCCCAGGGCATCCATTACCATCACTAGCCTCAAAGTGGGATGGATTGAGGATTCCCTTCCCCAGTAACTCTAGTTTAAAGCTCTCCTGACTAAAATGGAAAACTTGTTGCCAAAGATGGTCTTCCATTTCTCTGAAAGAAGAACCCCATTCATTCCCAGAAGACCATATTTCTCAAAGCTGGTTCCATGGCATAGGTAGTCAAAACCTGTTCATGACACCACATCCTTCACAATTTATTGATTTTCTTGATTTTATCAGGCCTTTCCCTCCTCATCCCTTTAATCAGGAGGATTGATGAGAAGACTACTTGTGCTCCTGAGGCCTTCACTGGTCTACCCAGCTCCTTGTAGTTCCTCCTGATATTCTTCAGGTTGCTCATAGCTGTGTCACTGGTGCCTATGTGAAAAAGCTCAGCAGGTAGTAGTCAGTGAGACTGTCATGGATTTATGATTTTTGCTATTGGTATTCCACATCATAACATCATGCAATACACTGGTAGTTAAAGAGTTAATGCTCCAGTTCTTTGGGCTGTCAATAGTTCCAGGTATACTTCTCTCAGAAGAGAACTACATACCCCAGAGGACTGTTTATTATTCTGTTTCTGTTTTCTGTTCAGAGTGAAAGATAAAACTGTTCACAAGGTCATGAGACACCTCTTTTCCCTTTCTGTTTGTCTCAGCCATGCATGCTTCCTAGCTCATGTCTCACCTTCTGCATTAGAGTAAGGCCTTCACATTTTAGACACACTCTCTCTCATTTTATTTGATTTATTAGCTTCAGTTTTAATGATACTGTATTATATAGAGTTATCTTGCATTCTGGTATCTTATTTAGTAAATAAACTTTCCTCCTCAGATCGTTGCCGCTGTTTTGGCTCCCTACAATTTCCCCTTCCCCCCTTCCCCAAAGCATGGGTTCATAGGTCCCTCCACGATGTTAATCACGGAATTGGGCCAAACCAGCCCATGAAGAACTGAAACATGATTTCTGGCAGCCCCACTGTCACATCCTTGATATGAACCCCTGGCAAGTAGCAGACCTCTCTAATTAATGTATCAGGATGACAAACAGGTGTCCCTCTACCCCTCAGAAGAGAATCACCCACCACTATCACCCACCATTTTTTCTTAGTTGCATTAGTTGTTAGTAACATGGGGCTTGTCTTGCTGCTTTACGCATTCTGACAACTTACTTGTTACAGTTTGTTTTTCCTCCTCAGTCTTCAGAATCATAGTGATTTTGCAAAGGTAGAAGAGGAGGAAACAGAGTCCAGCCATTTGCCATTGGTTGATCCAAACTGCATAGGAAAAGGGCATAGTGGGCTTTTGTACAATGCACATTCCAAACTGTACCCTCATTGTTAGCTCCCGTCATCAAGTGATGTGGAAGGAGAATAACGTTTTGTGGGGCCCTGAGTAGCAACAGACAAAACGTAATGTACTACTGGCAGCCTCCACTCCCATACCAACAACATCCACCTCTGAAGTCAGAGAATCATGGAATCATTTGAGTAGAAGGGACTCTTAAAGGTCATCTAATGTGGTTTTGTGATTTTCTGTTGTTGGTATTTCACATGATAACATCATGTAAAGCATGATGGGGAAAAGGGATAATAGAGTATATTGGACTGTGTGGGTTCAATGGTCTGGCACATCAGAACCACAGGAATATAAGGCACTGATGGACACCAGTGCACAGTGCAATCCAATGGCATTCAGTTATAAAGGGACAGAATCAATTTATATTTCTGGAGTGACGGGGGCTCACAAGAATTGTCTGTGTTGGAGAAGGAAATAAGCCTCATTGGTAAAAACTGGCAGAAGCAGCATGTAGTGACTGGCCCAGGGGCTCCATGCATGTTAGGTATAAATTAACTCAGAAGGGGGCATTTCAAGGATCCCAAGGGGTATCGATGGGCTTTTGGAATAGCTGCTGTAAATACAGACAGCATTAAACAGCTGTCTGTTTTGCCTGACCTGTCAGAAGATCCAACTGTTGTGGAGTTATTACAGGTACAAGAGAAGTAGGTACAGATCACTACAAAAACAGTGCCCAGAGGGGAGTACTGCACCAACAGGGATTCCTTGCTTACCATTCATAAGTTAATTTGTCAACTAGAGAGTTAGGGAGCGGTCAGCAAAACTCACTCACCTTTTAACAGTCCCATATGGCCAGTGTGTAAAGCCAGTGGAGAACGGAGGTTGACAGTATCGCAGAATCACAGAATGGCCCAGGTCGAAACGGACCTCAAGGATCATGAATCTCCAACCCCCCTCTCACAGGCAGGGCCACCAACCTCCACATTTAATACTAGATCAGGGTGCCCAATTCTGTAGATTAGATTTTGATTTTTCAATAAACCTCACTACAAACTTAGCTGAGTTTAAGTATGGATTTAATGATGAAACGACAGAACTTTCTGCAACTGCAAATTCATCTTATAATTAATTTTCACTGCTTTTTGCAGTAGTCCAGGTTGTTTGGTTTTCTACTGATTAAATATAGTGTGAACGGAAATGGCTTATATAACATTTTAAAAGTTAGTAGTACATATTACAATCATTAAATCAAAGGCTTTTGAAATAAAAAAAGAATAACACAGTGGAAGCTTAAGTGCAGTTATTCACAGATCTTTTTTTTTTTTCACTTTAATAAAATACTTGCTCATGTCAACTAGATCATCAGAATTGCCTTCTAAGCAAATAAAAAATGTGTTACTGTAGTAACTATGTAGTTACTATGAATATGGAGTGAAATCTTTGTTGGCTTCAGGAGGAACAAAGTTTTAACTAGAGATTCCTATTAAGCTAAAAATGAAAAATTAAAAAACACTGCAATTCAGATTTCACTGAATATCATATGATTTTCATTTTATGCTTATTATTGTCCTGTTACAGTCATAGTAATTTTTTCATTTAAAGTAGTCTAGTGAACTGAAAATTTTCCATCCTTATGTTTTAATACAATTTTAATTGTTAGATTCCACAAAGCTAATCCAGACGTTGAAACACAAAGCACCTTGTCCTTTAATTTCAAATAAACTGCTCTTTGAGTAAGGTTTTGTACTAGTGTAGTTCATCAAGGAGATCCTAATAAGTAAATTCCATCCTATAAATGCTGCAGCCTGTACTGTACTGTTGGAAATCAAAAAGCTCAGTGACACATGCTGGTTATGAGATGACTAGCTGTCTAAGAGGAGCAATGTGAAAGTACTTGTAAATTGTGATCTACCCTTGAGTAAGCTGTTTCTTGTTCAAAGTGTTTGTTCACAAACATATTTTGCAGCAAAAGAGCTGCGTGAGTGTTTTTCCTTGCAATATTTTGGTTCCCACCTTGGGATAAACTACTCAGCAGAACCATCTTATGGCCTCATAAAACAGAGCGGCAATGCTATTACCGCTTAACTGCACTTGAATTCAGGCAGAATTGCTTTGTTCAAAAAGTAGTAAACACTTCGACTATGTTGTTAAGTAAGGTCATCTAAGCAAAAACATAAATAGTAGACACATAGGACACTTTCATGAAGTAGATTGAAGAATGCAGTGACAAGAGGATGCAAGTAGGATGAACTGAGCTCAAAAAAGACATTTCTCAATGTTATTACTACAAATTATCCTTTTGTAGAGAGCAAGTACAAGGCCTCAGTGGCACTTTTGCCTTGAATGGCCCCATGTGAATTAAGCAGAATATACGAGATAAACATCAGCAAATTTTAGCCTTGATAAAGAAGACTTTGATTAATTTAATAACCAGCAGAAACACAGTATTCAGTCCTGTGTACATTTAGAACAAGTAGCTCCTCGAAAAATGAGTCTATTCTTAATCATTTTCTTAACACAGTCTGTTTGCATGCTCTTTCATTTCACTGGTTCTCAACTGGAGTTTGAAAGTTATGGAGTAGCCTCCCCACAGTCATGGTTAACAGTAGGAGATTTTTCGTTACATTGTGAGAGGTAGATTGTGTTTTCACAGCTTTTCCAGTATTTCCAGTATTTCTGTATGTAGCATAGGATAAGTTGTTTTTCACAAAGAAAGCTCCTGAACACAGTGAAGTTGAGACTGGGACTTTCCGACACGGGTAGAAATGGCACAGGCACTAGGTATGGTAATTATATAGGGTAGAGGAGAGTCTGGCCAATTCTACCCAGGTCAGAACTTCATTTGCTAAAAGCAACTTATCCTACACTACATACAGAAATACTGGAAATTTCCTGTGCAAAAACACAGTCTACCTCTCACATGAGGGAATTTGATGCTGGGGGAGTGCAGTCAGTAAGACCAGTATATATATGCATATGGATATGTACGTTAATTACTGTTAGTTTATATATAAATACATGTTAAGCATGATATAGTGATGTGGAATAAAGGGTGGAATGTCATGGTTTTGTGATTTTTTGTTGCTGGTATTCCACATAATAACATCATGTAAAACAGTAGGAGTTAAAGAGTCAATGTTCCGGTTCTGTGGACTGCCCTTTTTGGGCATTTTTGCTTCTCAGAGGGGAGGCTTCTCAGAGGGGAGGGGAGGAACAGCATTCCACAGAGGATTTCACATCCAGAGGAAGAAAGGTGGAGCTCCTGAAGGACACCAGCCCCTCTCCCTCTGGGTCATTCATTTGGTTCGCCATGGAGAAAAGCACGTGGTTCCCCTGCAGTCTACAGAGTAAGTCCTCGGCTTTGGACACTTTCTCATTTTGTTTGATTTTGTTGGATTTAGCAATTTTGTTGGACTGGTGTAAATGGTTAACTCCTTTTCTTTTCTCTCCTCCCCTTTGTTTTTTTTTTCCTTTCTTCGGGTCTGTACCTCCCGTCACAGACACAGACCTAGAGATAACTCTGTGATGTCATCTCATCCCACTCCACTGCAATGAACAGGGGCATCTACAGCCAGATCATGTTGCTTAGAGCCCCATCCAGCCTGACCTTGAATGTCTCCAGGGAGAGAGCACCCACCACATCTCTGAGAAACCTGTTTCAGTGCCTCACCACTATTACTATAAAAAAACTTTTTCTTTCATTCAACTTAAATCTCCCCTTTTTTAGTTTGAAATCATTTTCTCTTGTCCTTTCAGAACAAACTCTACTAAGGATTCTGTTCCCTTCTTTCATATAGCTCTCTTCAGATACTGAAAGGCTGCTATCAGGTTTCCCTGAAGTCTTCTCCAGGTTGAACAGAACTAGCTCTTTCAGCCTGTCCTCATAGGAATGGAATACCTCATGGAATACCTATCCTTCTATAATTTCTGTGACCTCATGGAATACCTATCCTTCTATAATTTCTGTGACCCTTTTCTGAATGCACTCCAACAAGTCTATGTCTCTCCTGTACTAAGATCTCCACATCTGGATGCAGTACTCCAGGTGAGGTCTCAGCAATGCAGAGTAGAGGGACAGTGTCACATCTCTTGATCTTCTGGCCATGCTTCTTTTAATACAGCCCAGGATAAAAATGGCTTTCCAGGTTTTGAGGACACATTACTTGCTCATGTCCAGCTTGCCATCCACCATTATCCCCAAGTTTTTAAGTGATTTGGCAAGTGAATATGAATTCAGAAGAAGTACATACAGAGGGGTTAATACTCTTTGATGTCATAACCACCGTAAATGCCGTTACCATATAGTTAAGATATTGAAAAAGAATATATGTTATATTTGCCTTTTCTCTCTCCCTGCTTTTTATTTTTTTATTATTATTATTATTTTTTTTACCTCATTCTAGGACACATTTGTGTGAGTATTACTAAGTTATAAACTTATATTCACTAAACACTTGCAACATGTTTCTTCAGTAGTGCACATTCACCTCAATAAGAGTAACAATAATTATGTCTAGTATTGTTCAATACAGACAATCCTAGATCACTGTAAGTAGAGGACCTGATGCTTCTGAAATAGATCTCTTTTGCAGTAACTCATCCTTGTCTCAGCCGAGTGACTATCTTCCTTTCAGAGACAGAATCCTAGAATCCCAGAATGGCCTGAGCTGAAAGGAACGTCAAAGATTTTCTAGTTTCAACCCCCTTGCTGTGGGCAGGGTCGCCAATCACTACACCAGGCTGCCCAGAGACACATACAGCCTAACATTTAATGCCTCCAGGGATGGGATATCCACAAGCTCTCTGGGAAACCTGTTCCAGTGCATCACTACCTTCTGAGTGAAAAACTTCCCCTTAATATCTAACCTAAATCTCCCCTGTCTTATCACTATCTACCCATGTAAATGTCATTCCCTCTCCTGTTTATATGCTTCCTTCAAGTACCGGAAGGCCACAATGAGGTCTCCCTGGAGCCTTCTCCAAATTAAACAAGCCCAGTTCACAGAATGGCCCAGGTTGGAAGGGACCTCAAGGATCATGAATCTCCAACCCCCCTGCCACATGCAGGGCCACCAACTTCCACATTTAATACTAGATCAGGGTGCCCAGGGCCCCATCCAATCTGGCCTTGAACACCTCCAGGGAAGGGGCATCCACAGCCTCTCTGGGCAGCTGTTCCAGCACCTCACCACTCTCTCTGTAAAGAATTTCCCCCTGACATCCAACCTAAATCTTCCCTCCATCAACTTCAAACCATTTCCTCTTGTCCTGCAGTTGTCTACCCTTTCAAAGAGTTGATTCCCCCCCTGTTTGTAGGCTCCCTTTAGGTACTGAAAGGCTACAATGGGGTCACTTTGCAGCCTTCTTTTCTCCAGACTGAACAAGCCCAACTCCCTCAGGGTGTCTTGGTAGGGAAGGTGCTCCAGCCCCCTGATCATCTTCGTGGCTCTCTCTGGACCCTCTCCAACAGCTCCCTGTCTTTCTTGTATTGGGGCCTCACAAGAGCAGAGTAGAGAGGGACAATTATCTCCCTGTCCCTGCTGGCCACCCCTCTTCTGATGGAGCCCAGGACACCATTTGGTTTTCAATCTGCAAGAGCACACTGCTTGCTCATGTTCAGTTTCTCATCCATCAGGACCCCCAGGTCCTTCTCTGCAGGGCTATTCTCAAGGACTGCTCCTTCCAGCCTGTATAAATGCATGGGATTCCTCCTGCCCAAGTGCAAAACCTTGAGCTTTGCTGTGTTGAACCTCATTAGGCTCACCCAGGCCTGCCTTTCAAGTCTGTTCATGTCCCTTTGAATGGCATCCCTTCCTTTCATTGTGTCAATCACATCAGCTTGCTATCATCAGCAAAGCTGATGAGGGTGCACTCGATTCCGTCATTGATGTCATTGATAAAGATGTTAAAGAGCACTGGCCCCAAGACAGACCCCCTGGGGGACACCACTCATTACCAGCCTCTACCTGAACATAGATCCATTAATCACCACCCTTCATCTGTGGCCTTTCAACCAATTCCTTATCCATTGAGTGCTCCACCCCCAAATCCACATCCCTCCAAGCAGGAGAGGGTGATGACTGTCACCCTCTACTCAGTTCTTGTGAAGCCCCATCTGGAATACTGCTTCCAACCCTGAGGCCCCCAGCACAGAATAGATGCAGAGCTCTTGGAACAGGTCCAGAGGAGTGCCACTAAGATGATCTAAGATGTTTTTTATTTTAACCTGTTTTTCTTTCTTTTCTTTTTTTTTTTTTTCTTATTTTTTCTTCCAAACTTTTAAAACTTTTAATGGGACATTTATAAAGGTATTTGTAACCGACCACTTTATCTGTTTCTCAGATCCATAGCAGCGTGTGCTCTTCAATGCATTCTTTATCACCACAGTTGCTCTTCTGTCATGTTCCAATAATCTTTATAACACCCTACATCATATTCTGCTTGGGTAGTTCATGCCTTTCCATTTTGTTGCTCAGTTTTTATCATATAAACTTAGCCACTGCCTAGCCCTACAACATTCACACCTCTTAAACAGTAATCACAACAAGAAGGAAACAAACAAACAAACCAGAAAGTAGGCAACTCATATGAAAAAAGTAAGAAATAAGGCATTACTCTTTCAAACAAGGCCAAAATAAGATGGAAAACAATTCCAGTTCTCCGTGATCTTCTGATACTATAGACACTAACATCTCAAAACTATTGGGAACTAAGGTCTTTATCAACCTCTCTGAAGGAGCACACAAAAAAGGAGAGCTTGTTTGGAGAGTTGCCAGACCATGAAGACCAAGATCAGACAGTATTTCTCTGAATTAAGAGGAGGAATAAGCAGGGTCTTTTCCTTATAGGAGCTGATGATGCAGAACTTGGTCACATTATTTCCTGTACCAAAGTCTCATAACTCTACCTGCTGATTTTAGCAGCTCACAGTTCCCTGTTCTTCCACAAACTACAGTGTAAGATAAAGAGAAGAGAAGCTCTGAATCTATAGGACAGAGTAGGACTCTAAGCTATACAACACCAGGAAAACAGATAGAAAATATACGCGCAATTGTATATGACCATACTAGAGGGGAAAGATGTGAGGGCTTAGGCTTATAAATAATAAATATAGTTTAAAAGCTTACCTAGTGTACTCTTCTCATCTTGCTGGTTAACTTACTTGTACTTATGCAGAACTATCCAAAGTAAAGAGATATTGTACTTTTCTAGAAAGAACTAGTTTTGTTGAATTGTGAATTGGATGTTTTAAGTAATATTTTATTAAAACTTTCCAGAGGAACGTACATCTCACAGTATGAAAGTATATTTCCTTTGCATAAATAATTTTGTAGTTTTATTAAAAATCATAGTCTCTCATAATATATACTGAAATATTAATTTCATATCTTGTGACTGAGCTTATGAATATTCCCTAAAAAACAATGCAAAATACAAAGAAAATACCACAGCTAAGTTTTAATAAGGTAGAGACTTAAGACAGAGTCACAATTTTATGATCTTTGTTATTGGTATTTCACATCATAACATCATGTAGAGCACTGGGAGTTAAAAAGTTAATGTTCCAGTTCTGTGGACTGCCGATTTTCTGGGTACCTGGTTCTCAGAAGCGGAGCTACATATCCCAGAAGTCTTTTTGTTTATGTCTTCTATTCAGAGGGAAAGATAAAGCTGCTCACAAGTCACGAGACTGCTCTCTTTTACTGCTTGTCTCAGACTGCTCTCTTTTATTGCTTGTCCCTAGCTGTCACACCTTCAGCTGTAAAGTAAGGTCTTTTTTTTTTTTTTTCCCTCTAATTTAATATTACTGCTTTTACTCTTTGTTCTCTTCTCTCCCAACCCCTTGCCCCCCTGGCTTTTCAGGCTGATGACCCTGTGGACCTGCTGTCTCTCTGTCGTGGACATAGATAGATCTAGAGATAACCATGTGACAGATAGTAAAACCATTTTTTTTTATTTTACAAAAGGTAACTTGAGGCAACTCTGACCAAATGTCCCATGACTTATTTTACAAATCTGTTGGACAATCCTTGATGACTTTTCTTTCTTTTTCTACTGGATGATATTTTTCACTGAATAAAGGACTGTTCAGAAGTCTTAGATCAAGTCTACTTGATCTAGAATATAAACCATTTAGTCTTTCAGTTGTACATTTCTTTGGCTTTTTGTTTAATAGTTGTTGTGGTTTTGTGATTTTTTTGTTGTCAGTATTCCACATCAATATTCCACATCAGAACACCATGTGGACCAGTGGGAGTTAAAGTGTTAAAAAAAAGTGCAAAAAGCAAATGTATAGTCTGCTGTTATCCAGAGCATGAGCACCTAAGTCTGTGTACTTTGCCATGTATATATCTCATTTCCCCCTTTAGCAAGGGGGGGGATCTTTCTTCAGATTACACGTCCATAAGCAAACATTAAAAAAGGAACTTATCATTTTCTTTAAATTCAACCAGTGAAGATAGAAGAGTAGTAATGAAGAAAAGTAGCTCACAGGGAGAAAGTAACTCACAGGTTACCAGGTTATAGAACACCTCCAGCCCATAAATTTTCTTATGAATTTAACACAAAGTATTGCACCAAGGAAAAAAAGTCAATAGCAAATGGCTAGTCAGTGTATTTTCATTGCTGTAGCTGGCTACAGAGAGAATGCTGATGCTCACTGTACTAAGAATATATCTTCAGTAGTGCAATTCAAAGCTAGTGTCATTTCTCTTGTGAAGATACAGAGCACCAAAAATCTGCATTTTTTGCAGTCATCAACAAAGAAGCGCAAGGTAATATCCAAGAATCAAAAACAGCAGACAAGAAATGATAGTTCATATGATAAGGTGAAAGGAATTACAGAAATCTGAGATAATCCTGACTCCCTCTGCTAATTCTTCCAATCCAGATGATTTGATTTTCTTCCACTGTGTTTCCCATAGCACACCGATGCTGTTACACACATGGATTATCAGTCATGCTGAGGAGACACTTTCCCATGAAGTAGGCTTTGTCAAAGAGCACTTTCTCATCATTGTGGAAAATTTTTTGGACTGTAGTAGGAGACAACTAGCTGTGTGGATGCTGTCCTTGCTTACGTACCAGCAAAAGCCTAGTATGTTTTCCATGTAAAACTGATAGTTCTCACAAGACATTGAGATCTAAGGTAAGCAATAGATCACTTAACATTTCTGTTTGTACGTTCTTTTTTTTTTTTTTTTTCTCCCCAATAAATACCCATGCAAAAAGCTTAGCAGGATCTGCTGAGACCTGTTGGTCTATTGAGACCATTGGGATTTGTAGGAATCACTTTTTTTTTTTTTTTTTTTTAAATCTACAGCAACAATTTCTATCTGATTAGTTAATACCTTTATCTAAAAGAAAGTGTGCCTACTTACCATTAAGTCCATTAAGTCTCTGCCTTCAAACATACTTTTCATTCCCATCTATTTCAAGGAGTAGGGGAAAACTGCTTTCCTGTTTTGTTCCCCATATCTGCCTGTTTATAGCTTCCTAATAGTGATAGATACTAAAAATGTCTCTGTGTGATATCTGAGAAGTAAAGAAAGAGGATGAATTTATCTCTAAGGAAAAAAAAAAAAAAAAAGACATCATACATGAAATAAGGTATCAGGCTTGCTTTGCATACTGTATTTTGAGACCATGTCTTTCTAAGGAAGGATCCTAGCAGAGACCGCAGGAATACAAGAAAGACTATTCAGTATTCAGAGTAGCGGCTGTTTCATCTGCGCGAGAGGGACTGTGTTCTTTCTCTGGGTCCACAGCTTGGGATCTAATGGGTTGTCTGACCCATCCTACTGATTATTTAAGGTTGTACCTAACAACAGAGGTGGCACAGATTCTATTGAACCTGCTGAACCTCTATGTTTTTTTAAAGTCTCAAAAACAGCTCTCCATGGCCCTAAAAGGCTTTGCGCTACAGTACCTGAGCAAGTAGCAGTGTCCCAGGGCCTTATGACAATTTTGTCCCAAAACACCCCATCAAAAGGAAACCCAGTTTTCATAAACTCAGGGACATTTCTGCTTATCGAGTTAAGAAAAGTAGCTAATGCTGAGGTAGATACAGTTCGATTCTGAAACTTAAAAATTTTCCACAATACTTTGAGATTTACTTGTTGCTCCTTCGGTAGTGAGCTCCCCATAGTTTCCCAAATCCATTCCTGCATTAAAAAGGGGTCGCTCAGAGTACCAGCCTGCTTCACATGATGCTTCTGCAGAATAACCTCCATCATCTGATAAACTGCTTTACATTCCTTGGACATTTACCCATTCATTGCTGTTGGAGAAAAGACCATGGGAGACAAGTCTCATGCTATCATGATCAACAGGTCTCAACTTTATTAAGTATATCGTGGCTATTTATACATGAAATAATTAGCTCATACATATTGCAAAAGCGAAGCTCATGATTGGAAATTCCTCTAATACCCTTGAAGTGGCATTTGTCTGCTTTATTGTTAAGCACTACTTTATTTATACATGTTAACAGAGCATTCTGCAAAACACTCCTTAACCGTTCACACAGGTGCTTAGCCAATCAGAGCCGTGAGATGTTCTTTCTTCTTCTGGTGTCCTTGGTTCTCATGCCGCTTATCTTGCTCCGCAGCCGCTGCTCTGTGCAGCCCCCCCGACTCCAGAGCTGCTGCTCTGAACAGTTTTTCCTTACGTTTCCACACATTGCCCCACTGCTCAACTCTGCTCCTTTCAGCAGCCTAAAATTCAGTGTGTCTTGCCACCAGTCAGCTGAACAAGA
Organism: Chrysolophus pictus; assembly: GCA_037305975.1. Taxonomy (NCBI): domain Eukaryota; kingdom Metazoa; phylum Chordata; class Aves; order Galliformes; family Phasianidae; genus Chrysolophus; species Chrysolophus pictus. The sequence goes on from CM074577.1 coordinate 1,461,859, forward strand.
CAATTAAAGTCCTAGGTGCAATTTGTGGCAACCAGGTATGGAGTCATATGTGAACAATCTGACTCATCTATTACAGGTTCTTACATCATTTTTATACTTTCACAAGTTTCCTTTTTTAGCTTTCCCATTTGTCTTTACAACTTTCCCATCCGTCTTTGAACATCAACCAAGTATTCCACAAACACTCCTTAATTGTGCATGCAGGTGCTTATCCAATCAGAGCCATGAGTTGTTCCTAGCTATGCTCTCTTCCTCCAATTAAGGCAATCATTATGTGGCCACCACACAGCTTACTTAACATTGCTTTTCCATTCTGGAGATGTCCTAGGTTCTCAGTCTTGCCTTCTCATGCTGTTTATCTTGCTTCACAGCTGCTGCTCTGAATAGTCTTTCTTGTTTCCCACAGAGTCACCACTAGAAAAGAAATGGAGCACTAACATGCAAGGGCAAGAGAAACCCAATACACTCAGTAGCATAATTAAAAATGACTGTAGTGTGACTGAATCAGAGATCTTCTTCAAATTAAAAATGAATTTACTGGAGGGATGGATTTCTTATGCAGAGGGGTCTAGTGAAATATTAGCATTGGCCTTGAACATCATTTGTGTTGACAATTTTTTTCTAATTGCTCTCCCTGTAGATTTTCCAGCCAGAAGAGGAGCACTTGAGTAGTTTCACACTACTGCTGCCACCAGAATGAGTGGAACTTAAAACATTTTATGTTTAAGTCAGGAAAAGTGAACATTTATGCAGAAGCTAAACACAAGAAGCTGTCACACATTCTGTTACAATTTTCTATCTTCTGAGACCAGTTGCATTTGCATCCCAAGCCCAAGGTAGATTACATTCATTTTGGACTTTGCCAGGATCTGACATACACATCTCAGAGATCCTATGTAGATGCACCTGTGGCTGTAGTAACAGGGCTTCTCCTGACAGTTTTCTTGAAGCTAGTAACTTCACTAATCTGCTACTCACTAGACTTATGCTGGTGCAAAGATTTGAATCAGACCAGAGAGATTTGTGCAAACTCTGTACTGTTACTTGTCAGCTGTCCAAAGTCAGATGTCTATTCCTATAAATAACATTTATATCATTAGGCAGAAAAATAGAACAAGATGATCCAGTCGTCTATGCCTCTGTTCTGTTCCAAAACAAGACTCTAATAGTTCAGAAATGATAATATTTGACTCTGATTTTAGACTCTGTATCTAGGAAGCATATAACTATATTAGCAAGTACATCAGAAACATCAGCCAAAAATAAATAAATAAATAAATAAAAATCTAGCCTCATATATTTACTTGTAAAGATAAGGTACTTTGACATGCTGGTAATCAATCTCTTATTCAGAGTGTAACCAGCATCTATCTAAACTCCTTGGATTTTCATCTAGCTTTTTTGCTTACTAAAGGATGGACGAGGAATAAAGTAAACTCCTTTTATTGCCCCGTGATTGGATAATTTTCTTATATGAAGCATTTTCATTTTTCTCTGGATATATGTTAACAAAAACAGACAGCCGTAAATCAGAAGTTTCCTCAATAATCATTAGTAGCTTCTAAAATTCGGCACTTGAAAAGCTACTTTTGTCCTTTTTTGTCCCCCCTTCATATCCTAAACTCTATAACCCACAAAGCTTCCTTTTCCTTTTTAAAGTGCTGCATTTAACTGTAGTACAAATGCAAACAATGTGTAGAACCATGCAGTGGTAACTATGAAGGTATTTTAAACAGATCAGCATGAGTTGCAACTTATAGAATGGATAAGGAGATCTAGTACATACTCTGTATCTGTAATTGAAAATATAGCAAAGTCATATCAACAACACTGACGGAATCACATTGATTGGCATGCAAATGTGTAACAAAAGCAGCATTTGTGACAAGAATGGGAGAATACACATGCCACAGGAATATTCAGAGCTATGATAAATCCATCGTAAAAATGAAGAAAAAATTTGCCATGAAAAATGTATTAAATCAAATACAGACACCATACAGTACAGAGGTTGTTTCCATGGAAGCAGTCTCCCATATGACAGTAACATCAATAACTGGTGTTACAGAAAGGAGAGAAGTCACCATGTTAAGCCTAAATATCATAGTGGTTTGTAAAGTAATATACATAAGAACTTAAGCTGACTGTATATAGGAGGAATGCAGACAATTCTGTGTTGAATAAATGTTAATAAAAAGTGTGAATGCTTTATCTAAGCCATGTTTTAGTAACTAGAATGAGAAGTGATTTGTAATCATCTTTGTTCCATTTCCACTGAATCTTCTAAGATGCAATCTATTAAATAAAAAAAAAAATAGTATTTTATGTCTAGAGGCAGCTTCTTAGGGGATCTAAGATTAAAGTGAGTTCTGTTTTCAATCTTGGTACACACAGTGCATAAAATAACTAATTCAGGAAGGAAAAATAAAAGAAAAAGAGCATTTAACCTGTAGTACATCAAATTATTCAGACTATGTACATATCAAGTGAAAGTCTAGAAATCATGATTTATGTGATTGACACTGCCTAGATCTAGACATAGGAGTAATGAAAAAACATTACTGAAAACATAAGATGAGCCATCTGATGAACTATCAAGTCCATTAGATGACATTTCAGTTTTCAACAGTCTTGACTCCAGAATGGGACATTTGCTAAGACAATTACGTGAGAAAGGCTCTGTGCTGTGCAGATTAAAGGAAGATATTCATGCAACCAAGGTGTTTCAAAGGTAGTATTAACCCATTTCAGGCTAATGCAGTCCTTATAGATGCTGTTCTGAGGTCTAGAAGAAATGCACATCTCAATGCCAAGTTCCTATCTTTAGGAGAAAAGGGACTAAATCAATTTAAAAGGAAACATTTTGCTTATATTCTCTCATATGAAATCATGTAATAGTTTCAGCAGCCCCCAGAATGCTATGCTGAACAAGAAAAACAAATTAAGGATCAAAAATATCAAAATATCTCTTTTTAGTTGGTTATACTTCACGCAAAAATTTTGTCAAAATTAAGAAGTTTCTGAAGACAAGCTTTCCAAGCTTTCATACGACGATAAACATTTTTCTGACTTCGCCAAAATGCAGCAATTAATTGCTGTGATAAGGCACAGTTTCACAAGCTGATTTAACTGTTCAAAGGACTGCACCTGAGCAAGAATTATGATAAGAAGAAAAGCTTGTGGTTTTTAAATACCAGTCTCTCACATTCACAGAAATAAACCATGGGATATGCACAACTGTTTGGATGAGAATGTCATACAGGTATGAAAGATCTTTTTGTCTGCTCTGACAAGCCATCATTCCCACAGATAACAAAGATTCTGTAAAGAGTTCTACATGCTTCTTTTGCATTTTTTTGTCTTTTTTTTCCCCCTCTCTCTTTTATTTTTATTTACAGAAGAAAAAAAGACAGGATTAGCCCTCAGTGTATACAAAGTTCTGGTTATGCAGACAAGGATTGAGATAGGAAATTGACAATGAATAGCTGTGCAGTTGAAACTGTGTATAAAAACAAAAAAAATTTCCTACTATTTCACTGATGCCCCCAACAAATTGACCTCTACAGTAATAATTATCACACCAGACATTCAGATTTGTATTAAAAATTTAGTAGTTCCTTCCCACCATATTGTTTTTTGCAGGGATAATTATAAGTTGCTGTAGTTAAAAATTACAGCACACATTGAATAGACACTTGACAGATTAGTAGTAAAGAATTTCAAGGTATTTTCTTACTTCCATATAGAAAATATTTGGGTTTTTTTTTGATTTTTTTTTTTTTTTTTACTGATTGTGAAGATGAGATTTACATAATTTAAGGAGTTCAGATAGAATCGTAGAATCTTCAGGGTTGGAAAAGACCTCCAATATCATCTAGTCCAACTGTGCACCTACCATCAATATTGCTTTCTGAACCACGTTACTTAGTACCTTAGCTACGTGTTTCTTGAACACTTCCAGGGATGATGACTCTACCTCCTTCCTCGACAGCCTGTTCCAGTGCCTCACAACTCCTTTGGAGAAGTTTTTCCTAATATGCAGTCTGAATCTCCCCTGTCATTGTGGTCATTTCCTCTCATCCTGTTGTTAATTATCTGGGAGAAGAGGCCAGCACCCACCTCACCACAACCTTCTTTTGGATTGTTGTACAGAGCTATAAGGATTCCCCCAAGCCTCATTTTCTCCAAATTAAAAAAAAATCTCTGTTCCCTCAGCAGCTCCTCATAAGAGGAGCTTTCCTAAACTGTTAACCACTAGAATTCGCAACTCTGAAAAAGATTTTTGAACCGAACAGTCTTTCTACAAAGATGACAAAAAATGTTTGCTTGGTCAGAAAAAAGAACCCTGAAGAAAGCCATATGTATGTAGTGACCTACAAAAATAAAAATATCAGACTACATTGACCAGAACACATTTTGGAGACTACTGTCAATACTCCTAAAATAGGGCTTCAGAAGGATCATTTCAACAGTATAACCAGGCAGCAATGCTGTACCAGCATAGACAGGCCCTAGCAGGAATTCTTGAATGTTCAGATACTGCTATTAGCTAAGTTTGGTAGATATCACAGGAAGTTGAATCGGTAGAGTCCAGTGTTGAAAAGTTTGTGCAAAGCTTTTTAATCACATAACAAATAATTAGGCTTGTATTTACTGAGAAGTAAGGCTAACGTGGCTTCAGGACTTCCCTTCTCCTATATAAAAATTGGAGAAGATGATGTCCTTCTCCTTGTTAATACTCCTTAATATGAAGCATTGTCTCAAACGTCCAGGAGTGCATCTAAATGCTGTTACCCACTCAAAAAATCTAGTGTAACTTACTGCACAAAATGCAGACAGGGCATCTGCTGCATACAGAACATGTTGGACACACACTCTACATTTGTATACATATTTCCTTGCACACCTATTTATTATATAAAATAAAATATGTACTGTATTCTTTTAGAGATTGTTATTTTCTTACTTTTACTCTTTTTTTACTTTGTGCTTTTTTTTTTTTTTTTTTTTGATAACACGAGATTAAAATTTATGTGAGTATTTACAGATCTTTACTATTTCTGAATCTGGGAGGATAATTCAGAGGTATGTTTGGCAAAAATACATGTTAGGTGCCTATACTTACCAGTTGTTTATCACTGAATTCCCATCATGCTTGACACTGCTGCAACCAGAACACTAAAGGCTTGTAAGACGCAGTTCATCACTTCACAGTTACAGATGTTATTCCACTTTGCCATCATGACCAAATTGATTAAGTGTTCACACTAAATTAAATACAAAACACTAAGTAGCACTCAGGTATATTATCCTAAAGACACTTGGAAGTTCAAGGGTCAAATGTCAAACTGTTCAGTCCTTACCTATCAAGGATATTGAGGAGAAGAATGACTCATATTTTAATCTATGTTATATTGGAATAATAGATTATAACTTACCCACAAACTTACCATTTATATTTAACCTTTTGAAGCAAAACAATATCCATTCTGACCAACAAAATATGAACTTCTAAGAGAACTAATTTTTTCAATTCTTTTGTTCATTGGCTTCCAGAAATTTTCAAATACACAAATGTCATCATAAATAAATAATAATTAATACCAGAAGAATATTTATTGAGTGTATTTAGCTAACATTATGACAGTCACCTGTTTTTTTTTTCAGGATTATTTTTATGATTTTTAAGGACCAGATAACATCTATAACAATTAATTTTCCATAGATCATTTCTTCTTTTTTCATAATTTTGTGTTCCCTTACTTTCTGGTTTTGAACTTCACTTCTACAATGCACAGGGATTCCAGCCACGGCATGCATACAACCAAGACATTTTAATGTGAATTAGATACTCAGGCATACACAAGCTTTAACCCGCTGTATGGGAACCACTGAATAATGGCCTGAACCTCCGATTGATCACTGAGGTGAGAAATGAGTCAGCCCTGGGAGCACGAGTGAAATGCCTTCACCTGTGCTGCTGGAAGGGGTGGAGCCTAGCTCCACCTCTCCTAGACCCATTGAAGTGCTGACTACCAGTGGGAAAGGATCTCTTCTGGAGACCCCTCTTCTGGAATTTTGCAGTGAGACCACGATGTAAATAAGCATTCTATCTATTCTCTTTTTGTTATTATAATCTGTCTTGCCAAACTCTCTTCTTTATTTCATAATTATAACATCTGTATATTCATTGGTTATACACTTGGCAAGCCAGGCAGGCCAAATATACTAAAATCTACATTGTGTCCTTTCTATGGAATTTCTATAAATGCTTCGGGGGGAGAACGCTATCCCCCTAGATAAAATGATTCCAGGGCAGATCCCAGGATTTGGGGGATCTCCCTATTATGAACTAGCAGTTATCATTGAAAAATGCGGTCCCCTATGTATTATGCAAAATATCTCCCCATATTGCATGGCAGATTACTTTCAGGGATTTAGCAAAGATATACTGATCACGAAAGAATGACAATTAGCTGCGTCCACAGTGGCATGGCCACTATTAAGTGCTTTAAATCATGCTGAAATGAGGAATAATATTTTAGAGAATGAAAACCAACTTCTGAAAGCCCATATTGAAAAGTTAGAGCAAGAACTTGGCGTACTAACAGAGAAGAAACCAATTCTGCATCTTCCAATAGGTCAAGTTCATAACGTTTCAATAGATAATGACCAGACTTCTGAATCAACAGACTTTATTGATCAGGAAAATAAAAAAATGTAAATTAGATCTTGAATCTCCAATTTTGACAAATCCGCTAGAAGTCTGTCCTGTCATAACTCAGAAAACAAAGTACAGGACAGACTGGCAGGGGTGCCGCCTGATCTGTGGCCCCCTGCCCAGACTCACTTGCATGTAACAGCCTGTCTATACATGGCAACAGAATTGATGGATTTAGTACAGCAATTTCAGCAGAAACCTAGAGAAAGTGTGCCAGCTTGGTTATTAAGACTGTGGGATTCTGGGGCAGAAAGTGTTTTGGTGAATGGCCTGGAAGTAGCCAAGTTGGCCACCATGGCTGTCCATCCTGCTCTCAGGCAGAGGTTATATGCAGGTAACCAATATCTTGATGAAAACCATTCTATAATAGAATGGTTAATGGCAGTCTGCTCTATGGTATGGCTGAATAAATCTGATATACCTCTACATACAGGGATGTGGTCCTCCACTGAGGACCTTCAAAATTATATCCACGAACTAGGTGTAAGGGAAGCAATTTATGAAGACACGTTTGATGGCCCTGATATGGTCAAATTCTCAGCAGGGATGAGAGACTTAATTCTACAGCAAGCTCCCTCTCATTTGTATGGTACTTAGGTCTCTATATTAAATCCCCTGGTGGCCTCAGAAGCAGTAATCCAGCAGGCTGCCCCATTAGTGGCTGACCTAAGAGAAACAGAACATCTGCGGACTAGGTGCAATATTTGGACATCAGAAGAAGCCGAGGTTCTGCCAGTGACTAAAACCAAGACGCAGGCTCTTCGAGCTCCTCAATCAGGACCCATAAGGGTCTCCCTAAAACAAATGTTTAATGACTTAATTCAGGCTGGGGTCCAATTTGCTAAGATCGAACGCCATCCCAACGATATCCTTCTCCAGCTTTGGAGACAACTAAAGGACAACCAAAAATTTCAGAACTACCCTAAGAAACCAAGGGTAAGGGTTATAGAGAGAATACAAACAATGATGTGGAACATAGAAGATTTCATTGTTCCTAATAGGAAAAAAAAAGGTGCCTCAGGTGTCTTGGGCCACAATGCCTGAGCCACTGGCAGCAAAAGAATTGGACATAGCACAATTCATGGTGTGATGAGGGATGCTAGTCCCCCCAGGGCATCCAGATGGGACTGGAGGCCCTATGTAGAATTAATGATTTATTGGTCCCGAAAAAATATTCAGAGAGTTATGGCATTAGTAGACACTGGAGCAGAAACATCAATTATCTATGGAGATCCAACCAAATTTGATGGAGACAAAGTGATGATTGGTGGTTTTGGGGGACAGACTATTCCTGTCACCCAAACATGCTTGAAATTGGGGGTTGGGTGTCTCCCACCCTAGGAGTACAAGGTGTCTATTGCCCCAGTCCAGGAATACATCCTGGGCATAGATATCTCATGAGGTCTGGCTCTCCAGACAACTGTGGGAGAGTTCAGACTTTGACAGAGATGTATTAGTATCTGGGCAGTGCAGGCAATATTAGGAGGCCATGCAAAACATGGGCCTATTTGCCTGCCGAAACCACGCCGTATTACTAATGTAAGGCAGTACAGACTCCTGGGTGGGCAAGATGAAATATTGAGAATGGTGCAAGCATTAGAGAAAGTGGTCATTAGAAGTCCTACACACAGCCCATATAGTTCCCCCAGATGGTACGTGGAGAATGACAGTAGATTACAGAGAATTAAATAAGGTCATGCCGCCGACTCATGCGGCCGTACCCAATATTGCCTCCCTAATGGATACGTTGAGTAGGGAGATAAAAACCTATCATTGTGTCCTAGATTTAGCAAATGCGTTCTTCAGTATCCCAATTGCTGAAAAATTGCAAGATCAATTTGCATTTACATGGGGAGGCAGGTAACGGACCTTTCAGGTCCTGCCTCAGGGATATCTGCATTCACCAACATATTGTCACAATCTAGTGGCGTGTGACCTGGCTGATTGGAAAAAACCTGATGATGTTAACCTGTATCATTATATTGATGATCTCCTGTTGACATCCGACTCACTGGAGGCAGCAGGACAGGCAGCAGATTCATTAACCGCTTACTTACAACAGAGGGGATGACTATAAATCCCCAAAAGATGCAAGGTCCGGGCCTGTCTGTAAAATTCCTGGGGGTGGTTTGGTCAGGAAAGACCAAAGTACTGCCCAGTGCTGTCATAGATAATGTTCAGGCATTCCCAGTTCCTACAACATCAAAGCAGCTGCAAGAGTTTCTAGGTATATTTAGTTACTGGTGTTCATTTATACCTCACCTAGTGCAGCTGCTAAGGCCACTGTACAGACTCACAAAAAAGGGGCAGCTATGGGACTGGGGGAAAACAGAACAGGATGCTTTCCAACAGGCAAAACAGGCAGTTAAACAAGCCCAGGCATTGGATATATTTGATCCTACCCTCCCAGCTGTGTTGGATGTTCACGTTACTTAAGATGGCTTTGGTTGGGGCCTGTGGCAACACCAGAGTTCTGTTCGGACCCCCATTGGTTTTTGGTCTCAGGTCTAGCATGGAGCATAAGAAAGATATAGTATGATTGAAAAACAGTTATTGGCTGCCTACGCTGCATTACAGTCAGTAGAGCCAATAACTCAAACGGCTGAAGTTAGAGTCAAGACCACTCTGCTGATCCGGGGGTGGGTGAAAGATCTGACCCACCTTCCTAAGACTGGGGTGGCCCAGGCACAAACGGTGGCATGATGGGTCACTTATCTCAGCCAGGGGAGTAGTCTGTCTTCATCACTGCTGAAAGAAGAACTCAGAAGATTTTAGGCCCAGTCACTGTGATGCACCAAAAGAGACATTGGTTACTCCACCAGAAAAGAGTCCTGTTCAGGAGGGAAAATATCCTATCCCTGAAGATGCCTGGTACACAGATATGTGCAGCAAGGGCAACCTGAGCAAGTGGAGAGCAACAGCACACCATCCCTCCACCAAGACAATCTGGTTTGAAGAGGGGGATGGTCAGAGTAGCCAATGGGCAGAACTGTGAGCTGTGTGGATGGTTATAACCAAGGAACCCGATGATGGTATTCTGAATATCTGTACAGACAGTTGGGCTGTGTACTGGGGGCTCACCCTTTGGACTGCACAGTGGGCCACCCAAGAATGGACTATCCGTGCCTGACCAATCTGGAACAAAGACATGTGGTTAGACATATGGAATACAGTCAAACACAGGACTGTACGTGTCTACCATGTTTCTGGTCATCAGCCCCTACAGTCACCGGGAAATGATGAAGCTGATGCACTGGCACTAGTTTGATGGGTTGAGAATTCACCATTTGAGAACATTCTTGTTTATTTCATAATATCTTTATTTTCATTGATTATACATCTGCATGCCACATGTATCCCAACTCAACTTGCACTGCAGCTTGCACCTCCCACAGCGGTATCTATCATGGCAGCAGCTCTACCCTGAAGAGTGGCCAGGCCTAGGCCTGAGTCATAGCGAGGTTTGCAGAGCAGCATTGAAAAATAATACAGCACTGCTTAATTTGCAAGGAAATTGTGTCAGTTTTCAAAAATTTCAGTTTGAAACATTATATGAGAAGTACATTGCTAAGTTCAACACGTATCAAAGAATGCCTTGTAAAGACAAAACTGCAGAACTGAGAAAAGACTGTCACCTTAAGAAAGAATTTTTAACAAGGTTGCATGATAAAAGAATGTAATGACAGTGCTTTCTAATGGGATACAAGCACCATAGCAAGTAACTATACAAGACCATACAAACATTCCTAGCAGGTAAACATACATAACCTATAAGAACCGTAACAGGTAATGAAGTAAAATTAGCTCATCCTTCCCAAAAAATGACAACTCAAAAGAAGAGCAAACTCTACACCGAGAGGTACTGCTCCCTCTGCTGCTAACACTTAAATAAAAGTGATAAGGGCTTTACCTCTTCCAATCACTCACACATTGCTTGCACCTGAGCTCCCTGGGATAGCCTCACCCTCTCAACTGGTGTTCAACCATTGGTTCAGGCTGTGACCTGGCAATTTTGCTGCACTCCATCCCTTCACAGCCTGAACCAAAGATTGAGCAGGTCAGGAGTAAGCTCCTGCTGTTTTGGAAACACAAAGTACAATGTACATAAAGTACATTTTTGTGTACTTCTGGAAACATAAAGTACAATGTACAGGTACATGTCATGACATAGACAATCAAGACACTGAAAGTGATTGACAGTCTTTTATGGTTCTATTGGGACAGTATTTGATGTTCCTTCTGGAACATCCTTCTTCAAGAACCAGTTCAGGTTTGTGTTCGCTGGTTTCCAGAAGTTCAGCACTCCACCACCTGGTGTCATGACATATCCTCATAGACACTGAAGCATGCTGAAATGTTGTTGCTCCTGCCAGTGGTCCTGTGAGCTTAACAGCCTCAAGGGGAGTACAGATGTTTAAAAGTTACAAGGCGAGGTGAATCTGCCTTCAGTGATAGGATACAGGCTGTATTTCTGTCTTGAGTCAATACCTCCACTTGCACTGGGCCATATCCTGGCCTTTGGTACCACATCCTTTGGCCTGATATCTGGGTCTGGATCACTATATCAGGTACTACGGGGGGGGAGGAGGGGGGAAGGGGCATGGGGGGCTCTAATTTGCCACATGGATGTGTTTAATGTTCTCTTTGTGATGAAAATTGGAGTGTCAACTACTATCTTTACTGGCCATGTACTGATAACCATAGGGTTTACCAATTCCCCTACCTCTAACGAATTCCCCCAAGGTGTAAGTAGATGGCACCATTTCAGTCCCGCTTGCACCTTCCAAAGCCATATTACCTTGTGTTTCCCAGGCTCTCGGTCCTCAGGGGAAGGGAGCACAAGGTGATACATGGTGCCAACTTGTGGCTTGAGTAAGGTGTCCTTGCCTGTAATTTGTATCCTAAGTGGGGAGGCCCAATTTGTCTGTAACATTCTTGAAGAACTGGGTCTGCCATCTCCTGGTCTTTCCTTCAAGTCTCGTAAGGTTTCACCCCTGCAAGTCCACACCTGCAAGGACTATGGATCTGCCTTCAGAGTGGCCTTCAGGATCCCATTTTATCTATTAGGCCTGCTCCCATTGGATTATAGGGCAGGTGAAACCACCATTTGATGCTGTGGTCTTCGGCCCTCTTCTGCACAGTTGCACCCATGAAATGTGTACCTTGGTCACTCTTGATGACCTAAGGAGTCCCGTATGATACCATCAACCTAGTTAGAGCTGTAATGCCGTAGGTTTGGTTTGCCTTTGCTACAGGATATGTTTGCATCAGTCCACTCGTGTCAAAATATGATAGGGCATATCTTGCCTCCTCGGATCAAGGAAGGAGACCTATATAAACAATCTGCCATTACTATAACGGGTTGTTCCCTCTAGCAAGATGGGCTGTTGTTTCCAGCAGAGGTCTTGGTCTCATTTGCGAGCAAGTGTCATAGTCCTGATGTTCTTGGATGATATCCAATACTCTATGGGCAGCCCATGTGCTTTGACTACTGCCCATATATCCTGCCTGTTATAGTTTCTGATGCATCCAGTGAGCTATGTCCTCTGCTGATGTATTTTCCAGCCATCTAACTTGAGCCAGTGTGTCGGGTTCATCATTGCCCAGTGACTGCAAGGGTCATTGTCCAGAGACGTGGTATGTTTGTACAGTCCTGTGCCTATACGTTCCATATATGAACCTACATATCTTTGCTCCAGATAGGTCCAATCCTGAGTAGCCCACTGTACTATCCAGAGCATGAGCCCTCAGTGGACTGCCCAGCTTTCTGTGTAGATGTTCAACGTGCTCTCCCCTGGCTCTTGAATTATAACCATCCACATGGCTTGCAGTTCAGCCCAATGTTTATTCCATCCATCCCCCTCTTCAAACCATATTGTTTTAGTTGAGGGATGGTATGTGATGGCCCATCACCTACTTGGGTTCCCTCTGCTGGATCCACCTGTTACCAAGTGTCATTTGGAATAAGATATTTCTCCTTCTATATAGGACTCTTCTCTGGACAAGTGACCATCATTTCCTTGGGTGTCTCACTGCCTGCTCACTCCAGGCACTCATATAGCTCACTCATTGGTTCAGGCTGAGATCTTGAAATTGCACTACAACAGTTAAATATGAAAACACTGGCAGTCTTCTTGAAAAGAAAAATTACAAAGATTTCTTTATTTAATTTCAGTACAGGAACTGTTCTTACAGTCCAAAGGCATGGTCCTTTGTCATTTGCTTGTGGCAGAACAGAATTTCTGAAAGAACCAACTCAACAGTGAAAAGCAGATCAGATGAGGGAGAATCAATGACAAGCACCACTGGTCCTGTAAATTCCATTTTATTAACAGAAAGGAAAATGGGCTGTGACAAAATAAAAACAACAGATTTTCTAAGGAAAATAAAATTTATAAAAATACAGATACAGCTCTCTTTCATTGGAACTGGATGTCAGCATACTGTAAACAATTACGAGACAAGTCATGCTGATTATCTCAAAATGTAAAGGGAGGTTGAAAGAATATAGAATTATCCTCTGTTGCTCAGTTCTAACATTAAGTTAGAAGGGCTTTGAAAGTATGCTGTGATTAAATCCTACTTCCTGTCTCAGAATCCATATCAGTGCACCAGAAATGTCAGCACCATTCCAATAATTGTAGAATTGTAGAATGACTTCCTCTTACAGAGCATATCTATCTGTGCGTAAATGATTCTGTGACCTGAGCCGCTTCATTTAATCTAGCACTCCTCCATGGCTAGAACAATGTGTGCTGTTTTTTATATAGTGTTGAATTAAATTGAAACTCTTAAGTTGCAACTCCATTTTTCTTGCTACTTTTTGTAGATTGATGTTTCTGATCAGTAAGAGTTACTTGCATATTGTAATTAAGTCATTGGAACTTATCTCTTACATTTGAAACAGAAAAAGCAAAATGCTAAGAACCATATACCTGAAACAAAGCTATTTCCACTCTTGGATTTTAAGCACTTGTGATTTGCATGAGTCCATTTTGGAAGTCATATAGTTGTAAAAGGAGCTTATTTAGAACTGTGATCCTAACAAGGCACTTCTAGCTCAGGTAATGAGACCTTTCTCCAGTGCTTCTATTCTTTGATAAAATAAATACACACTCTGTTACATTGTTTGACATAGGAGCCTGGGGAGATATTGAAAAAGTTGAAGTAACTTTGGAGATTACATTTAAATTTCAAAAGTGCCTTTAACTTCTTTCCTGTTACATTTATCAATTTTTCAGAGGCTGTGGGTAGTATTTGGGAAAATCTTTCAAAATAAAATGAGTCCGGAAATAAATTCAGAGGTATTATTTAGTGAAATACAAGTTTACTTTAAATTAACATCTATATATCTTTCTGCCTCTATTGTCATGCCACTGGCATTTGTTCATAATATGATACCCTTGTCTCCCTAATATGGGAGGGAGAGAAGGTTCTTTTAATATGTGTATACCTGACGGTGAGATTAAGGTACGACGGGTCAAATGTTAGCCCAACCAGATTACTACAAATCCTACTTGCTTAAGGAGATAGGGAAAGGAAGATGGGTGATAGAGACAGGAAATAAAAGCAAGGAGTCTTTGCAGGAAGCAAGAGAGAGATAGTCACCACCATGTGAGGTTCATAGTTCAGACACTGATCAGTAGTGATGGGTTGTCAAAGGTTGTTGTTTGGTTGATGATGACAACAATGACAACAATACCAACTTATTTATAAGTCCGAAGTGATAGAGTCAGGTCTCTTTGGAGTGGCAGCTTCTGGCTTTGGGATCTCAGCAGAAACTCCTTTGTTCCCATCTTCCACACCTTGTCAGCAAATAAGAGGGAGCTGGGAGGTGCCCACCTGCATCCTGTTTTTCGGAGTATATGATGGTATAATTCCCCAATCTCCCACATGAAGCTGGAGTTATTTGCTCACAGGCCAGATCTTCTGCTAGTAAAAGCTCCTGAGCACTCTCTTCTGGAGGCAAACAGTTCCAAAGGAAATGCTTTCAAATGTCCACAAAGTTACGTTCATTGCCACACGTTGACACTCACCAGTCACCTCCTTGAGAAGTCAGTTAGAGTCTTATCACAAAAAATACCTCAGAAAGCAAACTTTGAGCCAAGGAAAAAAAAGAAAAAAGAAAGAAAGGGTTCAGACACTTGTATATTGCTATACTTAACGTGAATACTCCTACATAATTGCCAGTCACTGGTAATATTCCTGTGTTATGTACTAATTAGATAACAGAACTCTTACATAGAAATAGTAGTATTAAATTGCAAAGTCAGACACATAAACATTTGCAAATGCTAGATTTAATATTTCCCAATGAAATGTTATTCATGTGCCATTCAGGATCCATTATTGTACAGCCTTGAATTATATGATCACTTGCTACTTTTTTGTCAAGTCTTCATCTTAGGTACAGAATGTAAGTCACTTACTTAGTCAGCAACTTTTCAATATTTTACTTTTTTTCATTCTGTGAGTGGTCCCATACCTTATTTACTGCATAGAATTCAAACTGTGCTTTGAAAACAGAATAGTTAATTACTTTCCAGGCTTTTCCATAATATTCATCACTATAATATATGAATGCTTCACAAACTCTCATCAATTCATTATTACAACACAGTTTTGTGACAGAAGAGTTATCTTTCCAAGTAAGAAATGGAGGCACGTAGAAACTGAGGTAAAAATAGCACCAAAACTCTTATGTATAACCACTATTATCTGTTATAACTGCAAAGCAATTTAAAACAGCTAAGCCTCTATTTTTCAATTGCCTATGATTACATTCTTTTAGATTTTCAAAACATATTTTTGCTTGCTGCTGTATGTACAATCTTTGTGCAAACCAGATGCAGAAATCTCAAAGACAAATTCCCCCCAAATTATGTATGCTTAGTGTCTACCTGAGAAGTGTTACTAGCTACTAACTACCAGCTATCAGTTACATCGTATTTCTGAGTGAGACACAGAGTGGATTCTGTTTCTTAAGCAAAGTACTGATTCTAAGATCCTCCATTATGTTAATCATGCTTCTTTTAGCCCATATCTTTCTAGTCCTACACAAATAAGCATCTGCTTTTTTTTTTTTTTTTTGTTTTAACCCAACTCAGATGAATTATTAAATGTATTTTCAACCTGTTCAATGAATATAACCAGTGTCCTGTCTATATAGATAAATAACAATTGATAACATAATTCTAGAATGTAACAGAAAAATCATGTAATAAGCCATTAATTAAGTTTGGAAGTAACTTCTTAGTTCTGAAACTTGCTAACATTTGATTTGATATTAATAAGATTCTTACAGTAGATATTTTATATATCTTCTACATTTTCTGAAAACAAAAATTGAAATTAAGACGTAGTTTCAACTCTTGCACTGTCCATCAGAGGTTTGATAGACTTAAACTTAGTCAGTAGTTTTCAACCATTAGAAATTATTACCTGTCTCTCTTTGTCTTGATTATCCATGGAAGGTTTGAGCAGGACTGAGTATAAGAACAGAAGAGTAGGATTTTGAAACAGTGATTTCCATTCTGGTTTGGGAAGTATTCTTACTTTCTAGGAGTTGGAATAGAGACTTATTCCCTCTCCACTTGACCTTTTTGCTTTACCGTTTCTTTTGTTCTGTTGCTTTCCCTACTTCATATATATTACTTCCTTGATGATGTTCTTCACTTATTCTCAGGCTGCGTACTCTATGTTATCAAGCAGTATTTCTAAAGCAGCCATAATCAGAACATGTTTTACATCTAACATTTTCTGCATTCCCTAAATAGGCTGCCTATAAATTCTGTATTATCTTTTGTTAGTGAATCAAGTTTTTCTTAAGCGGGAACTATGTACATTTGTCTGAACATCAGTCACATTATGATGATTAGAAGCACTACACATCTCATGGCAAAGGACCTGAACAAGTCCCATCAGAGAGATAAATCCAAATAGTTTGTGTGTAAAACGCATTTGAGTTTCAGAACTGGCTTTGGGGCTAAATCTAAAAGACTACTAAGCTATAGGAAGACTGAGATGTTGACTTTGGTCCTCTGTGATCCACACTTTCATTCCAACCCTTCTACACTGCTATAAGGTAAAATCAGATTGATATCAACATTGTCAGTATCACACCATTTCTTCTCACCAGTGTCAAATAAACTATCTTACTCTCCTTGCTCTGCAGCTTTTGCTGTTTTCCATCATAATTTCTGGCTCCTACTGCTCCATCAACTTTAACTCACATTCTTCTTTTCCAATTTCTCCTTCAGCTTCTGTCTGATCACAGATTCCACTAAGACACTCAGATATGCACTGCTTTTCATTGTTTTACCTGTCCAGTTAGCTCTGGAACTCTCTCTTTTCCAGTCATTTTTACTTCAAACTACTCGTTTTTCTTATTTCTTCTTACTCCTATCATCTCCTTTCAGTCCAGGTAGTTTTGCAAGTTGTAAGGTTGCATGCAGTGGTGGCAGTGACAGCTAAAAATGATGACTTTGATACTCTCGGTTGTGATGTCTGCATTATGATCCTAACCAAGCCACAGACAACTATTATTAAAATTACAGAGTAAATTCTTGCTATTCCAGCACAGGGAGAATTCAGTGGCAGCAGAATCTTGAAGAATATAGATACAGAGACCTTGCTCTTGCTGCTTTCTAGAGAGCAGGTGCAAATTGATTTTTCAAAAGCTCTTACCCTGAATCAATTTGGTCAAATTTTTCAAGGACGAATGCATATTACTGAGCGAATACCATTCATTTCCCTTTTTCAAAACATGGGAATGCTGGGACTTAACAAAGAAAACATCATTTTTTATGTAGATGAAGTGGAAAAATAGTGCTTAGAGCGAACCAAACTGTGAGTATATGCTATCTATCCACCTCACTAAGAAATTTTTAGCTCAGAATAGTGTTTCAAAAAGCAAAAGATTTCAAGTACTTGAATATAATTTTATAATATCTGTGGTTTTTGCAGTAAAACAGAAGGTAGTAGTTCTGGAGGTCTTAAAATTAATGCAAGACAGACGATACAAAACACAGTTACTTTCAATCTTGATTAGAGATAATTCCAACAACAGGGATTTGCTGCAACCCCTTACCTAATTGCCAACAATAAACAATCTTGTTCTTACTGTTTCTATGATACAGCCTGTGGTACCATGCTGTTGGAGTTAATGAGACTCATTTCAAGGCTCATCTGCTAATACATAAAAATTAGCTAGCAGACACAGAGAGTATCTGAGAATCATTGAATGTCTTGGATTGGAAAGATACTCAAGGGTCACCAAGTTTCAACTCCCCTGTCATGGGCAAGATTGTCAAGCACTAAATCAGACACTGAAACTAAATCAGATCAGGCTGCTCAGGGCCCCATCCAGTCTGGCCATGAGCACCATCAAGGACAGGGCATCCACAACTTTTCTGGGCAGCCTGTTCCAACACCTCACCACTCTCTCAATGAAATAGTTCCCTGACATCTAATCTAAATCTCCCCTCTTTTAGTTTAAAACAGTTCCCCATTGTCCCATCACTGTTCATCCATGTAAAATTTGAATTCCATTCCTGCTAATAAGATCCATTTAGGTACTGGAAGGCCACAATGAAGTCTCCCCTCAGACTTTTCTTCTCCAGGTTGAACAAGCCAAGCTCCCTCAGTTTTTCTTTGTAGGAGTCGTTCTCCATCCCTCTGATTGCCTTCATGGCCTTCCTGCGGGCCCATTCCAAAAGCTCTACATCTTCTCTGAGTGGAGGATCTCAGGCCTGGACACAGTACTCCAGATGGGACCTCACGAGGACAAAATAGGGGGGAACAATCACCTCCCTTGCACTGCTGACCACCTCTCCTTTGATGCAGCCCAGGATACTGTTGGCCTTCCAGGCTGTAAGTATGAATTGCTGGTTCATGTTAACTTTTCCATCTACCAGGACTCCTAAGTCCTTCTCAGTAGGGCTGCTCTCAAGTTCTTCTTCTCCTAGTCTGTACTCCCTGTCTGGGACTGCAACAGCCCAAGAGCAACATTTTGCACTTGGTCTTGCTGAACATCATTACTTTCTTGTGGGAACAATTTTCAAGCCTAACCCTAAGCCTGTTCAAATCCTTCCAGGTGGCATCCCTTTCCTCTGTTATATCACCTGTACCACTTAACTTGATGTTGTCTGCAAACTTGCTGAGGGTGCACTTGATCCCATCATCTACGTCATTAATAAAGTTGCTAAAGAGCACTACTCTCAAGAGATACTACTGGAAGACACTACTCCTCACAAGCCTCCACCTGGACATAGAGCTGTTGACCACAACCCACAGGCTGTGACTTTTGAATCAATTCCTTATCCACCTAATAGTTCACACTTTGAATATGTAACTCTCCAGTGTAGAGATAAGAATGTGAAAAGAGACCATATCAAAGGCCTTGCAGATGTTCAGATCAGACAACCCTTCACTGACAAGTTTGAACTCAATCATTTCATCACTTTATAGTCATACTGTGTATTGCTACAGTTGTTGAAAAAAAGGACTGATTACTAAGGAATGTAGCAAAATATTCCAGCACTTAAAGTATGAGACTTCACCAAGCACTGTTAAAAAAACTGGGGTTTGTAATTCTCTGGTTCATCCAATTTGCATCTGTAGGAGAGGTTTTGGTTTTGCTAAATTGCGTGAATGAGGAAAAATACACAATTTTATGTTATCATAGAATCACAGAATCACAAAGGTTGGAAAAGACCTACATGACTGTCCAATCTGTCCATATATCACCAATAGTTCTCACTAAACCATATCCCTCAACACAAAATCCAAACATTCCTTGAACACCTCCAGTGTCGCTGACTCCACCACCTCCCTGGGCAGCCCATTCCAGTGCTTGACCACTCTTTCAGAAAAGTAGTATTTCCTGATGTCCAGCCTAAATCTCCCCTGGTGCAG
Organism: Chrysolophus pictus; assembly: GCA_037305975.1. Classification (NCBI taxonomy): domain Eukaryota; kingdom Metazoa; phylum Chordata; class Aves; order Galliformes; family Phasianidae; genus Chrysolophus; species Chrysolophus pictus. Next base: position 1,481,495 of record CM074577.1, read on the forward strand.
CTTGAAGCCATTCCCTCTAGTTGTATCACCAGTTACACCAGAGAAGAGGCCAACCCCCAGCTCACTATAACCTTCCTTCAGGTAGTTATAGAGAGCAATAAGGTCTCCCCTGAGCCTCCTCTTCTCCAGACTGAGCAATACCAGCTCCCTCTGCTGCTCCTCGTAAGACCTGTGCTCCAGACCTCTCATCAGCTCTGTTGCCCTTCTCTGGACATGCTCTGGGGCCTCAATGTCTTTCTTGCAGCGAGGGGCCCAAAACTGAACACAGTACTCAATTTGCATTTCTGATTTAAACGAATTTAAAAGCATTATGAAATCATTAATAGTATACCAGTGGAATCTCAAATACAGAGAGATCTATAATATATTTTATTTTAATGAAAGGAAGATATAAATCTAGATTTGTCTGCCTAGCTAACAATATCTGAATCTGGGAACACTAACTTTGCCGTTTTTAAACACAGAGCCTAAATATCAATCTGTAGCTGCTGAAGTATATAGACAGTACTATAACACAACTAGAAGAGAAGAAATGCCTCAATCATGTATGAATGAAAGTCAGGGAAAGCTAATTCTTTAAGGATATTTGAGCTTTAATTAAGCTATTAGCTAAAGACAAAATGGAAAGGGAGAACAAAATTAATGCATTTTTGTTCTGTGCTGCAACGTCATCCTGCTGGGAAAAAATAAACTGCACATCAAAGTAAGAACAAGATGTAAAAAAGGAAATGAAACCTGAAGAGATGGATAGTTGTCAGGTAATTTATAAAAAAGCCGTTACTGAGTGTGAGAAAGTTAAATAAGCCTGTGCTCAGGAGAAATGAGAGTGCTGAGAGAACAGCTCAGCTTTTTGCCAAGATATCAACTTGTCAAAACATAGATTTATACTATGAATCATAGTCAGAGAATCATCCAGGTTGGAAAAGACTTTCAAGATGACTGAGTCCAACAATTAACCTAACCTGCCATATCCCACAGCTAAACCATGTCCTTAAGTACCACATCCACACCGCTTAAATACCTCCAAGGATGGGAATTCCACCACTGCCCTGGGCGCTCCTTTATTTTGTATAAGCGTACGTGTAAAGCTCCCTTTGCAAACCCTTCCTACCTTTATACACATTGAGTCAGAGCTGAAATCAGAGCAGTACTGCAGACGTATTGAAGCTAGGTCTGATGTCTCAGATGGACGAAGCAGTGAGCATAGAAGACTGTAGAGAAATACGCATCGGCAAGTGAAATAATGAAACTAGAAATGGCTGATCTCCAACAAAGTGCTTGGGAAACAGGTATACACTACCTGTGTATACAGTATATTCCACTGAGTGAGTGGAAGTATGTATATTTTCTTGTATTATTCTCCTAGTCAAAATTATAGGTAGGACCTCTGAGGAGGTCTGAGCCCAAAGAGTAGTGATGAATGGAGCTAAATACAGCTGATGACCAGTCATGAGGAGTCGATATTGAGGCCTGTCCTGCTTAATATCTTTATTGATGACTTAGATGAGGGGATTGAATGCACCTTTGGTAAGTTAGCAGATGACACCAAGTTGGGAGGAAGCATCAATCTTCATGGACACAGGAATGCCCTATAGAAGGGCATCCTAGTGGATATTCTTTTTCATGTACTTTATTATTTTATTTGCCTGAAGTATGCCAGCCATTTGTATCTCAGAGGCCTTGCATTAACTTACAGCTACCACCTAAACTATCACAAACTATTGTTCTAAAAACTGATTGTTCAACAATGTTAATTAAGTTCAATGAGCAGATCAATGCAAAGTATAGATTACTTTTTATTATATTTAATTATGTCAATATGTTATATCTAGCATTCACTATGCATTGCCATAACTTTCTGAAATAATATCTGTAACATTCTTATTTACAGTGACTTTGGATTCTTATTACATATAGTGAGTAAATATTATCATGAAAATTCCCCAAATATCTCTTCTGTATTCATCTGTCATGCTTTTGCTTGCTATCAAAAAATCACATGGAATGTTTATAAAGGTTCTTGTGTACTGAAGACTTATAAATTATTTCATTCCACGTAACACACATGCACACTGACGATTCCTGTGAAAACTATTGCAATAAAATAAGTATTTCACTGAAATAAAACCCAGTGCATGTTCAAGGTTTATAGACTCATTCTATTAGATATAATTCCATATAAAAAAATGAATTCACACTGTTAAATTTTCAGATGCAGTTAAAATATAACTAATGCTTGTGGAGATTTTAACTGGTAGCAAAATACAGGTAGAAGCTCAAAAATACTTACTAATCAATTCCACATTATCTTCAAATCCCTTACAGTCTTTCACTCTTGTTCTTTAAAAAACATGTAGTACATTTTTCAGTCAAATTAACTTAATTGGTTAGATACTGTTAAACACATATTCAGTGCATTTAAGTATTACAGTCTGCAATAACTTAAAACAGAACATTATTTTAACTGTATATAAATGACATTATTGTAACAAAAACAATTTTAGTGAAATTGTTGCTCCACCATCAAAGTTCAGGTAATAACACATGACTATTTATAATAATAATAACAATAATAATAAAAAAATTCTGCACTACTTCTGGGCTATGAAGGCAATCTCTGTATCTAGTAAAGAATTTAGGATCCTCCTATTATTTTTATACCATGATTTGTACTACCGTCATTCAAATCTTGAACAAAATAAAACTTAACTTCTTACTTTGGCCTCTACCATCTGAAGAAAATAATTTATTTTGCTCTTAGTCAAGGTATACACACTAACATTGATCACATTACTGCTGTTCTTTACTCAGTTCATACACACAAACAGAAATAGCTTATAGTGCATCTTAGTCATAATGGCAGCATAACACCAGCAAGGACTGTACTTGTGATACCTAACAAAATCATGCACTTAAATTAAAATATTTAGCTCTTTTATCCAAGACTAAGCAGACAATACCAGGGAGTGTTCTTCTGCCAGAGGAAGGAAAGGCACTACAGAGGGACCTGGATAGACTGTATTGATGGGCCAAGGCAAACTGCATGAGTTTCAATAGGGCCAAGTGTCGGCTCCTGCATATTGGTCACAAAAGCCCCAGGCAACCCTACAGGCTTAGGGAGGATTGTCTGGAAAGCTGCCGGATGGAAAGGGACCTTGGTGTACTGATAGACAGTTGGCTGAATATGAGCCAGCAGTGTGCCCAAGTAGCCAAGAAGGCCAATGGCTTGTATCATGAATGGACTGGTGAACAGGACTAGGGAAGTAATCCTGCCTTTGTACTCAGCATTGGTGAGGCCTAACCTCGAGTACTGTGTTCTGTTTTGGGCACCTCAATACAGAAGGGACACTGAGGTGCTAGAGCAGATCCAAAGAAAGGCCACAAGGCTTGTGAAGGGCTTGGAGAATATGCCCTACAAGGAGTGACTGCAGGAACTGGGGCTGTTTAGTCTGGGGAAGAGGAGGCTAAGAGGAGACCTTATTGCTCTCTTCAAATACCTGAAAGGTGATTGCAGCAAGAGTGGGATTGGTTTCTTCTCACTCACTGCTGACAGGATGAGGGGTGACAGGATGAGGGAAAGTGGCCTCAAGTTGTGCCTCCACCAAGGGGAGGATTAAGTTGGATATCAGGAAACACTTCTTTACAGAAAGGGTGGTTAAGCACTGGAATAAGTTCCCCAGGGAGGTGGTTGAGTCATCATTCCTGGATATGTTTAAAAACCATTTGGTGGCACTCAGGGACATAAGTGTGGAGGGTTGGTAGAGTTAGGATAATATGGTTAGGTTGCGTTTGGACTTGATGACCTTTAAGATCTTTTCCAACCTGAGCAATTCTATGACTCTATGATTTATACCTTTTCAAAGCATAAATACAGTGAAAGCATGGAATTGTTATATACTATGAAGGCTGCTCTCATCTAATTTGCTCTTATATCCGTTGTAGTTTCCATGGAAAGAAATAGGAAGCATCACTTTTGGAGCAAAACATGTACAAACTCCATTTTGCCTCTATCTAGGCCCTCTTTCATACACTAGTTTTTCACAAGGCTTTGTAGAAATTCGTAATGACCATTCTCATAGACTCTTGAAGCTACTTCAGCCTTCTTTGACTTTTTTAAAAATTTTGCAAGAATACTGGAGAGAAGAGGATTTCCCCTTGCTTATGCCAGGTATCCTAGCATATCATGTAGTATAATACACTTTGCTGTAATAGTCTCTCTGAGATCTGATTTGTTCACCTATTTGTGAATATTGTGAATGGGAATATTGTAAATGAAAGAAAAGGAATATCCTATGGAGGAAAGGATTAGTTGTCACAGCTCTTTAACTGCTTCTTGATAGAAAGAGCGTTTGAAATCTATAAGTAAACCAGGAGACGATTAGACAAGCTGTCTGGAATTTGAGGACAGTCAGGTACTGATAAACCATGATGATAGATAGCCAACAATGCTTTCAAAAAATCAGAGTGTGCTTTTAGAATTGTTTTCAGGCACGATATTTCTGAAGACCTATTCTTATGTTTCTTATCTGTTACACTGGTACTTGTAAAATGCTATTGAGGTTGTGGTTTGCAGCCTTTAACATACCAGCTAACAGTACATAATTTCATCCTATGTAACTAATACGCATTTAATTTCTGGTTAATGCCTTTGAATTACAGTAATAGCACAGAGGCCGAACACATGGGCAGAATGAAAGAAATATAATTGATGTATGGGCATACTTACCTACTGTCAAGTGCAGAGACACTACAATAAACATCAAACTTTACATGAGTATCAATCTAATTTTTTAGTCCATGTTATTGTAAATACTATAAAGTGGGTTATGTAGAAGATCTGTGCTTCAGCTTTTTCACATTTCTCTAGCTGCATGGATAATTAGACTTCATACAGGTTGAACATTGGATGGTAGAATGATCTTGGTAGAACTTAAGTGGCCATTTGTCGCCTGAATAATGGAAGTAGGCTTTTAAAACGGTTAAATGAAAGGTATGAACTCATATTTTTATATCCACTACTACAACATAAATAACAACTTTTTTTTTTTTTTTTTTTTTTTTTTTTTTTTTTTTTTTTTAAATTTCTGTGTTAGAAGATGTGCCTCAAAGTAGAGTTAGTAAATCTTCAGGCAGGCTCGGAGAAATTTAATACATATGTAATACATGATGCATACAAAACAACATGTCTTGTGAAGTGTTAAAACTGGACTTTGACTTCCATTCATTTTAATTCTGTTCAAAGAAACATTAAAAAATTATTAAAGAGTGACAGTAAATTTGAAAATGAAGAAATGACTTCAGGTATGTACACAAGTACCTTTTCTAATCATAGCTGGATAATTCTGATGACTTCTTCATGCTCTCTTTCTTCATGTTATCTCAGTTCTGTTTAAGCTAACTAAATACCTGGTAATCATTGAATCTGAGCAAGCTCTACTAATTCAAGCGAAGAGTTATACGACAACTATTGTAACTGTTACACTGAGTAATGCGTTCTTATATTTCAGTATATGGAAAGTTTCTGTGAAGAAGAAACCAAATTCAGCACTTTTACTAAGTAGCTCAAATTCTCAGTGAAGACTCAGTATAAGAACATTTGCATATACATTTACCATCCCTTTAAACAGAGAAAATTAATATGAATATTAGGAAAATGATGTTCTCAACCTCCCTTTGTTTTTGTATTTGGTCTTAATAAAGTAACAGTAACTCTGTTATTCTAATTCCAACTCACATATTTCACAGAATCACAGAATTGTAGGGTCTGAAAGGAATCTCTAGAGATCATCTAGTCCAACCTCCCTACCAAAGCAGGCTCCCTAGACCAGGTTGCACAGGCAGGCATCAAGGTGTGTCTTGAACATCTGCAGAGAAGGAGACTCCACAGCCTCTCTGGGCAGCCTTGTTCCAGTGTTCCATACCCTTACTGTGAAGAAGTTCTTATGCCCATTCGTGAGGAACATCCTGTGCTTCAGTTTGTGGCCATTTCCCCTGCTGAAAAGAGCCTAGCTTTGTCCCTTTGCTTCCCTCACCTTAGATATTTATAGACATTGATCAGATCTCCTCTGAGTCTTTTTTTCTCAAGGCTGAACAGCCCTAGGTCGCTCAGCCTTTCCTCATAAGAGAGGTGCTTCAGGCCCTTTATCATCTTTGTGGCCCTCTGCTGGACTCTTTCAAGGAGATCCCTGTCTTACTTACCTGTTTCGCTTTATGTCTTTGCTAAAACAAAAAACCTAATAATAATAATAACAATAACAACAACAATAACAACAGTAATAATAACAATAATAATAATAATAACAACAATAATAAATCAACATAGAAAATATTGCACTTTCCATATGTAAGGCCTGGATGCAGTTCTGCATATACTGGAACTCTCACTTGCATCTTGTCTTTGCAAGATTTCCAGAATTTTAGAACAAATATGGCAGCATAAACTCAGTTGAAGATTTCAGGAGGAATCTCTGATGCTACAGTAATATTTCCACAAGACAGTCAGGATATCATTATTTTTAATGAATATTCATGTTGAACTTCCAGCTCATAAAGGATGTGATCATTATTTCTTGAAAGGTGGTGGCTTTTTAAATATATTATGACACTTTTTTCCTTTCAAAAGATTTAGTTATAAAAATATCCGCATTATTTAGTTTTGATCAGATCCATATGAATATAATATGCATAATTCCACTATTAAATAGAAGTTTTCCATTAGTATAAACATATCATAATGGAGAGTAATTAGATACAGAAAATAAAATACAATCAATGCTGAGAACTTATAGTGCAGATAAACAAGTGCTCATGATGTTTTTCAAGAGATGTTTAGAAAAATCAGAATATCCTTCAGGTTAATGACTTAGTTCCATCTAGATTTTCTCTTCTGGGTTCAGAATATACAATTACAGTTTTTATAATTCAAACTGAGAAAAACTTAGAATCAAGAAGGCTTCTGCAGATCAACTATCATCCTTTGAAATAATTTTTGTAAACATATAAAAGCAATTTATTTAAACTTAGACACAGTTCCAATAATCATATATACTTGTTTATTTGCTAAAAATCTTAACAGTGGATTTTTTTTCCCCAGTGAGTGACATAATATTATTGTTTCTTCTTTGACTTTGAACTACAATTCAGAATTGTAGTCAGTGTCAATAGTTCTTCTAACTTCAGGTCAGAGATTTCTTATCCTCTGGTCATCACTTACAGCTATTGTTTGAAAATACTTCCCTGTCTTTCATTGAATCCTTTTAAAGCACTTCAGGTAAATGCAGTAAAGGAAGACAGAGTTAGTACAGTTCAACTGTAAATAGTTTTTCATTCTTGTAAAACACTTGAGATGAGAGAGCAGAAGATGGTAGTGACCCAGGTAGCAATCACTAACTAGCATTAATTTACAGAAGAAAAAAAATAATAATAAAAAAAGAGAGAGATCAGTACGGGAGCTTAACCAGAAAGGTACCTTATGCAGACCTTTGAATTTAGAAATCAATAAATAACAAGAAACCCAGTAACTTGAGAGTAGGAAGAGAGTAGAGGGATGGTGGTGATATAACTGGATATCTTGTGATGAAAGCTGAGCCTTGAAAAAATCTAATATAATTCCTTGTTTTATCCATGGGACTTCAGATCAATTCAGTGATATCAGAATGGATATAAAAGGCAGCAGGACTAAGATTCCATCGGGAACAATAAATCTTGTATGTACCGCTTTTCAACTTCAACTTGAATTATCTTCAATTAATAGAATGTAAGGAGAGGAGAGTCAGTTAATTCATTTTTATGTCATTAAACCTATTGTCCTGAAAAACTATTGAAAATAGTGTGTAAGCAGCCTTACCTTCATTGTGTCTTCAGATTATAGAGACCAGATTCAGTAACTAAGACAAGGAACATTTATATGACCTCTAATGATTCTGCTTAGGTCAGTGTAGGATAGATTCATGCAGGCAGGTTCTGTCCTTCAATCTGCAATATAAAGGAATTCATTCTTCTCTCAAACAAATTCCATTATATTTACTTTAATAAAGCAGGTAAAATAAAATTTGTGTATTTTTTCTTCCAGCTCTCTGAGGTAGTGTATTAAAAGGTATTGCCTCTCCTCACAGACACTGAATCAATTACATGGATTTCTCTATTTTGCTGCTGAGAGATTACAGATCAGTAGCACTATGCTGTTCACTGATGTCAGAGTATCAAACCCTCATTTCAGCAGTTTTCTGACTAGACAGCATTAGTATACAGCTCCCAGAAAGCTGAAATAACTTTGAGTGCTCAGTAAGATAACACACATGCTTGCGTTTCCCAAGTCAAAGAAATAATGTGTATGCACCTTAAAGTCAAGCAGAAGCTTAGTTACATATGTTTTCTTGGGACAAATCAAATTTCAGTTATTTTAGCATGCTTAATACAATTGTTTCATGTATATATATGTTTCATGCATATTTTCATGTTTCTGTAGAATAATTAGGCTATAATTGCTATGTCTGGAGTGTTTGCTGATTTTATCATGAAATATCTTGCATTTTTACCTCTTACTCTTGTTAATATGCAACATTATCAAGTAACAACATTCATGTAGATAAGTGATTTCATTATGGATCAAACAACCATTGGATAAAAAGATATCAGACATTCCTATTACTGTGTGATCAAAATACTTTGAGAATAACTGAAAATTCATAAAGAAATCAATGTTGGTGGCTGTGAGAGGTTACAGAATCACCAAATCACAGAATGGCCAGGGTTAGAAGGGACCTCAAGGATCATGAATCTCCAACCCCCCTGCCACATGCAGGGCCAACAAACTCCTCATTTAATGCTAGACCAGGCTGCCCAGAGCCCCATTCAATCTGGCTTTGAACACTTCTAGGGATGGGGCATCCACAACCTCTCTGGGCAGCCTGTTCCAGCACCTCACCACTCTCTCTGTAAAGAATTTCCCCCTGACATCCAACCTAAATCTCCCTTCCCTCAACTTAAAACCATTTCCCCTCGTCCTGCAGTTATCTATCCCTTCAAAGAGTTGATTCCTCTCCTGTTTGTAGGCTCCCTTTAGGTACTGGAAGGCTGCCATGAGGTCACCCCACAGCCTTCTTTTCTCCAGGCTGAACAAGCCCAGCTCCCTCAGCCTGTCATCATAGGGGAGGTGCTCCAGTCCCCGATCATCTTTGTGGCCCTCCTCTGGACCCTCTCCAACAGCTCCCTGTCTTTTTTGTACTGGGGGCTCCACACTTGGACGCAGTACTGCAGATGGGGCCTCACAAGAGCAGAGTAGAGGGAAACAATCACCTCCCTGTCCCTGCTGACCACCCCTCTTTTGGTGGAACCCAGGATACCATTTGCCTTCTGAGCCGCAAGAGCACACTGCTGGCTCATGTTGAGCTTTTCATCCATCAGGACCCCCAGGTCCTTCTCTGCAGGGCTGCTCTCAAAGACCGCTCCTTCCAGTCTGTATGGATGCCTGGGATTCCTCTGGCCCAAGTGCAAAACTCTGCACTTTGTCGTGTTGAACGTCATCAGGTTCACTTGGGCCCACCTTTCTAGCCTCTCGAGGTCCCTCTGAATGGCATCCCTTCCTTCTACCATGTCAACCGCACCACTCAGCTTGGTGTCGTCAAACTTATTTAGGGTTCACTCGATTCCATCATCAATGTCATTGATAAAGATGTTAAAGAGCACTGGTCCCAAGGCAGACCCCTGGGGGACACCGCTCGTTACCGGCCTCCACCTGGACGTGGAGCCATTGATGACCACCCTCTGTCTGTGGCCTTTCAACCAGTTTCTTATCCATCGAGTGGTCCACCCATCAAATCCACATCCCTCCAGTTTGGAGATAAGGATGTGGTGGGGGACCATGTCAGAGGCCTGGCTCAAGTCCAGGTAAATGACATCAGTCGCCTTTCCCTTGTCCACCGATGCCGTTACTCCATCATAGAAGGCCACCAGATTGGTCAAGCGTGACCTTCCTCTGGTGAAGCCGTGCTGGCTGTCACGGATCACACGCCCTTTCCTCATGTGATCAAGCATGTCATTCAGGATGATCTGTTCCATGATCTTCCCAGGCACAGAGGTGAGACTCACCGGCCTGTAGTTCCCGGGGTCCTCCTTGCTCCCTTTCTTGCAAATGGAAGTGACGTGACCCTTCCTCCAGTCATCCGGGACCTCACCTGACAGCCACCACTTTTCAAATATGATGGCGAGCAGCTCGGCAACCACCTCAGCCAGCTCCTTCAGAATCCTGGGATGCACGCCATCCAGCCCCATAGACTTGTACACATTCAGTCTCATGAGGCGGTCTCGGACCTGCTCTGTCCTCACAGCGGGGGGGATTTACCACCCCAGTCCCCACCCAGAGGTGTAGGGATGCAGGGCTCAGGAATGGGAGGAGTACTGGAGTCCTGGCTGCCAGTGAAGATCAAGGCAAAGAACTCATTCAGTACCTCAGCCTTCTCTTCGTCTGTTGAAGCCAGTTCTCCTTTTACATTTGCCAAAAGAGGTACACTCATTTTGGCCTGTCTCTTCTGGCCAATGTACCTGTAGAAAGTCTTCCTATTGTTTTCCACGTCCCTCACCAAGTTCAGTTCCATCTGTGCCTTGGCTTTCCCGATCCCACATCTGCAAGTCCAGACAGCATCCCTGTATTCTTCCCAGGTGGCACACCCTTGTTTCCAGAGCTTGTACGCACCTTTCTTTGCCCTCAGCACTCCCAGCAGGTCCTTACCGAGCCACGCCAGCTTCTTATCTCCTCTGCCCGCTTTCTTGTTCAGAGGGACAGAGAGTTCTTGCGCTCTCAGGAAGGCAACCTTGAAGAGTACCAGCTCTCCTCAGCATTTTTGTTTTTAAAGAAAGCATCCCAGGGGATCTCAGCCAACAGTCCATTGAACAGCTTTAAGTTTGCTCTCCCAAAGTTCAGGGTCCTGATGCCACTCTTCACCAGGTCCACATCCCTCGAGATCACAAACTCGACCAGAGCAAGGTCACTGCAAACCAGTCTGCTTACAACCTTAACACCATTAATGTTTTCCTCCGCAATGGTGAGCAGCAGGTCCAGCAACGCTTCACCTCTGGCTGGTCTGTCCTACACCTGGACCAGAAAGTTATCATCAAAAAAACAAATTAATGAAGGTTAAAGATTTATGGTGCTGTATGTCCCCTAACGACACTGTGAATTGAATACAAAGAAAGATACTGAACAGGCTCCCACCTAGTATCTTCACAGTAAGCTGCACAGTAAATAGCCAATCAATAGCCACTGTCTGGTAAGGATAATAACCTCCAAAACTGCTTCACTTAAAATCTTTTAACTTTCACTAAGATAAACCTTTTATTAAACTGTTTTGAGAGAAAGTTTTGTGTGCTCATCCACTAGGATGAGAAATGTGGATTTTTGCATAAGAGGCTTCTCAAATAAAGCTTATGTATAGTTCAATGAGTGCTTTGAAAATTTAGGCTGTTTAAAATGTTTCTGATCTTGTAAGAATCAATTATTACAGAGTCTATACTTCCTGAACAATTGAACTAACAATGTATTCCTAATAAATGTAAATTTAATTTTAATCAACATACATGTTGCATGTTTACACAATCCCAACTCACCTTCTGAAACATTATTTTGACCTTTCTGATCAAAATAATATTGCACTGAGTGCAGGTGTCCAGCTGTGGAAAGGCCTGCCATAATGCTGATGTATGGTATAAAACCGGGGCTGCCCCAAGCTAGACACAGCTAGTTCCAGTCCACTCCCAATGCCCTCAGGACCCCTCAGCCAGTGAACAGGCAGCTCAGAGAGAGTGGAGCTCAGAAGCAAGCTCCTGGGAAAGAGTGGGAACACCTTGTAGAAAGATCATGGAGGAGGTGCTATGGGCTCCCAGCAAAGCTTACCCTGCAGCTCCTGAAGAGCATATGCTGGATCAGGGAGATGTGTGAGGAGGAAGGGGCAGCAGAGAGGAGCTACTCTGCGACAGATGAAGGAGTCAGAAAAGGGGGGGTGAGGAAGACCTGCTGAGCAGGGAATGGGATGAATAAATGAAATTTATTTTCACTAAGTTGAATGTTTTACTTCTGAGGTAATGGTCCCATGGATTTTCGCATCTCTCTCTGGCTTTCTGTGAAGGGGGAGTGAGAGAATGTCTGAGTGAGTGTCTGGTGGCCATAAAATCAACACACTAAAAACACTGTGGCAAAGGAAATATAAAATCAATATACATTGATTAAGTTGACAAATTACATTTTCAGCACCTCAATTACTAGGAAGTCAGGCAGATATTGGTGCATTATACAGTAGAGTTTTTTTATTGATGGTGTTGATTGCCTAAGCAAATTATGCCGTTGAAGAGAAAATGGTATAGCTGATTCAATGTGTATGTATGAGATCTGCTTCAACAGTAATGCCTCCTATTTTATTATATTCATCCACAGTATCAGAGGCCGATGCTGGTGGTGTGACAGTAGAGGCTGAACCTTCTCAACAGTATTCCATTACATTTTGTTGCCACCCAATAGATAACAGGAGAGAAACTCTCTGACAAAATGGTATTTGACATGGAAGTGCAGATGAAGTAAAGCTGAGGAATTGACTTCCTCCATATGGAAAAAATTGCACCCACCGACATTCACTGACGCTTGCTGAATGTTTATGGAGTCCAGAAAATGGATATGAGCTCAGTGAGGCGGAGGATGTTGGACTTCAGCAGTGGTGATAACAACAGTAATTCACCTCTGCTGGTGCAGATTTTTACGAATGCAGCATGCAGGCTCATGTTTATTGCTAAAATCAAAAATGCATAGCTAATGGTGGTGACTATGTTGAAAAATAGTATTTTGTAGCTGAGAATTTTCTCTATCAAGTAATGTTATCATTGTATGGGAACTGTTGATCACAGCCTGAACCTCTGATTTACTACCTGAGGCAAACAATGAATCAGCCACAGGAGCACAGGTGAAGGCAATTCACCTGTGCTACTAGGAAGGGGTTGAGCCCGAGTCCACCTCTCCTAGGTTCCATTTAAATGCTGACTGCTGCTAAGGAAAGCTCTCTTCCTGGAGATTGCTCTTGTGGTGTTTACTGTGAGCCTGTGGTACTGGTAAGCATTTCATTTATTTTTATTATCTTCCCATTGCAATAATCTTACTAAGTCTAGTTTCTGTATACCTGTTGATTGTACGTGTATTGATTGTAAAATCGTGTTTTTTGTACCTGTTGTCATTTGCATGGAAATAAACAGGAGACCTTACTACGGGGATGACGAATGTACTTTTTTTTTTTTTTTTTAACTACATAATATTTGTCCAAAATTTTATTTTTTCTTTATTGTGTATTTCAGAGGAGATAGTTATTGTCCTCCTTTATTGCCTATAAAATTTTGACTCACTTTGTAGGCTTATTAGTTTTATCTGTTGGCAGTAGTTCCAAAATTTGTTATGTGATCTCTTAAAGTTTTTTTGAAGTATTCACTTAAGAAATGTTTAATGAGATTAGATTAAATTAATGACATTAAATGATATAACAAGACAACCCCCCTCCTTCAAATAAACTAAACATTTTCAGAATATGGCTGAATCTTCAGGTTATCATCCCACAGTGGCCATTCAAATGTGTCACTCGCCATACTTAATAGAACTTTGAGACAGCAGAAGATGCAATATTCTAAGAACCATGTATACACTACTATTTATAAATAACCTTTTCTATTCTAAGTGCAAAGTACTTTTCTCAAGCCTCTGGGGAAAAAAAGTTTTTTTAAAAAAGCCTTATCTGCTGACACATTTAAGATGAGGTATGTCTTCCTAAAAATGGGAAAATAAATCAGAAATTAAATTCAGATATTAAAAAAGGTGGATGTAGCCTGGTAAATCTATGCAAAACAGTTTGGGTCAAGTATTTTTGAACTGAGGCTCAGTCTCCCTATTTTTTTTTTTTTTTTTTTTTGTTAGACAACAGAGACCTACTAATTTAGAGGTTTCCAAGGATGGCAAAATTCAGAGGAAGAGAGAAAGTAATAACAATTCTGCAAAACTATACCAGAAGTTTAGGGAATAATAAATGAACTTTTCCATTCTTTATGTATACTCTGAAACTGTGTAGGTATTATTTTGCTCTAGAGTAATGAAAAATGAGATTTTCTATAAAATGATATTTTCCTTTGTTCTAACTTATGTCCACTGTGTAACGAAAACATCTTAATCTAGGAGACAAAAAAGGCATTTTCTTGAGCAGAGACAATGACATAACATTTGTTGGGGTGCTTTGTTACTTCTTTTTAAAGTCAGACATCAGACTGATTTAAGGACGATTTTAGGTAAACCAATTATTATGGAGTTAAGATGTGACTTCCCCGGTTACTTATTTTTTAGATGTTTTTCCATGCAAAACTGAAATCATTTGAGTACTTCTAGCTCAGTTCATTTGGAAGGCAAGTACACTAACTTGCTTTTGTGGTAAAAGGACACTAATATCTTAAGCTGCTCTAATTATGCCCTATACTTCAGTATACTTCTATGCTCATCACTGGTGGTCAAGCTTCCAACTTCTGCCAGGACACTGAAACTCCAGGTGAGGATGTGGGGAGCAGATTCTGTCCCACTGTAGCAGTGGAACGTGTCCAAGACCTCCTCATAAAACTGAATGTATACAGATTGGAGTGAGATGATATCCATCCTAGGGTTCTGAGACAGATGGCTGATGTGGTTGCTGAGCTGGTCTCTGTGATACATGAAAAAATGTGGCTGTGTGGTGAAGTCCCCGGTGACTGGGAAAAAGGGAAATATTACTCCCATTTTTAAGAAAGGGAGAAAGCATGACCTAGGGAGCCACAGGCCTGTGAGCCTCACCTCTGCCTAGGAAGATCATGGAGCAGATCCTCCTAGAAGCTTTGTTAAGGCACACGTATGATGATGAGGTAATCTGATACAGACAGCATAGCATCACCAAGGGCAGATCTTGCGTGGCCTTCTATGATGGAGTGATGGCATCAGTGGGCAGGGGAATGACGATGGATGTCATCTTCTTGGACTTCTGCAAGGCCTTTGACATGGTCCCTCACCACATCCTTCTCTCTAAATTGGAGAGGTACGGATTTGAAGGGTGGACTGTTTGATGGATTAGGAATTGGTTGGCTGGTCACAGCCAAAGGGTTGCAATCAGTGGTTCTGTGTCAGGATTGAGGCTGGTCACAAGGTACCTCAGGGGCTGGTTGTAGGACCAGTGGCCTTCAACATCTTTAACAATGATGTTCTATGCCCAAAGAAATTCTGTTTATTAAAATGTGAAATGAACAGAATTGGTGTACATCAAATTGCTCATTGAATATTAGTAATCTTATATTCTCTTAATGTAGATTGTTGAAAAGGAACTAGTCTTAGAGATACTTAACTATATGAATGATAAGAGCTTCAGATTAAAAATATCTTTATTTACAAAATTCTTAGGAATTTGTACTCCAGAAAGAAATTTGACAAAAATTTTTAATGAACTCTTCCAACTGTGATGCTTTTTACAAATTGTAATATAAAAATAAGAAAATGTTAATTGAGATTATGCTATCTTAGTTTTTACTCAGGATTCACTGATTATATAATGAAACTTAACTACAACATATTCATTAAAATATGAATGTCAAAATATATTTCAGTGCCCTCAAATATTAAAAATATAACACTACTTTTGTGGGTTTTCTTGTTTGTTTTGTTTTTTGGAGTTTTGGAGCAATCTTTATGTAATTCAAAACTGATCAGATTCTGGGTGGATTTGATTATTTGCTTTAGCATACCAAATATATCCTATGTTAGAATGCATATGTCAAGGTCAGGATTTCTTTTTTGCATTCTCCTTTTTCTTTATAGTCCTGGTTTGAAGATTAATTAAAGAAGGAAATATTATATAGAAAGCTAAATGTTTCAACAATGGCTGTTAAATGAAGAATATTTTTTTAAGTAATCTATTTATAGGAATAAACTGAAACAAATTTTCTCTGGAGCTACTGTGAAGGGCTTTTTGAAGATGAGATGGAAAATGCAGAGGCTTCAAGGAGACTGAATGAGATTGTTCTATGCCAAGTTATTGCTTGCGTTGGGTTAAGTTTATAAGGAAAGAGTAAATAGTCATAAAAAACTGCTTAAACTTTTTAATGTTAAACTAGATATTACTGCACTTGATTCTGTTCTAATTTCATTTCACAAGAATGTATGGGAACTGCTGAATCATGGTCTGAACCTCTGATGGACCACCTGAGGCAAGCAATGAGTCAGCCCTGGGAGCACAAGTGAAGACAATTCCCCTCCCCTACTGGAAGGGGTGGAGCCTGGCTGCACCTCTCCTAGACCCCATTTAAGAGCTGACTATCACTGGGGAAGGTTCTCTTTTGGAGATCATTCCTCTTGGAGTCATCACAAATTCCTATTAATAGGGTATTGATGGTTAACTAAGAAGTTAGATCTGAAAGCAATCCTAAATGCCATTCAAAAGAGATTATTTAAATTGAACTGTTTCTTTAAGTAGGCTATTTTTTTCAGAGTAGCCTTTATTTAATTTATCATTTCCAAAAGGAGTTTTTTCCTCAACTATGTAGCTCACATTACCTTGTTCTGACCACATAATTTGTAGAACGCTGTTACCATGGTCAAAGTGGTTGTAATGGAGAAGTCTCATGTATGGTCAACTTTGCAATGGCGAAGAAATCTCTGAATACTATTATCCCAACAAAGCAGTGGTATTTTTTCATTCTTTTCCTCCACTTTTTTCATTTTTTTCTCTCCTTTTTTCCTCTTTCATTTCCTTTATTTTTTTTTTTTTTTGTAGTGCATGTGAACTAGGTTAAAAATGGAGCAAAAAAATTAAACAGAAGATCAAAAAGTATCAATGAAGACCAAAAACTAAGTTCCAGAGTTATTGATCAAATGACTGCAGAGTTGGATTGTTGCATTTGTCACTTGTGCGGTAAGAAAAATCTGCTCAAAATCCAAATTAGCTAGTTCAATTTTCACTTTCAATTCAGAACTGGGAGTGCAGCAATTACTCTTTGATTGTGTATATTTATTAGTTTGATCACCAAAACATGAAAATTAAAAACTCATGTAAGCTCATGAGCTAATCAAAATTTCCTTAACTTTGCATGTAAACATACCTGTAAGCTATGTTGTCTGGGTAGCATAAGAAGTTGATAAACTTTGCATCCGTAGTAAATGTTTTTGAACATTAATGTAGGTGATCAATTTTTTTATGCATGCTTGCTGCGAAAATGAACATTACTAATTAGAAGCTTTGGCAGAGCTTGTTTGCAATTACAGATCAGAAAAAGACAACAATTGTGTGCAAGCCAGTGGCCACAGAATCACAGAATACACTGAGCACATCATCAATTACAACTCTGGTTGCAAACAGGACCAATGGAAAAAAAAAAAAAAAAAAAAACAAACCAAGCTTCATGTCTGAGAACTCTGTCCAAATGCTTCTTGAACTCTGGCAAGCTTGGTGCCAAAGAGAGAGACTGATCTAGTGCCAGTGATGCTATACAGTATTTCTTGCTAGATGCCCTAAGAGACAAAGTACAATGACCTAAATTTTAATATAGTATTAAGCAGTTTGACAATTTAACACTTTGTACTTATTTCCAATAATCATAGTTCCAATCAACCTGTACGCTCATTTGCTACACAGACTCAACTTTTCAGATACCTTAGGCTGTAAGTGTATGCAGATGGAAAGTTCCTGTGCTAGCTTGAGCAAAGTCAGTGTGCCTAACTTATTTTTCTTTAACTTTTCTTTATTCCAGTTCTATTCATGGCATCAGCATTTGTTTGTTGCATTTCACATTTAGAGAAGGTTATCATCAAGAATGTAACAGCATTTTGGAAGTTGGTGCCTGACAGATTAGGTGGTTTTATTAGTGCTAATTGCACCCAAAAAACTGAACACACCCTTAGAAACAGGAACAAGTAGGATTCAGGGACATTACCTACACTCATTACGGATTTGCTGTTTACTGTTAAGCCACTGCTAGAGGTGGATATTTGGGGTAGGAGGAATTGACTTTTTTGTAGGAAAGATAGTGGGTTTTTTCTTTCATAACTTTTAAAAGGAAGTACATGTGCGTTATTCCCATTTTATTACTAGCTACTTGACTAGAATAAGATAAAAGGAAACATTCAAAGATGAGTCTTAGGAGACAACAGCTCTAAAGCAGGGTTAGTCTGCATCTGTATTCAAATTGAAAAAACACAAAAAGATTACAAGCTTCACATCATTGTTAAATTATTTCTCTGACTATCTGTTTCCTTACATTATCACATTACATGCACACCTTACCCGTGTTTTTGGTCACGTGATAGGTGAGATATGAGGGATGATGGATGTTTTAAAAAAAAAAAAAAAAAAGAGGAAAACATGGGAATTTTAAGAGAGAATGTAGCAGATGGTGTGTGCAGGATGAGTTCATCCAGGAAGGATCTTGAAGCATCTTTGAGGAAGAGGATGGCAATCTTGTGGTGTATATCAAGTGATTTTTCTCATAAGATTACTGCCATCTGTATCATGAAATGCTTGAATTAGTTCAATATCCATTTATAGTGAATATTTTTAGCCCTTCAGAGAAGTTTTGTTATTGCCACAGCTAGTTCATGCAGATGACAAATGGGTGTACACCCCTTTGCCTTTCAAGCTTAATTAGTGAATTAGCATACCAATAACAGAAATTGCATGCACTACTGAGCTACACAAAAGCACAAATAAAGAAAATTGTGAAAAGAAGTTGAATAATCTTCCTGTATGGGTAGCTTTTGGCTGTAATGACACAGGTTTGATAATTAGGCCTGCACCCATGCCAGGCAGAGATTTCTCTCAGCATCTTCTTCCTCTTAGTGCACTGGATAACTTGAAATGGGCCTTTGTATGCTTTTGAAAGAGACGCTAAGATGTTGTATTGTGCAGTACCAGTTACAAAGGAAAGGCTATATCTCATGTATGTTCTTTCCTCTGCAATTATTTCAATAAATCTCTAGACAAAGTGATTTCCACAATCTGAAAAAGTAGCAAAGACTCAAATGTAAATCTGAACTCAAAGTTTTCATGTTAAGTGGCTGAAATAGGTATAACTTGCTTTTTTTTTGTGTTCTTTAATCTATGTAACATGGGGTTTTAAATATACTGTAGTGAATTCCAGCTTATTAAGAGAAATATATGCAAAAAGTGATCAAGTAGTTCACAGCACAACTGTCTTGACCAAAACAATCATCTTTTTAGCTCATTTTATCACACACTTTTTACATTTTCCTGTTTTCACAGAATACCAAAGATTAGAAGGGACCTCAAAAGACCATCTATTTTAGCCCTCCCCCCCCCACCCGCAGAGCAGGAACACTTGGTTAGGACACACAGTCATTCCCATGTCATTTAGTTAAAACTGGATCCAGATGAATTCTGCTTGCCATTTTAGGAAAGAATCCCAAAGGTTGGAGAAGACCTTCATGATCATCCAGTCCAACTATCCACTTATCACCAACAGTTCTCGCTACACCATGTCCCACAACACAATGTCCAAATATTCCATGAACACCTCCAGGGTCGCTGACTCCACCACCTCCCTGGGCAGCCCACTCTTTCAGAAAAGTAGTATTTCCTAATGTCCAGTCTGAATCTTCCCTGGTGCATCTTGAAGCCATTCCCTCTAGTCTATCACCAGTTACATGAGAGAAAAGGCCAACCCCCACCTCACTATGCCCTCCCCAACCTCCCTTCAGGTAGTTACAGAGAGCAATAAGGTCTCCCCTGAGCCTCCTCTTCTCCACACTGAACAATCCCAGCTCCTTCAGCTGCTCCGGACCCCTCACCAGCTTTGTTGCCCTTCTTTGAACACATTCCAGGGCCTCGATGTCTTTCTTGCAGTGAGGGGCCCAGAACTGGACACAGTACTCAAGGTGCAGCCTCACCAGTGCTAAGTACAGGGGGACAATCACTTCCCTGTTCCTTCTGGTAACACTGTTTCTGACACAAGCTGGAATGCCATTGGCCTTCTTGGCCATTCGGGCACACAGCTGGCTCATGTTCAGCCCAGCATCAATCAACACCCCCAGGTCCATTTCCTCTATGTAGTCTTCCAGCCCCTCTGCCCCAGGCCTGTAGTATTGCCTGGGGTTGTTGTGGCCAAAGTGCAGGATCCAGCATTTGGTCTTGTTGTAACTCATCCCATTGGCTTCAGCCCAGCGATCCAGATTCCTCTGTAGGGCCACACTACCCCCAGATAGATCGACGCTTCTGGCCAACTTGGTGTCATCCGCAAACTTACTGAGGGTGCACTCAGTGCCCTCACGCAGGTCATCAGTAAAAGTACTGAAGAGGACAGATGCCAGCACCGACCCCTGGGGAACACCACTCGTGGCCTGTCACCAGCTGGATTTAATTCCATTCACCACCACTCTCTGAGCCCAGGACTCCAGCCAGTTCTGTTACCCAGCCCAGAGTGTACCTGTCCAAGCCACAGGCTTCCAGCTTCTGCAGGAGAATGCTGTGGGAGACAGCGTCAAAGGCTTTGCTGAAGTCTAGGTAGATTACATCAACAGCCTTTCCCTCATCCACCAGACAGGTCACTAGATCATAGAAAGAGATCAGGTTGGTCAAGCAGGACCTGCCCCTCCAAGACAGTCCCCGACCTCCACATTTCCCACCAGATCTTCTCTATTTGTGAACAGGAGCAACTCTTCTCGTAGGCTCTCTCACCAGCTGCATTAGGAAGCTATCTTCCATACACTCCAGAAACCTCCTAGACTGCTTCTTCTGCGCTATGTTGTATTCCCAGCATATGTCAGGGAATTGGAAGCCCCCCATGAGGACAAGGGCTGGCTATCACTCATCTTCTGCCAGCTGCAGAACACCTCATCTCTCTTCATCCTGGCTCAGCAGTCTATAACAGACACCCACCAGGATGTCTGCCTTGTCAGCCTTTCCCCTGATCTCTACCAATAGGCATTCAAGCTTATCATCCCCTGCCACGAGCTCAGTAACATCAAAGCCCTCTCTAACATAGAGAGCCTCGCCACCACTTCTCCTTCCTTGCCTATCTGTCATGGCTTTGTGATTTTTGGTTTTCGGTATTCCATATCATAACATCATGCGGGGCACTGGGAGTTTAACTGTTAATGCTCAAGCTCTGGGTACCTGCCTGGAAGAGAACAACTACATTCCCCAGGGAACTTTGCGATCACACAGAGGAGATATAACGCCTGGCAAGGTCACCTGATGTGCTTTTCTTCACCTGCTCTTCTTCGTCAGCTCTCCTCCTGTCTCCCTGCTGCTCAACTGGACTGCGCATCTCACCTCAGCGTTGTGGTGAGGCCTATCCACCTTTCAGACATTCTCTCATTATATTTGATTTATTAGCTACAATTTTAATTATATTGTATTATAGTGTGTTATCTTGCATTCCAATACTATATTTAGTAAATTAGTTTGTTTCTCCTCAGATCATTGCCACTGTTTTTAAATATTTTGGGGTCCCCTGTTCCCTTTTTCCAGAGGCACGGATTTTGCAAAATCCCTCCACCCCACTAGTCACGGAACTGGGCCAAACCAGCCCATAAACCATTGACTCTTCCTTGCTGAAGAGTTTGCAGTCATCCATTGCAGCACTCCAGTCATGGGAGCAGTCCCACCATGCTTCTGTAATGGCAACTAGGTCATAGCTGTCCTGCCACACAATAACTTCCAACTCTTCTCATTTGTTGCCCATACTGCATGCATTGATGTAAATGCACTTCAGCTGAGTCCCTCACCTCACCCCTAATCCCATTACCACTCACCTAGTCTCATCCCTAGAGAGCCTGTTTTTATCCCCCAATACATTATTGATAAACAGTGCACATCTGCTGGTGATCTTCTTGTGCAATTATTAGTTTTTATTGATTATATTCATTGATATGTCTGCTCCTGAGAAAAAGGAGATGTTTTTGTTATTTACTTTGTCATTTAAATGGTCCCTAAGGAGTCATTGTCACTGCATAAATCTTTAATTACACTGAGGTTTTTTTGTTTGTTTTATATCTAAATATTTATGAAGATGTCACTGTCGTTGAGAAAAATTCGATTTCGCATTTATTTCTTTTTCCATCAAAAACTGGTAAAAGTCATGATTTCTGATATCAATGTAAACTATGTAGCTCTGCCTTTATATCAATATTGTATAAGTTTCCAATTACAAAACCATGTAGTACACCAATTCAAAACAAGGCACTGCAATTCCTACATTCCTAGTGGCTTTTCATCATTAACATTCACTAGCAAAAAGTTGGCATGCTTCCCTTAGACTAATAACCACGGAAGATGTCTTAAATAGAAATATTTTATAAATGGAATACAAATGTACTAAACTCATTACACCTTGTTTTACTGCAGCATACTCTTTTCATGACTGCCCTACCGAACTTCATTTTCAAAAGGCTATGATATATACTCATTCTTTAAGGATTTTTTCAGTTCCTTATTTTCAAGAACCCTCTGGCTGTCATAAACTACTCACCTATTGTATTCAAGTTAGGCATCAGAGTTTTCTACAGTTTCTGACTAATACCAAAAACTAAGAAATTGTGTTTAAAATGCATGTAGTTAGAAAAGCATGCGAAAAGGTTTTGGTAGAGGCATGCAGCAGGGGTGGCCTCCATAAGGAGAGTCCAGCAGCTCCTTTTCAATCAGATAGCTTTGATTAAATCATATGTGTTGAGTTATACAAATGTCCTAATTAGGTTTCCCTAAAGAGTTTGTCTGTTCATTAGGCACTTCACATTTGAAGGTGTCTAAGTACATCTAAGTTTCTTTATAACTCTATATGATGTTTTCTGTCTCATTCAAAAACTAAAAAACCTTCTCAAAGGAAAATCAGCTACTGAACATCTTGCCTTTTACAATATTATGAAATTGACCTAGGCTTCCATGTTCAGTAGAAAAGGGACTATAAAAATGACATTGTGATCACATAGAAAAACAAAGACAAAATCCAGCTTCAAGTTACAGTCTTTTGAAAGTATCAAAAAGTTGTCTTTAGAACACTGAAAGCCCAAGTTCTCCTAGTAGAAACTCAACCCTAAAAAAAAATAAACAGGATTTTATTTCTATAACTGAATAAGAAGAAAACAGGTTCTTCCTACTAAGTGGATCTTATTATTAAAAAAGAAAAGACAAGGAGTATGATTAAAAGAATTAAACAGGAATAAAGAAAAATCAGGTAGGGTCAGGCTGGAGAAGAGTCTAGAAAGAAGTGACAGAAAACCTCTAATAATCCTCAGCTAAATACTAATACTGACTTCACTGTTTATAGTAATACTTCAAATCTTTATTTGAACATTACCAAACAATTGAGAAAATAGTAGATGCTGGTACTGTTACACTGTGACAGCACTATTGTGTTACACAGCGCAGGTTACAGAGACCAATTATGAGCCATGATTGTGAATCTGAAACCTAAACTATTTGTACCCCACACTAAGTCCAAGTTGTGCCAGATGGGCTGAACAATAACCAAAAAATTGGAATAAAAAAAGACCTAATACCAGTAATTATGTCAGGAGATACCATAGTTTAGAAAATGTAGCACAATCAGTTTGTAAATACTGGGTCTAGGATAGTTTATTTCTTCAGTCTGGCTGCATTGTTCAAAGAGTCATTCAAGAAGAGGAAAAAAAATCATTGTGTTTAGCATACCTGCATTTAAGATAAACTAAAACTGATGCCTTATTACCTTAAATGCTCTGGTACATACTCCAGCAGTTCAGAAGCTGAACAATTAGTGAAAAAGATATTTTAGTAATGTGCAGAAAATGAAAACCACAGGTGAATTCATCAGCAATCCCAAGCCTTATCTTGCCTCTGTGAAATGACGTTAAGCTCACATAGTCAATCTAGCAATCTGCTCAGTAAGTCTTTCATAACCCTAAGCAGAAGTGACTTGATCAGTATTTTTTAACCTTTGCTTTCATTTAAAAATGCCATTTAAGCTAATGACAGAACTTGGGATCTTGCCATTGCTACTTATCTCCCTGATAATTATATCCTTCATATGCATCAGAGAACACAGAAGTACAGAGCAGATTTTTAAATTCTGAAAGTATCCATTAAAATTTAAGTTCAAATGATGGCCCACCCAGATAATGACTTAATCCTTTAAATGCTGTCGATATTTGCAGATCTAGGATGTCAAGTGACTTTCACATACATCATGGAACTATAACACAAAGCTTATTTCAATTCAAGTGCTACAGGCTAATTAAATCAGAAATAGCTTCAATACTTAGGAAAAAAACAAAAAGCAGAATCTGAATTTAAACAAAAAATTTAAATAAGCATAGCCAGTGCTAAATATTTTCTAGATGGGAAGTTAAAGCATGCATAGCAATTGGACAGATAAACATGATGGGAAGGACATTACAACAAAGGTGCTATGATGAAAGAACAAGCAAAACAGTTCTCTGTGCTATAAAGAAAGGGAAAAAGATTTTTCACCTGAATCAGAAGATCCAAAATTTACTGGGGAAAATTTCACCAAGAATATCCAGAAAAAGTCATTCCACAGTGGCAGTCAGCCCTTAAATGAGGTCTAAGAGAGGTGGAGCCAAGCTCTATCCCTTCTAGTCACACAGGTCAATTGCCTTCACCTGTGCTCCCAGGGCTGACTGGGAGCTTTCCCCATGGGCTCAGTCAGTGGTTCAGGCTGTAACTCAAGAGTTCCCATACATTCCACCCCTTCACAGTGCGAACCAATAATTGAGTCAGCTGGAGGGCTATCACTCCCTAATACAGGGATCCAACACAACATTTAGATAATTGCCTGTCAGGATGCAGATTGACAAAACCTAAGACGATTGATGATTGTTTTGTGGTTGAAGTTCATGTTGCGTCATGGGCCGGTGCTTGGTGGTGTTACTGGAGGCATGCACTTGTTTGGTGCACATCCATCTTATGGACCATCAGTCCCAGATAGGCCATCACAGGATATCATGCTTGATCTCACAGCGACACTGGAATACTTCAAAGGCATTTGGCTCCTTCCAGTGATCCTAGAGACTCAAAGACTCATGGAGATTAGTATAGATGTTTCAAGGGTACTGTATAATCAAAGAATATTAAGATGTTATAATTACGAAATAAACAGGAGAGTTGGGCAAAGCAGGTTATAACAACACAAAGAAAACAGATAGAACACTTACCCATATCCTGGGCTCACTTATGAAACCCCAGCAGAGTGGATCTCCAGAAGAGATTCTTCCCTGACTGGTAATCAGCTCTTAAATGAGTCAGGCTCCACCCCTTCCAGCAACACAGGTTAATTGCCTTCAGCTGTGCTCTCAGATCACCTCAGGTGACCAATCAGAGGTTCAGGCCATGATTCAGTAGTTCCCATACAGGTACCAGGAGGAGAAGGTCTGCTGGCCAGCACAAGATACAGGTCATATTCCTATCCTGGCCCAACACTTAGGCTTGCACCTTCCAAGGCCATTCTGTTCTATGGGTACCTGGTTCTAGATTCTCAGGGGCAGGGAGCAGGTTATTTTCATTGCCAATTTGAGGTCTGACCAGATTATAAGTGCCCATAATTTGGATCCTAAGTGGAGAGGCCCATGTTGGTTGCAGCATTTTCAAGGAACTGGATCTGCTGTCTCTAGGCCTTTCATTTTGGTCCCGCTGTTTCATTGAGTCTCCTTGTCCACCACTCAGAAACTGAGAGTCTGTCTTCAGGGCCACCCCTACCTGAGGAAAGCAGGTCAGATCTTCCACCCATCCTTGAATCTTCAGAAACACGCAGTGAAACTTGCTATCCAAGACAATTCAAACTTAGTGCTTAATAGTGGCAAAAATAAGTTATTTATCTAAGAATTCTAAAAAGGCTGTTTAGGGATCAGTAATAAAGACTAAGACACAAATACTGAAAAGCTTGGGTATTCTAGTGACTCAGTGTTTCTGATAGAAGGATTAGAATTAATATATACAAGATGTCTTGACTTATGCATCTTATTTACATAGATTTGATAGCAATTCTCTTTATTATGTACATTTAAGACTGATGTTAGCAGATGAGTTGATTTGGGTTAATTCTATTAAGAGTCATTTAGGTAAATAGAAAACTTGTACAACCAGAGAGAATGAAACAGTATCTTCAGGGACAAGCTGTATGTAAATCTACATAAGGATTCATTGCTTCAGGGATGTAAAGTTTTAGCTATCCTGAGATTGATTTCCTCAGTTCTGTAAATAAGTAAACTTTTGTCCAGCATTATACACATGTATAATTCTATTCATTTTAGAAAAACTGAGAGTGACAACCCACATGCTTATGAAGATTTTACAAATCAAAATATTCAACCATGCACCATAACAGTTTGGCATTTAATTATGGTTTTATTAAGCTGTATACCAAAATAAGCTTGGGGATTTTAGATCAATACCATGCAATGCTACACAGCTTTAAATTTAGTCTGATGGCTATACAAATTTTGTGAACCTGTGGATGGTTTGTAGTGCAAGACACCATATTCAGATGTTTCACAAACATCACTCTTGGCTGAGGAAATTCCTTCTATTGGTTACTTATCCAACTTTCTTGCTTTTAGTAGAAGAGCATTGAGCAAATAATGACGCAAGAGTTGCCTTAAGTTCTGCACCTTTAAAAAAAATCATTTTTAGATAGAGAAGTAGCATGTAAATACCTATCTTTTTCACAAGAATGAATTTATACTGCTTTGGTTACTATTTCCTTCCTCCCATATATAATTCTCCCAGTTAAAGTAGATTCTGCTTTCAGTAAGTTAATTCAAGTTCTAATTTGCTTTATTCAAACTGGAATGATAATAATATATAGACATAATATTAATTCAAGATAATGGGTTGAAATATGCATAATTATAACTCATTCATCTCTATGATCAATCCATGATATGACCAGAAATTTCACTGCCTTCTCTATTTTTTTCTTTCAAGCTCCCAGATCAGTAACAAACTTATGTAAATTTTTACCTCTAGCATCTATTTTAAGAGACAGCAGACAATTGGAAAGTTTTGGATTTTCCAGCAGCAATGAAATAACAGATGGTTGAATAATAGGGGGAAAGGAGAAAGGAAGGATTTTATTTTATTTTTTTTAAAACCATCACCAGCCATACAACTTAAATACTGCTAGGTGCCTTCTCTTCGTGCTACTTATTAGGTAGGAACAGAAAAAAGGAAGCAGAAAATTATAGTGGCTTAACCTAAAAGGCAGGCAGCTCAGCACCACTGAGCTGTTCACTTCCTCCTCCCCATAGTGGGATGAGGGAAAGAATTGGAAACAAGATGGAACTCTTACGCTGAAGTGATAACTATTTACTAAAAAAGAAAAAGAAAGGGAGAAAAAAAAATGAAAAATAGGAAGTTTCTAAGAGTACAA
Organism: Chrysolophus pictus; assembly: GCA_037305975.1. Lineage (NCBI taxonomy): Eukaryota > Metazoa > Chordata > Aves > Galliformes > Phasianidae > Chrysolophus > Chrysolophus pictus. The sequence continues at coordinate 1,508,900 of CM074577.1, forward strand.
ACTGGGAAAAAACTAAAATTAAGTAAAAAACAAATGGACATTCACCAAAGCAGAATTATAGGCACCAAAAGCGCGTTCTTATCATAACCTGTAAATCCAAGTGGCTGAATCTACCCTAAGATTTAAGATGTATTGTATTTACTGTTAGAATAGAAGGAAAATTTTGAAGTATTAGATTAGAAAGATCATTTCTTGAATGTGACACGCTAATGTTAATAAGTGTTGTCCTTTATCTGACTGCAAGACTCTATTTATTCAGATTAAAAATCAAGTAAATATTGTACTCAGATCTACAGGATCAATAAAGCTTACAGGGAAAAAGCAATAACAACAACCAACAAAGAAGAGAATCCCTATCAAATTTTATCTGCCTGCTTCATAAGTTATAAACAAGAATAGATTGATAATGGAAACAGTACAATCATGGATCAGTTTGTGTTGTCAATTCAAAAAGACAATAAATAGAGTAAAAGAGGCAGTGGTTCAATTTTCATAAAGTAACCTGACCATCCAGGGGTATGTGATCAATGAATGTACAGATGTTATAGTTTTGAAATATACCAGAGAGTATAGCTATGCAGTTATTACTCCAAAACAGAATAGATAGAATGCTTACCCATATCCTATGCTTGCTATGAAACTCCGGAGGAGGAGATCCCCAAAGAGATTTTTCTCTCCTGGTAGTCAGCTCTTAAATGTGTCTAGGAGAGGTGGAGCCAGGCTCCACCCCTTCCAGCAGCACAGGTGAATTGCCTTCACCTGTGTTCCCATGGCTGACTCATTGCTCGCCTCAGGTGATCAATTGGAGGTGCAGGCAGTTCCCATACAAGGGGTCAAACGAAAAATAATTTGTTATTTTACTGGTAAATTAAGCGTAACAAGGGAATAGTATAGCATGAATGTAACCTCAAATTGTTACATCTATCTATGCAAAAATTTGAATGTATAATTTTCTCTATAAAAAAGAAAGTTTTTGCCATTTCTGGCAGAAGAGAGATCAAATCTGCAATTTTGAAGAATTTATCTGAATTTTGTCTGGGATATAATATTTAGTTGTAATTACAAGTTATGCCATTGTACAAGATCTGTGAATGCTGGAATCTCTTCAGTACACACAGGATTATTCCCCAAGTCTGTCCACTGTTATCCCTTCTTAGAATCTTTTACAGTTCCCTTATTCCTTCCTGTTTAATGCTGCAAAACTTCAACATCTCACTTCATTTCTCTGTCATGGTGTCCATGAGCTCGCTACTGGTTCTGGTGCTGCAGCTAAAATTATTGTACTTAATTTATTTACAGAAGTGTTTGTGCAAATGTAGCGGCAGATATATCTTTCCACTGACTAGATTAATCTCTTGAATGAATTTTACCAAATTTGCATTTCTAGCACATTTTGAACAGCAGCTTTGAAGAAAAAAAAACATAAACATGATACTAAAATGTTCAGAAACATTGCTAAAGAATTATAAAACTAGAATGTGCAGACCTATCATACTGTAGTACACTTGCCTAAACTGCTTGCTTCTTTAAACACTTGTCAATTCTGCATGAGAAATGGGTATCTTGCTATCAACAGTATTTCTTGATGTTGTTTTATATTTTTATTTTATATTATTCATGGAAAAAACATGAATAATGCAAATAACAGGGTAATCTCACCAAAATTACTGTTATTTTATCACAACTGTCTGTTGTGATAAACCTTTTCTTTCAGAAAGAAGATTTTGTCATTATCAGTGTCAACGGTAGGTCACACGAATGTAAGCCTTCATTGATGGCTATTCAACTCTCTGACCTATAGTAAAACACTATTATTAAAGTTAATTCAAATGCTAACAAATACAATTCTTTTCATCATTTGAACACCACTTTTATCTAGAATGAATTTTTCAGATAATAAAAGCAACAGTCAATCAAATCAGACAATGTCCCAATGTATTAAACTGAAAATCACAGTAAATTATTTGTTGCAGTTTTTCAGCTTAAGAAAAATAAGTAGAGTTATCAGTTCAATTAACATCTAAATGGTTATTTGAATGTATTATGGTACAATATGTGATAATACCAGAATTCTTTATTGTAGTGACTAAGTGCATTTTCAGAGATTTAAGACAATTTGTGGTTTTACGATCAGTATTACTTGTCATACTTGATTTCAAGTTTCTTTTCAAAAAAATTCAGTGCATCTATACATACAACATAAACTGATGACAACCAAATAATGTTTTGAGTTTTCAGGGCCTCAGCATTAACAGGAAAACACCCCCAAAATTAATTAATATACTATAGGATCATAGAATGCTTTGTGTTGGAACATTAATGGAAGTATGAGGGCTGCTCTGAAAGTAATGCCTCGTATGTTATGTTGGTATGTTGGCCCGTGACATCAGAAGCTAATGTTGGTAGTATGGCAGTAAAGCTTGAACCATCCCAATAATATTCTATTACATTTTGTTGCCATAAGCAAAAGAGGGGAAGTCTGACAAAATGGCATTTGATGTCGTAGTACATATAAAGCAAAGGTGTGACACTGAACTCTCCCATGCAGAAAAAATGGCACCTATTGGCATTCATCAATGTTTGCTGAATGTTTATGGAGACCAAACAGTGGATAGGAGCATAGCTGGACATTTCAGCAGTGGCAACAACAACAGTGAGTACACTTCACTGGTACAAATTTTTATGAGCTCAACATGCAGGCTCTTGTTCTTCATTGGTGAAAATGGACTGCTAATTGCAGTGGTTATACTGCAGAGGAGCATTTTGTAGCTGAGAATTTTCTCTAACAAATACTGCTTTTGTGCTCTTTTATCTGTTTTAGTTTCTATGGAAATAGAAAGCATTACTTTCGGACTGACCTTTGTACTTAGCAATGATGTATTTTCTTACATATAACTGCATGTTTTGTCTGGTGCCAAAGCTAGCTTACAGCTACAAATCTAAAAAAAATGAAGACTGTGAGTTTCTTTTACGTTTAGAAAATCTAATATTATACTGCCATGTGTACGTATGGAATATGAATTCTGTGGGAATATATGAAAATTACTTGGGTATTTTCTTGAACTACATAGAAATAAACATTTATTGATATTTCAATAAACAAGTAACTTCTGTTTTAAAATTTGACTGCTCTTAATAACTGTTTTTCTAATTGCAGAATATCAGTAATGTAGTTTAACCAGTATTTTAAGATGTAAAGGCCCTGAGAAGATGCTCAAACTCTACAAACACCTGAAGTCTAAATAAGGTTGATGATTAGGACTCACAAATATTTATGTCCTTTCAAAATTCTCTTTTGAACAAGTCTTTTTGCCTTCAGGAACATACTAAACTATTTATCTCTCTGTTATACTGCAGAAATGGATTCTAACAATTACTACTGTCTTCTGCATTAATAAACATAGACATTAACATTAATGGAACAACAGAAAAATATAATTTATCTTCCCTTTGTTTTCCCATCATTTTTAGTTCTAACTCAACATCCTGCAATTCCCCTCGTAGTGTATTTGCATGTTGGAAAGAGTAGAGGTTCATTTATTTTAAGAAAAAAAAGAGTTCAAGATTTCTTGAAACTTGGTTCCCTCTGAAATCAGGAGTCTACAGAAAACAGGAGTTCAGAATGACTTCATCTTGTAGCTCTAATGAGGTGGGATTGTTGTAAGCTTAAAGTAGACATTTCCCACAGGCATGGCTTTTGTTCACAAGACAGCAAGACATCCTCACTTGTAGTAAAGGAAAGAACATGTTCAACAGCCATGAAAGGTAACAGGCAAAAGCAACCACTAATGAAGTCTGAGCTCAGCTTGGACTATTTCCATACAGGCATGATTAGCGTTGAGAAAGGAAAAAACGATAATGATCTTGTGTTTTGTAAGCAGGGTTACAACTGAATTTAGAGAACCAGTGTGGTTCTCAATAGGAGTTATTTCTGAACCCTTGTTATTGCCTCAAAGTTTGCATTCCAAAGCATTTCTTGCACTAGGATTCTGATTCATCTAGGAGAGGAGAGGTGGGCGTTGCTGTGTGGCAATCAGCATCACTGTGTGGAAATTTTACATTTGAAAGTATTTCTTTGGAATATTTATTTGTTTGCCTCTGGAAAAGAGTGCTCAGGTGTATGGAAACTGTTAATCATGGCCAAAACCTCTGATTGACCACCTGAGGCAAGCAATGGGTCAACCATGGGAGCACAGGTGAAGGCAATTTGCCTGTGCTACCAGGAAGGGGTGGAGCCTGGCTCCACCTCTCCTAGACCCTATTTAAGTGTAAGTGCCACTGAAGAAGGATTTTTTTTCTGGAGATTTCTCCTTGAGGAGTTTATTGTGAGCCTACCACACTGGTGAGCATTTTTACTTATTTTGATTATCATTCTATTGTGATAATCTTACCAAGCTTAATGTCATGGGTTTGTTTTTTTGATTTTCAATATTCCACATCAAAACATCGTGTACTGGAATTAAGGTGTTAATGCTCTCATTTCTACACACCTATCCCTATACATTACGGAAGTCATGGGATCTGACCCTTCGGGGGGGGGGGTGGTCTCCTACTGCCTGGCAGTGGGTGCTGGAGGGTGCTTTCCTGGCCGTTCCAAGCTTTTTTCAGGTTTGACTTGGTCTCGGGAACTCTCTCTCATATCTTATTTGATTTATTAGTCTCAATTTTAATTAGGTTGTATTATATTGTATTATTTTGCATTCTGATATCATAGTTAGTAAAATAAGTTTACCTCCATAGATTGTTGCTGCTGTTTCTCTTCTTTTTCCCCCTTCCTCCCTCCGTGGGGCCAGGCGGGGGGTGGGGAGGGCAGGGGCCTACTGCCCCCTGTCACGGGCATGAACTGATCTAGTTAATTCCGTGACAGCTTTTGGTGGAAAATGCGGGCATAGCTGCTTTTTTTTTTTTTTTTTTTTTTTACTTTTTGGCTCTTAGAACGAATCTTGCTCTCTGCTCTTAGAGAGCTTCGTTAGGGAGCATTATCAGTAGTTCAGGTTTTTGTGCTGGAAAACTTGACCTTGAAAGACCAGGCGTAGTGCCAGTATTCTGGGATATTTGTAAACTTTGAGCACTGCTTAGTCTGGGTAGTGCCTTTTTTCCTTCCCCCCCCTCTCTTGTTACTTTCAATTCATTAACCCTTTTTGAGCAGAAACCAGCGATGAACCCACTCTTTTTCGTGGGAGCGCTGAGTAAGGGATTAAACGCCATGGTGTTACTCGCGACCTACTGGCCAATCATCAATGTCATAATGACTTGTTGTGGAATTGTGTTCACATATAACCACATAAGGGCACTGATGGAGACGCCTGTATGGTACCTATATTGGTACCTATATGCGATGTGGTATGATATGAGTTTTGATACTTGCATCCCGGATGGAATGGCTAATTTTACAAGCACCTACATCCCAAATGGAATTGCTAATTTTACAAACCACACGATGTTCAAACCAGTTTCCCGGTTTTCCTCTCAGTTTATCAGACGTTTTTTCAATACTGAGTTGACTTTCACATTTATGGGCGTAACAGTCCTCCTGTTCATATCAGTCTTCCTGAATGTATTTCTATACAGGAATAGTAAGCAGAAGGAGTCTCCTCCAAAACCAGAGAATGCTGACTGGCAGGGAATATGGAGAGAGATAGGAAACATCTTAGAAGCATGGGGACCCACAATGTCATGGGATTTCACTCTTGAGCACCTGTGGGATCCCCGGAAACTTGGCCAGTATTTGAGACAGGGGCAGTGTGGCTTAGGTAAATCTAAGGAGGTACAACTTATTTGGGGTTTGGCCTGTGCTTACCGTGCCCTATATAATACTGTTCTGGAGAGAGAGTTTCCGAGCTGAGGTTCAAGCCAAAGGGGAGAATCCCCAAGTCAAATCTGATCAGTTACAGGAGACACCAGTAACAATATCAGTTGCCCCTGTGGAGGGCAAGAAATGGAAACGAGTGTCCTCGCATCTAGAACGGAAAAAAGAAGAAGAGGAGGAGGTGGAGGAAGATCCAGGTGAGGGGCCCTCCTCGGAACCACCAACATCAAGAAAGGCAAAAGGAAAAACTAAGAGACATGCAGAAGAGAGTGATGAAGAGGAAGTTTCTATTACTACTCGTTGGCCTCTGAAGATGACTGAAATCCAAGGCTCAAGAAAGGAATTTATACGGCGCCCAGATGAAACTATCGTTTCCTGGTTAGTTCGCTGTTGGGACGACGGGGCCAGTAGCTTGTCTCTAGATGGTAGTGAAGCTCGCCAACTAGGAGTAATTGCCAGAGATCCAGCTATTGACAGAGGAATTAGCCGATGTCTGGACGGGACTGCCTCCCTCTGGGAATGAATATTAATAGCCGTGAAGGAAAGGTACCCCTTCAAAGACGGCTTGAAGCCTGTGGCAAAAAGGTGGGAGACAGTTGAAAAGGGTATCCAGTATTTGAGGGAGATAGCCGTGGTGGAAATGTTGTATGACCCTAACTGTGTTTTTAACGACCCACGCCAAGGCCACGACCCTGAGAAAGTGAGAACGGCGCCTGAAATATGGCAGAAACTCACATCAACAGCACCAGCCAGATACGCCTCTGCACTATTGTCAGCATCTGACAGATACAAGGACCAACAGAGAAGCCCCTTAGTTTTTGAATTGATTCTTACGCTCCAAAGCTATGAACAACAGCTACCCCCAACTCGCGCCGCCATTGCCGCCATCTCACAAATGACGGAGCAACTGAATGAAATGCAAGAGCAAATGGAGCAAATGTCTTCACTGATGAATCATGACAAACCTGTAGAAGTATCAGAAACGCTTGATGAAGATCGGAATAGTCAAAAGAGTCTGATGAAGGAGCTGGTGAAACTAATGCGGATCCAACTAACTAAAGATGATGAACCCTCCTTCTCAGGTGCATCATCAAAAATCTCAGCTGTCAGAGGCAAACGCTCTCCAGCTCCAGGAAGGAATCCTACATCGCGACTTGCCTTGTGGCGTTACTTACGTGACCATGGAGAAGACATAAGGAAGTGGCACGACCAAGCTACTCATGTACTACGAGCACGGGTGAGAGAATTACAAAGCAGATCAACCGCCAGTGCAGTTGCTCTGGTGACCACAGGTAATGAATAGAGGGGCCCTGCCCTCAGTCGGGGGGGGAAAGGGATAATAGATGTGTGGATCCGATGGCCTGGCACATCAGAACCACTGAAATATAAGGCATTGGTGGATACCGGTGCACAGTGCACTCTGATGCCCTCGACTTATGAAGGGACAGAATCAATCCGTACTTCTGGAGTGACTGGGGGCTCTCAAGAATTGACTGTGTTGGAGGCCGAGATAAGCCTCACTGGTAGGAACTGGCAAAAGCACCCTATTGTGACTGGTCCATGGGCTCCATGTATACTTGGTATTGATTACCTCAGAAGGGGGCATTTCAAGGATCCTAAGGGGTATCGATGGGCCTTTGGAATAGCTGCTGTAGACACAAACAACATTAAGCAGCTGTCTGTGTTGCCTGGCCTGTCAGAAGATCCGTCTGTTGTGGGGTTGCTACAAGTAAAAGAGCAACAGGTACCAATTGCTACAAAAACGGTGCACAGACGGCAGTACCGCACCAACAGGGATTCCTTGCTCCCCGTTCATAAGTTGATTCGTCAACTAGAGAGTCAAGGAGTGATCAGCAAAACTCACTTGCCTTTTAACAGCCCCATATGGCCAGTGCGTAAAGCCAGTGGAGAATGGAGGCTGACGGTGGACTACCGTGGCCTGAATGAAGTCACACCCCCACGGAGTGCTGCTGTGCCGGACATGTTAGAACTCCAGTATGAACTGGAATCAAAAGCAGCCAAATGGTATGCCACCACTGACATTGCTAATGCCTTTTTCTCCATTCCTTTGGCCAAAGAATGTAGGCCACAGTTCGCTTTCACCTGGAGGGGTGTTCAGTATACGTGGAACCGTTTGCCCCGGGGTGGAAACACAGCCCAACCATTTGCCATGGGTTGATCCAAACTGCATTGGAACAGGGCAGTGCCCCTGAGCACTTGCAGCACATTGATGATATTGTTGTGTGGGGCGATAGAGCAGAAGAAGTCTTCACAAAAGGAGAGCGAATAATCCAGATTCTTCTGCGTGCTGGTTTTGCTATTAAGCGGAGCAAAGTGAAAGGACCTGCTCAGGAGATTCAGTTCCTAGGTATAAAGTGGCAAGATGGCCGTCGCCACATCCCGACAGATGTGATCAACAAAATCACCGCTATGTCTCCACCCACCAGTAAGAAAGAGACACAATCTTTTTTGGGTGTAGTGGGCTTTTGGAGAATGCATGTTCCAAACTATAGCTTCATTGTAAGCCCCCTTTATCATGTGACGCGAATGAAGAATGAGTTTACATGGGGCCCTGAGCAGCAGCAGGCTTTTGAACAGATTAAACAGGAGATAGCCCGTGCCGTGGCCTTAGGGCCAGTACGGACAGGGCAGGATATAACGAACATTCTCTACACTGCTGCTGGAGAGAAAGGTCCCACTTGGAGTTTGTGGCAAAGAGCCTCAGGAGAGACTCGAGGCCGACCCCTGGGATTTTGGAGTCAGGCCTACAGGGGGTTGGAAGAGGGCTATACTCCAACTGAAAAGGAGATCTTAGCTGCGTATGAAGGGGTTCGGGCTGCTTCTGAAGTGGTCGGTACTGAAACACAGCTCCTTCTGGCATCTCGACTACCAGTGCTGAACTGGATGTTTAAAGGAAAGGTTCCCCCCACCCATCACGCAACTGATGCCACTTGGAGTAAGTGGATTGCGTTGATTACGCAACGAGCGCGGATGGGGAACCTCAGCCGTCCAGGAATCCTAGAGGTCATCATGGACTGGCCTGAAGGTAAAAAGTTTGGAACATCACCAGCAGAAGAAGTATCACGAGCTAAAGAGGCCCCACCATACAACGAATTACCAGAGAATGAAAGAAAGTATGCCCTGTTCACTGATGGATCGTGTCGTATTGTGGGGAAGCATCGCAGATGGAAATCTGCTGTGTGGAGCCCCATACGACAAGTTGCAGAGGCCACTGAAGGGGAAGGAGAATCAAGCCAATTTGCAGAGGTAAAGGCTGTCCAACTGGCCTTGGATGTTGCTGAACGGGAGAGGTGGCCAACGCTTTATCTTTACACTGACTCATGGATGGTGGCAAATGCTCTATGGGGGTGGTTACAGCAATGGGAGCAAAATAACTGGCAAAGAAGGGGTAAACCTATTTGGGCTGCTGAACTGTGGAAAGATATTGCTGCCCAAATAAAGAATATGGTCGTGAAGGTATGCCTTGTAGATGCTCATGTGCCCAAGAGTCGGGCTACTGAAGAACAGCAAAATAACCACCAGGTGGACCGAGCTGCCAAAATTGAGGTGGCTCAGATAGACCTGGACTGGCGGAACAAGGGTGAATTATTTTTAGCTCGGTGGGCTCATGAGACCTCGGGCCATCAGGGGAGAGATGCAACATATAAGTGGGCTAGAGACCGAGGGGTGGACTTAACTGTGGATGCTATTGCACAGGTTATTCATGACTGTGAAACATGTGCCATAATTAAACAAGCCAAGAGAATGAAACCACTCTGGGAGGAAGGGTGATGGCAAAAGTATAAATATGGGGAGGCATGGCAGGTTGATTATATCACCTTGCCACGATCCCACAGTGGTAAGTGTTATGTGCTTACCATGGTGGAGGCAAATACTGGGTGGCTTGAAACATATGCAGTACCCCATGCTACCGCCCAAAACACCATATTAGGTCTTGAGAAACAAGTCCTGTGGCGACATGGCACCCCAGAAAGAATTGAGTCAGATAATGGGACTCATTTCAAAAATTCTCTTGTAAATACTTGGGCCAAAGATCATGGCATTGAGTGGATTTACCATATTCCCTACCATGCGCCAGCCTCTGGTAAAATGGAACGATACAATGGGTTGTTAAAAACTATGCTGAAAGCAATGGGTGGCGGAACATTTAAGCACTGGGAGAAGCATTTGGCAGAAGCCACCTGGTTAGTCAATACCAGAGGATCCATCAATCGTGATGGTCCTACCCAATCCAGCTCCCTACATACCGTAGAGGGAGATAAGGTCCCTGTTGTACATGTAAAGAGCATGTTGGGAAAAGCAGTGTGGGTTCTTCCAGCTTCTGGAAAGGGCAAACCTCTGCGCGGTACTGTTTTTGCCCAGGGACCTGGGTCCACTTGGTGGGTAATGCAGAAAAATGGGGATGTTCAATGTGTACCACAAGGAAACCTGATGCTGGGAGAGTGCAGACAGTAATTCTATGTATATGTATATAGACGTGTGCGTGTGATGCATTTTTAATTATTTTGTTTGTTTGTATATGTATGTGTGTATATATATATATAGCATGATGTAGTGATGTAGAATAAGGGGTGGAATGTCATGGGTTTGTTTTTTTGATTTTCAATATTCCACATCAAAACATCATGTACTGGAATTAAGGTGTTAATGCTCTCATTTCTACGCACCTATCCCTATACATTACGGAAGTCATGGGATCTGACCCTTCGGGGGGGGGGGTGGTCTCCTACTGCCTGGCAGTGGGTGCTGGAGGGTGCTTTCCTGGCCGTTCCAAGCTTTTTTCAGGTTTGACTTGGTCTCGGGAACTCTCTCTCATATCTTATTTGATTTATTAGTCTCAATTTTAATTAGGTTGTATTATATTGTATTATTTTGCATTCTGATATCATAGTTAGTAAAATAAGTTTACCTCCATAGATTGTTGCTGCTGTTTCTCTTCTTTTTCCCCCTTCCTCCCTCCGTGGGGCCAGGCGGGGGGTGGGGAGGGCAGGGGCCTACTGCCCCCCTGTCACGGGCATGAACTGATCTAGTTAATTCCGTGACACCTAACCTCTGTAATGCTTATTGACTGTACAGTTGGCAAGACAGGCAAGCTAAATAGGTTAAAATAGATATAATGTTCTTTTCTTTGGAACACCTATAAATGGGTCAGGCGGGATAACATCACTCTCCTAGATAAAATGATCTTTAGGCAGATTCCAGGGTTTCTGAGATCTCCTTATTATCTTTTGGCAACCATAATTGAAAAATGGGGTCCCCTGTGTGTTATGGGGAATATTTCCCCATTCTGCATGGTGGAATATTTTCAAGGATTAGGTAAAGACATCTTAATTACTGAAGAATGGTAGTTACTTGCTTCTATAGTGGCATGGCCACTGTTAAATGCCTTCAACCAAGCTGAAGTAAGAGCTGACACTTCAGGAAGCAAAAAATGGTTACTAGAAGATCACATTGAAAAGTTAGAACAGGAGCTTATTATACTAACAGGAGAAAGACCATCTTTGCATCTCCTGGTAGGCCAGGTCTGTAATATTTCAATAGATAATAACCACACCTCTGAAACAACGGACCCGGTTGAGCAGGAAAATAAAAACGCTAAATCAGATCTGGAGGTTCCACTTACGGATTCCCTGAACTCCGTCCTATTATAATGCAAATGACAAAGACAGTACATGATAGCCGGCAAGGGTGTCCCCTGAGCAATGGCCCCCTCCCCAAACACATTTACGTATAACAGCTAGGCCATACACACCAACAGAACTAAGGGATGTGATACAATGATTCTGGCAGAAGCTGAAAGAAAGCATGCCAGCCTGGTAACTTAAATTATGGGATTCGGGGGTGGAAGGCGTCATGGTTAATGGATCAGAAATATCAAAATTGGCCACTATGATGGTGCACCTGGCCCTTCGGCAATTTTATGCTGCCACTCAATATACCAATGAAACCACTTGGTAATAGACTGGTTAATGGCAGCATGCTGTATGGTTTGCCCGAACAAATCAGATATACCATTAATCACAGGATTGTGGTCCTCTATGAAGAACCTTCAAAATTATATTTGTGAGCTCGGCGTAAGAGAAGTGATATGTGGGGACTCATTTGCAAGCCTGGATATGGTAAGGTTTTTGTCAGGTATGTGAGATTTAATCTTACAGCAGCCCCTTTCCCATCTATACAGGACTTCAGTTTCTACTAAGCCCTCTGGGGACCTCGGAGTCTATGGTTCAACAGGCTGCCCAGTTAGTGGCTGATTTAGGGGAAACAGTGTCTGCGCACCAGGAGCAATATTCAAGTATTCAAGAGGAAGCAGAGGTGCTTCCAGTAATTAAGAGGCCATGCGAAGCATGAGCTGATTTGCCTGCCAAATCCATTCCGAATTACTAATGTATAGATTACTAATATAATGTATAGACTCCTGGGTGGGCAAAATGAAATTATCAAGAATGGTGCAGGGATTAGAAAAAGTAGGCATTGTAAGACCTTCACATAGTCCGTATAACTCCCTCATATGGCCAGTGCAGACGTTGAATGGAAAACGGAGATTGACAGGGGATTACAGAGAATTAAACAATGCCGCCTATTCGTGCGGCTGTACCCTTCCTAATGGACATACTGAGTAGAGAGATAAAAACATACCACTGTGTCCTAGATTTGGCAAATGCTTTCTTCAGTATTCCAATTGCTGAAGAGTCACAAGATCAGCTTGCATTTACATGGAGAAGCAGGCAGTGGACCTTTCAGGTCCTGCCACAAGAATACGTGCATTCACTGATATACTATCATCATCTAGTGGTGTGTGACCTGGCTAATTGGAAGAAACCTGATAATGTCAACTTGTATCATTGTATTGATGATCTCCTGATGACATTCGACTCATTGGAGGCGGTAGGACAAGCAGCAAATTTGTTAACTACCTATTTGTAGGAAAGAGGAGGGGCTATAAAGCCTCAAAAGGTGCAAGGTCTAGGTCTGTCCGTAAAGTTCCTGGGGGTGGTTTGGTCAGGAAAGACCAAAGTACTACCCAATGCTGTCATAGATATGGTTCAGGCATTCCCATTCCCTACAACACCAAAGCAGCTGCAGGAGTTTCTAGGTACACTGGGGTACATGCGCTTCTTTATACCTCGTTTAGCGCAGCTGCTGAGGCCATTGTACAGACTCATAGCTGTACAAAAAAGGGCAGCTATGGGACTGGGGGAGAACAGAACAGGATGCTTTCCAACAGGCAAAACTGGCAGTTAACAAGCCCGGGCATTGTGTATATTGGATCCTACTCTCTCAGCCGAATTGGACATTCACATCACTCAGGATGGCGTTGGCTGGGGCATGTGACAACTCCAGACTTCTGTTCAGACCCCCATTGGTTTCTGGTCTCAGGTTTCGCATGGAGCTGAAGAAATATATAGTATAATTGAAAAACAGTTATTGGCTGCCAACTCTACCACGGTACACTATTGGTGGTAGAGCTGATAACTCAAATGGCTGAAGTTAGAGTCAAGACTACTCTGCTGATTCAGGGGTGGGTGAAAGATCTGACCCATCTTCCTAAGACCAGGATGGCCCAGGCACAAACGGTAGCATGATGGGTCACTTATCTCGGCCAGGGGAGTAGTCTGTCTTCATTACCCTTGAGAGAAGAACTTCAGAAGATTTTAGGCCCAGTCACTGTGATGCACCAAAAGAGACATTGGTCACTCCACCAGAGAAGAGTGGTTCAGGAGAGAAGATATCCTATCCCTGAAGATGCCTGGTACACAGATATGTGCAGCAAGGGCAACCTGAGCAAGTGGAGAGCAACAGCACACCATCCCTCCACCAAGACAATCTGGTTTGAAGAGGGGGATGGTCAGAGCAGCCAATGGGCAGAACTGCGAGCCGTGTGGATGGTTATAACCAAGGAACCTGGTGATGGTATTCTGAATATCTGTACAGATAGTTGGGCTGCGTACTGGGGGCTCACCCTTTGGATTGCACAGTGGGCCACCCAAGAATGGACTATCCATGCCCAACCAATCTGGAACAAAGACATGTGGTTAGACATATGGAATACAGTCAAACACAGGACTGCGTGTGTCTACCATGTTTCTGGTCATCAGCCCCTACAATCACCAGGAAATGACAAAGCCGACACACTGGCCTGAGTTTGATGGATTGAGAATTCACCATCTGAGCACATTGCCCATTGGTTACACCAGAAACTATGGCATGCGGGACAAAAGACAATGTGGGCAGCTGCTAAAGTATGGGGCTGCCCATACAGCTACCTGACATCGTCCAGGCATGCCGAGGTTGTGACGATTGCTCTAAGATGAGACTGAGATCGTTGTCTGAAACAACAGCCCATCTTGCTAGAGGATACAATCCTCTCCTGCAATGGCAGGTCGATTACATTGGGCCCCTCCCTCGGTCTGAAGGGGCGAGATATGGCCTGACCTGCATCGATACCGCAAATGGGCTACTGCAGGCCTATCCAGTACCGAAAGCAAACCAGGCATATACCATCAAGGCACTCACTAAACTGATGTCTGCCTATGGGACACCAAGTCATCGAGAGCAACCAAGGGACTCATTTTACTGGAGCAACAATACAGCGTTGGGCAGAAGAAAATAACATCGAATGGTGATTCCACCTGCCATATAATCCAATGGGGGCAGGCCTCATTGAATGTTATAATGGTATTCTTAAGGCTGCCCTGAAGACAGACTCCCAGTCCCTGCAGGCATGGACGAAAAGATGAAACCTTGCAGGACCTGAATGAAAGACCCCGAGATGGCAGAACCAGTGCCCTGAGAACGTTGCAGACAACATGGGCCACTCTGCTTAGGATCCAAATTACAGGCACTGATCATCAAGTAAGACCCCAGATTGGTAATGAAAATAATCTTCTACTTCCTGCCCCTGAGAATTTAGATCCAGGTACCCATAGGATAAAATAGCCTTAGAAGGTGCAGGTGGGACTGAAGTGGTGTGGCCTACTTGCACCTTGAGGGAAATTATTGGAGGTGGGAGGCTCAGTAGCCCCTCCAGTAATAGGTACATGGCCTATGGATATTGTGGTCAATGCTCCAATCTTCATTGCTAAAGGGACTCCCATCATGTCACTTTGGCAGATCAGGACAAATCTTTTGGTGCCTGATATAATTATGTGGCCGCAGGTATCTAGCCAAAAGGTACAGGCGACCAGGGCATGCCCAGTACAAGCCAAAGTGTTGACCCAGGATAGAAATACAGCCTGTATCTTGCCCTGGAGGGCAGACCTTCCCCTCCTGGTACCTTTGAAACTGCTGTATTACTCCCTGTGAGTCTTTGAGCCTCTAGGACCACTGGAAGGAACAAAGTATCCTCAAAGCATTCCAGTGTTGCTGTCAGATCATGTGTGACACCTGGTGATGACCTCCGTGGGACTATGGGACATAGATGGACTTGCTCCTCATGATTACATGCCTCCAGTAACACCATCAAGCACTGGCCCATGGAAGAACTTGAACTTTCACCAAATTTCACCTTAAATTGTGTAAACATATGTCACGACGGGAAACTGTATAGGAGTTACGATGTGTCAGATCTCTAATAACTAAAGGGTGAGCTTTCCCTAATCCAATCATTGGTTCATGCCGTGAAGGGGTGGAGTGTATGGGTACTGTTGAACCTCTGATTGACCACCTTAGCAAACAATGTGTCAGTCCCAGGAGCACAGGTGAAGGCAATTCTCCTGTGCTACCGGGAAGGAGTGGAGCCTGGCTCCTCCTCCCCTAGATCCCATCTGAGAGCTGACTATCACTGAGAAAGGATCTGTTTCTGGAGATCACTCCTTGTGGTATTTACTGCGAGCCTGTGAGTCCGGTTAGCATTTCAATTTATTTTTATTATCTTTCCATCACGATAATCTTACAAAGCCTAACCTTTGTATACCTATTGATTGTACAGATTCATAACCTGCAGTATTACCACAGTAGTATGAATGTTACAGTTTTCTGAGAAATTAATAAAAAGAAGTGAAGAAATTTATCTTGTTTTGGGAAATATTGATTTCTCCAGCCTTTTTAAAGAAACATTAGGCTAGAGAAGCTGTGATTATGTTGTAGAATCATTCTTAATGCTTCTTATCTGCAACATCCTTTTTTTTTTTTTTTTTTTTTTTTTTAACCTGTTTTTATAATGAATACATGGCAGAATAACATACCCATGAGCAGATAACTTTTTTCTTAAAAGCATAACTTTTGACATTCTTGACAGCAATACCTGAAATGCAGTTTATGAGTCTTGGAAAAGGGAGGCAGAGAGAAAAAAGACACTATTTAGTCTGGATTTGATTAATATTGCTCTGTTATTCTCAGGTTGTTGCAGAACTTAGCTTCTAGAATGACATGCAATGCAGATCATACAAAGGCCTTGGCAGAATTTTTTAGTTATTAAAGACTGGGAGAATTTTGTCTGTCTTTAAAATAACGTTCAGATCCGAGTGTTAGAGATTTTGGCCATGTGAACAGGCATGACATCACTTGAAGCAGTGATTGAGCACCTGATAATAAGGCAGGGCCAAGCCAGGGGAGCTCAAGTGCATGCAGTGCACATGAATGACCAGTAGGGGTAGAGCCAGGATCTACCTCTTCCCAGATCTCATTTAAGGGTTGGCAGTGGAGGTGAGGGTATCTCATCTGGAGATCCCTGCATAGCTGAGGCCTTCTGGGGATAAGTAGCTTTTTTTCCTTATTTCTGTGCCCATGACTACTCTGTTTAGCAAGTTCTCTCTCACTGCAGCCTGGGATCTTGCTGCTCTGCTATCACTGTTGTGCTTTTTATTGTGCAACAACCGCTAATTAAGGTGGCTTGCTAAAACTGTCAGGACAAGGACAATGTTTAAGTGAGCCAGGAGATATTTTACCTTGTATTTAATCTTTTTCTTTTTACAAAGTACCCTTGTGTGAGGAAGTTTTTGTGAGGAACATTTGTTTTGTAGAAGCTGATTCAGGAAAACTTAATCTGTAAAATTCCAAGGGGAAATCTCTCTGGAGTTATGACTACAAACAGGCCAGGAAATACTGAATCTAATGTAGAAGTTTAGGACTATATCAAAAGACAGCTACATTGGTGAACTGGACTACCTGCATGAGTATACTCACTGGGATTCAACAAAATCTAAATTTTCACTTTATTTCTTTGATTACCATTCACTCACTACCTCAAAATCTCAATTTTAATTCTATACAAATTTTCATTTTTTGTTACATTTTTCAAAATGTTTAATACTATATATACTTTATACTGTATATACTTTTAATAGTTTAATCCATCTGTAAGAGATGAATTATGGTTAGAGTTCACAATATTTTTGAATATATATGCAGGTTATTTGACAAATTCAAGGGACACTTAAGGCACTTTACTTGTTAGTTATTGGATATATATAAATACTGTTATTGGAACAGATGGATGTGTTTCGCCCATTCATCTAGCTCCATGTCCTTCTAAATTATTAGAAAATTTATCATACAAACAAGATGGTGAGATTAATTTTTTATTGCATTTAAAGATTATGTTTATGCAATATAATATATTTTGCATCTATTATCTGAATGTTTCTATTTATCAATAATATCAGCGTGGCTTATAATTTCAGGAAATTGATCAGTCTCATCCTTGAAAACAGTTCTGTGAAAATTCATTTATCATAAATACTACATTTTGAAACAGTATGCAGACAGTACAGTGGGTATTACTTTTCTAGTGTTACAATCCAGTTATGTAGTCAAAAAAGTTACAAAAAAGTAGGAAAAAATCTAGGAGAGTTTTTTTTTCTTATGTATTTGAGTGTCCGCTGAAGTGAAACAGGGAATTTCTTTCAACTTTTATTGTTTTTGGATTAAGGTTCTGCAAAAAGAAGCTCATTAGCTAAGCAGAATGTGTGATGTGAATTCAAGTGCACATCTTGATTCAGATAGGTGCTATAAAACTATTACAGAATTGCTGTTAAGAGAACAGCGAGAAAGTTATGATCCTGTTTTAACTTTGATTAAGGACATGTGTACCTTGGAATCAGTTACCTATTAGTATCTGCAAAGATGAAAATATCTCTGTATGTTTATAAAGAATATATAAATTAAATACTTTTTTTTTTTTTTTTTTAGAGAGTGTGTATGGCAACTGGAGGGATGAAGATATTATAAGAAAAAAATAACATTTATCTCTGACTCTAAGTACAGATATAGATCCCTAAATTTATACATCTTTAAGAACTGTGACCAATATTTCAAAGTGAAACTCTAGAAATAGTTCAGTAAACTTCTGTTATCTCAGTCTTAACTGGTTCATGCCAAAATTAAATCAAGAAATAAATATCTTTGCTGGGTAACTTATATGACTTGAGTTTAGTATTATCATAAAATTATAGAATCTTTTGAGTTAGAAAGTCATCTAGTCCAACTCCCTTGAAATGAATTCGAACAGGTTGCTCAGAGCCTGTTCCAGCCTGACCTTGAATGTCTCCAAGGACGGGTAATCCATCCACCAACCCTCTGGGTGATCTGTTTCAGCGCCTCACCACCTTCATAGTAAAAAAAACTTCTTTATATCCAATGTGAATTTATCCTTTTATATTTTAAAACCATTTACAGTTGTCCTATCGCAACAAATCTTGCTGAAGAGTCTGTCCTCTTCCTCCTTATAGCCCTCTTTTAGATACCGAAAGGCTACTATCACGTCTCCCCAGAGCCTTCTCTTTTCCAGGCTGAACAGCCCCAGCTTTTTCAGCCTGTCCTCACAGGGGAGGTTTTCCATTTCTGCTCATGCTCTAACAGATCCATGCCTCTCCTGTACTTGAGAACTCCACATCAGGATGGAGTACTCCAGATGTGGTCTCACCAGTACAGAGCAGAGAGGCAGGATCATCCACCTTGATCTGCTGACCACAATTCTTCTGGTGCAGTCCAGGACAGGAGTGGCTTTCTGGGATGTGAGGGTACACTGCTGGTTCATGTCCAGCTTGCTATCTAACAGTACCCCTATGCCCATTTTGGCAGGGCTGTGCTCTGTCCTTACGTCCTTCAACTCGTACTGATAGCAGGGGTTGGTTGCCATTATCCATATGCAATACCTTGCACTTGGATTTTTTTTTGAACCTCATGAGGTTCTCCTTGTCCCACTGCTAAAGGCTGTCTAAGTCTCTCTGAACAGCCTCCGATCCCTCGGTCATGTCAACCTTATCACACAGCTTGTTGTTATCCACTTGATGAGAATGTACTTGATCCCACTGTCAATGTCATTGCTGAAAATATTAAAGAGCATTTGTCCCAGTACTGATCCCTGAGGAACACCACTTGTTACTATCTCTATCCAGGCATTGAGCCATTGACCACCACTCTCTAGGTATGACTCACAAGCTTTGTTCATCAGTCACCTGATCCACACATTTTCAATTTGAAAAGAAGGATATTATGGGGACTATGTCAAAGCCTCTACTGACGTTCAGATAGATGACATCAAGCATTTTCCTCATCCACTGATGTAGTTATGCCATCATGAAAGCCACTAATTATCTTTTCAAAATTAGTTCTTATTTGTAACATTGAACTATACTTTATAATTTGTATTTTCTTTATATAGCAGTATCTAATAGCTTTTACCTGAAATGAGCTTGTTTCTGAAGAAACAAAAATTTGATTTGCCACTTTTGAACATTTTAAATTTTTTCTTTGTCAAATCCTAACCATTTTAAATGTGTAGGTTTTCTTCAGTTTTGTTTATTTTGGGGGGTAATTTGATAAATTAATGCATATTTTGTAGAGCAAACAAATGTCTGGCAGTTAGCATATAGCATGATAACAGAATTGCTCTTTGATTTGCATAGTAGTGTTCCTGTTACAAATTCTGCTTGCCAGTCTTGAGATTAAACTCTTTTATAGATAATGAGTGTCTTGAGTTAAACTATGTGAATCTGCGTAAAGCACCTTCTTCATGTATCAAGCAGTCTCAGAATTCTACAAAAATCCTTCCTTCCTAAAACTTTGTAATTGTTTTTTAGACACAGTTTTTGTTTCTGTGTTTAATTGTTACAATATCAATATGTCTTATGTACTTTGATACATTCAATAAAGTGCACTAGCACAGTAAAAAATATCATGGCTCAGTATTAACTGATTCATAGAAAGTAAAGAAATATATTTCCAAGAATAAATAATTTTTTTTTAATTATTTATTCCAAGTTATTAATTTCTTCTTCTAAAATTCCAGATTTAAAATGTCCACTACTTTTTTTCAAGGAACAATTCTTCCAGAAATTTAGAAAACAAAAGTTTATGGAGCCAAAACAATACATCTGAGATAAGGACTGCAGTACTCAAAAATCTTGTTTCTGGTCAGTTCAAAAATCAGTTCAACATAATCTTCCTTGTTCTTCTTTGTATTTAAGTTCTGAAATGCTTTAGCTTATGACATGGTTGTCCAGCCTCTTGGCTTGCCTGGACCATATATCTACTCATGACAATTCCCGTTTGCTCTTATAAAATATGTAATAGTCTTAATGCATAGAAGTAACAATTTATTTTTATGTGTTTTTATAAAAACATGAAGAACATGAAGCAACAAAAACATAAAACTAGTTTGACCTTGTTTTGGTGAAACTAATGCATCAAGCTTATTTGATAACAGTGGTTGCTATTCCTAGTCAGTTCTCAAGGTGTTCATCAGATTTTTGAAGTATTACTTTTCCTGTGTTTCACCCTTGGTAAAAATTACTCACGACTGTATGTACTGCCAAGAAGTGATGACATGAATAAGGTGAGACTGTGAAGAGAGGGATATTTTTCTCTGGTAAGATAGGGCTTATGAAAGAATGGTAAAGAGACATGACTAATCTTTTTCTTTGAGTTGAGTGTCTGATTGCATCTCTATGTATTCCATTTGAAAATTTGCAAGTAATGTATTTATGTTGATTGAAAATGGAGTCACAAATATATAAAAGTTATGATATTTTTGGGAGTCTTGAATCCTAATTTCATATTTCTTTCTCAAAATGGAAAGTGCAGCTGCTTATTTTTCACTGTTCACAGAACTGTTTAGCCACTGTATCAAAATGCATGAAATTACTTGCCATATCTTGAGCTTGTTATTGTTTGAAATGCTACTATTGTCTGAGACATACCACAAATAAGGTGATTTTTAATCTTGGGGACGCATGTCTCTCACTGAAATGAGTGGTCAAATCCAATGGAAATGCTAAATCTGTGAACCATTTTTAATCTTCTCATTCTGGCACAAATTTTTCTTTTGATTGTGCAAAGGATTTGATTTGATGTTGTAAAATCTTTTTAGTGTTATACCCCAACTTAGCCATCTTCCTTCTTCTGAAGGAAGTATACTCAACATCCACACTTTTAAGGAACTCCTAGAATTGGCAGTGATTCAATCCCTTGAACCTTATGAAATTCTTAGCTTTGATGAAGTTTTGCATGACATTATCCATTTTTACAGCTTCTGCACATAAATTTCTTGATGTACAATGCAGTGATGTTTCATCAAATGAGTTACCATAATTCCATCATCTTCTATTAATTCTATGTCTCCCTTTTTTTTTTTTTTTTACCAACTGTCACTAGAGCACTGTCAGTAGATACACCAGATATATTGACAAAGGTTAAAGAAAATTGTTCTAATGTTTTTTTGTTTTGTTTTGTTCTGTTTTTTTTTTTCCTGCTTCACATAAATCAGGAGAATTATTTGTTTTTCAGTGTCACCAAAGGAGCCATTTCTTCAGTGATACTATATTCATTATGAATGCCTCTAACAAAAATGATTAGTTGAGCCATGTATGCAACAGGAGCATTTTCACCTACTGCCAAAGCATAAAATTTGAAATTAGCAGTTTAACTCTCCAAATTTTTTTCAAAAGACTTTCATATTTCTTCAGTTCAGCTGGCTCCAGTCTTGTGAGACAAACTCACCCTCAGAAAATGGTTTTGATTTTTTTGTAATCAGATTTGCTGCCACATTATCAAGTTTTATTAAGGATTCCCTTTGAGTTTTAACTGGTTCAAAATAATTTGTTAAGATGACAGGCCATTTTCAGTTCTGCTATTTTGTTTTTACAAAGCATTTCTTGACGTGCGTTCTGCCTATAATATTGTTTCAGGATATGTTTGCATCTGAGAGATGGGTTGTCTCAGGAGCAGAGGCAAGCGAACTACACAGTCAGAGCAGCACTGAGTTATGAGTTTTAATTGGCATATGCACACACACAGTTATCCATTTTGGATAGCCCCAGAAAATGGCAAGCAGAAACTCCCTAAGCAAGTGCAATAGGAGTGCTAGTAAGCTAGAACAGAATCTCTCTAAGCAAGCACAATATTGCTTACTGACCTTTCAGAGATGGATAAAACTCCAGGAAGGAGACTGCTTGCAGTGCATTCAAAACATATCCGCAGCATTCAAAACATATCAGCATATCAACATAACACCTGCTTCAAAGTGCATCTTTCCTCCCTCCTCCACTGCAGCTTCCCTCTTGCTTTTACTCTCTCCAGAGTCTGCAGCATTTTTTTCCATCTGCATGCTGTATCCGTGCGGCCAGCACGTGATACAGAGCCCAAGTGGAACACCTGCTTGCAAAACAAGTCCTTGTAAAGCAAGATAAGCTAGCAAGGTCAGCTCCCTAATTAAAAATAAATAAAATAAAATACAAGGAACAGATATTTGCATCTACAGCCTTTAAAACTGTCAGAATACTTTGTTCCATCCCAGGATTGTTCTTCCGTTGGCCCTCTAGGCCCTTTCCAAATTCATATCTTTTCAAATTGTAATCTTTGAAAGCTGATACCATTTTCTTGCAAGTTAAGCATGGTGCCATGCTATTTGTCTGCACTGCATTACACCCTCCCTGTGTCCCTTGGCCAGGCGGGGCTGCTTGAGGAGGCAGATGATGTGAGCAGGGTGAGCTGAGCTGGGCCGCGTGTGTCCTGTGGGTTTCAGGTAGGACATGCCTAGAATCTTAGTAGAATTGGTTTTTAGCCTTACAAAATAAAAACCGGAACAAAACAAAAGAAAAAAAAAAACAACTTATTATATTATATTTATGATAGTTCTTATAAAAAGTTAAAAGCCTTGTGATACATAAATGCACAACATACTGTGAACAGGAAAAGAATGAGATACAGTTCAATCAGATAAGGACATTAAAATAGCAGAAATAGTGAAAGAAATCACCTCCTTCCCTACCTTCCTCTATAGAAGAATTAGACTGCTTTGAAGAAATTACAAAACAGATAATTTTGCTCTTTACAAATTTTAGTAACAAGTAGTGCAATTTGCAGTTGCCTTTTCATACTTCTTCAATTTACATGCGACCCTAGCATACTGCTGACTGTCATGCCCTGTTTTGTATGATCAGAGAAGTGTTACTATTGCCATGAAGTCATGTATTACATGTCCTAGTTGATTGTGTTTTTTCTCCTTTTGTGACATCATTCATCGCATTCCCAGTTGTAGGACAGATAGAATTGAGATCTTACTTCTTTAGAAGTTTAAAGCAACTATTTCTTCTTCCTGGTGATTACAGTGATAGTGAATATTTCAACTAGAATGTAAAACTCAAGGGCATTATAGAATAAATAGAGTAGATATGCTAAGCCATTTTTAAGTGACAACACTTTTCAGGAAGAGAGGATAAAGTTAGGGAATGGAGGAAGTCAGTAATCTGAGCAAAAGTGAAAAAAAAAAAAAAAAAAAAGAGTGGACCAGAAAAATGAATAAATAGGGCATGCACAAATCAATAGCAGAATTCTCATTTAACTCAAAAAGAGGCAAGTTTTGTTCCCTAAAGGACAATTTTTGCAATGACCTTCATTGTTCACCTTCCATCATATCTCTTTGAAATTCTAGGCCCCTTTCGGGCAAATTTGACAGAGAGGAAAGAGTTTTAAAAATGTAATTTTTTTTTATTTATTGAAGATGATAATGATCCAATTGGAGCAATAACACATTTCTATTTGAAAAGTGAGTAATAGTGGTACTCCCCAAGATCTATTTTTCAGCATTTTTCAGACTTCACATATAGTCCTACCAGATCAGTGACGGGTGAACACAGCTCAAACAGATAGCTGATCTTTGTTAAGGATAAAATGCACACAAAGCACAAGATTCTGAAATTCAAAGGAGATTTCAAATGATTGTATTTCAGTATGCTTAAATGATGTTCTACCTATTCTGCACTTACTTAGAAAAATCTATAATATATTTTTCAGTAACTATCTTTTTTTCCTTTAAAAAGACATTCCAATAATTCATAAACTTTACCTTAATTATCTCATGTTCATTTTTATCATTGCAGATAACTGACATGGCCTAATTTAACTAGCCATGATAACACAGAGCAGACTCATTAGTGCTAATAGACATGGCCACAAAGGGGTGCAGAGTTCAACTGACTGCTACGTACTAGCACAGCAATGGTTATCAGGAGACTGAAGGAACAAAATATTTATCTCAGAATTGTACAAGGTATCAGCACTTTTTCCTAACTTTTAAAGCCTCTGCCTACCTCTGTTTACATTGCCTGACCTCTGTGAATTTGACAACTACTGCCAACACACACACAAAAAAATGGATAATCAGATGGCTGTACTAGGCTTGTGAGATTTCTAATAATGTCTCTTACCCATTCTTCAGGGAAACAAAAGACTTCCCTATGTGTTGGATCTGGTTTACATATCAGGCCCTGTTTTCGCCTCAGAAGGTTGTCACCTAGAACAGCCCTTCTTTTTTGTCCTGATGGAGGAGATCACAATATAGGAGACAAGTTGACTATCTAAGGTGACCTTCCAGCCTCTTTTTATTCCTTTGATATCTCAGAAAAAATATGTAATTTATATTTGCATTAAAAGACAATCTTTCATTCTTTTGATAATCAGTAGCACTGGGACTTAGCATTACCTTTTGGAATTTTGATGACCTAAAATATAAATATATCTTTCCTTAAAGTATTTCTAATGTATAGTAAACTCAAAAATTTTCCTTTTAGCTGTTTTAAAAGAGTTCGGCAGCATTTAATGTTTTTTGGTACTAAATCTAGTTCTTTTTTGAGCTTCCTCCAACATTACTTAATTCTGTTTATAAGTTGTTGTGTTTAAGTGGAAAGAGCTGCCTTGTGGATATGACAAAGCAGTACTCCCCTAGTATCTGATTCACCAACTGCTCTTGCATACATGCAATTTCTCCAAAGGCGATAAAGGATTACACATTTTCTATGGATACTTTCCATGAAAATTCTTTTTTTGCCTTCGAATATACAAAATCTGAACATCCATGCTGCTCGTGATTTTTATGCTGCTTCTTCTGAAAATTCTTGCTTTTCTCCAGAGAAGAAAATATATATTTATGTGATCCATGTTTTATTATTTTTAGATGAAGTGATGACTATTAGTCTTCTCAGTAAGACTGACATTCACTACCTAATTTTTCCAAGAGGGCAATCCTTATTCTTGAGAGGTAGATAATATAGTGAGACTACAAATGATGGAAGTCGCACAGAGCATGGTCACTACTTTAAAGGTATCATTTTAAATCATAGCTATTGGAAGTGAAAGTTTTTGTAAGCCAGTTGAACTTATTTTGATAGTGTATATTTACAGTGTTGATCTGAATGATCTTCTTTTGTAAAATCTGGTGATATTCAGAAGGAGAGTTGAAAGTATTGGCAGACAGCTTTGAATTCTATAGAATAATATCACCTAGTTATAGCTGTCATCAGTCCACATTCTTTTAACTGAAGATTGGGCTTCATTATTGAACTTAAGGGAAATAAAGTAAAATTGATTTTCAAATGGATTCTAAAATTTCATTTCTGTTTTTAATCCCTCTTTATAGGAGGACATCATGTCAAGTTATGCAGTTTTACACAGTAGATTGAGGCCATGATCTTGGTTTTCTAAACAAATAATGCAACAGTGGTAGTAAGAATCCATGATTTTATTTTTCTGCAGCTTGAATGGTTATTTTTATTTTTGTTTCCATGAATATGGCCATGATCTCTTAATTGTTTGTTACTAGTAGTAGCTTCTTCTCTACTAATCAGTTTGTAGATGAACTGTTGAAGAATAATGAGATTTTCTTAGTTGGGTGAACTATCAGAATATCAGTGAAAAAGTGTCTGTAGCAAATATTTTTTATATTTGCATTAAAGATTATAATAAGAACACAGATTTCTGAGATGGACATAAACAGAAGTAACCTGGAAGCAGACAGGAAGACAGAACAACCAAACTAAAACAACCATCTCCCCTCTGTCCCCTGCCCCCCCCAAAAACCCCAACAAACAAACAAAAACTAAAACAACAACCATACAGACAGACAGACACACACACACACACACACAAAAAAGAAAAGAAAAGAAAAGAAAAGAAAAGAAAAGAAAAGAAAAGAAAAGAAAAGAAAAGAAAAGAAAAGAAAAGAAAAGAAAAGAAAAGAAAAGAAAAGAAAAGAAAAGAAAAGAAAGAAAAGAAAAGAGAAGAGAAGAAAAGAAAAGAGAAGAAGAACAAGGAAAAAAAAAAGAATGGAAAACATGAAAAAGACAATGAGAGATACAGAGATGAAGGGGAAGAAAATTGTCAGCAATGCCTGTAGACAGTATCTTCTAGAATTCTAGAACTAACAATGCAAAGGCAGATATACATATGCAATAATAACACCAAAAACAACTGCAATACCATCATTATTGTATTATAATTAGTAAGACACTCTCTTCTATGAGGCAGTTCTTCTGTTTCTTGCATAAGCCTAGAATGCAATAAAATAACGAGTGTCAGCTAGTAACAGTGTTACACTATCTCCAGCTTTAAAATTAGACTCCTTATCTGGCTTGGACTAACGGGTTTACAGCAGGTTAGAAAAAGACTTGTGTAAGTACTAAGGACAGAGAACTTTCTAAAAAGTAAGCAGCTAATCGGCAGTATTTAACCTGTAGGAAAAAAAATTGCTCTGTTTTGACTAAGTATAGAAATACTTATAAGGCCCGCTCCATACAGAAATCAGAGATTTACAGTGCAAGGTAGTAAGAATCCCATATGAATTTTTGTTCTTTCCTCAGAGCTGAAGTTAGAAAAGCACAGAATAGGCTCCCCAGGGAGGTGGTTGAGTCACCATCCCCGGATGTGTTTAAAGTCTGTTTGGATGTGGTGCTCAGGGACATGATTTAGCAGAGGGTGGTTAGAGTAAGGGTAGTATGGTTAGGTGATGGTTGGACTCAATGATTTTTAAGGTGTTTTCCAACCTGAATGATTCTATGACTCTTAGTGAGAAATTTACCTGCTGGAAATCACAAAACATACATAGAAATTGTCTGTAGCTCTATCGAAGGTTGAAGCCTAGCAAGAAAACTTTTGAATGTCTTTGAACTATTTCCTTTAGAAAACTTTCTGAATTTTGCCTCTCCTCCATCCTTTCCATCGCTACAATGTATTAGCCAATTATAATTATCTTAAATTTCTTTTTGTACTGTTTTTAATTGCTACAATTTTCCAGAGCACATTGTATATAAAACCTAATTATATAAACCTGACTGTGAGGGGCTATTAGCCCTTTCCATTTTGATTGGAGAAGGTAAAGCCAGGGTTACATTTTATTTAATTTAAGATTATCAACTTATGATTAGATATGATACAAATTATAGAAAACTTATAAAGCTTTGCTTTCTGTGCTTTGATTGTTTCTGAATTTGCCAAAACTCTCTATCCTTATTACTCTACCTGTTCAACTGTAAAATATCAAAAGGAAATGATACTGTAGGAGTAGAAATTATCACACAAACAAAAACAAGCACAGAAACTTAAAGTGTAGTTTCTTGCTCAAACCAGAAAGGCCAATAGATTGGTAAACAGCTTGACATTATCAACACTTTCAGAGAATGTAAGTAATAAAAGTTTTTTTTGTTGTTTTTTTTTTTTTTTTTTAACAGGTGAACAAAAATAAAAACAAAAAGGGGAAGGTCAGGCTTAACCAATCTGGTGGCCTTCTACAATGGAGTGTTGTCATTGGTGGACAAAGGGAAGGCGACCGATGTCATTTACCTGGACTTGATCAAGGACTTTGACATGGTCCCCCACCACATCCTTATCTCCAAACTGGGGGGATCTGGATTTGATGGGTCGGCCACCTGATGGATAAGAAACTGGTTGAAAGGTTGCAGACAAAGGGTGGTGATTAATGATTCTATGTCCAGGTGGAGGCTGGTAACAAGTGATATCTGCCAGGTGCCTGTCTAGGGACCAGTGCTCTTTAACATCTTTATCAATGACATTGATGACGGAATCAAGTGCACCCTCAGCAAGTTTGCTGATGAAACCAAGGTGAGTGGTGTGGTTGACACATAGGAAAGAAAGGATGCCATTCAGAGGGACCTCAGCGGATTTGAAAGGTGGGCCTGGGTGAACCTGATGAGGTTCAACACAGCAAAGTGCAAGGTTTTGCACTTAGGCCAGAGGAATCCCAGGCATCCATACAGACTGGAAGGAACAGTCCTTGAGAGCAGCCCTGCAGAGAAGGATGTGGGGGTCCTGATGGATGAGAAACTTAATATGAGCCAGCAGTGTGCTCTTGCAGCTTGGAAAGCAAATGGTATTCTGGGCTCCATCAGAAGAGGGATGGTCAGCAGGGACAGGGAGGTGATTATTCCTCTCCACTCTGCCCTCATGAGGCCCCACTTGGAGTGCTGCATCCAGGTCTGGGGCCCCTAATTCAAGAAAGACAGAAAGCTGTTGGAGAGGGTCCAGAGGAGGGCATCAAAGTTACCAGAGGTCTGAAGCACCTCCCCTACAAAGACAGGCCAAAGAAACTGGGCTTGTTCAGCCTGGGGAAGAAAAGACTGCATTACAGCCGTTCAGTACCTAGAGAGAGCCTATAAACAGGGAGGGAGTCAACTGTTTACAAGGGTAGATAATGACAGGACAAGGGGAAATGGATTTAAGTTGAGGGAGGGAAGATTGAGGTTGGATGTGACGGGGAAGTTCTTTGCACAGAGAGTGGTGAGGTGCTGGAACAGGCTGCCCAGAGAGGCTGTTGACGCCCTCTCCCTAGAGGTGTCAAAGGCCAGTTTGCATGGGGCAGTCTGGTCTAGAACTAGATATGGAGGTTGTCAGCTCTGCCTGTGGCAGGGGGATGGGAGATTCATGATCCTTGAGGTCCCTTCCAACCTCAGCCATTCTGTGATTCTGTGGTTCTGTGATAAAGCTTGTGGATTACTCTGTATAATTATAGATGTTCATTTGATCTCAAACAAACAAGAAAGGTTAAATGTCTTGCATAAGCAGAACTGTATGCATTTACAGTATTGCTACCCTAATACTATGTCTTACATGCCACCTGGTGGACAATTTTTCTATTTTAGTATTATCTAATACTACTCCTGGGAAGTAATTGACATGATTCTCCCAGACCTGGGAGAAATGTCTCTGATTCTCCTTTTTTGAACTACATACGTGAGTTTTTTCTTGTTTTAATAGACTTAGAGAAAAAAAGATGCTATAAAGGGTCGAGAGCGTGTCAAACATTTTGATGTAATAGTGCCACAGTACCTTTGATGTAGTGATGAGTTTCCTACGTAACTGTAGCTGTCTATGCCCACTTAATAAGTGCCAATATTTATCCTGTCAGAACAGCTCTCATTACTACTGAGTGCAGATATAGCGACAAACAAAGGGAGAATTTAGTTTGAAAATTTGTACATTTCATTAGCAGCATATTTGTATTGTATCACTTTCTCAACAAAACTTCTTAATAAATAAAGATTTATTTTCTTATTTTATTTTTTTTCTAATAGTAAAACTATCATGCTGTAACTGTTGAGATCCAATGACAGTATTCTTATTCAAAGCCTGCCCCATCTCCAAGAACTAACCAAAGCGAGCAGTGCTACTTGAAGGTGGGCACTATGCATTACACATAGGACTGGGTAAAAAAAGTCTGTTATCACTTTAATACTACTAAAGAAGAAAATGTTTTCCAGCAGTCTTGTGTTCAGAACACTCTGGGCTACAAAACAATAGCAAGCAAAAGGAGTCTATGTGTTTTTAAAATAATGCACAGTGAAAATAACAGTACATTTGAGTCTTCTCTTACTCGTATTATCGAAGAGAAAATCGACTGAGAGCAGTAGAATGTCACTAGGGATCAGCAAAATCAACATTTACCAGAGTTTACCAAAATCTGGTTTTATATGTATTTTTATTAACTTTTTTTTCCCGATTTGTGTCAATACATACTTATGTAATTAAGAATGGCTAGAGTGGAAGTAAGTGCGTTATGGAAGTCATCATTAGATTTTAGTGATCCACTAAGTTGAACTTTGCTTTTGTCAAATAAAGCAAATTTGAAGATAATGGTCATAGTTAATTTTGATATTATAATTTAGGACCAAAATAGGAAGTTTTTAATTTTCTCAGTCATTATGTACAGCAACTTGTTCACAGATAGTATGTCATTGCCTGATGGGATCTCTTGTTAGGCTATGAAAATAGATGCACTGGAAATGTTCACAGGTATCTGAAGGATGCAGTCTTTCTGGCAATTTTTTCACTTTCATATAGGGAATCAATAAGTTTTGGTGAGTAGTAAATTAGGGGGAAATATGTATTTATTTATCATTGGAGAAAAGAAAAACTGTTGATAAGTTTCCAATTCCATTTTCAGAGGCTTATAGGATAAATCCAGTCCAACTTCTCAATTATCTCAGTTTCTTCTGTTTTTATCTTATGATGACTAAATCTTTAATCGTGAGTAGCTGTTGGAATACTACACTTAATCTATTACAACAATTTCAGTGGAAATGTTTTTTGTTTTGTTTTGGTTGGTCGGTGGGCTAATATCACATGAACAGATGACAAGGAGTCTGAGAAGTGGTTTCTCCCTTGCTTCCAACACTATGTTACCTACATGGACTAACAAATCTCTCAGGAGGAAAGTTAAATCTCTTGTAGAGCTTTTTTTTTCACTCTAACATTTCAGAAAAACAAACTTCTCATTCCCAGAAGTCTGATCCTGCTGTGCGCTGATACAATTCTTCCTTTAAATAGTCACAGAAATGTAAATTGTATACCTTGACAAAGTTATCCAAAATGTTTATGAAAGCATATGTTGGAATGTTGCTGAACAGAAGCTTGCACAGTTCTCATGTGAAATATGCCACTGAAACCTCATCCTTTTGAGCAAAATATTTTACACAAAAGGAAATGTTCCAGAAAGTGACAGTTTCTGATTAAAATGATTAAAGCTTGTGACTAGTTAAACCAGCTTGTCTTAATACCTAGAAAGATGAGAAGAGCTTTCTGTACAAGGGTGCTTCCCTCTTTCTGCAAGTGCTCAACCTGGTGTATCTCCTGAATTGAAACTCCTACTTACAGTGTCTGATATCACTGAGTAAAAATAAAATAAAAACCAAACAACTTCCTATTTTTTCCATAATGTTTTTGGTGGGGGGCCTGTGACTATATCATTGTAAATATCTGAGCAATTATTAAATAAAAAATTGAAGGCCTTTTTTTTTTTTTTTTCCAGAAAACTTCTGTGTTTTTCTAATGTTCCATATTTAGTCCTGTTTTTAACTCAATCCTAATTTTGTTTGACTATAACTCAATCATAATTTCACGATAAGGAGCTATGTTGGCACATCGGCAAATAGTCACAAGTCAACACCAAATACATTTTGTCTGGAAGTTTAAAAAGTTTATTGGCCAATAAAATATTCTTATTCTGGAATAGTCTTCCAGAAGAGAGAGAAGGAAGAGAAGGATAAACGGAAAAATATAAGAATTTAACAAATTTTATGGTGGAATTCTTGAAATCATGAGGGTTTA
The DNA here is from genome assembly GCA_037305975.1 of Chrysolophus pictus. Classification (NCBI taxonomy): domain Eukaryota; kingdom Metazoa; phylum Chordata; class Aves; order Galliformes; family Phasianidae; genus Chrysolophus; species Chrysolophus pictus. The sequence continues at coordinate 1,540,566 of CM074577.1, forward strand.
AATTTGACAAATCTAGAAATCTATTCTGATTTTTTATTCCACTCAAGAAATATTTCTCCTACACACCATTTTTTAGGATTTTTACATCATCAGTCAACTCATTTTCTTTCTGGCTGTTGTGTCTCAGGAAGCGTTTTTTTCAGTGCAAGTGAGAGACAGATCCATAGATTTCCTCTGTAGATTGATCTGTCCAGCTCATCTGCCTTTTTGAGCACACTGTGCAATTATATTAAGAGTTTAGAGCTCAGAGACCGCTTGCTGGCAGACTGGGATAACAAACTGATTATTGGTGACTTTAGGCTCTGGATAAAATAAGTCAAGTTTAAAGTTCACTGTCTTGGGGAAAGGTCATCTCAAAATGTTATGATACATTTTACTCCCTCCAGTGTGGCTCTAAATCCCTTCACTAGAACCAGCATGTGAACTTGTAATCTCTTACCCTTCCAACCCTTGATTTCTGCCTGTGCTTAGAGAAATAAATAAGATTTTTTTTTTGCCTCTGTCCAAATAAAAAAAAAAAAAGTGACATCTTACCGGAAGGTTTTTCAAGATAAAGGGAACAGAAGCTTCTTCTGTTGTAGTCTATGAATCAAAACCTCCAGTTTCAGTAAGCCAATCGTAGAGTCATAGAACGGCTATGACTATTCCTCCATAGAGAGGAAGAAAAACAATTACGTATTCTAACTCCCTTGTCATGGGCAGTGTTGTCAACCTCTGGATCAGACTGCCAAGGTCCTGTTCAACCTAGCCTCCATAGATGTGGCATCTACAACATCTCTATGCAACCTGTTCTAGCATCTTACTACCCTTTGAGTAAGAAATTTCTTCCTAGTACCTACTGTAAATTTCCCCTCTTTTCATTTAAAGCTATTCCCTCTTGTCCTATTTCTATCAGATCATGTCAGTCAGTCCTCCTCCTGCTTATAAGCTCCCTTCAAGCACTGGAATGTTGCAATAAGGTCTCCCCAGACCCTCCTCCAAGATAAACAAGCCTGACTTCTTCAACCTTTCTTCATAAGAGAAGTGCTTCTGTTCCCTTAACATCTTCATGACTTTCCTCTGAACCTGCTCCAACAGCTCTTCATCCTTCTTGTGCTGAGGGTCCCATGCTAAGACACAGTACTCTAGATGGGTCCTCTCAAGGGCTGAATAGAGAAAAACAATCATCTCCCTCTCCTTGCTGACTAGCTCTCCTCTGAGGTAGCCCAGGGTTATGCTGGCCTTCCAGGCTGCAAGAACATACTCAAGTCCAGATTTTCATCCTTTGGTACCCTCAACTTCTTCTCCGTAGTGCCGTTGTCATGCACTCTTCTCCCAGTCTGTACTAATTCCCTTAAGCCAAATGCAACACCTTGCACCTGGTTTTGTTAAACTTCATTAAATTCTTGTGTGCCCACTTTTCAAGTATGTCCAAATCCCTCTGGATGGTGTCCCTCTTTTTTATTGTCAAATAAAACAGCTTAGTGCACTTAGTAAACTTGCTGAGGATTCACTCAATCTCATTATCTAAGTCATTGATAAAGATGTTGAATAGTACTTTTACCAAGATGGATGCCAGGAGGACACCAACCATCACTGGCCTCCACCTGGACCTAGAGCCACTGACACCAACCCTCCAGCTATGACCATCCAGCCAATTCTTTATCCACCTAACAGTCCAGCCTTCAAATCCATATCTCTCCAATTTAGAGATAAGGATATGGTGTGGGACCGTATTGACAGCCTTGCAGAAGTCCAGGTAGATGACATCAGTTGCCCTTCCTGTGTTTACCAGTGCCATCACTCTAACATAAAAGGCCACCAGGCTGGTGAGCCACAATCTGCCCTTGGTGAAGCTGTGCTGGCTGTCTTGGATCACCTTCACATCTCACATGTGCCTTAACATCACTTCCAGGAGCAATGGAACTAAACCCACTCTGTGATCTTCCTAAGCACAGACATGAGGCTTACTGGCTTGTAATTCCTTGAGTCTTCCTTTCTCCATTTCTTGAATATGAGAGTGATGTTTCATTTTTCCAATCACTGAGGACTTCACCTGACAGCCACAACTTTTCAAATATGATGGAGAGTATCTTGGCAACTATATCAGCCAGTTTCTTCAGAAACCTGGGATGCCTGTCAACTAGCTCCATAGACTTGTACACATTCATCATAGAATCACAGAATGGCCAGGGTTTAAAAGGATCTCAAGGATCATCTAGTTTCAACGCCCCTGTTGTGGGCAGGGTCACCAACCACCAGACCAGGCTGCCCAGAGCCACATCTAGCCTGGCCTTGAATGCCTCCAGGGATGGGGCATCCACAGCCTCCTTGGGCAACCTGTTCCAGTGCCTCACCACCTCTGAGTGAAAAACTTCCTCCTAATATCTAAACTAAACTGCCCCTGTCTTAGTTTAAAACCATTCCCCCTTGTCCTACCACTATCGCCCCATAAATAGCCGTTCCCCCTCCTTTTTATATGCCCCCTTCAAGTACTGGAAGGCCACTCTTCCAGGTCTCCCTGGAGCCTTGTCTTCTCCAAGCTAAACAAACCCATTTCCTTTCTTTGTAGGAGAGGTGCTCCAGCCCTCTGATCATCTTAGTGGCCCTCCTCTGGACCTGTTCCAGGAGCTCTGCATCTTTCTTGTGCTGGGGGTACCAGGCCTGGACACAGTACTCCAGATGGGGCCTCACAAGAGCCGAGTAGAGGGAGAAGAGCCATGTAGAGGAGGACATTCAATCCCATTAGATGGTCTTGCTCTGCTCACTGGACCCTCACTTAGAAGTTTAGGGTCACAGGAGGCATGAGAGGCCTGGCTGGAAGTGAAGATGGAGTCAAAGAACTCACTAAGTGCCTCAGCCTTCTCCACATCTGAGATCAGTTTTCCCTTTTCATTTGTCAGAAGGAGTTCTTTAAACATTTCAGGAACATAAAATAAATCCCAATGGTTTCTTTCGCAATTACTGATTTATCGAGAGTCAACATCTTTCTTTTTTTGTTTTTTGTACTCTCCTATTTATCAGTACATAGACAGTATACAGTAATCAGATATGAAACTTCCTTAAAAAGTGACTGTTCCTCTATCTTACTTTGTTTTCACTCTTTAGGAAATACTTGGCTACCAGAGTCAGAATAGAGAGTGAGTCTTGTTTCGTTTTTTTGTTTTGTTTTGTTTTTTTGTTTTTTTGAAAAAAACTGTGTTTAATAAAATATATTATATTGTAGAAGTGTGAGTTAGAGCCAGTACTAATTAGACCAATTTTTTTCTGGGACTGTATGACACAGAAGCCTTTCCGGAAGGCAGAACTTGTTCCTATATACAATTCTTATTCAGTAATCAAGATTCATGCTCAGGTGTAACTGAGTAAGTAAGGAACTGGAAAGAAGAGTCAGTAGTCAGTACTATTTTCCTGAGTGCTATTAGAAAATAGTGAGATATAGGGAAAATATTATGAACTCTGAAGGATAATAGATTCAGTCCAGCTCACCATGAAGCTAGTGAGAGATTTGGTCATTGATAATAAAAGAAAAGCGCACAGATTCAAATGCTCCATCCTTTGATGCAGCAAAGGGAGAAACAGTGATTTTATTTTGGTATTTTATTTGGTATAAGAAAACATGTAAATCAAGCACCTCTCACAGCCTTAAACTAATTTGGAAATGCCATGAGAAGTACTAGCACATATCTGTAAGATTTTAATTGTTATTCTCCTCTTGCACAGGGTGGAGAGTTAGGAGTGATTGAGTATATGTATCCAGTCACCAGAAAGGAAAGGAAAGTGTTACTGTGCATCTGTCCTGTAACACTCAATGGATTTCATAAAAACATGGCTGGCCTGGGTTGAAAAGGACATCAAGGATCATCTATTTCAGCCTTCCTGCCATGAGCAGGGTCACCTACCACTTGACCAGACTGCTTAGAGCCAAATCCAGCCTGGCCTTGAATATATCCAGGGTTGGGGCATCCACAACCTCCTTGGGCAACTTGTTCCAGAGGTTTCAAGGGTTACACCTGAACTACACCTCCCCTACTCAGCAGAGGTTGTTGCTGCAATGGAGTCATCCAAGACTCAGAGGAATATTACTAATCAAATTATTCAGAGCTTTCTAACTCCAACTTGTGGGAATCGAATGTTGTTTCTGCATTAGAGTTGGATAATATTTTTTTATTTCATGGTCTTCACTGCCATAGTTCTTTTTGGGAGTCTTTCTACTTTACTTGGGGGGGGGGGGAAGGGGGTCTCTGATAGTTTGCATCATTTATCCTCTAGATGAACCTTCCCTAGGAATGCACGCTTAGTATATAAGTATATATATATATATATTATTATACACATTGCGAGAATATCTTGCATGAGATTGATCAAATCAGAGAACAAGTGATGGCATGCCCGAGGAAGCGCCTGAAGAGACATCAGGAAGGCCTGGCATCACCCCGCCCCCCGGTGCTCTTTGTTTAATGAAGACTTTGAAGAAAATCACCATACCAATACGACAAGAAGAGCACTGAGACATCTTGGAAACAACAGCATGGCTACTGACTGACACCAGATAACAGCAACTACTAAATGTAAACTTTGATAAGCTTGTGAACCTGGAGTACCCAGCCAATGGGAAAACAGGGGAGGGGGATAGGCAAAGGGAGAAACAAGGTACAAAAAGCTGTCATTGTGTCCTTAGAGTACTCCTGTTTGCGGGACGCCCAACATTGCAACCGCGAATAAAATCTGCTTTTATTAGAGATACTGTCCTGACAAAAATTATTTGGATATTTCCAACAATTTGGGGGTCACCCTACTGCCCTGGACAGGATAGGTGCACCCCACTGATCTAAAGGACAGGCTCTGTGAAAGCCAAGGGGCAGGTAGGGACAGGTATTGATCCGTGCAGACCCGGTAACTTCGTGCACGGACCAAGGTAAGGGAATTTATTTCTTGCCTTGGGAGCCGGTGGAGACTCAGGTGAGTCTTGAGAGGGAGCTGTTGTTGTGCGGTACCCTGTGCACTTGACGAAGTGCCAGCAGTACACCCCTATTGAATCCGAGAATCGGAGTGAGGTACCCTTAGGTAACTTCCACCCCCTTCAATTTCTAAAGCAATGCAAGCAGCAGTGATCTCTCCAGAGAAGGAGAGTGGCTGCGCTGCTGATCCCATGCAGGGTCCTGGAGAGAGGATGCACTCTTGATTACTGAGGGAATTGGAGTAATGTGAATGGGGCCTGGAGAATTTTTCCTTTCTCTAACACTAACCTTACTAATACTTCACTTTATCCACTTAGGGAAGACTCCTTAGGTCAAAGGGAAATAGGGTATGCTAATGCCTGCTGTTTTTACTAGTAGAAAAGTTAGGAGTTTAAAGAAGGAAATAAATTCCTTAATTGAGGATCCTATAAGTGTAGCAGAACAAGTAGATCAATTTCTAGGGCCTAATTTCTACTCATGGATGGAAATGATGTTTATCATTGATATGTTGTTTATTGGAGAAGGAGGTGGGCAGCTATGCAAGTGTGGGAAATGAATACAGAGGGAAGGTTGGACCCCGGAGGGAGGCAGAGAGAGGAAGGATCCTGAGGATAAACTGTACTGATTATTGTCACTGTCTTGGTGATTGTTAAATGTTTATGTCGTGAAAGTGTTATGTCATGTTATGTTACGTTACGTTATGTTATGTTATGTCATGTATGAGGTTGTTATGGAACAGAGGGTGTCTAAAGTGATACCAAGAAGACCCCTGGGTTGTATTTAGGCTCACTGGAGGAATATTGCTGGTGAGCCAGGGGGAAATATTGAATTAAAAACAAAAACAAAAACAAACAAACAAACAAACAAACCCAACCAGAACATAAATGAGTAATGGGACCAGTTTTAACAATTGAGTACCCTAATCATGAGACCAAGTGCTGGGTGTTTGTGGAAGCTGAAGAACTGTATTGTTTGATTTGTGGGTTTTGAAGGCAGTGGGAGAAACTGTCTCGATGCTGTATGGAAGTGCATTTGTTAATGGCACATGGAAATGTAATTGAGGGTACAAATAGTGGAATTGTAAAAACTAACAAACAAATTGGCAACAAGATTAAGGAAAACAGTGAGTTTGAGATATTAGAGTTTGGGTCGGCACGAGAACACATCCCCCGCACTAACCCCCCCCCCCCCCACCGCGGCTTGTAAGAACAACTCGGAGTGAGAGAAAGAGCTGGGGGCGAGAGCTTCCCGCTGTAGCTGTGCAGGGTGTGTGACTTGTGAATGGGGATGGGGCGGGACAGTGAGAGTGAGAATAGCCGTCATCTGCAGAGATCTCGGGAAACCCGACATCCCAGTGTGAGCACCGGAATCTGGGGAGAGAAGGGGGTGAAACAGAAATTACTAACATCGTATTTCAGTAATGATGAAAGTCTGGAAAGTGAAGAGGGTTTGGAAAACACAGGCTGAGGAAGGCAAAGTTGAGCAAGGTGTAACAGGGATGTCCTTACCTAGAAGAAGAGGGAAGGGGGAGCCTGGAAGGGCTCAGGGGGAGTTCCACACCCACTGCACCGAAAGCAGCTGGGGAAGCAGGGTAAAGAGTTTATTTTCTGGTACGGATGCCTCTTACTGTGTGCTACATCAAGAATTATTACCCGTAGATGATTTTTGTAATAGTTGTAGGAGCTACTGGCAAGAGAAGTTTACTTTTTAGGGACTAATTAAATACAGGCTAGGAGAACAAGTAGGAATACATAAATTCTTGTACATGCCGGGTTTTCCAAAACCATTACTTAGGCATGATGCATTAGAACAGTTGAACGTAGAGATTAAATTCAGTAAAAAAATTGGAGGTAATAATCAAGCAAGGCCAATTGACTGAAAATTTTAAGTCTGGCTTTAACACAAACTGGGAAAAGCAATGTTGTACCCCCAGAAGTTATGTAAATCCTAAATCAGGTATATACAGGATTGCAGGCATCAGGAGTGCCTGGCAGAGAAAGAAAAAAAAAAAAAAAAAAAAGGGCAACTCAATAAAGGTTAAGTTATAGATAGGAGTCAGCCTAGCCAGGGTAAAGCAATGCCCTTTTAGGATACAAGACTGTAGGAGGGAGGATGAAAGAAATAATAAATAACTTTTTGGATTGGCAAGAGCTATAGTTTGGTAAAAGATTTGAGGGCAATTAATAGAAATGTTTAAGATATGCAACCCATGGTAGTAAATCCATGCACTTTATTAACCAAGTTGAGGAATAAGTAGGTGGGGTTTGCCGTTCTGGATTTGAAGTACACTTTTTTTTCTGCCTGGTTTTGCTAAAGAAAGTCTAAAATTATTTGCCTTTGAATAAGAAAACTCCAATATGGGGAAAATAAATAAATAAATAAATAAATAAATAAATAATAATAGTAAAAATTAAAAAAAAAAAAAATTCAGTTAACTTGGACAGTGTTACCCAGGGTTGTGAGAACAACCCAATGATTTTTGAGAACTGGTCTTGAGAGCTTGTGAGCCTGAGATTTGGGTTCCTCTATCCCATGGTGGAACTTTACTGCAGTACGTGGATGCCACAGTAATCAAGGAGGACTGTGTACAATGGACTGTGAGTTTGCTGAATTTCTTGATTTAAATGGCTATCAAGTTTCTCAACAGAGAGCACAACTGATCAAAGAGAAGGAAGCAATTTGCTGAACGCCCAGAACACCAACAAAGAGCTACCTCCAAGCCAGTAGTGTGCGACTGCATGGAGGCTGTCTGTGCCAGTTGGTCAGACCTACAGGAGGAACCACTGGACGACGCTGAGGATTCCTGGATTCATCGACAGAAGCAGTTTTGTGAGACAAGGAAACTGTAAGGATATGCAGTAACTGCTACTGACAAGGTAAATGAAGCAAAACCATTAGCTGTGGGGACTTCCACTCAGAAGGCTGAAAGAACTGCCTTGACAAGAACCTTAAATATATGGACAGATGCTAAATATGCTTTTGGGGTGGTACCCACTCATGGTACCATCTGGAAAGAGTGAGGGTTGCTTACACACAAGGAAAACAAATTCAGCATGATGTAAATCTACCAAAGAGGCTGTTATACATTGCAGAGGACATCAGAAGAGTGACACTGTACAGGAAACTGGGAATGTGATGGTGGATCAGGTGACAAAACAGCCAGCTGAAGGAAAAGACATTGGTGAACTGGCTTTAATTCCAGATGGTAAACTTAAAGTATCTGAACCTTAGTCAGAACAGATATGGTATTCTAGAGAGGATAGGAATCTAATTAATGATTTAGAAGGGAAGAGAGCAAGCTGACAGATGGGTGCATATCCAGATGGATACATTATTGTGCCTGTTAGTATTTTATAGAATTTGGTGCTAAGGGAACATAATAAAATATATGGGGAGGTACGGACATCAGAAAGTAACTGTACAATCCTAGTACCAGGAACAGGGTACAAGTGGGGGAAAGGGAAAGGGAACCTTACAGAGCAAAAATGGCAAATTGATTTTTTTCAGAACTGCCAGGAAAAAGGAGTGTTTTGGTTTATGCTAGTTCTAACCAGTACCCTTTCATGTTGGCCAGAAGCATTCCCTTGCAGGACCAATAAAGCCAAAGAAATAACCAAGATATTGTTGCAGGAAATTATTCCAAGGTTTGGGTGTCCTGCAACAATACCTTTCAACCAGGGAACTTATTTCATTGCAGAGATTGTCCAACCAAAGTGGGTAGGTCTGTTTCAGGTGCTGCTAACAACAGTAAAAATTAAAGAACAAGCATTGTGGATACATCATACTAGAGTTAAGAAGGTCCCTCAAACACAATGGGAACTGAAGGCAGCCGGACCCTTAAAATTGTGAATCCAAAGACAGTAATATGGGCTCTTGTAGTTGTTAGAAATGTTAATTTGATAAGTGCAGCATTTGATGTAAACGCTTATGTATCTCTTGTGAAAAACATCTTTGCAAAGTATACTAATATCAGTAAATGTGGGCAAGCTAAGGATTTAAACTTTTCACTTCTTGTTGTCCGTGATGATTTTAAGGTGAGAAATAAAATTCCTGCAGGGTTTGAGTTACTGTCCTGGTGGGTGATGATCAACGAGAATGTAGAGTGGATTAACTACATCTGTTATAATCAATGGAGATTTGCAAATTATACAAAGAGTGCAATAAAGGGGATTGCAGAACAGTTAGATGCCACAAGTAGGATGGCCTGGGAAAATAGGATCTCCTAAGATATGATACAAGCTGAAAAAAGGGGTGTATGTGTAATGCTGGGTACACATTTTTTGCACCTTCACCCCAATAACACAGCTCTGAATGACATAAGGCTTACCACCCTTCCCAATGAACTGGCAAAAAAATCAGGAATATCACTGGATATTTCCAACAAACTCATACTCAGAGGTAAAATTGGCTAATTTGCTAATTATGATTAATACGTGTTATAGATAAGAAAATAATAGGCAACAGCTACTACAAGGAGGGAAAGAGTAAAAGAAAATGAAAAGAAAATATAGAAAACAGGGAGAAAGAGGCAAACAGATACGCAGACACAGAGAAGCAAAGAAGTTTACCACTCCTCTATCCAGAGATGTCTTGATGTCAGATGCTGTTCTTTGGTAGTGGTGGGTCATCCAAGGTTGTGGCGGTCAGTTGATGACTAACATGACAGTACATACTCTTACTTGTAGTCCAGAGTGATCAAGCCTGCTCTTTCAGAGTGACAGCTTTTGGCTTTGTGGATCTCAGTAGGAACTCTTTTATTTCTGTCTTCCAGGTCTTACAAATTTAAATTAGCAGAAATAAGGGGAAGCAGAGAGATGCCAGCTCATATCTTGCCTTCACAGGATACAGTGGTATCTTCTTTCAGTCTCCTGTATCAAACTTGCCCCTAGGCCAAGTCTTCAGCCAGAAAAGGGGCCCTCCCATTTGAAGGCAAACAACTCCAAAGACTTGCTTTCAAATGTAAAACTGTCCATGAAGTGATGTCGATTGCCTCATGTTCATTTGAGACATTCCTTACCAGTCTCAGAGAGCATCTATGGAGCAAAAAAAAAGTAAATTGTTCTGACTTGAAAGGGTCAGTACAACAGAAATAGGATGACTTTAGGATATTGTTAAGAAAGCAAAATGCTACATATCTTGTTCTTCAACAGTCGCTCAAAGACCCAGTATGTCTTGTTCTTTTATATTTTACTTTGAGATTGATGATCGCTAAAATAAATGGAGAAGCTGGAAGATTCCATAGGGAAACATAAGTGTGTAACCTGGCATATAGCTTAGAGTAGTACAAATTCCAGACTTCTGAAAGAAATTGTGGAGACAAAGGAATTTTCCTTTATCTCAATTTCAGAAGGAAAATAATAAAATTAAACTTTTCTCACAAAGTTACAGCAGAGCCCTCAGAATTTCAACAAGATTTTTCTTAAAAAGACAGGGTTTAATTAATTAACTAATTAATTTGTTTAAATTAACTTGTTTAAAACTAATTAATTTGTTATTAAATTTTGATAATTTGCAAGCTGTTAGTACAATGAAAAATCTTCAAGTGTAATTAAATGCTTTCTTTTTCATGCAGCATTTGCATTAGTTTGAAGGGAAGCACAGTACTTTGGTGGTTTTTATATTGCAGTTACTGTGAGATGACTCCAAAAGTAATCCCACATCTTTTATAAGAGAAAAAAAAATAGAGAGAGAAAGAGAGAAACAGATGGAATAAAAATCAAACAAAAATAAAAGCAATACAATTGCCTCCTACTTTTATTTTATTGTATGAGCGACAAAACTGTATTTTGCTTACATGTGCTGCTAAATACAATCTTCTTCATTTGATTCATGAACACATTATTTCTTTCTGCTACTTTTTTATTGTTCTAATTGTTGTGATTTCTTGTTAACAGCAAAAGTTTTAGATTGCTGTTAATTGGTGAGCTTCAAATCCATACTATTCTTGCAAGAAAAAGGAACTTGAAGTACCTTGTACAGCACTTCCACAGTTCCCAATATATCATTCTTCTGGCTGCAATGTGAGTGAACCAGCACTGCTTGCATGCATAGACATGGAATTGAAGCAGACACTGTGGGGAACAGCAAAATCTCTATTCTGTGTCGGGTTTCATCTCACACACGTTTCCCTTTTCACAGCTGTGTTAGACACTTGAAGCTCTTCTTATAGTTAATGGAGATAAATATGCCCTTTTGTGGTGCTTCACTTGTCTGATCATGGATGAGTGGATGAACTACATGAACTTAGTGACTTTTTCCAGTCTTAATGATGTTATGACTCTATTTTGGTGTAACATGAATCTTATCACAAGTGACATTGACAGTGCTGACAGCTGTAAAGGGAGGATTATGTGACAATTTCAAAGTTAGATGTCTATATTCAGATGGAGTCTTACCTGATTTGTTAGGGAGAAAGATGCAATTGTTTTGTTTTAGCAGACATTTACTTGCTGTAATCCCATAGACTGCTGGCTGAGCAGCAAGGTTGATGTTACAGCAATCAAAGTTTGAAATGAAGTCATTGTCAACTGAAGCTGAAGATGAATGAATCACAGGATGGCCATGGTTGGAAGGGACCTCAAGGATCATGAATCTCCAACCCCCCTGCCACATGCAGGGCCACCAACCTCCACGTTTAATACTAGACCAGGCTGCCCTGGCCTTGAACACCTCCAGGGATGGAGGGGGCATCCACAACCTCTCTGGGCAGCCTGTTCCAACACCTCACCACTCTCTCTGTAAAGAATTTTCCCCTGACATCCAATCTAAATCTCTCCTCTCTCAACTTAAAACCATTTCCCCTTGTCCTGCAGTTATCAACCCCTTCAAAGAGTTGATTCCCCTCTTCTTTGTAGGCTCCCTTTAGGTACTGAAAGGCTGCAATGAGGTCACCCCACAGCCTTCTTTTCTCCAGGCTGAACAAGCCCAGCTCCCTCAGCCTGTCTTCATAGAGGAGGTGCTCCAGTCTCCTGATCATCTTTGTGGCCCTCCTCTGGACCCTCTCCAACAGCTCCCTGTCTTTTTTTGTACTGGGGGCTCCACACTTGGACGCAGTACTGCAGATGGGGCCTCACAAGAGCAGAGTAGAGAGGGACAATCACCTCTCTGTCCCTGCTGGCCACCCCTCTTTTGATGGAGCCCAGAATACTATTTGCTTCCTAAGCTGCAGAAGCACATTGCTGGCTCATGTTAAACTTTTCTTCTATCAAGACCCCCAGGTCCTTCTCTGCAGGGCTGCTCTCAAGGACCGCTCCTTCCAGTCTGTATGGATGCCTGGGATTCCTCCAGTCCAAGTGCAAAACTCTGCACTTTGTCGTGTTGAACATCATCAGGTTCACTCGGGCCCACCTTTCTAGCCTCTCGAGGTCCCTCTGAATGGCATCCCTTCCTTCTACCGTGTCGACCACACCACTCAGCTTGGTGTCGTCAATAAACTTGCTGAGGGTGAATAATAATGAATAAGAGAGAAACTTTTTTTTTCTATGAAGAATGTATTTTTTTTCAATCTGAGTTATCAAACTAACCCTGTGATTGTGTCTATAAAAGTCATAGGTGTTTATTCACCTGCATCATCTGACCTGCTATCATTTCAAAGAGCTGGTTTGCAAGGAGTGTGGCTGCCCTGGAGCTGACAACATCTTTAATGCATGCCATCCTTGCATGGGTAAATATTTGTCCTGAAAACTTCTAAGTAGGCAGTACACATGTTGGCAGAAAAGTTACCATGTGGATGGTAGGCACCTAGAAAGCAGGTTATGTTGTATGTTTTATTTACAGCCTCTCTAGAGGAGGCTTTCAGAATGGTATCACACATCATAAAACTCTTATATGGAGTGGTCTTCCCTAGGGGTAGAAGTGGTGAATAAAGAATGTTCTTTCAGTCTTTCATTTGCATCTAATAATCTCCCACATTTTCAGGCATGTCTGTGGGTAGAACAATGAAGACCTAGTTTATCATGAAGTTGGAAACAGAGTAGGACTCAGTGTTTTTGTCACAGCAGTACTTATAATTAGATTGCATTCTTTCTGTTTCTCAAGGAGATAGCATACTTTTCTTACATACTTACTTTTACTTCTCAACATTTACCAGAAAGATTTAAGGTCTTTTGAAAGTGATAATAAAATAAATGCTCTTTTTAATTTTGCATAGAGACAAGTGAATAGAGCCATATGGACTTCAACATATTTCAAGGTTTCTGACTGAGGTGCTGAACATCTGACACCATTCAGAAGTGATAGGTGATGATATTAAATACCCCTCTGCATTTAACACTGTTCTAAGAAGTGCAGAAAGTTTTAAGAAATTACAGTGCATCACTTTTGAATGATGTAAAAAAAGAAAAAAAAAAAGTGCACAGTCTGTAAATTATGAGTATTTTTCATGCTAGTTTAATCTATTTCACCTGTAGAACTATCATGTTTTATATGCTGCTATACTCTGCTAATATTTTCTCTGAGAGATTATCAGACTGACTACAGTGGTACTATGCACAAAGAATGTCAGTCATCCCTTTTATAGCATGTAACTATAACAGCATAGAATTTATATCAGTACAACACTAAAATACATTGTGGGTTTTCAGAGCACCATACCAGAAAGTTTTCACCCTCTTCAGATCACCAAAAGCTTACTGTGTATTTTTCGGTTTTAAGCAGTAGGAGTGTGAGTGGCTTTGATGAAAACCTCCTACTGGTGAATGGAAACATTCTTCAAGGCATGTGATACAGTAGCAACATTGTGAGCCTCAGGCACTGCTCAGAAACTCCCCCAAAGCCCGCTTCATTGTTCTGTCTGCATATCTATGTCAGGTGACTTCTGAAAGTTGTCAGAAAGCTCATCTAATTTTTTCACTTTTAAAAATCTTACCAGCTTCTAGTCTTTAAATAGTTGATATTCCTAAAGTCTGTTTATATTTGTCAGAACTCAGAATCTTAGCAGAAACAGGACAAAATATGAAATACAAGAGATGAATAGAAAATTATCTGACAGGTCAATGTGCAGACAGGAAAAAAACCGTATGTATTTCTCTTTTAAGTGTAATCATATTCAAGTAGTATGCAGAAGATACAGTCATGTCTGACCTCTACAGTGATTTGTACTAGGTGTATTGTAGGTGCTTAATAAAAAGCAGTCCTGGAGTCATAATGTAAAATTATTGGATCTTCAGATCTAAGTGTAACACAAAGTACCTAACCACAATCAATTTTATGAAAGAATTTATAGCATGGCACAAGACGACTCCGGATGTTCCTAATATTATAAGACAGTAAATTGTAGTACACGGAAGTTCTTTTATTGTCATGTGTCTGTACACTGTATGCAATAGGAGATGAAGACAACTATGGTTTATTAGTGTGGTAATTGGGATTGAATGAGACAGACAGTGTAACAGGGAAGCAAATATATATTTGCTCAGAATGCTTCAATGCTTCAGTAACTTTAGTAAATTACCATACTAACCTCATACAATCTGTTAAATATGTCTTGAGTAGATAATGAGGCTGTATACTCAGTGCCACAATGTATTTAATGTAAAGCTCTGTAGTTTACAGCTACTGGTTGGAATAATTTCTAAAATCTCTACCAAACAAGTTCCCAAGATATGGACCAGAGGTCACTGTCAGTTTAAAGACAGCAAGCTTTTTGGAATATGCTGTTTTTTTTGTTTTTTTTTTTTGTTTTTTTTTCCTTTCCTTCTATCCAGCTCATAATTTGAATTAAAATATAGCTAAAAATACATCTTAATATTATTCTACCATGGAATTATTTACTGCATTTACTGAATTGTGCCTGTCTTGCAAAAGTCACCTGGTGTCTCCTTATCCAGACATAAATGGTAGTATAAGAAGAGCAGATAGTCTTTTCTCCAGGATATACCTTGCAGCCTATGTATTAGTAAAAGAATAGGATTTCTTTTTTCTTTCCACATACAGCAGGAGGAAGTGTTCCAGATAGATTTAAATTTCTCCTTTAAAGATTACTAGAAGTATTTCCAACATTACTCTAATTCAGTGTCTATACGTTGTTTTTTTTTTTTTTAATATATTTTCCTCTGCATCCATGAATTGCTTCCAAAATATGTACTAAACTGTGCAAAAGACTATTTAAGTGCATAATTTTAAATGTATATTTTAAACGGGTGTTTTGATAAATTTCTCTAGTAAACTTCATTGGATGGTTTAATACTTCAACTCACTGCATGTTTAATGTTGATCTTGGAAAATGATTAACATCTTCAGTGTTATTTTATACACTTAGGAAATGCATGCTTCCTATCTCTTTGTGCAGACAGGACCTCCTCAGATGTTATATAAATATAAGGGATAAAACCCCACTGTTATCTGATTCCACAACAAAACTCTTTGGTTTCAGTAGGGCACTTTTTTTTGTCCAGTGCACACAAGATCCAAATAGGATGTAGAGAATATCATTTAATGTATTTGTCATTTAGCAGAAATCTAAATGATGTATGAAATTATGAAGTCAAGTTGAAATATTATTGCTACTGATAGTAGCAGTATATAACATTACTAAAAAAGAAAGCAGCTAGATAATCCACAAAAGCAAGAAAGAAATTGATAAAAAGGGAACTTTTAATATAAATGAGTTATAATTCTGCTCTTTGTTCCAGAAAGAAAAAGAAATAGATTTTTCCAGCTTCAGTTTTTCAGTAACTTAATCTGTTATGAAAATTATCTAAATATACTTCAGTATAATATTTTCTGATGAATTTGCTGAAATGCTCCAAGAACCATTGCATTCAGATTGTTATTACTGACTCCATCCTGTACTTCTTACTCAAAGAAAATCATATACTGCAGGTGTTACTTATGTAACATACATGATCTGATTGAGCTCCCAGTTGACTGATTATGTGAATTTTGCCAAATAACTTCCTGAAATAATCAGCTTGTAAAAAAAAGTATGCCCATGGAAGAACAGAATAACAAAATAGTCCACATATTACAGTCAGTTTCTAGAAAGTGATTCTCAAATGTTTTTTTCCATTTTTCATTCATCGACATGTAAGATAGAAAGAATGCAAAATTATTTTCCAATATGAAAACCATCAATATGAGGATATAAACTTGATGCAGTTTTCTAAGACAAACTCAGAAGAAAAATAAGAAAAGAAAGACTAGAGTATAGATGAATACTGTAACCTGGAGGAGATGATTTTGAATTGTTCAGGTATATTTGTAAGTAGAACCATCTGTTTCTTCAAAGACTCTTACACTGGAAATGACCTTAAAATAAGAGTGGTAATTAGTATAAAAGAGCTGAATTTCTGTTAGGTAACCACCACGTCTTTTTATTTGTTTTGATCATAATGCAGAATATGAATGGATTTGGATAGGATAGCTTAATTGGAAGAGTCCTTAAAAGGTCATCTTATCCAGCTGCCTGACCTTTTCAAGTCTATCCAAAAGTTAAAGAATGTTATTGAAGGCATTGTATAAACGTCTCTTGAACAATGATAGGCATGTGCCAACAACAACTTCTCCTCTGATCATCCTCAAAATAAATTGTTCTTGTTATCCAGTCTTAACATCCCCTGGTGCAGCTTATTGCCATCCCCACTCATCCTACCATCAGTTACCAGGGAGAAGAGATCATTGGCTTCCTCAACACTTACCCTGCTCAGAAAGTTGTTGAGTCAGAATTTAGTTGTTTGTTTGTTTTTCTCTATTTTAACTTTATAAAATGCAAATTCTGTTTAGTATAGGACTGAGATATATTGTGGTTTTTTTTTTTTTTTTTTTTTCTGTTTTCACTCTGCAATATGGATTGATATTCATCAAGATATTCCAAAATAAATTTATAAAGGTAGTTGTTGTCTTGAGCACATGCTTAGACTGCAGAAAAACGTGAAATGAATCTGAAAACTTTTGTGCAAGACATATTTTGTCATTTCCATTTCTTCAATTTGCTTCTACACCAAAGAAAACAATGATGGACAATCCAAAATGTATGCATTGCAAATCATAATGCCATGTTTTTATTTTCATGAACCTGGAAGAAGCGAAAGGCTCATTTCTGCTAATGCATCCTCATCTTCATTTGCAGATATATTAGGAAGGTTAGGAAAATTCTAAACTTCTAGAAAACAAATATTGTTTTTAGGTCTTAGGAAATTCTCACAGTTGATTGCAGTATTCATGTGCCCTCCTTCTCCCTCAGAGAAGTCCCAGTATACAAATACATGTTATTATTAATAAACCCGTGTGGTCCCTCAGTGATAGAGCTGCCTATTTTATGGTTTTTAATTCAATAAATATTATCATTAGGTCTTGTTTGGTCATAATTTGAAAAACATTACATTTATCTTTCCTGTATGAAGACCTTGTATCTGCCATCCTTGAGACTTAGACGGAAATTGCACTGTGGATAATTTTTAGAGCTCTGACATTCAAGTGATCACTGGCAACTAAAAATATAAAATGGCAAAAAAAAGCACATTAAAATGGTAATTTTTAGGAATAAATAAGCATGGCTGTTCCAAAATGAATTCAAAAGTTTCAGATTCAGTTTGGTTTACTTTCTTCTGAGGTCCCAGCTGATCACTTTATTGAATGTCATTTGATCCCCCTGAGTCTGAAATTCTTAATTATATTTTCAAGCTTTCTGACATTGTGTTTTTCTTCTTGACATTCACATACTATAAATTTAGCCCCTTAGCAGGATTAATTCCATTTAGCAGACAATTCCTGACAGCCCTAGTAAATTCAGAATGATCAATTCATTCATCAATATGTGTGTGTAATTTCCATTAAGCTTAATAAAATTTGAGTACAGATGTAGTAACTGAAATAACTTTTAAAACTTTAGTGCCTTCCTGTTTGCCAGGAAGTGTTCAACTGTAGACTGAGATGTCTCTTGTGTGTTTGATTTTTATGTAGGATTGTTGATCTGAAAAAAGAGGAAGGATTAATTTTTTTGCTGGAATAGCTTTGCTGAAGTCCCTCCTTCAGCAGGCCTTTTGTGCCTATACCAGTCTTTGAGGACACTTCTATAACCTGTGTTGCACAGGGGGACAGAACATGTTCCTGTTCGCAAAAATTGCAGGAATTTGCCTGTTGCAGAACAGGTGTGCTGAATCTTGCCACTAACCAGATCAACCTGGAGGGGAGGAGAGTCTCACGACTTGCTTAGAAACATTCTCACATTTACTTTGCAAATGGAAGGTTAAGAGGAAGAGTAGAAGAGAGAAGTATCTAGTATCTTCGTATTTTGCCCTAATAGAATTTGATCGTGTTTTCAGTTCAAAGGTTAATATATTCAACTTGGATTTCTTGAATTAGGGAGGAATGAGGAGAAAAATATAAATAAAATGCATATATACATTGTTTAACATATCTTATAGGGCTAAAAAATACCTGAGGTATTTGTAATAATTTTTGTGTGACATTGTCAAGTTAATGACTTTGTAGACCCCAGTTGTGATTCCACTAAGAATAATTGCATGAAGCTTACAACCCATTTCTGTTGCTACTGAATTTAAATATTTTATGCAGTTTTTAAGAATTGATCTTGTTCTTACGTGAAGAAAATGCAATAATCTGTGCCATTTCTTTTACCTCAAGCCACAAGGAATCTTTGTACCATTTTTCAATCTTTCACTTTTCAATCAGCCTTTTTACCACTTCTGAGACACTCATCAATAAACCTGCTGAATCTTCCAGTTTTATGTTAATTGTCTTATTCTTTATAACAACTTTCAAAACTGTGTTCCCACTTAGGAACAATTTGAGAATGGTTTTGAAACACCAAATTAACAAATGCAGAAGTGTGAAGTGTGAACAATTAAAATCAAACCAATTTCTTGTCCAGTGGAAGACTTAATTGAATGGGTGATGAGCAAATATTAAAGTAAATAAATAAATAAATTGTTTTTGTTGCGCTTGATGGAAGTACCTTGAAAAAATAGATATGGTTTGCAAATTGATCAGATGCTTACTCAGTGAATTTCTTAATCATTTACTCATGTGAATAATAAAGGCCAGTGAACACCAAAGTATTGCAGAATGTCAGGATAAAAGTGGTTTGATGTTTTTCATGTCAGAGACAGAAGCTTTTCTTTTTTCCATGAACATATTGCCCGTTTCTGATAGTAAAATACCTTTATGCTTCTGAACAGAAAATATAGGTGTACAAATGCAGGAATTTGTAAGATACAAAGCAGGAGGATAATAGAAAAGAGGTAAAAAGTAGTTGTGAAAAGTGGTAAGTTTGAACTAGTTCAATGGCATTAGTTAATATTTGACTCTTAGTTCCTCAAAAACTTGCCTATCCTAATGATTTCTGAACATCAAAAGGTGTCTGGATGTAAGGAATGGGAATGAGAAGGTGAAGACTGAGGATGACAGAGAAAAGAGATAAATCTCTGTAAGAATATTTATTCTTTCAAAAACAGAACTAAAGATAAGGACACTTAGCATTCATTGTGAACTTCTTTCATTCCATACTTGCTACAGACGTATTGCCATTACTTCTCTGAAAGCACTTAAAATATAAATGTGTTAATACTCCATATTGATGTGGATAAGGGAAGGGAAGATCCAAGAAGGAAATGTTATAGCATTTGGACAGGTTTACAGGGACAGTTTCCCCCAGGATAGAAACTATGTCCTATGCCTTAAACCTCTAGGCCACAGCTCTCCTGAGATATCATGTATTATGTACAGATAATTATTCAAAGTGACTTAAAAGGTAGGCAGTGCACTCCCTCTGAAAGAGTATGGGTTTGAGTGTCCTAATATCCTGAAGCATTTCTGAAAATCTCATCTTTAAACAGTCTTAACCACCTCATCATACTCACTAAATAACTGCAGATACTTGTTAATAGTGTGTGTATTATTAACTGAAATAATTTGTGTTTACTTTGTGGCACCTGTAAAGAAATTATGGCTCTCAGTTTCTCAGCTTTCTCTATATAACACCAGATAAATAATTGTTTTCATGTTTTTCATTGATTGACTGTAATAATCCATGAACAGCTCCCTACCCTCACTATTCTACTGTATCTGGTGACAACTACTAGGGCAGTATGTTTAAAGATAGTGGTGGGATGGATGTGGAGGGATGGAAAAGAGAAGTCAGTCTAGTAAAACCTCTAAATCATCAGGTTAGGATATGGCCACGCTGGCTCAGTTATGTCATGGTGAAAACCACGGTCATACTTTAATGTAGCATGCTTTCTGGCTCGTTCTCAGAATGAGAAGAAATTATGGAATGAACACATTTGCATCAGAGGCTCTGCACCCCAGCTCTTTGCGGTCAGGATGGTGCTCAGCCTCCAAAACTAGGACTGCTCGGAGGGCTTGCCTGCTCCCGCCTGGCTCGGATCCCTTAGGCTTGTGCTTAGGGAGCTGCTACCACCTCGGTGCGCGAGAGAGCGGCAGCGAGGAAGGCAACCAGTAGCCGGTCGCGGGGGTGTCACTGCGCCCCGGGGCCGAGACGGGGGCCGGCTCTTTCAGCACTGCGGACAGCGTCACCGGAGCGCCGGCGGTTCCTGGCTTCCTGCTCTACAGCAACGGCGGAAGACAGGGAAGATCCTGCAGGCCGGAGGGGCGCAGAGGAAGAGGGAGGAGCTGAAGGAAGCAGAAAAAAAAGGGAGGGCAGCGCTAGGGAGAGGATTTTCCCTTCTGATCCGTTTTCGGGCTGGCGGGTGGAGGCTGCTGCGGCTGGTGGTCGCGTTTCCACCTGATAGAAGATGGTGAATACGTGAGGAGAGAGGCTTTCGGCCTGTTTCGCTGCTGCGGGAGTGCCTTTCCTTCCTCTCTCGTCCTCTCCCTTTCCGTGTTCCTGCGTCTGTGTGTTTGGCTCCCCGGCTGCCTGTGCATGCACATCTTGTACATATATCTGAGCGGGGATCTTCTCTCGGCAGCACTGCTCTGCACAGGAAGAAGGGCTCGGCTGCAGCAGCAGCATCAACAGCAGCATCAGCAGCGCCGGCAGCGCCACCAGCTCCGTAATTCTCTCTCCTTTCCCTTCCTCTCCATCTCCCTTTCCCTCCCCCCCTTCCCCCCTTATCTTCCCGCAGCTATTCAGAAATTGCATTTTCTCTTCTACGATATACGTGGCTTCTCCCCCCACCCCCCACCCCCTTCATCGGAGAAGGCACACATACACACACAAACGCAGAGAAACGAGAGAAAGAAAAGTACTGCGACCTTCTCCCTCTGCTGCAAACACTGAAAGCAAACGGAGACGGGATTTGGCTTCTACCCCAAGATAAAGCCCTGCCTCTTTTACTTATTCGCCACCTCCTCCGAGAAAGAGAAGCAAAGAGAGGATCTGAAGTGGAGAAAGGCAGGTATTCTACATCTGGCATTTGGAGCACAGGGAGCCAGGAAGTGAAAGATGGTTGTGGTTGCCCGCGCTGGCTGCAGGGCAGCTGTCTTCCTCTGGATTTTCAGCAGCATCAGTTGCAGAGCCAGGACTTCTCTGCCTGCTCGTAAGTACTCTTCTCTAAGAAGCATTCAAAATTTCAGCTTCGCAGTAAGGCGGGGGGAATTCTCACAGTTCTGGGAGGTGTTTATTTTGTCTCTGATGGTGAATCTTGTGTTTGATTTTCTGCGTATTTGCCTGTGTATGTGTACATCGTGGTTGGATACTGTTCTCAGTGGTCACATTAGACCTTTGTTACAGATGATTTTAATGGTAGCTTGTGTGGAATGTTGAAAGACCTGCTCTGTGATACAGTCTTCATTTTGCAATGAAGTCAGAGGGGAAAAAGAATTGAATGCTGTTCAAAGTTTGGGGCTGTTTTTGCTTGTTTGCTTTTGTTGTTGTTTGTTTCGTTTTGTTTGTTTATTTGTTTTCCCACCTTCCTCAGAAGGTATGCAATTTGCATTTGGAAGTACTTCATTTCCACATTTTTATGAGGGAAAAGAAGAGACGTGAGCAGTTTCCATAACTAGTGTTTTATTAAGGAAGGGCCAGTGAGAGAGAATTTATCTCATTTGAAGAGGAAAGAATGATGTTAAGTAGATGAGAAGGAGCTGAGCCTGGGCCACTTTTTCTGTGAATGCAGTTTTGCTTTCCATAATAATATGAGCAGAGATATTTTAGAGGAGAGAAGAAACTGCCCTCCTAGGGAGGTAGAAGTAGAAGAAAAATGTTCTAATGTTTGCTGAAATGCTGAACTTTAGACTGGCAGGATGCAAAACATCTAAACAAGTCCCAGTTCTGCTATCGGTATGAAAAATATCAGTGGATTCTTTGATTTCAATGTGTATTAGATAATTCCTTTAACACTGCACTGATGTGTAGTTTCCAGCAAGATATTTGCAGGTAGATGTCAGTGTTTTTAGTTTTGTTTGTTTGTTTGTTTGTTTTCTCTTCAAATCAGGTAAAACATTTGTCATTTGCGAAGTATTTTTGAAATACATACTGAAGTATTACGTTTTTGTAAATTCATCAAAAATAGGCAACACTCTTTACTTCCTTCACTGTTTATAGAGGAAAGAAATGTACTGAAATGTTACAGATGGATGTGTAGGGATTGTGTACGTGTGAATGTGGGCTGATTCTACTGTTCAATTAGGGGACTGTCTTAGAATGTAATGTATACTGCATAGGTGTATGGCATATACATCCCTTTGCAGGATCATTTAATTTATTTGTTTTCTTGGGGGGTGGGAGGGAGAAATGCAATAATCAGTAGCACTGCTACTTTCTCAGTATGTTCCTATCTGTTATCGTCTGGTATATATTGAAAAAATAAAACACGATTATTGCTCCAGAATTTCCTGTGCTTAAGTAATTACTTACATGTCAAGAGAAAATCTACAGCACTGCCTGCATTGTTTCTTGGTCTGAGAGACTACAGGGATTTTTTTTTTTTTTTTTTACCTTTACTTTAGGAAATATTTATTATCCCTAAGATTTACTTCATAGTGTTGACTAGCTACCTAATTTTTCTTCTGTATATTATTTCTTCACATTGTGAAGAAGGTCTGCATAATGAGATTGCACACATACACACAAAAATATGATTTAACTTGTCAAAATTCTGTTCCTGGTAACTAATTTTCTCCATACTGCTTTCCTGTAACAGGATTTTGATATTACTTATTTCTGTGTCTACTTATATCATTCAGTAGCTAATTACTGTAGTTTAATTTGAAAATGACCTACAGGAGGTTATCTGATTATCCAACAAAAAATGTTTAACATTTCAAAGAAAGTAGCTGAGAATCTAATATTAATAGCTACATTACTGAAACAAAAATTCAATTAATAATGTATATTATATATATATATATAATGTTAATTAAAATGTACTTGTATACATTTCCATGTTTAAGATATTTTTGGCAGATGTTCAAAGAGTCCTTCATATTAATTCATCTTCCAAAGCACATACAATACCCTCCTTATGTAGTCTGTAGCATTAATTTCAGACTCCTGAAAGTGAAATGGAACTAGATTTCTTTAATAGAAACACAAACATATTTTGAAGTAAATGTCAACCTCAACATTTCAGAAAAGAGAATGCACATGCTTGGAATTTTTTTTTAAAGATACAGCAATGCTAGGGAAGTGGTACTCCAGTAGGAACTAATGTGCTATGTCACAGTGTTTTGGTGCACCACTTAACTGGTTATTCTGTTGCACACTTTGATATACAAACTGATTACTATGCTGTGTAATTCTTCTGCTGTTTGTGACTTGCACGCAATTGATCATGAATGCCATTACTGTTTTCTTTTATTATTTTTTTCCTTGATTAGACAATACTCAAAGGTGTTTTTTTTTTTTTTTTTAATTATATCTTCTGTTTGTTTATTCTTTTGTTTCCAGGTGATTTTGAACATCATATTGATAATTCTTCTGAAAGACTTAAAAATAGTATATAATGTAACTGCTGTACAGCTTATTTCCTTATTTCCTGTATTGCAATTTATTTTTTTTTGAGTTTGTAGTAATTAACCAAAGGAAGTTCATTATTAGAACATATATAAGATTCAAGGTGTACACTGAAACATTAATCTCTAGATATGAGCTTACAACTCATGATTTTCTTAGTCTATTTGTGCTGACAGAGAAAATGCTGGTTTTCAGAAAGAAAAGAATTTGACGTAACTTATGATAATGCATCTCAAATTTTTCTTGAATTTGCAATGTCAGTAAGTCTATAACTGTTGTTAAAATGATGTCTCTGAGTACTTTTCTCTCTTGGCTAACAATGTGAAAATTTTGTAAGCTCTGAATATCATTTAGTTTTTTAAGAGAAACTGAATGTTGAAAGTCCATTTTTAAGTACAATTGATATACAGTACAATATCACACATATTCAGATCTTACTTTAGATTTCATCGTTACGATTTTCATGCTTCAGTAATAATTTCTGCTTTTTTGTTGTTCTTGTTTGTTTTTGGAATAAGCATAGAGGAATCCCATGACTTCTGAAACCAAGGATAATGAACAGCTCAACCAGGAGAGGTCATCACAAGATAAAAAGGACTATTGAAAATAAATTTTGTAGACTTTTACATGGCTTAAACCAGAAAGGATAAGAATAAGGCTATGGGTAGACTGACTTCCACTTGTACCCTTCTACTCTTAAAGAACATGTCAAAGAGATTCAACACTGGATTCCCTGACTATGAAATTATAAAAAAATATTTCTTTCACAGCTAAGTTTTTTGATTGTTTCTTTTGTTTTCCTTTGTGTGTGTGTGTGTGTGTGTGAGTATGTGTGCATGTGTCTATTTATGTTTAATATAGAACTAATCAACACAGAACAACTAAAACTTACTTACAGTTCTGATAATTCAGTGCATTTGCAGTAGGTCTCCAAAAAACTGTTGAAGTTCAACCACACCTTACAATAATTGATGTAGAAATTGAATGATGGACAAGTATATTGAATCATTAAGATTCGTGGAAAAGCAAAAATATGCATATTTGAGGTTTGAATTCGTGTCACTCAGATTTTCCTTATTTAGTAATTGCTTGGGTAATTAGGAAAAATACTAAATGTGATGTGATGTCCCTTCTGGAAGGGCAGTGTATAGCACTGGAACAGTGGTTTAGAAATCCTGAAATATTTAGAATTAGTTCCAGTTCGTGGTATTCAAATGAATGGAGAAAGTGTGGGTAGGGGCCAAAAATATAGATACAGTTTTTTTTCTAGATAATTTTTTAGTCATTATGTGAAATAATGTGAAATCTAGTGAATTCCAGTTGAGTTTTTGTTACACCTAAATAACAGGTTTTAGTTTAGGTCCTTTTCTGTGGATATTACATCAAGGATCCCACAGACTTTAGTTTCAAATGCACAAAAGCATTTTTATTTAGGTTAAAGGTTTAGTCATCTTTTGTATCCCTGGGTCTTAAAATACAAATAAACTAAGCTATCAACTGAGGGTTTAAGTTTATTCTAAGACCATACAGTTTCTTAACATTAATGATCTGCTTACTTTTAGAACATTTTAGTTACAAACTAGATTAACATTTTCATGAATTATTATTCCATAGTAGTGTTGATGTACTATATAATAAAGAAAACATTCAAAAGGGAAATGAGAGTGTGTTTATAACTTATTAAATGTCATAGACCTGAGTTACAATGCTTAGGGTGACTTTTAAAATGAATATACTTTTACTAGAATTCTGTATGTGAATAAAATATTCATAAATATTCTGTTGTCATCTCCTAATTAGTGACAGCAGCTAGGACCAACATTGGGGTGAAAAGCCAAACTTTCTCAGTTTACATCTGTGCATCACTGCACACAACCTGATTGCACATGTTCATCTATATACAGAAAGTCAGACTCAAAATTTGATCCATCCTTTGAGCACTGAATCAATTATAAATGCCATTGAAGTAATGTATCAAAAGCTTTTCCTTGCTTGGGTTCTTTTGGCTCTGCTTGTAGTCTTAATTCTTTTTTTTTTTTTTTTTTTTTTTAAACTCAGATGCATTATTGTGGACCAGGACACAAAAAGTGCTTTAGTAAGTGGTCTGGTCAGAAAGAAAGTTTGTAAGCATAGTTAAAGACCAGGATCAGAAAACTTGTCTCTGTGAAAAATGGCTTTTTCTTATGCAGGGAGATAAGAAACATTTTCTGATTCACCATCATATTTTTCAAAAGCAATTTTATGAAATTTGAAAATTTTTACTTCATGCAGTTGTGATAATATATTCTTTACTTATTACATATTAATCAGATATTATAAGCTGCAGAACTACTTCGATAACTCATCTCACTATGGAGCTGTGATATGCCATAGATCTTCCTCTAAGAGTTTTTTTGTTATTACAACTAGGATCTCTAAATGCTGTAAAGCAACAGATGTCATATCCAATGTTGATTAATTATAACAATACTTAATGCCTTGTAAGAATCTTAATATAATAAAGAGCTATGCACAAACTCTAGCTTTTTTCCTACTTTTTAATAAATATATATGCAGAAGTTGATTCACCTCAGCAACTTGACCAACAGATCATGCAAAAGATAACTGGTTAAGTCTTGAGGTGTGTCACTGCCCATGCCTGTATTCCCTAAATTTTAAGTATGTTAAGTCTTATGAAAGTACACAGACTTGCAAGTGTATGCATGATTTCAGTGACTTCACATAGACAATGATGGAGAAGAAACAACAGTCTCCTCCATCAGGTGAAACTCTGAGTAAATTTTTACTTTTGTAAATCTTCAAAATTTTAGAAAACTATAGCAATACTTGGAAAGAGATAATTTCATCAGGACACGATTTCCCAAATTTATTCTTTCCAGAATTTCATCTGTGGAACAAATAATGCAGTTTTTCATCTTCACTATTTTCTCACCGAAGTAAACAGAAACTGTGTCACTGATTTTAAGAAATGCATGGTTATGACTTCTGTCAGTGAAAAGTTCACCAGTCAGTCCAGAATACATTAGAAATGTTTAAAAGATTATTCTTTGAACCAGTATGGATTTTACTTTTATCACACTTCTTTTGTTCAGCTACTTTGTTGGCATTGTATCAGTAACTATTCTGAGGCCATCAACTAATTACAGAACACGTCAATTCCCTAAATGTGATAGGAGTTGGAAATTCTAGTAATCAATAAACAATACTTTTGAGTCATTTTCTCAAGATTTGAATTTATCATAGATTGAAAGGTATTCTCAAGACCATGATTGATATTTAGAAAAAACTTGTGCACATTCGTATTTTGGCAGCTCTGCAATTTTACAGTTAGCTTTACAAAGCTGAGGCCTCTTCAGCTTGAGAAATTGTTTCAGTATTCATGTGCTGTTGTAGTAGCAAATATCATATTTGTTCCTTAAGCCCAAAGAATTGATAAGTCAGAGCAAAAAAGGATACTGACTTTCACTATTGTCTCCTTTTTTCCCCAAAACTTGAGTGATATTTTGGGTTTACATTCCCTTATGAAGTTCATTCATTCAGACATTTAAGTTAGGTGATCATGCTAAGGCTGCTGAGGGACTGAAATATTTATTTAAATTTGATGTTAATATTCATCAGCATTTAATTTTTGTGTGTGTTTTTTAAATAAATATATAATAAAGGAAGATCCATTCAACATAGCTAAAATTACTTTCTAGATGTCATAGAGTATTATTACATATTTAGCCAAATTATTTTCTATGCCACAGATAAATGTGATATATTAGGATCTATTAATCTATTATTTGTTTATTTAGAATATTTGAACACTCATTTTAAAGGGAAAGTATTATTTTATTGTAGAAATATGACATATTAACATAACATTTTGTTTGATTTTGTAAAGCTGCCATATTATTGAACATTTTGTAATCTCTGCTCATGGATATCAGCTTGTATACATGTTACATTTTACCTGTCTATAAACATTTTTACTTCAAGTCTAAAGGTGTGGCAATGTCCATTTTTTATCAATTAAATAATGATGAATCTTTGAATTGCCTTTGCTCAATAGTCTTATATACTTACACTATTATTTATTGTGGTGACAATCAAAACATGAAATTTAGAGGGAAGAGATGAGTAGCTGGACCTAAAATAAGTAGACTGTAAGGGTCCAAATATTAATTTACACCCCTCTAATCAAGCTTTCTAACACTAGACTCTGCCCTAATTGTCACTGAGATATAAAGAGGGCTTGTAAAAGTTCTTTTCTTTTACCTGTATGCAGATAAAAGATCAAATATATTTAAAAAGATGAGAAAAAAATGAAAATTAAGAAAAAACCAATAATTAGAAAACAGAATCAACAATTAAAACTAATGACTTCTCTAAAAAAATGACTGTTTTGGATCATGAAAAAGAGTAGTTGCATCTCAAACAGAGAAAGTAAAATAATTTCTTTACACTAATGGATAGAGTGAGAGGGAGTAGTCCTGCCAGACAACAGCAGTTACAGTGAATTAGAAGACAAATTTATTTCTTGAGAAATTGAGTCAGAATCATGTCCTGCACAGTGCAGTCTCTGCTGGCAACATGCTTCCAGAGTTCAGAAAGATGTACACTAATATGCTTTCCTTCAGTTATACATCAAGAAATGTTATGCTACCCGACAATCTCAGTTGTATGATGAATGTCTTACCTGCCTCTCACTCAGTATGGCCAGGATGTTAGAAATGATAGGTGAGCTGCCTGTAAGCATGGGATGGTATCCAATTGAGTTTCAGCCTTCTTCTGAAAACATATACCTCCACAAACTTTTGCTTGTGCTCTGTAATCTCTTTGCCATTGATCATATAACTCCTTTCTCATTTTATTAATCATCTTACTCTCTGCCCTTGCTCTACCCTTCTCTTCAGCAGGAGAGTGACTCTACGTTCAGTAATATTTTTATTGATTCATCACCACATCAAGTAATTTGCTGAACTTGAAGCCAGGAGAGATTGTCTTCATTGATTCCTGATTAATTCATTCGTATTTGAAAGCTGGATACACAAGTAATAATTCAATTGAAATTCCTTCACTGCTTAATTGCTCTGTCCTAAATCTAGCATGTTAAATCAGATAACAGGCATTATGAGTGGCATTAAGATATCTTCTTTTTTTCTTCCCAAAAAACAGTTATTAGAATATCATTATAAGGAATACTTCTATTAATATTTATTCATAATTATACAAACAAAAAAAAATATATATATATCCTTTCAAACTTTCAGCCAGTGTTGTGTATTGTATATATGGGAAAGTCTGCTTCAAAAGAATGCCATGAGAGAATCATGATCCCAAACCTGCATACTCATAGCTTAAAAAGACAATAAGAATAGCTGATCTCAGCTACAATTATGTGGGGTTTTTTTTGTTTGTTTCACCTGCTTTACATGTGAAGATTTTGCCCCATTTCATTCCAGCATTGAATCTCTCTGGAACTATTCTACCTTCATGATTATATTCATGGCCTCACTGAAATATGTAATGTTTCCTTACATCAGCTGACCTACGTGTCAAAAGCTTGAGACACATGAAAACTTAAAGTCATCCTTAGCTTCAAAGAGTGTGTATTTTACTGCAAATCAATAATAACGATATTTAACAGTGAAGGGCTGAAAAATACAATTCCAATGCTTCTCACTAGAAAACACTCATTTCCTTTGCTATAATTACTCTGAGATATTTTGCATGTCTCATTATAAGAATTAGCAATGTTTGTTAAACTTATATATGCTGCCATTCAAGCACCTTAAGAGTTAAAAATGCTCTTACAATAAATTTGGGAATAGACATAGATGCTTATATATGTATATTTGATGTCTTCTAAATTTGTCATCAGAAAAAAAAAAAAAAGAAAAAAGAAAAAAATCCCTTCAAAATATTAAAGTGATTCAAAAAGATCTATTTTCTATAAATCAATGTTGATTTCTACTAAATTATATTTATTTCCTTTGAATTCTTTTTCATCAGGTTCTACTAATTTCTCTAGGGTCAATGCCAGTTGATCCAGTCTATAAGTACACAATTCATCTTCTTCATTATTGACAACGCATGCTTTCTTTCAGTCTTCTGAAACATCTTTACTTTTTCCAGGGTGACTGAAAATCAGCAATAGCAGTGCTCAGAAGCCTTTTCTGTTACAAGTTGTCCTGCTGGTTTAAAACTGTCTGTCCTTGTTAGCTGCTATTTAACATCTTCCTCAGTTGCCATTGGAATGCAAATCAATTTGTTGTTACTCTGTGATCTGACTATGAAGTATTGTTTCTTTTCCTAACACTGCATGTTTTTGGTGTTTTCTACAACTAACAATTTAGCCACTTGAGTGTAGTCATATTCTGATAGGGATCTTTTTATTTCTTATTGCCTCTCTCACTTTTTATCATTTTTCTTTTTTTTTTTTTTTCTTTCAAAAAACTTGTTTTTTTGTTTGTTGTTGTTTTGTTTCTTTTCTCTATAATTATTATTATGATTTCTGTGCATAGATAAATTAAGCCTGGTATCCTTTTGATTTTATTTGTTCTGTATTTCCTAGACTCTGATTTATAAAATTCAAAATCACAGAATGATTGAGGTCAGAAATAACCTCTGGAGGCCATTTGCTTCAACCTGAACTCAAATAGGGCCACCTACAGCAGGTATCTCAGGACCGTGTCCAGAAAATTTTTGAATTATCTCTGAACACAGAGACTTCACCACCTCCCTTGACAGCTTGTTCCAGTCACCTTCAGAATAAAAAAATTGTTGCCTGACAGTCAGATGGCACCTCCTGTGTTTCATTTTGAGCCCATAACCAGACAGGTTTCAGTGGGCCCATTTCTCCTGCCTGTTGAGTTCCCTCTGGATGGTGGCACAACCCCCTGAAGTATCAACCACACCTGCTGTTTTTTGTCATCAGCAAACTTGCTGAGAGTGCATTTTGCTCTATTATGCAGTCCGTCAACAAAGATATTGAATAGGGCTGGATCAGACTCCTCGCCAGGCTCTGCAGACAGTTTTCAGTTCACTTGTTGGACTGATCATCCAGCCCATAAGGATATTTATAAGGATTTTATGACAGACAATGAATATTTACTGAAGTATATGTAGTCAATATGTTCTGTTCTTATCTACCAGGCCAGTCACTTCATCATATAAGTTTATCAAGTTGGTATGACTTTCCCTTGATGAATCCATGCTGACTACTTCTCATGACTTCCTTGTGCTCTGTGCCTCGAAATGGAACATCAGTTGTTCAGTCATCTTTCCAGTGACTGAAGTGAAGCTGACCAGCCTATAGTTTCCTCAGTCTTCTTTCTTGCACTTCTCTGAAGACTGGAGTGACCATTTCTTTCCCCCAGCCATCAGCCAGCTCCTCAAATCTCCAGCATATATTTAATGATTTTGAAATTATTCTTAAAAAATCAGAAGTCTTAAATTCTGAAGAGGTCTAGCTACTACTCGTACTACTGGATTTATATCACTATCAAAGAACAACCAAAATATATCATTAATATTTGAAACACATATGCAGAAAATATATGTATTTGGAGAAAGATCTACAAGACTATCAAGAACCGCATTCAAGGCCACAATCAGTAGGCCATCTGTATTCAAATAAACGTCTAAAAATGTGTTTAAGTAAAGCTGAATAATAAGTTCCTGAAGTCATCTAAATATTCCTGATTTTTTGATAATTATAGAGATTTTATTAAATACTTTTTTGAAATGAGGCAAATATATACATAAACACATACTAGAATCAAAATAAAATAAGTGACTATTCAGATACTATAATGGAATAATAATATGGGTATAGAAGTGTCTGTTAGCTATATTGTTGATGATAATGACCCTATTTTATAATATAAATTTATCATTATTTGATTAAAATATTATATGTATATTATTATGTGATAAAATATTTTCAAATAATTGTTTGTTATAGAATAGGAATAGTTCCATCCAATTAAAAAAAATACACTACTCTATTTGAAGTAAACTATCTGAAATGAGATTTTTTTCTTCCATGTATACGCACATATAGACAATAACGTTATCGGAGGGATCTGATATATTTTCTTGGTAGCTTATGATGAAGTTGCCTTGAGGTTCCTTTTGAATAGAGGGCCGTGTCTTCAAGGAATTCAATCTAAGTTTACCTAATTCTTGAGGCTGTCTGTGTGATTCCATCTGTGGCAGGGGAAATTGCTCAGTCAGGGACAAATTATTTAATAAGTTTCTTAAGATGTAATTAGGCAAAATGGAAATCAGAAAATGAGTAAAAAAATGTGACACATTTCTCACCTAGCAATGAATTTGGAATGTAGTTTGATATTTATTATATTTTTAAAGACTCTATGTTAATGGAATACAGAGTATATATTCTTTCCCTGTGTTATAAATGCAGATGTGCATTGGGGAATGCTGGTATCTTGCAAGTTCTTCCACTGAGTCTGATCTCCTGGCTGATAATGCTACACTGCCAGACCTTCAGATCAACGGTAATTCTGTCCATAGTGTACACTTGATAATGTTAAATTCAAGCACTTTTAAGAATCAGTCCGGCATCTAGGAAACACGATCTTCTGTCTTGGGATCTACTGAATATAAGACAAAGAAAATAAACCTAAAATATATTTTCTCTAAGCAAAACATATCTGGTGACTTTGGAGTTACAAAAGAGCTACATGAAGATGCAGCATCCTGGCAATGGTTTTGGGAATAGTAGTGGTAAGATCTAAGGCAGTGATCCTTTACAGTTGAAAGGCATAAGGTACTCTAAGCTCTTTCTAGGCAATCTGAACTTTCAATATTTAACCATACCAATGCATTGAACGACACAGCTTGGGACTTTACAATAGGATGTATTGCAAATATTTTGAAATATTTTAGTACCTCAAGTGTATCAGTCACCTTCTATTTTAGAATTGACTTTGATCACAATATTACATTCTATTTATCTTGTGTAAAGAATCAGATAAACATAGTTTTGCCAGAGACACTTAAGTTCTGTACATTTTATTCTGTTTATCTTCAGAAAATTGTGTTGAGGAGGCTGAGAGTTTCACTTATATCTACCATATTTAACTGAAATTCAGATATGTAAATTATAGAAAATGATAAGAGCATGAAGGCACTGGACTGTGGTTCCTTCATGAATAGAATTTTCATGAAATAGACCTGTTCTTTTAATAAATGATAATCAAACTGGGATGGAAATGACAAGTTTTTGACATCAGTGCTAAGACTGTCATGAATAGACTTGTGTAGACAGTAAACTACAGTCCTTTTTAAAGTAGTATATTTAAAAGCACAATGCATATTAGCAAAATATAAAGGCTTGCTTTTATTTCACAGTGGAATATATTAACAGAGCCTGGCACTGGCCACTTTAAAATACATCCAGACAAAATAGAGTCTTAAATTATATAACTCCATTATTCTACTCCTTTAAAAAACTGCCTCGAAGGGAACTGATTCAGTAACCACCAACCAAACATTTGCTTTCTTGAGTGCCTCACAGAAACTGGCTTTCTTTTGCTGGCCTACTTTTTCATTTGAAAATATGATTACTGGTGGAAGGAAGATGCTAAATTATCAATTTAATCCATGAATTCCATCATCTT
Organism: Chrysolophus pictus; assembly: GCA_037305975.1. NCBI lineage: Eukaryota > Metazoa > Chordata > Aves > Galliformes > Phasianidae > Chrysolophus > Chrysolophus pictus. Next base: position 1,574,012 of record CM074577.1, read on the forward strand.
TTTCATTTTTAAGTGACACTGTTTAGCAGCAGATTTAATTAGGCAACTTGCTGATCTCACTTCAGTAAAATAGACAGTGGTTAAAATGCCAGACAGTCACCTCCTTCTCCCTACTGGTCAATTCTCTTTTGGTGCGGCCCAGGATACCTTTGGTCTTCCAGGCTGCAAGTGCAACACTATTGATTCATGCCCTGCTTTTCACAAACCAGGACTCCTGAGTTCTTATGCACAGAGCTGCTCTCAGTGAGTTCTTCTCCCAGTCTGTACACATATCTAGGATGAGAGATGTAGGGAAATGCCAAGTGTGCAGTGTTATGATAATCTGGCGCAAGCTGGGCAGTTCTCCAAGCTAACAAGAGCTCTAGGGAGACTTTTTCTCTCAAACTCCTGTATTATCTATTCCAAAGCAAACTCTTGAAGTTAAATGGAGGCATGTGCTCTTGTAATTTAGGTAGTACTTTTAAGATGCTACAGAGTTTTCCTATAGCCCATTATCAAGCTACACTCTTCAAAGGAATGGATTGGAGCAGTATTTGTTGAGCACCTTGAATTTCACCTTCACAAAAGCTTAGGTTGTGCAAAATAAATTAGTTACAGAATGAATGTTAAGATTATAGAAACAACTGAGCAAAGTTGAAATTTATTTCATTTACATATGACTTTGAATGGAAAAAGAAGTCGGAATATATTTATTTTTTTATTATTTTTATTTTTATTTTTATTTTTATTTTCATAATAGGACACTTGTATCTTTTGCTAGACAAGAAAAAAAGGTCTTTGATTTAAAAAGTTTTGTATTTGTTTATTTTATATTTATATATAAATATATGAATAAATATTTGAAATCCAAAATGAAAAAAAATTTCCAACTCAATTTTGTCCTTATTTTGGATTTGTTTTTTGGTTTTGTTTGTGGTTGTTGCTATTTTGAAACTGAAATATATCTCTTTCTCCCTAAATAAAACCAGAACTTTCAGAATCTCCGTTCCTGTATTGTTCTGACAGCAATTTTGACTTTTCCCTTTTATATTCCCTATTACACAAAGTTATTCTAATTTCAAAATCTTATATTCTTGGAGGTGAACTGAACAGTCTTTCTGCATGTTGCCCTCCTCGTATCTGAAGAGGGAATTTTCCTGCTTTTCTCTAGCATGACAGATATGGAGTTTTCCTCCAGTTTTGCTTTCTTGCCTATTTGTCAGTGGGTCATTGAATAAACAGAAGCTGAAACAAGATCAAACAGATAAAAAAATCAAAACTGTGCTCAGAAAAAGTCAATTAGCTATAGAATAAAGATCTACTAATTGAAGCTGAGAAATAAGTAAAAATAAAATCCTATTTTCATTAGATATACTCTTAAGAAAGCTGATTTTTTTGAACATTAAATTGCTCTTTTAATGATTTCTAAATTATAAAGGACTTTGTGGTGAAAATACGCCAGCTGGAGAAAACATTTGGATGAACTTGTAGAAGTAAAATAATACTATTAGCTTTCCATCAAACTTTTCACTCCTTTTCTGGGAATATTTGATAGTAGTCATTGTTTCTTTAATGAGGGGTTCCTAGGGTTATGAGATATGTGTTAAGAATATAAGGAATGAAAGTGGAGAGATCACAGAGCTCCAAATCATTCCTTCAGATCTGCAAGAATGTTCAGGGTTTTGTTGTTGTTGTTGTTTATTTGTTTGTTTGTTCGTTTCTGTAAACTTGCTGAAAGTTTTCATTATATAATAGAATAGTTCAGTAATATAGTTCAGTACTTACTCTTTTATAGAAAGGCAATATTGCTGCTGAAGCTAATGGAGAACTAGTAGGGTATGAGGCCAATACATAGGTTAAAGCAGCTGTTAGATTATGATAACATAATCCTATTTACCTCAGCTAAAAGTGACACCTTTCTGTCAGGAAATATATTCAGTAAAATTAAATAAATCTTCACTTCAGAAAGGTTTCTCAGACCCTCTCAGTTTGTCAGTTGCTGGTAATCACTTTAAATGCAAACTTGAAGACCACTCATGCCTAAATATGACTCAGCACTGAATGAGTATCCAGGAAGAGTTTGAAATTTTCCTGTTTGTGGTTGATAAAATCATCACTGACTACTATGATAATATATATGAACTCCTCCCCCACCCCTACATCCTCCCCTGCACCTACTGCAGAGGTTACTCTGGCTCCCTGCTGTCAATGTAAGTCAGTCAGTCAGTCAGTACAGACAGTATGGCAGATCAGTCAGAGCAGCGCACAAGTTACACCGACTAAGAATTATCAAAATACCTGTGCTGGTGCTTATTTTTGCAAGAGATGAAGGCAATTTATGATTGGTAGTGGATAGACACAATTAAGTGTGTTGACACACTCAAAATTTTGGAGCCAGACAGAATATGATAAAAGGTGTTTAGATAACATCCTTCATATTACAGAAAAGTAACAGAACCCTGATTTCCCCAAGTCCTCCATCTTAATGATATTATAGAGCTTACAGCCATTTCTCTTCTGCAACTTCCTGTTTCTACTGATTCCAAAATGTACCTGTCACTGCGGTGAAGAGTTCCAAGAAAGAATTTTTATGGACTTACAGAGGATATTATTTGCTTATATCTGTGTGAATCACATTTATTTCAGTACAAAATTGATGAACTTTATTAATGTTGCTCTTCCACTGAATAAGCTGTTAGTTTAAATGGGTACTGCTGATTAATAATATTGTATATGGTTCTTTCTAATTGAAATAGCAAATGTTTTTCTTGTCATCAAATTTTAATTGATAAGTCTATCAATTATATATGTAGGATAGTAGTACAAAGAAATAGAGAAAAACTGATAAGAAATGAAGCAGTTCAGATGGCAGGCAGTGTTGAAGGTAGATATTAATTTTCTTCCTCTGATAATTAAGTGAAATTTGATTAATGCTACTCTGAATGTAATGAATTAAGCATGCTGATTTTCCTTTCTATTTGAAGTTAATTTGTAGTGCTGTCACAGTGTTATCTCTAGATCTATCTGTGTTTGTGACAGGGAAACAACAAGGCCACAGGCCCATTGGCACAAAAAAAGGGGAGGGAGGGTGGGGGGGTTGGTGGTGTATAGGTCAGTTCAGCCTGGTTCTGTAAACAGTGGGGCAGGGGGACCCATGGATCCATACCCCAGGAAAGGGGACTGAAAAAAAGGGGAAAGGGTAGGGAGATGGGAGATGGACCTAAAAACAGAACAGCAGCAAGGCTCTGAGGAGGAAAGTTAATTTACTAAATATGATATCAGAATGCAAGACAACTGTCTCACTCCAAGGAGTGAGGGAGAGGAGCTTCTTTGATATATGTATACCTGATGTGAGATTAAAAAACAAAGTTCAAATGTTGGTCCAACCGGTTTATTACAAGTCTTAATCAGGGAGATGGGGAAGGGGAGGCTGGCGACTATTACAAATTACGGTGATGGGAAAGGGAAGGTGGGCGATAGAAAAGATAGGAAATAAAAGCAAGTAGTCTTTGTGGAGAGCAAGAGGGAGATAGTTGCCACCACGGGTCCAGCGTGGTTCATCTTCATTAGTGATGGGTCGTTGGGGGCTGTTGTTCAGTTGACGATGGTGACCACAGTTACACTTTCCAATGGCAGTACAAACTTACTTATAAGTCCAAAGTGGTTGAGTCAGCTCCTTTTGGAGTGACAGCTTCTGGCTTTTGGATCTCAGCAGGAACTCCTTCTGTTCCCATCTTCTGAACCTTGCCAGCAGATAAGAGGGAGTCAACTTGCATCTTGCCTTCACAGAATACAATAGTATCATCCCCCAATCTCCCATAGCAAGCTGGAGTTATTTGGTCACAGGCCAGATCTTCCACCAGTAAATAGTCCCGAGAACTCTCCTCCAGGGGCAAACAGCTCCAAAGAAATGCTTTCAAATGTAAAATTGTTTACACAGTGATGTTGATTGCCACATGGCAAAACTCACCTCTCATCTCCTAGACAAGTCAGAGTCTTAGTGCAAGAAGTGCCTTAGAAAGCAAGCTTTGAACCAAAAAATAAAGGATTCATACAATAACACGATATAATACAATATAGTTGGAATTGAGGCTAATAAATCAAATAAAAGCATCTGAAACCGAAGACCTTACTCTAAGGTGAAATGGCTGGGGAGCACTCACACTGCCGGGCAGTGAGAAAGGACTTGCAAGTTTTATCTTTTCCTTTGAATGCAAAGTCCTCTGGGCTATATAGTTCTCCTCTTCTGAGAGAAAAAAATTGGCAGTCCATGGAACTGGAGCATTAACTCTTTAATTCCCAGTGCTATACATGATGTTATATTGTGGAATGCTGATAACAAAATTGTGTTTGTAAATTCCTAGAAACCATTAGTGCACTGTACTGTCAATTAAAGGATGGTAGCTTTGTTAACCTATTTGCTGCCCTCCCTTTTGTTTTCTCCTTTTCCTCTGTGCAAGTGCCATCTGTTCCATATCAACATATTATGTAGACAGATAGGAATCGGAGGCTGACCTACTGGAAAGCAGCTCTGCAGAGAAGTACCTGGGAGTCCTGGTGGACAACAGGCTGACCATGAGCCAGCAATGTACTCACGTGGACAAGAAGTTATCCTAGATTGCATTAGGAAGAGTACAACTAGCAAGTCAAAGGAGGTGATCCTCCACCTCTACTCAACCCTGCTGAGGCCACATCTGGAGTACTATGTGCAGTTCTGGGCTACCTAGTACAAGAAAATTATGAAGCTCCTAGAGCAATCCCACTGGAGGGCTACAAAGATGATTATGAGGCTGATGCACCTCTCCTATGAGGAAAGGCTGAGAGAGTTGGGGCAGTTTAGCCTGTAGATGAGAAGACTAAGAGGGGATCTAATTAATGTGTACAAATATATTAAAAGAGGGTATCAACAGGATGAGACCAGGCTGTCTTGTGTGATGCTTGGCAAGAGGACGATAGGTAATAGCCTCAAACTGAAACACAGGAAGTACTATCTGCATATGAGAAAAAACTTCACTGTGAGGATGACTGAGTACTGGAACAGGTTGCCCAGAGAGTCTGTGGTGTCTCCTTCAGTGGAGATATTCAAAACCTGCCCGGATGCAATCCTGGGCAATGTGCTCTAGGTGATCCTGCTAGAAGGAGATCAGACTAGATGATCCCAAGTGGTTCCTTCCAATCTAAACCATCCAATGATTCCATGATTCTGAGAAGATTCTGAGAAGACCTATGAACTTTAAAATGTGCCTGATAGATAGAATCCTGATTCTCCTCTTCCTTTTTCTCCTTTGCTTCCCATTCTGCCACTAAATCATGGAAAATTTTCCCCCTTCCTCTTCTAATCTGCTTGCTGTTAATGTTAATGTTAACCCATCAACTAACTTCCTTTTCTTCTGGTTCAAAAGGAAGGTTAGACAATAGCTGAAAACATATCCTTGAGTAGGATAGAGGATTATGGTTGTTTTCAAGGCTTAAGAAAGTAGTATCTTTTCCAACAGTTCTGGCCCAGTCACTTCTATTGCTTCAAACCAAAAAGGAAGATTAAGTTGGAATTTAGGGTTGATGGTCATATTCCATTTCTAAACATAATTGTCATATCAAGTCCCATAGAAATGGTCTTTCCAGTCTTCACTCATTTCTTTCTCTGTGCTTCTAAAGATGCATTTACTTCAGAATTCTGTTAGTCATAGAGAATGTTTATAACTTGAATTCAAAATCACTCTTCTTTTGTTGCAACACATTTGCCTTTCATGAAATACCAACATTATTTCTATTGTAGACCAGGATCAGTGATGGGAATTGATTTGATCTTTCTTCCCAGTAGGGAAGGACATTCCTTTTGTCTTTTTATTAAATCTGTAACGTGGCAGCTCAAATGATGCAGTTTCCATCACACTGTGGTGCCATGTGTGAATATCATGAGCTTTTTTGTAAAGGGCACAGAAATGATGATGATTTCACAAAGCAAGTTCTGCCATAATATCAGACATTCCTTCTGATGAAAACCCTGAAATACTATATTGACCATTTATATGAATTGTATAAGTTACATTGAGTTCACAGACAAGAAATTATCTTTCAGAAAGTAAATTGATTTGACATTTCTTTAACTCTGTCTCTTGAACTTAAGTTGATATTAAGAGAAAGAAAAATCTTTTATTCATCCATCCATTCACTTGTTTGTTCATGACCATGTTTTACTCTTAGAAAAGGCAGCAATTGTGCTTATCTTGAAGAATATTGTCAAATGAAAGACTAAAAACTTTATGCATGAAAGTGATTAGGGAGCCCTTTTGCTAGATTTTTCAAGGGTGTAGATCTTGGATGTTAACTTAGAAATATAGTAGATGATTCACTATACTATCTACCTCATTATTTGTAATTCTGTCTTGTAAATCAAGATCTAACATAAACTCTCTGTGAAGACAAAATTTCAAATAGAACAACTTACCTGAGAACCTGGCTTGAGATCATGTATCTGACTTCTACAGTTGTTGAGTCATGCAAAATAGAATTTGAGAGAACAGGGTAAGCCAATACTGAAATAGAAACACACAGAATTAAGTCATAAAAAATGCAGATATATCAAGATAAAAAAAAATGAGTAAGGACTCTGTCCACAACATCCATTTTAATTCCTCTGACTAGGAAACCCTATAGATGAAAGTCAGCACTGAAGTTTGGAACAGGATTCAGATTTAAGGTTTAGCGCAGTTAATCAGATTTTCTAGTTCAGACATATCCCTGAATATATTTCTGAAAACTTTGTGACAGGATCGACTTGGACATTTTTTTGTTATTGATCCAAATGCAGAGTCACTTTGAATTACTTTTGAGGTTCTGCATGTTGTTCATGTAGAAATGCATCCAACAATGTAGGATCGCTGGCGGAACTAAGTTGTGCAACTAAGCAACCTTAACCAAAGTTGAATTTTTAAACATACTTTTGCCAACAGTTCCAGAGAACTAAGGGTTCCCTGAACTACTGTACTTTTCTACCTGACCACTAAATCATTAAGACTATGAACTTGCACGTTTAGAAATTTAGTGGTTTCTGTGTAACTCTTCAGTGTTTCAGATCTATCAAAAACAACAAAATTTTGATTTTCCTTACCAATATTATTTCTAGACAGGCTGAACCTTTCAAAAGTTAGTTTAAGGATTTTTGGTGCCAAAGGTTACGGTCTATTCAGATAAAAGATATTATTTTTCTAGTTGGTGCTGAACAATGAATTTTAGAGTATGTAAAACCTGTCAGAAAGACTGAAAAGAAAACACTGGAAATTAAGCCCTGAAATGCATGTGATTTGAATAGCACATAGAAGGTAGAGTTGTCAGTTATTTTTAAGTTCTGACTTTGTTAAATGTGACTTTCTGGCCAATATTACAAAAAAAAAAAAAAAAGCTAAATTTGTATCAAATGAAGTTGATTGACTTGAAATTCAATGCCTGAAGTATACTGAAGACTGATAATCTAGAGTGTCGTAATCTTGTACCAGAATGTTTTCAGATATTTAAAAGCTAACTTCTGTATGCATTTTAATAATTTGAAAAACTAGACAATATCTTTCTTCCAGACAAGCTGTTTATAAATTATTTACCATCTAGTATTCATGAAAATATCTGAACTTCCAAGTCAGAAAGTCATCATAGAGCATAATGCACTTAAAGTTATTTTTAATAGTTATGAATGCATGTTCAATTAAGGAAAATTCTGTCATTGATATGGAATCCAGTATTACTCGAGTTTCACAATATATTGTCTGTATCTTTGTAGTATGATTAATGCTATACTTCATACAATCATAACAGATGATCTGATGATAATTAATAGCAGTTCAAGCACTATTTCTAGAAGCTCGGATTTCCTGAAGCATTGAAATTTGAAACAGGATTGAATGGATGGTTTAGCCACACTTTGTTCACACTGAAAAGTCAAGATTGTTTTTTAACATCTGCAGTTAAAGTCATATTCTCAGCATTTGTTAATATATTAACAATTTTTTAATTATATATAATAACAACATAAAACAATATATTAACAAATGTTAATTAATACTCAAAATTATTATTGTCATAGAAGATACTGCTACATTGAAAAAACATTGAACATCCATGAGTTAAATATTTCTTACCATAATTAAATTGTATAATACAGAAATTAAACAAGGAACTTGCTGTGAACATCTTTCTTGACTCATAGACACATAGAATCATCCAGGTTGGAAAAGACCTCTTAGATCATCTAGTCAAACCACCAATGAAAATCTTTTTTGCTGACAAAATGTTACCAATTTAGAAAGAAATACATTATTTTGAATTTTGATAAATGTATCAATACAGTAAGACACATCTTGATAATAATCTCACTGTCCCTTAGCTCAAATGCTGTACAGTAGTGAGGACGCAGGTTTGGGCTACCATGAACGGAGTAATAATCTGCAAATAAAATATCACCTTAAAATTTTCACTACTCAATGGATGTCCATGTTGACTTCTGAGAAAGTAATTTTGAAGTCAGTCAAATAGTAAGAAAAATAATATTAGGACCACCTTTACATTGAATGTACCCGGTGCCTTCACAGGGAGCTAGGAGCTCAACGTGAATAACTCAGATTGTAATTAAATTCTCTGTCTCATCATAAAATTGATGAGGACTTAAGAGATGTAGCTAGTTGAATGTTGACGTTTCGATGTGCATAAAACATACATGAATCTTCCACTCCCAATTGCAGGTCAATGTAGCTTTGCAATGCAATGTAACTTTGCAAATTTTGCCGTTAATTCATTTCAATATCAATTCATGAGAACGTCACTTTGAATAATAATAATATTATTAACTGAGGCCACAAAATGTTGTCCATTTCTCTCTCAATTTCCTTGGCAGTATTCTACAAGCAGTGGGGCATCTACCCTGGAAGAGCAGGGACTTGTTCCGCGTAAGAGCAAAGGCTGACAATTTAAACACTTTCCTGTAAAGAAATGGGAATTGTTAAGCCAATTGATAAGAACTAAGCCAAACTTGCACCTTTCTCCACAAGTGAATATAAAACTATCTAGAATCTTCCAATGAATGTTTTGGCAGACCTGCCAACACAAATTGAAAAGGAAACTCTGAAAAGACAGGAGGAATTTTTAGATTTCATAAATGTCAGTTTGTATCAAAACTAAATAAAGGCCTTAGTATATATTTATTTGATCATAGTCTAGAGGTGCACTAGGTGATACTAAGTACAGGAACTGTTAATTGCACGGGATCTCAACAGGGATTTTGGGAAAGCAGGTCAGCTAATTTCAGCCACCTTTGGCAAGCATCCATAGAAGAGGATGTGCTAATAAATTAGAACGACATTACGAGAAGTATTTAAAATGCTTTTGCCCCAGAAAAGAAGTTAATTTTCACCTGGACATTTATTTTTAGAAGAAAAAGAAAAAAATAAACTCCTTTGATTAATGAGAGGAATATAGTGTTTCAGATCAGCTTTTGTACAAGAAATAAGTCAGAAAATGATTCAACCTCCTAATTTGCATTCAACAGACCACTCAATAAACAAGTATCAAACAAGTATTGAAAATTATAACTCTATTGATATGATAGTTCTATTGATGAAATAGTACAGAAATTAAAAAGTTGCTTTCCAGATCACCAGCTTTCAGTACTGTATTATCATACAAAATTTAAGAAGTAATTTCAGTTAAGATTTATGTGCAATCAAAATAGAACATTGATCTTACCAGTATCATTCATTTTTTGTTAGTTCTCTGTTTTCCACACTGCATCTTGTCACTTGAAGAAACAATAAATTGTCTCTTCAGGTGAAGTGTGAAAAAATCTGAGTAAGATCTTATAAGTTTCCTTTCAGAAAAGTTTTCAGAGAAATCACAGCATATCCAAAGTGCACTTGGGTAGCATGTAATATTTTCCTCTGTAGCTTAAGAGTGAGAAGTTACATGTTCATTATCCACTGTCACAATATTTGTTGTTTATCTTCAACATACTGACATCAATATCCCATTTTGAACACCAAGTTTATAACCATGATGATGTGGACAGCTTTTAAGAAAATTATAGTGTTTTCTTAATACACACATAAACATAACATAGACGCTCAACCTTTCAGCTTACTTGGGCCATTCTGAGTGAAAAGAAATTGCCATCGGCCACGTATAAAGCATGCTAAATTATTAATGTATATATGAGTGTATAATCAATGAATATACAGATGTTATAATTACAAACTAAATGAATGGCTAAGCAGGTTATTATACCAAAAGAGAATAGATCAAGTGCTTAACCTTGTCCTGGGCTTGCTGTAAAATGCCAAAGAAAGGATCTCCAGGAAGAGATCCTTCCCCAGTAGTAGTCAGCTCTTAAACGGGTCTAGGAGAGGTGGAGCCAGGCTCCATCCCTTCCAGCAGCACAGGTGAATTGTCTTCACCTGTGGTCCCAGGGCTGACTCACTGCTTGCCTCAGGTGATCAATCAGAGGTTCAGGCCATGATTCAGCAGTTCCCATACACTCCACCCCTTCACAGTGTGAACCAGTGATCAAGTTAACTAAAGGGTAAGCTTCTCCTAATACAGAGATCCACTATATCACAACGCTTATACAATTTCCATCATGACGCATGTTGGTACAATCCAAGATGAGTGACGACCGGTGAACGTTCATATTCTTTTATGGGCCAGTGCTCAATGATGTTACTGGAGGCATGTGGTTGTGAGGTGCAGGTCCATCTTATGTTCCATCAGTCCCATGTAGACCATCACTGGGTGTTGCATGTGATCTCATAACACTGGAAAGCTTTGATGGCATTTCATTCCTTCCAGTGATCCTGAAGGCTCAAAGACTCACAGGGAGTAATACAGATGTTTCAGGGTACCAGCAGGGGGAGGTCTGCCCTCCAGGGCAAGATACAGGCCATATTTTTATCCTGGGTCAACACTTCCGCTTGTACTGGGGCATGCCCCAGCTGCCTGTACCACACCTTCTGGCCAGATGTCTGCAGCTGCAAAATTGTATCAGGCATCAAAGGGGGTGACCTGATCTGCCACAGGGACATGATGGGAGTCCCTTTAGCAATGAAGATTGGAGCACTGATCGCAATGTTAGTAGGCCATGTACCTATTACCAGAGGGACTATGAGCCTACTTGCACCTCCAACAGTCTCCCCCAAGGTGCAAGTAGACCACACCACTTCAGTCCCACCTGCACCTTCCAAGGCCATTTTATTCTATGGGTGCCTGGATCCAAATTCTCAGGGGCAGGGAGCAGAAGATGATTTTCATTACCAATCTGGGATCTTACCTGATGATGAGTGCCTGTAATTTGGATCCTAAGCAGAGTGGCCCATGTTGTCTGCAACGTTCTCAGGGCACTGGTTCTGCCATCTTGGGGTCTTTCATTCAGGTCCTGCAAGGTTTCATCTTTTCGTCCATGCCTGCAGGGACTGGGAGTCTGTCTTCAGGGCAGCCTTAAGAATACCATTATAACATTCAATGAGGCCTGCCCCTGTTGGATTATATGACAGGTGGAATCGCCATTCGATGTTATTTTCTTCTGCCCAACGCTGTATTGTTGCACCAGTAAAATGAGTCCCTTGGTTGCTCTCGATGACTTGAGGCAGACATCAGTTTAGTGAGTGCCTTGATGGTATATGCCTGGTTTGCTTTTGGTACTGGATAGGCCTGCAGTAGCCCACTTGCAGTGTCGACGCAGGTCAGGGCATATCTTGCACCCTCAGACTTAGGAATGAGTCCAGCGTAATTGACCTGCCATAGCTGGAGAGGATTGTGTCCTCTAGCAAGGTAGGCTGTTGTTTTGGGTAACAAACTCAGTCTCATCTTAGAGCAAGTGTCACAACCTCGGCATGCCTGGACAATGTCAGGTAGCTGTATGAGCAGTCCCCATTAGCAGTTGCCCACATTGCCTTTTGTCCCGCATGCTGTAGCTTCTGATGTAACCAACAGGCAATGTACTCAGATGGTGAATTCTCAAACCATTGATCTTGGGCCAGCGTGTCAGCTTATCATTTCCTGGTGATTGTAGGGGCTGATGACCAGAAACATGGTAGACACACGCAGTCCTGTGTTTGACTGTATTCCATATGTCTAACCACATGTCTTTGTCCCAAATTGACCAGGCATGCATAGTCCATTCCTGGGTGGCCCACTGTGCAGTCCAAAGGGTGAGCCCCCAGTACACAGCCCAACTATCTGTACGGATATTCAGGATACCATCACCAGGATACTATCATCCTTGGTTATAACCATCCATACGGCTCCCAGTTCTGCCCACTGACTGCTCTGACCATCCCCCTCTTCAAACCAGATTGTCTCGGTGGAGAGATAGTATGCTGTTGCTCTCCACTTGCTCGGGTTACCCTTGCTGAACACATCTGCGTACCAGGCAGCTTCAGGGATAGGATATTTTCCCTCGTGAACAGGACTCTTCTCTGGTGGAAGGACCAATGTTTCTTGTGGTGCATCACTGTGATACATCACTGGGCCTAGGATCTTCTGAAGTTCTTCTTTCAAGGGTGATGAAGGCAGACTACTCCTTTGGCTGAGGTAGGCAACCCATCATGCCACTGTTTGTGCCTGGGCTACCCTTGTCTTAGGAAGCTGGGTCAGATCTTATACTCATCCCTGAATCGGCAGAGTGGTCTTGACTCTAACTTCAGCCATTTGAGCTATCGGCTCTACTCCCTGTAATGCAGAATAAGCAGCCAATAACTGTTTTTCAATCATACTATCTCTTTCTTGAAGTGCATGCCAGATCTGAGACCAGAAACTAATGGGGGTCCGAACAAAACTGGTGTTGCCACAGACCCCAACCAAATCCATCTTGAGTAACATGAACATCCAACTCAGCTGGGAGGGTAGGATCAAATATAGCCAATGCCCGGGCTTGTTTAACTGTCAGTTTTGCTTGTTGGAAAGTCTCCTGTTCTGTTTTCCCCCAGTCCCATAGCTGCCCCTTTTTTGTGAGTCTGTACAGTGGCCTTAGCAGCTGCACTAGGTGAGGTATAAAGGAATGCCAGTAACCCAATATACCTGGAAACAGCTGCTTCAATATTGTAGGAACTGGGAACTCCTGAACCTTATCTATGACAGCATTGGGTAGTACTTTGGTCTTTCCTGACCAAACCACCCCCAGGAATTTTACAGACAGGCCCGGACCTTGCACCTTTTGGAGATTTGTAGTCATCCCCTCTGTTGTAAGTAAGCGGTTAATGAATCTGCTGCCTGTCCTGCTGCCTCCAGTGAGTCGGATGTCAACAGGAGATCATCAATATAATGATACAGGTTAACATCATCAGGTTTTTTCCAATCAGCCAGGTCACGCGCCACTAGATTGTGACAATATGTTGGTGAATGTAAGTACCCTTGCAGCAGGACCTGAAAGGTCCACTGCCTGCCTCCCATGTAAACGCGAACTGATCTTGTGATTCTTCAGCAATTGGGATACTGAAGAATGCATTTGCTAAATCTAGGACACAATGATAGGTTTTTATCTCCCTACTTAACATGTCCACTAGGGAGGCAATATTGGGTACAGCCACATGACATGAATAGGCGGCGTGACCTTATTTAATTCTCTGTAATCCACCGTCATTCTCCACGTGCCATCTGACTTTCGCACTCCCCATAAGGGGGAATTATATGGGCTGTGTGCAGGTCTTCTAATGCCCACTTTTTCTAATTCCTGCACCATTCTCTATTTCATCTTGCCCACCTGGGAGTCTATATTGCCTTACATTAGTAATCCGACAGTTTCAGCAGGCAAATAGGCCTATGTTTTGCATAGCCTCTTAATATTGCCTGCACCGCCCGGATACTGATACATTTCTGTCAAAGTCTGAACTCTCCCACAGTTGTCTGGAAAGCCAGACCCCATAGAATATCTATGCCCAGGATGTATTCCTGGACTGGGGCAATAGACTCTTGATACTCCCGGAGTGGGAGACACCCAACCCCCAGTTTTAACCATGTTTGGGTGACAGGATTAGTCTGTCCCCCAAAACCACCAATCATCACTGTCTCCATCAAATTTGATCAGATCTCTGTAGATAACTGATGTTGATACTGGAGCAGAAACAAGTGTCATAACTCTGAATATTTTTTTTGGACCAATAAATCATTAATTCTACATAGGTCCCATCTGGAGGCCCTAGGGGGACTGACTAACATCCCTCATCACACCATGAATTGTGCTATGTCCAATTCTTTTGCTGCCAGTGGCTCAGGCATCGTGGCCTGAGACATCCGAGGCACCTTTTTTTCCTATTAGGAACAAGGAAATCATCTAGGTTCCATGTCGTTGTTGGTATTCTCTCTATAACCCTTATCCTTGGTTTCTTAGGGTAGTTCTGAAATTTTTGGTTGTCCTTTAGTTGTCTCCAAAGCTGGAGAAGGACACGGTTGGGCTGGCGGTCAATCTCAGCAAATTGGACCCCAGCCCGAATTAAATCATTAAACATTTGTTTTCGGGAGACTCTTATGGGTCCCAATTGAGGAGCTTGAAGAGCCTGTGTCTTGGTTTCAGTCACTGGCAGGACCTCGGCTTCTTCTGATGTCCAAATATTGCACCTAGTCCGCAGGTGTTCTGTTTCTCTTAGGTCGGCCACTAACGGGGCAGCCTGCTGGACTACTGCTTCTGAGGCCACCAGGGGATTTAATATAGAGACCTAAGTACCATACAAATGAGAGGGAGCTTGCTGTAGAATTAAGTCTCTCATCCCTGCTGAGAATTTGACCATATCAGGGCCATCAAACGTGTCTTCATAAATTGCTTCCCTTACATCTAGTTCATGGATATAATTTTGAAGGTCCTCCATGGAGGACCACATCCCTGTATGTAGAGGTATATCAGATTTATTCAGCTGTACCATACAGCAGACTGCCATTAACCATTCTATTATAGAATGGTTTTCATCAAGTTATTGATTACCCGCGTATAACCTCTGCCTGAGAGCACAATGGACAGTCATGGTGGCCAACTTGGGTATTTCCAGACCATTCACCAAAACACTTTCTGCCCCAGAATCCCACAGTCTCAATAAACAAGCTGGCACACTTTCTCTAGGCTTCTGCCAAAACTGCTGTACTAAATCCATCAATTCCATTGCCATGTATGGCTGGGCTGTTACATGCAAATTAATCTGGGCAGGGGGCCACAGATCAGACAACACCCCTGCTGGTCTGTCCTGTACTTTTTTTGTTTTCTAACAAGACGGACTTCTAGTGGATTTATCAAAATTGGAGATTCCAGATCTAATTTACATTTTTTTATTTTCCTGATCAATAAAGTCTGTTGATTCAGAAGTCTAGTCATTGTCTATTGAAACGTTATGAAATTGACCTATTGGAAGATGCAGAATTGGTTTCTTCCCTGTTAATATGCCAAGTTCTTGCTCTGACTTTTCAATATGGTCTTTCAGAAGCTGGTTTTCATTTTCTTAAGTATTATTCCTTATTTCAGCATGATTTAAAGCATTTAATAGCAGCCATGCAATTGTGGAGGCAGCTAATTCTCTTTCTTTTGTGATCAGTATATCTTTGCAAAGTCCCTGAAAGTAATCTGCCATGCAATACGGGGAGATATTTTCCATAATACAGAGGGGACTGCATTTTTCAATGATAACTGCTAGTTCATAATAGGGAGATCCCCCAAATCCTGGGTTCTGCCCTGGAACCATTTTATCTAGGGGGATAGCATTCTCCCCCCAGTGCATTTATAGAAATTCCATAGAAAGGACACAATGTAGATTTTAGTATATTTGGCCTGCCTGGCTCACCAAGCGTATAACCAATGAATATACAGATGTTATAATTATGAAATAAAAAAGAGAGTTTGGCTAAGCAGGCTAATATATCAAAAGAGAATAGATAGAGTACTTACCTACATCCTGGGCTCACTGTAAAACTCCAGAGAAAGGGATCTCCAGGAAGAGATCCTACCCTCCTGGTAGTCAGCTCTTAAATGGGTCTAGGAGAGGTGGAGCCAGGCTCCACTCCTTCCAACAGCACCTGGATTTCCGGGTGCTTCCAATTGCCTTCACCTGTGGTCCCAGGGCTGACTCACTGCTCGCCTCAGGTGGTCAATCAGAGGTTCAGGCCATGATTCAGCAGTTCCCATAGAATGAGAAACAAAAGTCTAATATGCATATATAGATTTGATTAAAGTATATATTAAAAAATAAAAGTGTAAAAAGCCATGAAAGTAATTGGTTATTTGATGTTGTGAAACTGATGCATCAGTCTCATTGAGTGGATGTGGTTGCAATTCTTAGTGAGTTTTTAAAGGTGTGATTATGAAGCAAGGCATATTTTTATCTGATAAATCTTACAGGAGTCTGGTAAAAAGCCATTATCAGAATTTTGAGTACCTGATTGTAGCTCTACATATTCTACATATTCACAGGTAATGTAATTTTGTTGACTGAAAATTTAGTTGCAAATATGCTGAAAAGAACCAACAATTTTTTGTTAATGTTGAAAATTATTCTCAATTTCCTTTGTCAAAGCAGAAAACTAGACTGCCTATTTTTCACTGTTTACAGAACTGTTCTTAGCCAGTTATTAAAACACATAAAATTAAAATTAAAACACATGAAACAGGCCTCCTACAGCAGGCTACACAGGTAGGTGTTCAGATGGGTCTTGAATATCTCCAGAGAAGTAGAATCCACACTCTCCCCAGGCACCTGTTCCACTGCTCTGTCACTCTTACCTTGAAGGATTTCCTTTGCATATTAATGTGGAACTTCCTATGCTCCTAAGTTTATGGCCATTTCCTGTTGTCCTTTCCCCACAGCCTGCTGAAGAGGTTGTCCATTTCTCTTTGACTTTCACATTTAAGATATTTATAAACATTAATAAGATCACCTCTGAGTCTTCTCTTCTCAAGGCCGCACTGGTCCAGGTCACTCAGCCTTTCCTCATAAAGAGGGACCTGGATAGACTTTATTGATGAGTCAAGGTAAACTGCATGAGTTTCAATAGGGCCAAATGTTGGGTCCTGCATTTTGGTTACAACAACCCCACGCAACCCTACAGGCTTGGGGAAGAGTGGCTGGAAAGCTGCCTGACAGAAAGGGACGTTGGTGTACTGATGGATGGTTGAATGTTGGCTGAATATGAGTCAGCAGTGTGCCCAGGTAGCCAAAAAGTTCAATGGCATTCTGGCTTGTATCAGGAATGGTGTGGTGAGCAGGACTAGGGAAGTAATCCTGCCCTTGTACTCAGCACTGGTGAGGTCTCACCTTGAGTACTGTGTTCAGTTTGGGGCACCTCAATACAGAAAGGACACTGAGGTGCTAGAGCAGGTCCAAAGAAGGGCCGCAAGGCTTGTGAAGATCTTGGAGAATAATGGATCCTATTGGTCCTTGGAGAATATTGAAGGTCTTGGAGAATAATGCTATTGATTAATGTCAAACTAACCTTAGTCCTACAACTAGCTAGCTGAAATAATTTCACTTCTTCAGATATACAAATTATACTTCAAATCCATAGAGAGTTTCTAATAATACAAAATGTCAATGTTTTACCTGCTGAATATGGATTTCTAATAAAACACTGAAATGGGCAATTAAAAGAAATATGATTCAGACCTATATTTATTGCAATTTTATTTTTGTTTTGTAGAATTAATCTTTTCTTATGCACTCTTATACACACATATATATAATTATATATATATATATACACATATATATTATGCATATATATATACACTAATAAAGTATTCATTTTCATATAGGGGCTCCCCTTAAGAAAATAATTTAGGAAATTGATTCAGTGCTTATCAGAAGACCAGCCTTTTCTTAGTCTGTATGATTCACAGGAGAGTTTATTCCTTTACACCACTGCCAGAATCAGTCTGATGGAATTGTCTGCTAAAGAACTTTCTGGGATGCTATTGCTGCTAAGTCAGTCCCTGAGTAGCCACCACCTGGATCAAAACTGTTATACCTCATGTTTAACAGTCTCAACATAGTGACTCTTCAGTGACGTGTTAGCAAATCTTTATGTGAACTTAATAGTTTATTTAATAGTCTTTTTATCTGTTTGCACATTGAGTTCCACAGCTGAGGCTGAAGTTAGGACGTTTTTCTAAATATTCAGTGGTGGGTTCCCCCCCTCCCCCCCCCCCCCCTTTTTTTTTTTAATAATTTTCTTTCTGGGTTTATTTTTGTCTTAAATATTTTTGGTTCCAATGGTTTGTCTTTTCCCCTTGAAAATTCTCACAAAGGAATTCTGTGTGTGTCAATGGATGGAGAGTCTGAACCATCACTATTTACAATTCTTTATTATGCTCCTCCTAATAACGTAATGCGAAGTATCTTGCACATTTGTCCAGGAAGATGAAGAACTACATTCTTCATTACAAATTAAATAGATGGGCATAATTATCATTTAAGAATTTATGTCATGTTGCAGTTGATTATACTTTTCAAGATACTGGTTATATCTTGAGGAACCTTTTATATTTCTATACATCTTCCGTTCAAGACTGTTCAATGGTGCAATCTAAAAGAGTTGACTACAATGCAGATTTCAGCACAACATAGGGATATCTGAGCTATATATATCTGAGCTAGCTATAACTGAGAGAATTTAGATCCTGAAATATAGTAATTAAATACTCAACGTATTTACCATTTACCTTTTTGATAATAAACGGGCCTAGATTTTTATATCAGAAGGGAAAGTGAAGAATTAGTCTGTTCACCTTGGGACACCATCATGGTTTCATGGTTTTTCATTGGCATTCCGCAACATAACATCACACAGTGCACTAGGGCTTAAAGAATTAATGCATGAGTTCCAGTCTCCTCCTCCAGAAGAGAAGAATGAACTAAAAGTCCCAGAAGACTTCCTTTCTCCTTTTCCATTTTCCATTTGGATGGAGAGAGAAAATGAACAGGAAGTCAGGAGACTTCTCTTTTTTGTTCCCTGATTTCTTTGCTTAAAGCATTAGAGTAAGGACTTAAGTTTCAGAAACTCTCTCTCTTTTGCATTTTGTATGATTTACTATCTTCAATTTCAATCATATTGAATTGTATTTTATTATCTCACAGTCAGCTACTATATTTAGTAACCTGAGTTTTTGTCCCTTTGACTCGTTGTCGTTGTTTCCCTCATCCAGGCCCATCTCCCTGCCTTTTCCCATCTTCTCCCCATCTTCCCTTTCCTGGAACATGGATATGTGTGTCCCTTCACTCCGTTGTCACAGAAACCTGGCCAAACAAAGATAGTTCTGGTGCATTGAATGGGAAATGAAGTTTTAAAACAAACCTCTATGAACTCTAAAACTACAGAGAGCTTTGTTAGAGATCTTCGCTGTATCCTGCAGGCTTTGATTTCTGGAAGTCCTGCCAACTTTCTGGGTACTGCACCAATTTTATTTTTTTTCTCTTCTTTCTGACATCATGCCAACTAGCAACATCTTTAAAGGCAAAAATGGTGTATTCTGTGTTTAGAAGATTTTCTAAGATTATCTATAATAATCTTGTTTACCAGACAGTGTTCCTCAGAACTCACTTTGTTTTGTCGTGTTTTTTTTTTGTTTGTTTATTTGTTTTGTTTTTAAACTAGGAGACCATTGTGTGCTACATGGCTGAAAGTATATTCAGACATTTATGGTCTCTGGGGAGTACTCTTAGGTGGTACTTGGTTGTTAATAATTCTACAGAATGTATGATGATACATGACAAACTTCTTGGGCGCTCTGCAAGTTTGTGGCATGTTCAGACAGTGACAGTTGCCCTGGATGTGCTTCTTTGCGTTGGTATTGGATTTTTTTAATTTGCAGAATCTGGAGAAAGTCTTCCCCACTCCTAGAGCCAAAAAGTGCTGAGTGGCAAGGGAAATGGGGAGGCCTAGGAGGAGCCTTAGTGAATTGGATGCCCTTGATGTCATAGAGTTTTCCTGAACACCTGCAAGTTCCTGAGAACCTAAGCAGTTATTTAAGACGGGGATGTTGCAGCTCAGGTAGATCCGAGGAGGCACAAATTATTTGGGGCCTGTCTTATTCCTGCTAAGCCTTGTATAATACTGTTTTGTAAAGGAGAGAATTTCCGAAACTGAACAAGACAGAATCACAGAATCACAGAATGGCCCGGGTTGGAAGGGATCTCAAGGATCATTAATCTCCAATCCTCCTGCTACAGGCAGGGCCACCAATCTCCCCATTTAATACTAGACCAGGCAAGCCTCTGAGCCAAATGATATAGTCTTCGAACCAAAAAAAAAAACCAGCCTCTGAATCAGGCTAGAGAGAAAGAGCTTCAAAACTGCACAACCTGAGTAATCACAGAAGGCATGAATATTAATATTAGTTGCCCCTGTGGAAGGACAGAAATGGGAACAGTTATCATCTTATTTAGAACAGAAAGAAGACGAGGAGGAAGAAGAGCAAGACCCAGAGAAGGGGCCCTCAACAAGACCACTATCACCAAAAAAGACAACAGCAAAAATTAAAAGACAAGAAGAGGAAAGTGAGGAAGACACTGCCACCATTACTACTATTTGACCTCTGAAAATGGATGAAATTTAAGGTCTGAGAAAAGATTTTCTGCAGTATCTGAATGAGGCCATTGTCAGCTGGTTATGTTGACACTGAGTTAGGTTGTCACAGAAATCAGGCCAAACTATGACAGACACCCACATATGGGTGTCCAGTCTAAGATATCTTAAAAGAGATTGAGATAAAGAAAAGACTGCCTTTTACATCTGGGCTACTCTTAGCATACTTTGAGTTGGTCTTCGAAAACCAGTAGCCACTCTTGAAGACTTCAACTTCAGTATCTATCAAAGTTGTTCTTTCTTCTCTTCCTCTCAGTTTTTACGAAGCTGAGTTTAATTTGAGAGTAAAATTGCTAGATTAGTGTAATTTGTTCTTTCTGCTGTATGAGACTATATATTATATTGGGGGCTTTCTGATAACATTGACTTCGGTTTTATCAGCAAAGTTTTACAGTTTCAGAGAATAAAACTAATTATTGTAAAGGCAAAAATATGTTAACAACTTGTAATCATTGAAATCTACAGTAAGTGAGAAGAAAGAAAGATGGCAATTTATTTAGTTTTCTTTGAAAATGAGAATGTTAAGATTCTGAAATGTAACACTGAATGCTGAATAGTGGATGAGAATAATCATGAAGTTAATAGTAACTTATCATTTATGAAAATAGGAGTCCATTTCTTCTGCAGATTTTTTCATATAATTCTTTACTTCTTCATATATTTTTTATTTACAAAAGTTTAAACTTTTGACAGTGTTTGGATTAAAAAAAAGCATTCAATTCCAGACATTATATAAATATGACTTCTAAAAACTAATACTCTGAGGTTTCATTGAATTCATTTGAGTTGACACGATCAAAAGGGTAACAAAAAACGAAGTCTTATAAACTATGATTTGAATTCTCACTGCTAAGATCATTCAAAATTATGCTGAGATGCATCTTCTCATCATTTCTGTAGTCTATCATTTTCTGCTTTACACTTAAATAAATAATTTAATTTTTTTTTTCCTTAGGTTTGATTTGAACCTATTTAACAGAAATATTTTTTTCAGAGGGAATTCACAAACTAGCACTTGGATTCTTGGTTCAGATCCAATGTACAGTTAATCTGTGTGGATGTAATCAAGATATTTTATATAACTTCAATTACTCTTACTCTTCACCCTAATTCGAATTGCTATTTTTTTTCCAGGTAGGAGAAACTAGTGGTCTGTTAGGCTGCTTCTATGATATTTCTTTGCAATTCTATAATAAACTTATGCTTTGTTAAGCATATAAGAAAGTAAACACTCAACACATATGTGTGTGTTTCCTTTTTACCATTTGTTGACCCTTACATTTGTTCATGACATTATTCTCTTCAAGCCAGCCTTGTACTCAAATTAAAGTGAAGGTACTTCCAATGTTTCAAGTATCTTCTTTCGGACAGATACAAGCTTTATTCTCTTTTCCTGAAATCTCATTTAAACGAAAATAGTCAAACTTGCATATGTTGGCAAGTTTGTATTAAGTGTCTATCCCAGCAATGAACTGAACTCGAGGACATATAAGCCTAATGAAAACTAAACATCTACATCCCTTCTCACATTATGAGATTGAAAGTCACTGTGAGTTTGCAGAAGTTCCCTTTAGTCTGCAAGGAGAGGAAGAGGAGAAATACCTGCATACAGTGTTCCGTCAAATTCTCCAGCCTGGTTTTTCAGCTCTGCAACACCATTAAAGTTGGACTCAGAGAATTCACTAGAACAAAGCCTATGATTCCCAATTGCTGTCATTAAACAGTAGCAACATTTGCCATGAAATCCACCTTGTATCTTGTTTGTTTGTTTGTTTTTAATTAGTGCATAGGGTTATAACAGACTTAAGAGCATTACCTATGAAGAGGAGCAAAACAGTTTATTTTTTCCAGAACACTGGAGACAGTAGTACAGCATGGAATGAACTGGTAATGATCTACCTATCAGCATGATGGGGTTATATTCCATTAAAGAGATGGAGAACTTACAGATACAAATCTATACATTGATAATGCTAGATGCCATAAAGTTGGCTGACTCGTATATTAAATTGGGACATATAGATATGAGTGAGACAACAGATATGAGTAACAATGGAGGGGAAGTCTTCAGTGTAGAAATATGACATTCTTCATTGTAATTATCTAAACTTCAGTCAGAAGCTGTATATTAGAGATCATATTT
Organism: Chrysolophus pictus; assembly: GCA_037305975.1. Lineage (NCBI taxonomy): Eukaryota > Metazoa > Chordata > Aves > Galliformes > Phasianidae > Chrysolophus > Chrysolophus pictus. Next base: position 1,596,723 of record CM074577.1, read on the forward strand.
AAAAGTAGAACTTTGGATAAACCTTGGTTTTAAAATGTTAAAAGAAGAGAGAGAAAGTTTTTAAACTGCAATATCTTTCTCCTGCATTTTGGATTTGTGAATGATTTTCTTATGATTTTATTTCTAGATAAATACTAGTAATGAATTTCAAAGTATTTAGGTTATTCAAGATTCACATCAGAAATGTGACTGACCTTATAGCTAAAAGAAACTATCATCTTCTTTCCTAATTCAAATTAAAAGGATTAAAGCATTCACATCTTACAACATTTTGGCGAGACTTTGTACGAAGAGGTCAGCGTTTCTATTTTCGTACCATATATTGAAAAATATATTCTGGCAGACACTAGTGTCTTCTTAAATAGAGCTTTGCAGAAGACTACTTGGAGAAATTATGAAAGGAAATTTAAATGCTTTGAGGAAATAGTTAAAAAAAAAAAACAAAAACAAAACACTATTGTCTTCCAATTGCAAAGATCTTTGTCTGCAAAAATAAGCACTCTCCTCAGTTATAAACAGATGTTATCACATTTTGCCTAATCTCTGAGCTGAGGAAAATTTTTCTGTGCAGCCTGCAAGTCCATTTGAACTGATTGCTAAACTGGAAAACACAAACTGGTCCATTTTTCAGCCACACATCTGACACATTTTTTTGGTGGAGAGATATCTCTATTTTAACACCCTCAAACTTGCCTTTTAAAGTAAAAACATACATATTTTTTCTTAATATTTGTAACAGGAAGAATACCACATATTACACAGTTTGATGTATATATATTACTAGTTGGGTTGGAGCAAACTTATGTTTGAGCATACTCATTGTCATTGACTTAAGTTATTTGTAATGAATATATTACAGCGTATTACTTTGAAGTAGGTGTATCTCAGAGATCTACCTCAACGGTAAAGAAAAACACTGTCATTTTGAGTAGATTCCTTTTTGCTGTCATAATATAACATAAAATTTTACTTAAATGTGAACTTCGTATCATCAGCTGACTTGGATAGGTGACATTTGGCACTTGTAGTATCTGTGTCCTTTGTGTCCTTCTATTCATGTCCTTCAGCCACATTGTCTGCTTCCCAAATTAGCCTCATTGTCACTTGAAATTATGAAGTTTTTCCTCTCTCTATATTAACTTTCTTCATAATTAGCTTTGTCTGACTACCTATTGACTTGCCTTGTTTAAACTTACAGTCTCTTGTGTAAAAATTGTCACCTAAATATATGGCATGAGATATGTTCATGGTGAAAAAGTTGAGAGATTATCATGTGATGGTTCAAATAGTAATATAATTCCAGCGTAACTGAGCGAAATTCCTTAGAGATGCAGGTTTCTGAGTATCTTAGGAGCTCAACCTGACTGGCTCACCCAGTCCCATCTTTCTGTTCTTTTATCATTGGGAGCTGGAGGTAAAGGCATTGGCTCATATGGATGTGCTTCTGTGTTGCTGAAAGCCTGTCAAGAGACTCAAAAAAAAAAAAAAAAAAGGAAATTATTCTCTTATTCTCTAAGCTTTTTCTCACTCTTGAAGAATTCAGTGTAAGCTAACTTAGGATCTTCTGCCCTCTCATCTGTCTTCTGCATCTTGAAAGAAACAGAGCACATGCTAGCTCTGTACATGGAATACATGGAATAGTTACAGTGAATTCAAATAGTCTTTTCAGCATAAATAGCTGTTTTTAAAAATAACATAAAAATAGGTCTCCGTTAAAAAAAGTAAAAGCTTTCACAATTACTTGAAGTTATTGCAAAAGCTGCAGTATGAGAATCAAAGCGAGATTAAACTTGGTAGAATGTACAGTCATTATAATCTAATCATATTCATTCCTAGTGTAGACACTGTATTTTCATTTTAAGAAGAAATCAAACAATTTACTACTTCTGTATTTTTACAGACATATTTTTTAGGAAAATGGCAATGACATGAATATCCCTGAAAATATTAGTTCTAAATATAAAAAATCAACACATTTTCCTCTGTCAGTGAACCAGGTTCCTTTGAGAAAAAAAAAAAAAAAAAAAAAAAAAAAAACCACAACCATCATTTTTAAGTATAATTACTAGAGCTCTTGTGAAATATCATATTTTATAGGATTTTATATAAGAACTACCTTCATACAAGATGCTATCGGTGAACAAAATAACAAAAATATCTGAAACCAAATAACCACATATTTATATATGATGATAAACTTTACATTTTACTCAGTTTTTAGAACATAAAGGAATCTTAGCCAAAGAGAATTGCAATCACATTATCAGTAAATAAATTAGCAGTTCATCTACATTTTATGTAACCTGCATCAAATGCACATGCTTTTATCAGAAGGGAGTGCTTTGAGTAAATTGGTGCTTAGAGACCTGAAGAAAATATACTGAGCCATTTATCATACCATAACACTTGATCTTCCATGTACAGTTCAAAATATTTTGAATATATACATATATCAGCCTACTTTCATTTATGAAAATCTACTCAATCTTTCACATATAAAAACATTAAATGTAACCAATGAAATTAGTTTTACAACTAGATAACTTCAAATATAGCTCATATGTCAGATCAAGGAAAGATTTACTTACATAAATTGTTTTTGGTAGTACCAATAGTGGAGTGGTGGCTTGTTTTTCCAAGGTTTTTCTGGCATCATTATTATTTATTCAGCTATAATTTGTAGGGGACCAACCAGATGTGGAACCAACCAAATATTTACTATTTTTATCATACTAATCAGAGTACTTATTGAACAAGAATTAAAAAAAAAAAAAGAAAAAAAAAGAAAAGAAAAAAGAGAAAGCAAGAAGAAGAGTAGTCCTTCAAATGTCACAAAAGCAAAACAGAACAAAACAAAACAAAACACATCAGCAAGCCATTAAGCTTATTACCTCTAAATTATTTTTTCATTGCTAAGTATCAAACAATAGAATATTAAGCACTGACAAAGACTAGCCTCTGAGTTTTTATTTCTTAGAAATATACAATCGTAGATAATAAATTATTAAAAAATGACCAGTCATTTTTGCAGACATAATATTTTGAAGGCTTCCTATGAAAGCAAAACACAGCAAGATATATTATGAGGTTTACTTACATGCATTTTAGTTGTATTTTATAGTGTATTCTACCATAAACATGCAGATTTATTGTATTCATAAAATGTAATCTCTCTTCCAATGTACTTTTAGATCATTTCTCTTTAGAGTAGGACTTAAAATATGTTAATGTGTGGCTAAAGTATATTTGAAAAACATATTTTAAAGCCTTTAAAACAGGGTTTTCTTCACACCTTAATTAATTTTTGCATTAAGTTAACGTTAAGTTTTCTAGAACTCAGATCTGTATCTTTACAATGTGATACAGCTGTAAAATGAGCAACATAGGTTTTCTTATCATACAAAAAGTAAAGTAAAAATAATTTTCAGTCAACCTACACAAAGTTTCTTTTATTTATAGTAATATAAAATAAAATTGCTAATATTTTTCACATAGTAGTAGAACAAAACACTATGTGTCTCTGTAGAAGCCTATGTGGAATAAAAGTCTCAGGCACATTGTTAACTCTTGTGCTATTTGCCTTTAAGATAGATGAAGCTGGTGAACCCTATTAGAGAATTAAAGGGGGAGAGTAGTTGTTTTTTACTGGTGAGGGAAGGGGGCAGGAAGTTATATGGTAAGAAAAGCTGGAGGAAATATTCTAAGAGTGTGGGATGATGTTGGCAAATGAGTAAAATCAAGCTAAAAGTAGGGGCATAGCTGTGAGGACCTAGCAGGCAGAGAAGCAGTTGCTTATGGCATCTTTATTTGTTTGAAAATTATCAGATAATTACAATGCTGTCAGTAGTAGATCTAAAATCCATTTCTTGCTTCTGATATGCTACCTATGGTTATATAATACGTATTTTTTTCTTTGTGTAAATTGAGGAATGGTGTCCTTAAAAAGTCAGAATATTCTTAATCTCCCTGTTGCAGGTACTGATGCAGTTTTGTGTGGAAGTATGGGTAGGCTCATTTCTTAGAAATCATTTTACTTATTATTCATTCTAAACCTGCTGCTCAGCACATTGTCAAGCAGGCAAAATAATATTATTTTGAGATTTTCTGAAATAACTGCAGAAGGAATATATGAGCTAACTGGATCACTGTGAAGATGCATTGGAGCAAGTCAAGGTTAGATTGAATACAGCCAGATAGAGAAGTCTTGGTTTCACGTCCATATAGAGCTGTTGCTTTACATCCTACTATCGGCAAAGGTACTTGACTTAAATACAAGATACTTCTTGTATCTTGACTTAAACTAGTTTGCAAGACTATTAAAAAGTAGAATCTCACTGAAAATTAGGTGCTGTAATTGAATGGAATCTTTCTGTGCAGATACCTTGCAAAAATAAGACACAATTAGCAATGGCATGTGAATAATTTTGTGCAATATGCTGTTGATGAATGATGCAAGGATGATAAACGTATACTAAATTCTCATTTTAGATTCTGTTCACTTAATAAATTACTAAGTCAAATGTGCCAGCTAGACCACTGCATTCACCTTTGCATCTGTTGTGCTTTCTCACAAATTCTGTTTATGGCACTACTGCCATTATGCTCTATACTTTTTCATTTTCCATTGCCACATTTTTAGCAGTGGTATCATCTGGAAAAAGAGTCAATTAAATAATGAAGAAAACGTTGGAATTAGTAATGGTAGAATGAATATACAGTAAATAACTTACTGGTATTTCTATGATGTAGATAGAATGACTTTTATGTTTTCAGTAATTTAATTATTCCCCTATGTATATTTTTTATATATCTATTTTCTGGTGAAGTGGAAGTTGAATGGAAAAGATGGATTGTGAGTAAAAAGTGTTTTGGATTTCAGTCTTGTCTTTAAGTAATATTCTCAACTCTTCCTTTTGTCATCTTAATGTCAGATGTTAGAATGGGGAAAAAAAAAAAAAAAAACAAACAAACCAAAACGGTCTGCTTTTCATTTCCAGCTTATATTAGTATTTTCACTGACATTGCCAAATATTGCTATATGATCACCTATAAATGAGGAATTAACTGTCAGGAAAAGTAAATATTGTTCTCAGAGGGATAAATAATTAAGGCTTTTCATGACAGATTTTAATAAGGTAAAGTTTTAGACTGTGAATAGCTCATTATAATCATATATGGTCCAAGATTTATACTTTTTAGTCATTTTTTTTTCTCATTCATCCTGCCAAAAAAAAAAAAAAAAGCTGATTTAATATGGATAGTGAGCATTCTATGTCATCAATAATATAGCACTATAGAATCACAGAATGGCCTGGGTTGAAAAGGACCACAATGATCATCTAGTTTCAACCCCCTGCTATGTTCAGGGTCGCCAACCAGCAGACCAGGCTGCCCAGAGCCACATCCAGTCTGGCCTTGAATGCCTGCAAGGATGGGGCATCCACAACCTCCTTGGGCAACCAGTTCCAATGTGTCACCATCCTTGTGTGAAGAACTTCCTCCTAATACCTAACCTAAACCTCCCCTGTCTCAGTTTAAGACCATTCCTCCTTGTCCTATCACTATCCACCCTCATAAATAGCAGTTCTTCCTCCTGGTTATACGCTCCCTTCAAGTACAGGAAGACTACAATGAGGTCTCCCCAGAGCCTTCTCTTCTCCAAGCTAAACAAGCCCAGTTTTCTCAATCTTTCCTCATAGGAAAGGTGTTCTAGCCCTCTGATCATCAAATAGCTGTTAATGATCCTTTATAAAGTATAGTAATAGACTAAGCATAACTGCTCTCAGGGACTTATGAACTCTGTCACAATTATTAAAAAACTGCTGGTCTGATGATAGGTCCTATTTGTGTGTTGCTTTTACTCAGAATTAATCTGATGAAATTGTTACCAACTTTACACTGCTCTTGGAAAGCACTTAAGCCTAATTTCAAGCGTGTAAATAGTCCTAATGGTGCTCGTGGAACTTAAGGGGACACAGGTAGACGTACGTCTGTGACTTTAGCTGGTAAAAGGCAAAATCATTCTTAGTTGCACCAGAATTAGATATAAGTAGTGAATCCTATAAGTGACTTGGTATGAATATTAAACAGATCTGGGGAGAGGCAGAAATGAATGCAATTTTTTTGTGTGAGATCAGCATTTAGATATTTCTCTTTTATGCAGGTCACATATAGTTTTCCTATTAGGAGCTAGGTATTCTTGAGTCTGGTGGGACTTCTGAAAGAAGGGATAGACTACTAGGAGTGATTACAAGGAAGTTGCTAAGGTATGCAGGGAGGAAGTTAGAAAGGCAAAAGCCCAACTTGAACTCAGATTGGCCACTGCAGTAAAAGAGAACAAAAATCCTTTTACAAATATATAAACAGTAAGAGAAGAAACAAGGAGAATTTCCATCCTTTGCTTTATGTAGCAGGGAATGTGATCCTTGAGGATATAAGGAGAAGGCTGAGGTTCTCAGTGCCTTTTTTACATCTGCCTTTAATAGTCAGATCAGTTATACTCTAGGCACTTTATGCCCTGACCTGGAAGTCTGGGATGGTTGCAGAATACACCCCTGGTGATTCAGGTGGAGACAGTTAGAGAGCTCCTCCTCCATCTGAACTGTCACAAATCCATGGGACGAGACGGGCTCCACCATAGGGTGTTGAGGAAACTGGCAGAGGTGTTTGCTGACCCATTTTCTGCCATCTATCAGTGTTCCTGGTTATCTGGAGAGGTCCCAGAGGATTGAAGGCTTGCCGATGTGACTCCCATCTTCAAGAAGGGCTGTAAGGAGGATATGGGGAACTACAGGTCTGTCAGCCTGACCTTAGTATCAGGAAAAGTTGTGGAGCAAATCATCTTGGGTGAGATCACATGCCACATACATGGCATCCAGGGGATCAGGCCCAGCCAGCATGGGTCCATGAAAGGCAGGTCATGTTTGACCAACCTCATTTCCTTCTATGACTGGGTGACCAGACTGGTAGACAAAGGAAAGGCTGCTGGTGTAGTCTACCTAGACTTCAGCAAAGCCTTTGACACAGTTGTTCTCCTGGGAAACTGGCTGCCTGTGGCCTGGACAGGTATACCCTTCTTTGGGGAAGGAACTGGCTAGAGGTCCGTGCCCAACAGGTAGTAGTTAATGGGGTTAAGTCCAGCTGGCGACTTGTTACAAGTGATGTTCCCAGGGTTGGTACTGGGACCCATCTTGTTGGAGATTGATGAGGAGATGAGGAGATTGAGTGTACCCTTACTAAGTTTGCAGATGTCACAAAGTTGGGAGGAAGTAGGGTAGGGTAGGGAGGCCTGAGGGTAGGGAGGCCCTTCAGAAGGATCTATATAAGCTGGATCACTGGACTGAGGTGAATGGAATGAGATTCAACAAGGTGAAATGCCGAGTCCTGCACTTTGGCCACAATAACCCCAAGCAGTGCTATAGGCTTGGGACTGAGTGGCTGGATGACTGTGAAGAGGAAAGGGACCTGGGGGTGTTGGTTGATGTTTGGCTGAACATGAGCCGACAGTGTGCCCAGGTGGCCAAGAAGACCAATGCCATCCTGGCCTGCATTAGAAATAGTGTGGCCAGCAGGAGCAGGGAGGGAATCATCCCCCTGTACTCAGCACTGTTGAAGCCACACCTTAGTTACTGCGCCCAGTTTTGGGCCCCTCACTACAAGAAAGACATTGAGACCCTGGAGCGTGTCCAGAGAAGGGCAATGAAACTGGTGAGGGATCTGGAGCACAAGAATTGGCTGAGGGAGCTGGAATTTCTTAGTCTGGCTCAAGGGAGGCCTCACTGCACTGTACAACTTCCTGGAGGGAGGTTGTGATGAGGAGGGGTTTGGCCTCTTCTCCCAGGCAACAATAAGGACCCGAGGAAATGGCCGCAAGTTGTATCAGTGGATATTTAGATTAGACATAAGGAAAAACTTTTTCTCTCAGAGAATGGTTAGGCGCTGGAATGGCTGCACAGGGAGGTGGTGGAGTCACCATCCCTGACAGTGTTCAAGAGGCATCTGGATGAGATGTTATGAGATATAATTTAGTAGCTTGTGGTAGTAATGTGATGGGAGGACGGCTGGGCTGGATGATGTTATAGGTCCTTTCTAATTCTGTGATTCTGTGATTCTTTGATTCTTTTCTGTCCCTTCCAAACACTTCTTTCTTGAAGAAATTTTCTCAAAGACCTTAGATGCATTAATTTTATTGCCCTCCTTTATTGGAGGGAATATTGGAGAAATGGGAAAGAAAAATAATAAAAGAAACTGAGGGAAAAGTAAGATTACAAAACTTGCAAGCATCCTATGTACTCTGTTCTACATCTCTCCGAAATATACTATTCTAGAAACCATTTGAATTCTTAGTATTATGACTTTCAAATGTTTGTGATAGCTTTATATAATGGAAATGCAATTTCACAGAGGAGCAGTAGGGATATGAGACTGGGATAGGTCATTTTGAAAGAGCTTCCAACATACTTGATTTTGGAATTAGACATTTAAACTATAAGTGCATAAAGAGCAGAGCAGTATTTGGTATTGTAATAAGCTGCTACTGCTTCTGAAGAAGCTCTTCCTGAGTTTATTCAGACTTAACTAACTCAAAAGGTGTATCATGTGCAAAAGTTGCCATAATGTATTTGTTGAAAAAATTCATTAGGAAAGCACTGTTGATAACATCCTTTATTAAACAAATAATTCTTATACTTTCCTTATTCAGAATTATATGTGGGGTTGTTGTGATATGACTTTACTTAATTTTTTATTACTTTCATGCATTTTGATATGATTTTTTTTTTGCATAACTCAGCTGGTATCTATATTTTATTCAAAGTATTTATTTGAGCTGTGTAGCTGCAGTACCAGGAAGAAGTAGACAATGGACCATATCTGGTAAGTCCAACCCAGCAACCTCAGGGCTTGTGCAGAGCTCATTCTGCAGCCTGCTCACTGTCCCACACAGTGGCAGCAGCACTTCCTTGCTGAGTGGCCCAGCTTGGCTACATTCTCAGCATGGCAAGGCAAAGTGTAGTGCTAACTGAGTTATAGCAAATAATTTTATGTGTTTTGGTACACTGGCTAAGCACAGTTCTGTAAAGAGTATAGAACAGGCAGTCCTGCTTTGATATAGGAAATTGAGAATAATTTTCAAGATTAAGAAGAAATTTTTTTTTTTTTTTTTTTCTCAGCATATTTGCAACTCAATTTTCAATCAACGAAAATACCTGTGAATTTTCAAATGGGATGTGTAGAGCTGCAATCAGGTATTCAACACAATTCTGATAACGGCTCTTTACTTCTATAAGATTTATCTTATCAGATAAAAGTATCCCTTGCTTCATAATCATGCCTTATTCATGATGTTTTTTTTGACAGTAAGTACATCTATGAACAAATATTTCCAAGGATGAGGCACAGAAAAAGTAAAACTTCATGAAGAATACCCAGCACATTGAGAACTCGCGAAGAATTGCAACCATTTCCACTGAATACCGATGCATTAGTTTTACAAAAGCAAGGTCAAATATCCTTCTAGTTTTGTTTGTTTGTTGTTCTCTTTTTTATATTTTAATAAAATGCATAACATAATATAATAATCTTGTTATATATAGAAGAGTTTCATTCCTTATACACATTAAATATATTATATTTTTTATATGTGGCTCAAGACAATTCCTTTTCACTCATTACAGCCCATGCAAGCCAAAAGATTACAGCCATGGACTAGATGCATTTGAATATGTATCAAGAAAATACTGAAAGATCCTGCTGAAGAGAAGTGGATACAGATTTTCATTTTTTCAGTAATACCATATAAGAATGGTTACCTTTCTTTCATATAAGTTCCTTCAGTCTTTCCTTCTTTTTGTTTGTGGTACTTTAGGGCACATAGGATATAAAAGTTGAGACACATGAAATATTTTACTGTTCTTCCTTAGCATGATTTTACTTTTCTGGATTGACAATCTCTTAGCCTTCTTAAAAGGAAGAAAAAAAATCAAAACAAACAAACAAGCGAAAAAGCAATGTTTGCATACAGAAAACATTGCTGATCTACTACAGTAATAAAAAAAAAATCATTGATAAATTTGACTAGCACACTATAGCACATTCTGAGATATGTTACTGCAAGTATGTCCAGCTATGCTCTTCTGTTTTGTAAAAGCAATTCAGCACTAATAGTTCACAATACGATGTTAAACCAGCTTAATAAATTATTCCAACACTTTCTTTTTGTGAATGAGCATGTCTATATATAGTACCTAATGAACGTTGCTCTTAAAGAAGAAATGGAACAGTATTCTTAAACTTGTTAAACAGTAAGGTGCTACTGCACTGAGCACTGTGAGTCATCAGTAAGGTCAGAAGTCTGAATTTAGATTGCCTTTCATCAGCGGGTAGAATATTGAAGTAAGTCCTCCTCGTTTCTTTGCAACTGAGTCACATTTTCTGTCATACTCTTACAAAATTTGTTTTTGTTACTACAGTCCTGGAAATACTGTTCCAAATAAACCACTATATCAATGCCAAATATTTCCTATTTCTTTCAAAAATAGTTATTCTTCTTTTTTTTTTTTTTAACCTTATCCACCTTTTCTGCGGTCGCAAGGCTATGATCTCATTGCGATCACGGAAACGTGGTGGGACAGCTCGCATGACTGGAATGTTGTCATGGAGGGCTATGTGCTTTTTAGGAAAGATCGGCTGGTGAGGCGGGGTGGTGGAGTTGCTCTTTATGTGAGAGAGCAGCTAGAGTGTATTGAACTCCACCTGGGGGAGGGTGATGCAGCAGTGGAGAGCTTGTGGGTGAGAATCAAGGGGCGGGCTGGTATGGGTGACACCGTTGTGGGTGTGTACTACAGGCCCCCTGATCAGGAGGAGGAGGTTGACGAGGCCTTTCATAAGCAACTGGAAGTAGCGTCGCAATCCCAGGCGCTGGTGCTTATGGGGGACTTCAATTATCCAGATATTTGCTGGAAAAGCAACGTGGCCAGGCACGCATGGTCCAGACGGTTCCTGCAATGTGTCGAAGACAACTTTCTGATGCAGGTGGTGGAGGAACCAACGAGGGGAGGGGTGTTACTGGACCTTATTCTCACAAATAAGGACGGGTTTGTTAAAGAAGTAAAAGTTGGGGGTAGCTTGGGTTGTAGTGACCACGAGATGGTGGAGTTCAAGATCTTGAATGGAAGAAGCAAAGCAAAAAGTAGGATTGCTACCCTGGACTTTAGGAGAGCCAACTTTGATCTCTTCCGGGACCTACTTGGAGCTATCCCGTGGGCTAGGGTGTTAGAAGGTAAGGGGGCCTGTGAGAGCTGGACGGCATTTAAACAGCTCTTCTTCCAAGCTCAGGATCGGTGCGTCCCTGTGAGCAAGAAATCGGGAAAAGGTGGCAGGAGACCTGTGTGGATGAGCAAGGAGCTCATGCGCAAACTCAAAGGGAAGAAGAAGGTCCATGAAACGTGGAAAAAGGGTCTGACCACTCGGGAAGAATATAGAAATGTTGTCAGGGTCTGCAGGGATGCGACGAGGAAGGCTAAAGCCCACCTGGAATTGAATCTAGCAAAGGTGGTAAAGGATAATAAAAAAGGCTTTTTTAAGTATGTTAACAGTAAAAGGAAGACTAGGGAGAATGTAGGTCCCCTACTAAGTGAGAGGGGTGTTCTGGTAACGGGGGATGCTGAGAAGGCGGAGATACTGAACGCCTTCTTTGCTTCTGTCTTCAGTGAAAAAGTTCCCCCTTCGGAATCCCAGACCCTGGCAGTTAGTGAGAAGGTCTGGGGAATGGAAGACTTCCCTTTAGTCAGGGAAGAGGCAGTTCGAGAGCGCCTAGGCAACACCAATGTTCATAAATCCATGGGACCCGATGGGGTGCATCCACGGGTGCTGAGGGAGCTGGCAGAGGTGATTGCTGAACCGCTCTCTGTCATCTTTGAGAGGTCTTGGAGAATGGGGGAGGTGCCTGAAGACTGGAGGATAGCCAATGTCACTCCGGTCTTCAAAAAGGGCAAGAAGGAAGATCCAGGTAATTACAGGCCAGTCAGCCTCACCTCTGTCCCTGGAAAGGTAATGGAACAGCTTGTGCTGCATGCCATCACCAGACAACTGGAAGAAAAGGAGGTTATCAGGAGTAGTCAGCATGGGTTTACCAGGGGGAGGTCGTGCTTGACCAACCTGGTAGCCTTCTATGATGTTGTCTCTGGCTGGGTGGATGGGGGGAGAGCAGTGGATGTAGTCTACCTTGATTTCAGCAAGGCGTTTGACACTGTGTCTCCCACAACATCCTTATAACAAAGCTGAGGAAGTATGGGATAGATGAGTGGACAGTGAGGTGGGTTGAGAACTGGCTGACTGGCAGAGCACAGAGGGTCGTTGTTGGCGGTGCAGAGTCCGGTTGGAGGCCTGTAACCAGCGGTGTTCCCCAGGGGTCGGTGCTGGGCTCAGTCTTGTTCAACATCTTCATCAATGACCTTGATGAGGGGATAGTGGCCACCCTCAGCAAGTTTGCTGATGATACGAAGTTGGGAGGATTGGCTGACACACCCGATGGCTGTGCTGCCATTCAGCAAGACCTGGACAGGCTGGAGAGCTGGGCAGTAAGAAACCAGATGAGGTTTAACAAGAGCAAGTGTAGAGTCTTGCACCTAGGGAGGAATAATTGCATGCACCAGTACAGGTTGGGGGATGACCTGCTGGAGAGGAGCTCTGCGGAGAGGGACCTGGGTGTCCTGTGGACGACAAGTTGGCCATGAGCCAGCAGTGTGCCCTTGTGGCCAAAAAGGCCAATGGCATTCTGGGGTGCATTAAAAAGAGCGTGGCCAGCAGATCGAGGGAGGTGATCCTCCCCCTCTACTCTGCCCTGGTAAGGCCTCATCTGGAGTACTGTGTCCAGTTCTGGGCTCCCCAGTACAAAAAAGACAGGGATCTCTTGGAAAGAGTCCAGCGGAGAGCCACAAAGATGGTGAAGGGCCTGGAACATCTCCCCTATGAAGAAAGGCTAAGAGAACTGGGTCTGTTCAGCCTTGAGAAGAGACGACTGAGAGGGAACCTGATCCAGGTCTATAAATATCTAAGGTGTGGGGGGCAAAGTGGCGAGGCCGGACTCTTTTCAGCAGTGTGCGGAGACAGGACAAGGGGAAATGGCCAGAAGGTGGAGCACAGGAAGTTCCGCACCAATGTGCGCAAGAATTTCTTTATGGTGAGGGTGATGGAGCACTGGAACAGGCTGCCCAGGGAGGTTGTGGAGTCTCCTTCTTTGGAGATATTCAAGACCCGCCTGGACGCCTACCTGTGCGACCTGGTGTAGGGAGCCTGCTTTGGCAGGGGGGTTGGACTCGATGATCTCTGGAGGTCCCTTCCAACCCCTACAATTCTGTGATTCTGTGATTCTGTGATTTTCTGCTCTGACTATGCATATGTCCAGAGACTCCTGCAGCCTAAAACATGAAGAATATTGTCTCTTCATATTTGAATAAAGTGCCACTTCATACAAGTACTTTCTACATGCCAGATGACAACAGTTTTTTATAAATCTCTTGGCTTGGTCCCTTATTTATACAAGAGAGATCATAATACTGTCCTTTGCCCAGAGTAGAAGAGAGCGTTCCATCCATGGAAATGTTCAAAGCTAGGATGGGGCTTTGAGTAACTTAACTTAGTGGAAGGTGTCCCTGTCCTTTGTCAGGAGTTTGAACTACATAATTTTTAAGGTTCTTTCCAGCCCAGACCATTTTGTGATTCTACCTACTGAACAATTATTTCCAAGTAGGGACTGTCCTCAAAGCTTAATCAAAATGTTTGGACTACAACATATAATGAGCTGATTTCAATAGCAATACTCAAAGAGCACTATGTTTTTCTTCTTAATTCTTTCAGCCCAATGAGCTATAGGCATTCTGATGTCTGAGGGAATTTGGAACTCTCTGTCTTTCTTTTGAAAAAAAAAAAAAAAAGAGCTATCCTTTCTTGTGTTAAGCTTCCAGACTGGAGGTATGATTCTTTGGGTTCATATTTAAGTTTGAATGTAAGCAGAGTACTTTTAAATTTATCCTGTTTCTTTCCGATGATGGTATTTAATATAGACGTTAATACTGCATATGGAAAAGAACTGTTTTTTGAAGATGAGCAAGATGTAGTTTGTTTAGACATTAGGAAAGCCTTTAACTCTGTCTCCCACAGTATTCTCCAGTAGATGCTAACAGTCAATCGTTTGGGAAGTGTACTCTTTACTCAGTAAAAAGCTGCCTGAACTGCTGGGCTCAGGGAGTGGTGGCAAATGAAGTTAAATCCATCTGATGACTGGTCATGAGTGGTGTTCCACTAGTGAATGTCAGGGTTTGGTACTGGGGCCAGCGCTGTTTAATATCCTTATCATGATCTGGATGAGGGAAGCGCACCCTCAGTAAGTTTGCAGATGACTCCAAGTTGACAGGCTTCTAGGGAGTTGGAAGGCCCTACAGAGTTTTCTGGACAGCTTGGATCAATGGGCTTAGGCCGGTTATATGAGCTTTAACAAGTTCACAACAGCCTTATAGAACACTACAGGCTTGGGAAAGAGTGGTTGGAAAGATGCACGGAGGAAAAGGATCTGTGGTTATTAGTTGACAGCCAGATGAACATGAGAACACTGTGCCCAGGTGACCAATATCATCCTGGCTTGTATCAGAAATAGTGTAGTTAGCAAGATTAGGGAGTTGATCATCCTTCTGTACTTGGCATTGGTGCACCTCGAGTACTATACTCAGTTTTGAACCCCTCACGGCAAGAAAGACAATGAGGTCCTGGAAGATGTCCAAAGAAGGGCATTGAAGCTGGTGAAGGGTCTAGAGCACAAGTCTTATGAGGAGTGACTGGGGGAACTATGGTTGTTCACTCAGGAGCAGAGGAGGCTCAGGAAGACCTTATCAATGTCTACAACTACCTGAAAGGAGTAATCTTTTCTAGTGATAGGATGAGAGGTAATGGCTTTAATCTGTGCCAGGAGAGGTTCAGGTTGGATATTAGGAAAAATTTCTTCTCAGAAAGAATGGTAAACATGGAATCATCAACTCTGGAAAAGACCTCCAAGATCATCTAGTTCAACTGCCCACCTACCACCAGGAAACCATGTCCCTTAATACAACATCTAAAAGTTTCTTAAACACCTCCAGAGATTGTTCAACCACCTTCCTGAGTGGCCCATTCTAGTGCCTGACCAATCTTTTGGAGGAGAAATTTTTCCTAATATCCAACCTGAACCTCCCTTGGGAAGGTAATGCATCAGAACAGGCTGCCAAGCAAAGTGGTGGACTCACCTTCATCCTTGGAGGTTTTCAAGAGAAGGGTAGATGTGGCATTTATGGTCAGGGTCTAATGGTCATGGTGATGATGGGTCAATAGTTGGACTAGATGATCTTAGTGGCCTTTTCCAACCTTAAAGATTCTAGGATTCTATGAAGGGTTACACAGCACTTCTATTGTTTTTGTTTAACCGTTTCTAATTATTCCACAAAATGTTACTTGACATCTTTCACAGCAACTGATTTAAAGCTTGAGCCCATATTTCAGATCTGTTTATTGACAATATGTAGTAACTCCCTCATTTAAATAGAACATTTTATTTTATTATGCTGTAGTAATAAGCTGTAACTTACTGAGTGCTTATTAACTTAATTGCTATTAATTGCCCATCTGTGTCAAGAAGTAGAGCAGAACATGGATCAAGAAGGGTTCAAATGTAAATATAGATTTTTCTTTAGTTTTCTTTTTTTAAAGGCAACTTGTAAACAACACATCAATACTGCCTGCAATGAATGTAATTTATCTATAGTATCTGAATCACTTACCAACTCACGAAACTATACAACTGGAAACTCGTGTGGCTTGTAAGAACCAGAGCAACTTTTAACACTAGATTTGATTTAAAAGTTCTTCTTTCCTAAATTATGTGGCAAGAGTTAATCACAACTTAGTACAATTCTCTAATAAATGTCACTTAGGAAAATAAATATTATTACTCATTTAGGAGGGGATTTTTGGGAAACTGTTTTATTACTTCTGTTTTTACATGATTCCTCATGAGGAAGGTGGAGGGGCATGAGCAGATCTCTCTGACGACAGTGACACAACCCAAGAGAATGGCATGGAGCTGTGTCAGGAGAGTGTCAGATTGGGAGTTAGGAGATTTTTCACCACAGGATGGTGGAGCACTGGAATAAGCTTCCTAGGGTCATAGCACAAAGACTTCTGGAGTTCAAGAAGCATTTGGACAATGCTCTCACGGCTCTTGTGTAGAGCCAGGAGTTGGCCTTAATGATTCTTGTGAATCCCTCTTAGCTCAGGGTATTCTATGATTCCATAGTTTTCATTATGAATAACATGAAAAATCCACATCTCCAGTCAATCTTCTCTTTTGAATAAGCCCTATATAATTGGAGTAGAATAAAAACTGTACTGTGCAGCCAGCTGCAGTATGGTTGGAAACTTTTTTGTAGTTTGTCTAAGGAAGCACTGTTATTTGTTGATTGTCAAAGCGTAAGTCCAAGATTCCTGCAGTTGCATCTTTCCCAGAGAAGAATAAGGCTTCACTAAGCAAAAGCGCCTCCAGATACCCCCTTATGGAGGATGAAGCTTAATCCACTGGCACACTCATAGAAGGAGGAAAGCCATCTATGACATTACTGTAGATAGGAAAATGTTTTTGGATAACTTCTGGGTCCAAGGATGAAACCTGCTTTTTTTTTTTTTTTTAATTTTGTTTCAACATCTAAATATGGCTTCTTCTGTGAGGTCTTGGAGAATGCACATTTGCTTGCTCCTTCATCCCAGACCTTGAATAGTACTTGAATAATGCAATGACCGGTTTCATAGGATAGGGAAGGCAGAAAAGGTGAGAAAGAGGAAGGGAAGCAAGCCAAGCTGACTGCAAATGAACAACATTGATTAAACCATTATATTTCTGGAGCCATCTTCTTAGCTCTAACACATCTATGATTGAGTTGGCTTCTAGTGATATTAAACTTTATTTTAACAGCGTGCTCTACCTAACGCAGAGACGTTTATTCTGTAAAAGGCCTCGTAAATATTTTCTTCCACCTGATAAAAGTTAATAGTGTCATGTAGCATATCTCTGCTCACTAAGAATTAAGTTGAGGGATTTACTATCTCATGAAATTATAGTACACACTGGATTCTGTTCCATTAATGTTTCATTCTTTGCCAAAGAAGGGTGGTCTTATGTTTCTCACAATGAAAAATCTTTTGTTAATTTTAAGTTCCTCTGATAAGATGAGCATTCAGTATGAATATAAATGGTTTTATCAGAAAGCATGAATGCCCTTATTGGTTTGGGAATAATAAATCTTATGGGTTCTTTCTTGCTTTTATACAATACAACGTATGTTAAATTCTATCTATAGAAAAGTTCAACGACATGGAAAGAAAGCTTCAGATTTTTTCAGTGAAATCATTCTTGCAGATTTATTAATGTTTTACAATGACTTTCAACTTACAGAACAAATGTCTTCCTGCATGATGGTTCTTGTACTATCTTGTACTGTGGTTCTGCTGCATGGTGGTGTGGGGTGTGGCTCAAAGAACAGGTAATCATGAGTCTCCACCACCTTTTTTTAAAAAAATAGGTCTACTCCTGAAGCTAACACAACACATGAAATGCATGCAATTCTCCATGGGTATGGGATGAATCATAGAATCATAGAATTTCTCAGGTTGGAAAAGACCTCAAAGATCAAGTCCAACCACAACCTAACCATACTACCCTAACTCTAACAACCCTCCACTAAATCAAGTCCCTGAGCACCACATCCAAACAGTTTCTAAACACATTTAGTCATGGTGACTCAACCACATCCCTGTGGAGCCTATGCTAGTACTTAACCCCCTTTCTTAAAGAAGTGTTTCCTGATATCCAACCTAAGCTTACGCTGGCACAACTTGAGGCCATTTCCACTCAACCTGTCACCTGTCACCAGTGAGAACAACCCTGCTCTCACTGCAATCACCTTTCAGGTATTTGAAGAGAACAATAAGGTTTCCTCTCAGTCTCCTCTTCCCCAGGCTGAACAGCCCCAGTTCCTTTGTCATAGAGCGAAATCAGGTTTGTAAAACAGGTCTCTACCATTCATAAACCCATGCTGACCGGGCCTGATCCCCTGACTGACCTTTAATTAATCCATGATGGCTCCCGAGATTATCTATTCCCTCACCTTCCCTGGCAACAAGGTGAGACTGATTGATGTGTAGCTACCTGGATTATCTTTCTGGCCCTTTCTGAAGATGGTCTGCATATTTGCCATTCTCCAGTCCACCCAGACATTGCCAGTTACCCAGGACTGTCGAAGGATGATGGAGAATGTCTTGGCAACTACATTTGCCAATTCCCTCAGCACTCTGGGCTGCAATCCATCTGGCCCCATGAACATGTGAGTGTCCAGCAGGGCAGCAAGGCTTACTTACGTAATCCACCAAAAAAATATTAAGTAATGATTAAGAATATTTTAAGATTCATTTGAAGTTAAGCCCAATAAATTGCTAGTAGAACGTTATCTGTAGATTTTCTACAAAAGTTTATTTGGTCTACAACATTTTACAATAATTTCCTTTCCTTTTCTTAAGATACATTAAATGGTCAGATGCATTATTAAATTAATACATTTTTCAGCCTGTAGGACTTTAAAAGCCATTCAAGTGGAGACCTCAGAAAAATTCTAGTGCATCAGTACTGTCTGTTTTAGGCCTTTTATGTAGAAATCAATGGTCCTCCAATTCTAGTTATACAAAGTTATTTTCAGCAAGAGAACTCTAATGGTTCAAGAGATGCAATCATCTAAAAACAAATCAGTCTTTTCCAAAGTGCCCACAGCAGCACATCATAATCAAAGTTGATTGCATTCGCGCTCTACATGAAATAGATGTATGAAATGGATGTACATCAAATCATAGACACATCAAATCACAGTAAACATCTGGCAGATATCTATTTGACATTTCACACTAGTAGTATAAGTGTTCTTGAGGTATGAGATTCACTATACTAGGCTCTACCATTCTTTATTGCAGAGCCATCTCAGTTAGGACACATGATCATGTTCATTGAATTCTTTTGACATAACAGAAATTTTTCAACCTAAGTTCATCATAGAATTTTTGTCCCAATCTACTTTATGTAGAATGTTTTCCTCCATAACAAGATATTGCTATAACTTATTATCTTTCAAATTTTCTGTAGCTTCCCAACTAGAATGATCTATTTTCCTGTTGCTCAACTTCATAGACTGAGAAACAGCTTAAACTCAATTTTTTCTGTCTATGCATAGGCACAGCACATGACTAGAACTTTTCTGTGTGGGTTTTTCTCTTTTTCTTTTCTTTAGTCTGTTGTGAAAAAATGTGTGTATGACTTTCTGCAAGCAAGTAGTGAGATCTGATTTTTTATTTTTTTCTGTATCAGTATTTCCTCCATTAGATCTGTTGTCTTCTATCTCACATTTGTTATGCATATTGGCTTACCTGAAAAATCTCAATCTTCTTTCACATCTTGTTATCATTTACAGTTTTTCATCAACTTTTCTTTGTAATATTTCTTTGCAATACTTCAGGTTTTCCACAATTTGAACCATATAATGTCTGCTTAACTGCCAGTAGACTGGCTCCTCCATGTCATAAAGGATGAACTTTTCTGATATGCTCAGCTTTACACAGCCAGACAGCTGGAGAAATCTTGAAAATATTCAAATTCTATCAGAAAGCCTATTAATGTTTTCACTACTATTTGCAGCATGTGAGACACGGACTCAGATATGAATGACCAAATCATTTATTACAGTTTCTAACATCCCTTATATACATTCATAAGGTTTCTCTTTTAACTTTCCCACCTCCCTTTATATGTCAACAAAACATTCCACAAACACTCCACGCATGCAGGCGCTTACCCAGTCAGAGCCAGGAGTCATTCCTAGCCACTCGCTCTTCCTCCAATCAGGGTTGTTATCATGCTGCCATCATGCAGCCCACTTCACTCACTTTTCTCTTCTTCTGGAGATGTCCTTGGTTCTCAGCCTTGCTTTCTCATGCCATTTATCTTTTTATTATCTCTGCAGTTTTTGCTCTGAATAGTCTCTCTTGTATTCCCCAAATCCCCTCTTTTTTTATCAGCAAACTATTAACATACTACAAAATAACATTAATCATATTAATAACATAATCATGCCTTGTACACTGCATCCTGACTGCCTGATTTAGAGCTTTCTCCTTCATTTTGTATAACATTTTGTAATAGTATTCCTGGATGCATTTAGATTATCATGAGTTGATCAAGGCTTCTATTGATAACATAAGAAGAACATAAAAAGAGACAAGGCAAACATAACATAATGACAAGAAATACTGTTGAACCCATTAAGAAAAGAACAAACACATGTTTGGCCCATGGCCCAAGTTTCCTTCTGGAAAAGAATCCCTGAGGGTCTCATTCTGTACATTCAACCAGTCACTGATTAGAGAGAATCTTGAACTTTTGTATACTCTGATATATTGATTTTGAATAATCGCTGTAATTCATACAACATATGCTCTTAAAGTCCTCATAACCATGCCCTTGGGTTAATAATAGAAAATCAGCTGTGTGATTTCATAAAGTTGCATATAGGATAGGATCAATATCCTACAGCATCACTAGTGGTATTGCTTTCCTTAGCCAGCTAACATCCTAAAATGGTGAGTGTGTCTAAAGTTCGAGCGGTGCTGTTTCAGGGTACGTTTGGATCTGAGAGACAGGAGGTCTCAGGAGCAAGCAGACTATGCACTCAGAGCAACACAGAGGCTTATGAGTTTTAGCCAACACACACACACACATACACAGAGGCATCCATTTTAGATAATCCCGTAAGTGGGAAACAGAGACTCCCTAAGCTAGTACATTATTACTTATTGACTCCTGAGAGACAGCAAACCACCAGAAAGGAGAGAGAAGGAACATGCTGGCAGTGATTGAGATAGGTATCTGTATGATCATGATTCAAAAATTCATCACAAGCAAAGCTTCACATAATCTTTCTTGCGATGTGCCCCCAGTATTCTCTCTTTTTGTTAAGAGTACATTTCAATGTTTGATGAGCACATTCAATGATAGCTTGTCCAGTGGGAGAATGAGGAATGCCGTAGCATGTCTAACCCTCCATTCTCAGAAGAAAATTTGAGTGGTCTTACAAATATATGCAGGTACATTATCTGTTTTTACAGTGTGTGGGATCCCGATAGCAGCATAAGCAGATAATCAATGTTTACAGGCATTGTGACTGCATTCACCGACATGTGCTGCAGCAAACATTTAAGAAGTATCTATTTTTGCATGTACATCTTTTAAATGGCCAAATTCATGAACATGAGTGACATCTGTTTGCCAGTGTTGAAGAGGTGCTGTGCCCATGGGAATTCGTCCCTATCTGAAACAAAGGGGCAATTGTCTGACAGTCTTGGCATGTTATAATAATGTTACGGGCTTGATCCACTCTCATTTGGAATTGGTTTTGTAAGGCTCTTCTATTCTGATGGAAAAATTGATGGGACAGTTGAGCTTGTTGAAATAATTGAGGGGCATCAAAGGTGACTTGATCAGCCTTATGGTTGCCATGAGTTAACGAACCAGGCAATGTAGTGTATGATTGAATATGCATAATAAAATAAAGAAGAGAGTATGGTGAGAGACATAATGCAAAACTCTCTTGAGCTATGCAAACAAAGCAGAGTTGTTAACTTCCTTAATCCTTCCTTCAATTTGCTGAATGATACTTGTAATGTGCAAAGAGTCAGTTGTTATATTAAGCTTTTGATCTGCAAAAATTTGAAAAGCTCAAGCTACCACAGGAAGTTCTACATCTTGAGGTGACCCATCAATAACATGCACATCTGACCGCCATTGTGTAGCAGCCACACACCAGAGAACCACCATTTGATATGTCTTGCCAGAGCCATCTGTGAATACAGTATCAGCATTAGGTACTGGAACACGTGAAAGTAAAACATTTGTAGTAGCGGAAGGCCTTTAGAAGGTTTCCTCAGAGTCTTCTCTTTTCCAGGCTGAAGACCCCAAATCTATCAGTCTGTCCTTGTAAAGGAAATTCTCCAACCTTCTGATGATCTTTGTGGCCCTCCTCTGGACAAGCTCCAGCAACTCCATGTCCTTCTTGTGCTGGGGGTCCAGATGCTGCTTTTATTTTTGCTTTCATTTTGGCTATTGGTACTCAGAGATTGAAGAAAGCATAACATTTTTTCGGGGGAGGCTTTTTGAAGGTACATTATTTAAAATTGGCCTTGTTTAATTGAGTTTCTGTCATCATTGTTAAACATGTGATCATCATCTACATGTTGGAATGAAGAATGAAAAAGGATGATACCAAAAAAATAAATAGAGGGAAATAGACATACGGAGTTTACTTTTATTTTTAATATTGTTGTGTTGATAACATTCCTAAAGAACTACGTGAATATTACACACATCTCTGCCTGTCTGAATTAACGTATTTAATATTAGACATTGACTTGAGAATTTATTTTCTGTTGAAAATTCCTCAAAGATTGTTCTTGAATAAACAAAATATATCAAGATTACAGAATATAACCTCTCAGTAAATTCGAACATTGAAGTTAAATATTTATTCACTGAAATGTGAAAAATATAATTTGTTGAAAAATTTAATTTAGCTTGATTTCCAGAGAACTGTTTGCTTTGTCGTAGTAGAACAAAATGACACACTGTAAGAGTGTACTGTTGAAAAAATTTCAAATAAGCTAGCAATTTTCTCTGTGACTAGAAATGTAATAGATTTTGCTTTTCATAGTTAAATATTATATATTTAAAGAAAAAAAAGAAAATTATACTTACTGAAAAAATTTATCAATGCTTTCTTTCACTGAACCAAAAAAAGTTCAAAAGCTCTATTGTGTTTAATGAGCAACAAAGAATTTAGGGACTAATTATTAGGATACAAGACTGGATTGAGAAGCAAGATTTTAGAAATGAATGATGTGATATGAGAAGCTGTACCCAGTCCCACACAGAATATGATTTTCTCTCATCCTGTGTGACAGCACCTACCGGTATCATAAACATCAAGTTACACAAAAGAAAGGAAGGCTCAACTTTCAGTCTGAAAAACACTTTTTTTTTTTTTTTTTGGTTGAGGTTGTTGTTATTTTTTAATTGCTAATATGGTTAAATAGTTAAATGGTTTTCACTTCTACAAGGAACTGAAAATTTGTGACATTTGTCAGTGAATAGAGTTGAGTTATTTGTCTTCAAGCGTTTTTATTGGAAACTATCACATGACATATTTTTTCCATCAGAAAAGACTATTAGAACTTGCAACCCATCCTTGTGATGCTACAGGATGTTTGACCACAATGTTATAATGTATAAAATAGTATTATTAAAGATTAATTATGACATTGTTCATCCATAAAGATATTATATCTTATTGCATTAGTGATGGTTGTATTACAGATCTTCAGTTATTGACATAATTTTATATTGTGCATGCGTTTGGAATTTTTTTTAGACTAAATTTGGGAGTGGCTTTTACTCTCCAGCTTGATTCTGGTGCAATTGCCATAGTAAGTAAAAAAATTATATACAAAGAAATAGGGAGGCTGGCAAAGAGTAGCTGTGGCACAGAATCATAGCTACTCTGTGATTTATGACGGCATTGTAGCACAGCGATAGCTGAAGTAAATTGAAATTATTCAATATTGCCTACAGGAGAAGCTTATAGCCATATGGACCTCAGTGTGGATTTCTTCAAACTTTTGGATGAGACAAACTAACTACAAATTAGCTTAAATTTTCTTTTCAGTAGGTTACTGCATGCAATGTGATCATCTGAGACTAAACATTCCATTTTCTAGACAATGTGTCATGGTACTGCTTTATGGAGAAAAGCCTTGATTTGCTGAAGCTGAGAATTACATGCTTAATTTTCTAACAAGGCAGTTTGCAAGGAGGAACTGTAAAGAAGTTCAGTGTTTACTACTTTTGTATGAATTCATCCATACTGTTCCATCAGTAAAATAATTTTATTTAGTGGTAAATCACATAAGCTGCAGAAATTGAAATTGATATTTTGGTAAGAAATAAAACAAAACAAACAAAAAACTCCCAAAACAACAACAAAAACTTAGAAACTAGCAATGTATCCTATATGTTTGTAATATTAATCCTTTTTTTTTCTCCCCCAAAAGAAAAATTTCATTTTTCTTTCTTTCTTCCCCCCCCACCCCCATGTGTCTGGAACTCTCTCTTCAAAATAATCAACCAGAAAATGGAAACAAAACATTGCAACTGTGGTATTAAAGAATCCTTGACTAACAGCAAACAGCTTCTTAAAAAGCTGCCTGCAATTTTCCTGGCATTATACAAATAAACAGTAATTTATAAATTACAAATATTTTAATACTTTTTCTGAAATTGTGTTTAGTGTACACAAGTAGAAGTTCAAAATACTGCAAAAATACTACTAGTGACAAGGAATCCTAGCAATTAAGATAAGCAAATTTGGCACAGGAACTCAGTGAAGAAATCACACCATTCAGCATTTGGATGTTAACCTAACCTAGATACTCATACAGTTGTAAGATTTTTGTTCCTTGAAGTTCAAGGCTAAATAATCTCCTGTTTTGAGAAAAATAACTAACTTCCAGATAAGTATAAGTAATGAATATGGATGTTAAGATAAATTATTCAGAAGCTTCTTGCTAGAGTCTAAGTCAAATCTCTCAGGTCATTGGAAAGATGACCTCTGTTCTCTCTAATGGTAAACAGATTGTTTTGACTACTAATGAAATACATCTACTACACACCCCTTCACTATATAAGGAAGTTAAACGATAAACAGAATTTCTGATTATTTGCATACTTGGATTGATAAATGAAGTATGTCATCTTTATGCTCTTTGGACATGTTCTTTGGTTATGTTTCTCACTACAAAAAATTTAGAGGCCTTAAATTTTCTAAACTATCAATGACATCCATTCATGTGCAAATTGGCACCAATACAGAGAAATAGCTAAAGAAATATTAATTGAAAAGGAAAACCTCAGATCTCTTCTGCTAGTGGTAACAAGGACATTCCTACCTCTGAAGGAATAACCTATGTTAAATTTCCTGTTTGTGTTCTCAGCTAAAACCTCAAAAAAACAAAATCAATTTAGGGATCAACTGTCTGAAAAAAAAGAATAATGCTTTACATGTTAGCAATGGATAGGAAACCTCTGCTGTTAACGTCTTTCAATGTAGTTGGCAGGTACTGTGGGACATTAAATCTTTCCAATTCTAGTTACTAAATGAGGGAGCTGAGCAAAGAAGCTGGACAGAAAGCATATTTTCCCCCCTATATCAAACAAATGAAGCTATACAAGGTGTATTGAAGAGAGAGATGTTATGGGTCCTGCCTGACAGATGTGTTTTTTGTTTTTTTTTTTTTTTTTTGTTTTTTGTTTTTTTTTTTTTTTTTTTTACAATGGCATAATTGCATCAGAGGACAAGGGAAGTCACTGATATCATCCATTTGAACTTCAATAAGGCCATGATCCCCCATGACATCCTTCTTACCAAATTGGAAAGATACAGATTTGATAGGTGGATTGTTCAATGAACAAGAAACAGGCTGTGAGATCAAACTCAGGGAGTGATGGTCAATGGCTCAATGTGCAGACGGAGATCAGTGACAAGCGATGTCCCTCAAGAATCAGTACCGGGACCAGTGATCTTTAATATATTCATAAGTGACTTAACAGTGCACCCTCTGCAAGTTTGCAGATGACACCAATCTGCGTACTGCAGTTGACTTACCTGAGTCTTCAATATCTATGTCCAGATGAGGAATACTCAAAATAGGAGAGACTTAAACCTGACACAGTGCATCCAGAGGAAGGACAAAAATCATTGGTCCAGTGGTTGGAACACCTCCACTATGAGGACAGAGTGAACGATCTGGGGCTGTTCATAGAATCGTAGGGGTTGGAAGTGACCTCCAGAGGTCATTGAGTCCAACCCCCCTGCCAAAGCAGGCTCCCTACACCAGGTCGCACAAATAGGTGTCCAAGCAGGTCTTGAATATCTCCAGAGAAGGAGACCCCACAGCCTCCCTGGGCAGCCTGTTCCAGTGCTCCGTCACCCTCACTGTAAAGAAGTTCTTGCGCACATTGGTGCGGAACTTCCTGTGCTCCAGCTTCTGGCCATTTCCCCTTGCCTGTCTCCGCACACTGCTGAAAAGAGTCCGGCCTCGCCACTTTGCCCCCCACACCTTAGATATTTATAGACCTGGATCAGGTCCCATCTCAGTCTTCTCTTCTCAAGGCTGAACAGACCCAGTTCTCTTAGCCTTTCTTCATAGGGGAGATGTTCCAGGCCCTTCACCATCTTTGTGGCTCTCCGCTGGACTCTTTCCAAGAGATCCCTGCCTTTTTTGTACTGGGGAGCCCAGAACTGGACACAGTACTCCAGATGAGGCCTTACCAGGGCGGAGTAGAGGGGGAGGATCACCTCCCTCGACCTGCTGGCCACGCTCTTTTTAATGCACCCCAGAATGCCATTGGCCTTTTTGGCCACAAGGGCACACTGCTGGCTCATGGCCAACCTGTCGTCCACCAGGACACCCAGGTCCCTCTCTGCAGAGCTCCTCTCCAGCAGGTCATCCCCCAGCCTGTACTGTTGCATGCAATTATTCCTCCCTAGATGCAAGACTCTACACTTGCTCTTGTTAAACCTCATCTGGTTTCTTACTGCCCAGCTCTCCAGCCTGTCCAGGTCTTGCTGAATGGCAGCACAGCCATCGGGTGTGCCAGCCAATCCTCCCAACTTCGTATCATCAGCAAACTTGCTGAGGGTGGCCACTATCCCCTCATCAAGGTCATTGATGAAGATGTTGAACAAGACTGAGCCCAGCACCGACCCCTGAGGAATACTGCTAGTTACAGGTCTCCAACCGGACTCTGCACCACCAATGACGACCCTCTGCGCTCTGCCAGTCAGCCAGTTCTCAACCCACCTCACTGTCCACTCATCTATCCCATACTTCCTCAGCTTTGTTATAAGGATGTTGTGGGAGACACAGTATCAAAGGCCTTGCTGAAATCAAGGTAGACTAGAGAAGGCTCCGGGGAGACGTGAGCATAGCCTTTCACTATCTGAATAGGACTATAAGAAAGACAGAGACAGATTCCGTAGCAGGGTCTATTGTGATAAGACAAGCAGAAATGATTTTGAACTAAAAGAGGGGAGACTTAGATTAGACATAAGAAAGAAGTTTTTTCCAACAATAAGAGTGATGAGGCACTGGAACAGGTTAACCAGAGATGTGATGGAAACCCTGTCCTTGGGGACACTCAAGATCAGGCTGGATGAGGCTGTGAGCAACCTGATTTCGCTGTAGATTTCCCTGTTTGTTGCAAGGGAGTTGGACTAAATGACCGTAAAGGGTCTCTTGCAATTAAAAAAATTTATTATTCTATGAAGCTTAGATTACTTAGTACTTCAAAAATTGCTGAGAATTTGAAACATTTTTATGAAATACTGAATTCCAATTTTGAAAAAAACAATTTCTTGATTTTTAGATAGATTAGAGAACAGAAAAGACATTATTTTTACAGAATTTGAGTAGACTTCCATTCTGAGAATATTTTCTGAGAAGTTACGGAATCATAAAATCATTTGTGTAGAAAGGGACTTCTAAGGGTCATCTAGTCCAGCTCCCCCACAACAAACTAGAATATCTATGCCCAGAGTAACCTGACCTTTAATGTTTCCAGGAATGGGAGACGTACTACCATTAAACTGAATTTCTGACTTCTATTGCAGTCAACACTCCTCCTCTAAAAAAAAAAAAAAAAATTGCTCTTCATGTTCTTTCTATGTTTTACAGCAAGAAAACAAATGCTGTTTTTCAATATATCAGAAAAGCTGTACTTGACCACCTCTCATTTTCAAAAGTATTAAGAAAATATAGTATTTAATGTGTTAGTATAACAAAATATTAAACTCTGAAATAAACTGATATAAATGGACAATTGAGGAAAAAAATCATATAGCAAAACAGAAAAAATAGCTCAGTATATTGATCAATTGAAAACTGATTCGATTCACAGAATTTAGGATTTGTAATGACAGAACATTAATCAGTGGTCGAAATAGTGAAATAAAATAAAGAAATGCATTTAAAATTTTGTAAAACTAAAAATATAAAGTGCATTGCTTTTATTTCCAATATATCTTGGATAACCAAGAAAAATAAGTTACTCCATTTAAAATTCCCTAGAAAGATTCTTTACATGGATGAACTTCTTTGTTTATAAAGAAAGAGTCCTGTAAAGAATATCATTTTCAGAAAACAAGAAAGGAAAAAACTGAGATAGATATTACAATCCTCAATAAAACACAGACACATAGAAGAGCCTTGATTGTGGATAGATAAGGGACTGATCGGTCTTCATACTGTTTTTTAATGATGCAAACCAAAAATAAAATGCAACTTATTTCTGTGTTAGATATGACAGTCTCAGTACAAGAATGAAACATAGCCCAGACATTAATTCAGTGGAAAATCTTTTGATTTCAGCGGGTTCAGAATATTACTCAGGATGTATTTTCCCCAGCTTGTGATAATTTTCAAGAAAGTAAAAGGCTTCCCTGTAGAATATTCTATTTTAGTATATTCTTTGAAACTACAGAACCAGGAGAAAAATGTATTCACAAATATATTGAAATGAGCACTTTTTTTTTTTTTGCACAAGATATCAACACATCCTACAAGTTATGAATTCTGAAGCCTTGACTTATATCAGGAGTGTAGTTAACCTCACAGGGACCCCAGAAGAGAGCCTTTTACCCATCAATGAACATTTCATTTAGTACCATTTGTTTACAAGAGGAGAATTTTTAAAAAAATACTGCTTTCTGTTTTCTATTTTGAACTGAAGTGTCATCTGCAGTTAATAGTCCAGCCCGCTTGAGTATTAGACTGTTACAATCGAAAGATTAACACAGTAGAAGGGTGATACAGGAGTGTGTAACAGCAAAGGGACCAACACAGATAGGATGGCGTTTCAAAGGAAAACCAAAGGTGAATACCTGTCTCCAAAGATCTAGGCTCACAGGAAAGACTCCACAACGGAAGAATCTCCAATCAGAGATCCATATACAGTGGCACTCAGCCCTTAAATGGGGGATCTAAGAGGGGTGCAGCCAGTCTCCACCTCTTCGGTCACATAGGTGAATTGACTTCACCTGTGCTCCCAAGGCTGACTGGGTCTTTTTCCCCAGTGTTCAATCAGTGGTTCAAGCTATGATTCAACAGTTACCATTCACAGATAAAAACATTTTTGTAATAACTGGAGTTTATTTTCAGAATGTGCTACAGGTTTGATTATCTAGTTAGCAATTTGTCTCTTCGTGTATGTCAAAGATGAGGGCAATATATTCCTTGATTATTTTCTAGCCCACTGCCTCTGTTGTTTTATACTACTCTCTTTATTGCTGATACATCTTTTGTTCTTACCAGCACTGTCACAGTAGAAGCTGTTACAATCTGACAAGAAACATGACAACTTGTTTTATTGCCTCTTCATTAGATTTAGAATCTGTTTATTTTTATTAAAAGGCCTGATGAACTTCATTTTAGCAAGGAGGAGACAATCAAAGAATTAGAAATACTTATTTGGGATGTGGTAATTCAGAGGCCTTGAGTTTAAAGCATTTGAGTGGAAGACTATATGTAATTCAGAAATACAAACTTTTAAGGTTTGAGTTACTGTAAACAACATGTAAGATAGAAGAGGATGAGGTGAACATTTTCAGATTAACAAAGTATAGGCACTTATTTGTAGTCAACCTCAGAAAACTCCTTTTTCTTTTAGTGAAAATAATAATTTTATTTGCTGTTTGTCAGCAGACTATGAGAGACTATTATTTCTACACAATGCTTAGCTTCTTTTATGTTTTATTGATAACAAATTCAATGCAGATCAACTGGCTTTCATTTAATGCATTCTCTTAACAAAGAATGCAGTGGAAATACACAGTACGAACTGAAAAACATTATCTTTGTGGGAGATGTATCCCATTAAAGAAAATAATGAATGTAGGGAACTTAGAATATAGTCACATATTCATCTTTCAAGCTTTGATTTAAGTATATATTCAAGTAATCAAAAAACTAAGTCTAATTGCAGAACTCTCCACAGAAATACTATGAATTTTTTTATATAGTTACTTAGAAGTGCATTTTTCTTTTAATATGACCATTAGTTCTTCCCAGATTTCAGTTTTCACCTGTTAAAAGACATTTTTTTTTTTTTTTGTGATTGAAAAGATACTTTAAAAAGCTGGTTTTATGCCTAATTCAAGATTATTAACTCAGATGTTGATCTGGATATGTATATAAATAGGTACATCTCGTTGGACTAGATATAATCAGTGAGTATACAGATGTACAATCAACAAGCATTCAGAGAAGTTAGGCTGATCTTCAGAGAGCACACAGCTGGAAAGATTATCATGTTGGAAAGGTATAATCAGAAATGAACAGAAAAGCTCACCTGTGTCTCAGGCTTACAGAAAAAACTCCCAGAGGAATAATCTCCAGAGAGATTCTTCTTTAGTGGCAGTCAGCCCTTAAATGGGGTCTAGGAGAGGTGGAGCCAGGCTCCACCCCTTCCAGTCACACAGGTGAATTGCGTTCACCTGTGCTGCTGCAGCTGACTCGTTGCTTGCCTCAGGTTCAGAGGTTCGGGCTGGTAAGTACAGGTATAAAATACTGATCTTCTCTTTAAATGGTATCAGTCATTTTTACTGAATTTCAGACACCTATCTCTGTAGTAACAATTTAAAACTTGATGTGATTTCTTCTGTGAGATACTTGTGGTAAGTAGAAGAAAAGACAGAGGGTGAAGGGAAAGCCAGATGAGACCACTGGTACTGTTAATCAGGTATTAGTAATAAATAAATAAAAATCATATCAATTTGTTTATTTCCAGATCTAGAAGAAAATTACACCACACTCCCTAATGTAATCTTTGTCACATTTGTTCTTGGAGCCATATTCTAAAGGGATGTAGGAGCACAACCAATTAGTGCCCAAGTATTAGTGAATGAGTTCATCTGGTATATAAAGCATAATCAATTTCAGAGGAACGAACATGTATTTTTTTTTTTCCTAATGTAAAATACATCTGATGTCCATGCACTGACTTGTTTTTCATACACAGAAACATAATAAAGAGCGCTATTAGAAGACTCACATTTTCTGTCTGTTGTGTAGTAGTGTGGAAAGTTGTGTATGAAACCTGATCAATTTTCTATGGTCTCATTTGGCTTATATTTCATCTTTTCCATTTTTCTCCTTTGTTTATTGAATATAGTAGAAAAATAATTTTATTGCTTTTTTTAAGAAAGGGAAATCAGGAAAAAATATTTTTAGGAATACTGCAAGTTCATTGTTAGACTTATCTTCATTCTTTGAAAGAATTGGTCATAAAATACGAGTTATTATAATAAAAAAATGATAATAGAAACAACCTTTCAAAAAGAACTCCATTGATGATGTTTTTATCTCCTTGTACACTTCAGTTCTACTATTTCTTTTCAATTATATTTCAGTGATGTTGCATTTTTGCAAAAAAGTAAGATTCAAAAATCACTACAATTCTTCCTCTTAATAAAAGTGCACAACCTGGATTTGGATTTTCTTTTCACATGGATCTACAGTTTGAACTTTTAATCAATTCCTTCTTGCAGCCCAGAAGGCCAACTGTATCCTGGGTTGCATCAAGAGAAGTGTGATCAGCAGGTCGAGGGAGGTGATTCCGCCCCACTACTCTGATCTTGTGAGACCTCACTTGAAGTACTGCATCCAGTTCTGGAGCCCCCAGCACAAGAGCCATGAAGATGATCAGAGCGCTAGAACACCTTCCCTATGAGGACAGGCTGAGAGACCTGGCTTTTCAGCCTGGAGAAGAGAAGGCTTCGAAGAAACCTTATAGTAGCCTTCCAGTACTGAAACCCCTTTCTGCAGGAAAACGAGGGAAGGACATTTTAGAAGGGCATATAACAACAGGATGAGGGAAATGGCTTTAAACTGGAAGACAGTACATTTATTAGATACATTAGGAAGAAATTCTTTACTGTGAGAGTGATGAGACACTGGAACAGGTTGCCCAGCAAGGTTGTAGATGCCCCCTTCCTGGACCAACCAAAACCAGGTTGGATGGGACTTTAAGAAACCCGGTCTAGTGGGAAGTGTCCCTGTTCACAGCAGGGGCATTGGAACTAGATGATATTAAATGTCTCTTCCAACTATGATTCTATGATTTGTCTATCTGTTCAAAGAAGATTTGTTCTTTAAAATGTGTACTTAATTTTAATAACATTTCTTTTTAATCATAATTAGCTCAATAAACACTAAACCTGACCCTGGGAATTGTTGCTTGCATCTTCTGCTTTCACAGTAAAATAAATGCATAGGGGCCTGTGTTATCTTCCGGTTTTTCCAAAGCTTGAAGTCACAGAAATAACTTCAGCGTATGTAAATTTTTCCTGGAATGAGAGAATGTCTTTCTTGGAGAATGGCAAGGAAATATGTTTTAGACCTTTTATCTCATGCAGGTATTATAGCCTTGCTAATTTCTCCTTTATTTGATGGGAAAAGGGTGAGAAAAGAGCAGGTGCAAATGCTCTCCAGTTAATTTTAATGTTCTTATCACAGTTCACCTTTTATTGCATACTAACAGGAAGCCATATACAATATGTTTCATATATATGCCATATATTATCTAAGCTAGGTCTCGGTTATCACTTTGCAGGTGTAGTTAAAATCTGAATGGAAAAGAGAGAGGAACTGAATGTAATATGCACCAAAAAAAAAAAAAAAAGAAAAAAGAAAAAACCACCACAACTTAATTTTAGCTGTTTCTAGACTGTTTTGTAATTATTCCTTTATGTAGTAATTGCATAGGAGTAATGGCTCTAGGCTGTCAGATTTTAATCACTTGACCAATATGGTCTTTCTGTTCACTGTCTCCACCTGTCTAATTAGCCTCAAATTAAAAGCAACACAAAAGCAATAGTGACATTTTCCTTGAAGAAAGGCTTTCCTTTTTTGCATTCTCCTATTCAGTTTAGCTTCTCTTTTTGTAAAAAGCAGTTTGTTTTCACTATTACTTGTGCTCACCTGAACCAAGGGCATAAGAACTCCCAGCCACTGATGGACTGTGTCTGCAAAAAACTCCAGAACCACGGGATTGTAGGTTTGGGATTCATTCTCCTTTATCCAAAGACCTGTGCCTGTCTTGACTTACAAAAGAAAACGATAACACAAAATACAGATATAAGAGATACAGACTCACAGAACTCCAACTGCTGCAAATGCTGTGTATTACTGAGCTTGAATTTGAATTCTTTTGAAATAACCCACACTATTGTATCCACAAGGTATGTCTTTGTCATATCAATTTTATTTTTACTAGTAAACTTATAACAGGGGGTGTTCACTTTCTTCTTCTCTTCCATGAAAGTCAGAAAGAAGTGATAAAATTGTTAATGTTTCTAATTTTATTGTTAGTCACATGCATTTGAAGAAGAAAAAACCCACCTCTCTTGTCTTTAAATCAGTAACAAGTTTAACTGATCTCTTAAAATTGCTCCATGTTTAATGTAACTGTATAAGACCTGAACCTTTCTAGTACTTTACAGCTTTAGGATTTCAGAATTCATTTACAATTCCTTAGTTATGCTGGCTGATATCTTGATGCCTTCTTTAATTTTGCTTCTCTCCATTTTGCTAACACATCAAACAACTACCCTACTCCCTCCAAGAAAAAAAAGAGAGAAGTAGTTAAAATTATACATAAGGTGTATATGTAAATTTAGGAGATTATTTTCTTTCATTGAAAGTCTGAAAAATACAATAACAAAGGAGACTAAAAGGGATGACATTACAAATGAGACAACTGGAGCCCTCTAAGAAATTATTCCTAAAAGAAGTATGATGCTACAATTGGGAAAAAAATGCATTTCAGAACACTTATTTTATATTTGCCCATTTAAACATAGACCTAGGTAATAGAGCAGCACATTTTACACCCACAGTAATTGCTTAGTTGTGAAAATACCAAAGCAGTGAAAATAAGAGTTTTTTGCAGAATGAAACAGTTTAACAGTCTGATTCTTTGCAGAGACAGTCTGTAAATAACATGTTCACTGATGATAGATTTATACTTGAAATCAACAAGTTTTCAAAGAGATTGTGTAGTACCATTATTAGTTGAATTAATTACTGTCATCTTGGTTTTCTTTCATATTTGATAGGCAGGACTACAAATAAGAAAAGTGATTTGACCTAACCTTAATTTCCAGAAAGTATATGGAGAAGTTAATGCAAGTTACTAATATTACTCACATGTTACTCTTAACGTCCTTTTGAGTGACGTTTATGATTAATTTGGAGGTCCAGATAATAAATAAAATACTGTGAAGAATCTATTTTTAAATTTAAACATGTTATGTCATATACATTTCATATTGGACAGAACATAGTACTGTGCTACTGTTAACTGGGGGAAAGAATCCTGATGTTCTTCTTCTGTTCAGTTATGTTTTTTTGTTTGTTTGTTTGTTTTTTCCTCCAGCTAATTATTCATGAGTTGGGATGCTGGATATTTTTGGATGCATAAGTTTTTTTTTCTTATTTCCTTTATAAGCCTGTGTAACCTATCTGAGTAACTAGCAGAAGCTGATGATTTCTCAGAAGTATTGCAAACATTTATGTGAGAATTTATAACCTTGGAAAGCACTAACAGTCCCAAGGATCCTAAACAGGCTTCTGTTGTAGACAATATTGTAAAAGGTACACATTCACTTCATTTTTCTAGGAGATGAGCGTAGTCCATTTGATTTTACACTATTTTTTACTTGTACAGACTTTCAATCAGGTCATCTATTACCTGCACCTTCTCAGGAGCATTTCTACTAAGTGGTTTGAGGCAAAGTGTCTCATCACTCTGTTCTAGTGAGGATTTGTGCCTGATATTCACTTGAGCATGTAGCTATACAAAATACAATGTAAATGCCTTTTTTTTTTCTTTTTCTTTTTTTTTTTTTTTCCACCCATGCATATCTGCAATTAAATAAGCATGCAGGAAGCCTAATATCAATTGTACCAAAATAGATAGGAGGAAATGGTGAAAACATGGCAGGACACAACCACTAAGTACACACAATGCTAAAACATTTTAATTTCATAATTAACATTTAACAAGTTTTGGTGTCAATTACTAATGCTTATATCTGTTGCTCATATTGAAAAGTAATTTGGAAGTTTGATTTAGAATAGCCATCTTCTGAACTGATTTAGGATGCTTATACTCTAGTTGATGAAAGGCAATATTCAGTTTCCAGATTGTGCTGTTGTTAGGAGGTATTACTCATTTAATGCTTTCTTTACTAATAACACCTCTGAAGATCTAACAAATAAATTCTTTGACTATCTCTAGCCATCCATATTTAAATTAAGGATTCCATAATCTTCTCAGTGTTTGAAAGTAGACAAAACTACTCAGATTAGCATCCCACTCTATGAAGGTTATTAGGTTATTAAGATATTCTCTTAAATTGTTAAATATCTTAGGTATTCCTTCAAGACTTAAAAAATAAAAGGAATACTAGTAGGCTTTATTTACAATTTCTTGAGGAATTAACTATGGCTTTTATAAACAAACACAAAATCACAGAGACTCTCTTTTCTGTGATTTAAATCCCCTGAGTCATGTATATCGTCTGCATTAGCATAGCTGAATGTTTCACAGTATTGATTATCCTCATTTTCCCATGTCACAGTTTGGTTGATGTTATCACGAGCAATGAGGAGCCCTCTGGCATCTTTTACCTTCTCTCTCCCTTTTCAAGGAGAAGATAAAAACTGGAGACGGCCCCATTAAGATAAGGAGAGAGAACTAATTTGCTACAAAAGGTAAAAGAACATAAGGTAATGATGCAAAATGATACAGGTAAAAAACAAAAACAAAAACAAAAACAAAAAAAAAAAACAGGAGAGAAAGTATTTCTCCATTAACCATGCCTCTATCTGTGCTGCCCAGGATGAAAGAGTTCTCTCTCACCACTTGGAATTGGAAATCACATGAGAAGTACTGGAGACTTCTGAAAACTGTAGTCCATCTTTTCTCAGCATATCTTCCTCTCGGAGAGTCAGACCCATGTGAGAATAGCTGAGACTGCTAAGAGCTAGGATCCAAGAAATGCAACTCCCCAGCACTGTGTTCCAGTACTAAACAGCTTTCCAAGTGATGGAATACTGGTAAAATCAGAACACCTCAACACTTCTTTCCAGCAGAAAGAATTTTTGAGGAACGTTACACAGCAATGCCATGGAGAGACTACCAAGCTTGCTTAGTTACTGGAAATATTAACCTCAGTCTGTAAAGAGAATGGGTGGATGTCCAGACTAAGGAGGTTTTATCACCCTTGGTTTTTTACCCTATCTTAGAGTCTAAATCTTTCCAGAAGCCTTGTGTTAAATCACATAGTAATTTTCAGACAAATGAAGTTGATCAGACATATGGCATTCAGGGTACTCATTGTCTTCTATTTGATAATTTGACTAAAATCTCTGTAAAATCCACTGTCTGGTTGACAGTTGTTGTCATTGGTAATTAACACAGTAGGATCTTTACTGGAATTTGCAGTTATTATTAAAAGTACTAAAGCAACATGGGGTCATCTAGGTCTATCTGTGTCCATGACAGGGGGACATCAGGCCCACAGGCCCACCAGCCCAAAAAGAGGAGGGGAGGGAGCGTGCTTATGGGCTTGTTTGGCCTGGTTCTGTGACTAATGGGTAGGGGACCCACAGATCCACATCCTGGGAAAGGAGAAAGGGAAAGGGGGAGGGGTTGGGAGCTGAGCCTAAAAACAGAACAGTGGCAGTGATCTGATGAGAAAAGTTAATTTACTAAATATGATACTGGAATGCAAGATAGCACAGTATAATGCAATATATAATTGGAATTGAGGCTAATAAATCAAATAAAATGAGAGAGAGAGTGTCCAAATCTGAAGGTGTTACTCTGAACTGAAGGCAAAATGGATGGGGAGCACACCCATACACTGCTAGGCAGTGAGAGAGAGTCCTGTGACTTGCCAGCACCTTTATCTTCCCCTTTGAATGCGAAGTCCTCTGGAATATGTAGTTCTTCTCTTCTGAGAGCTAAGTATTCAGAAAATCTATGGTCAATGGAAGTGAGGCATCAACTCTTTAATTCCCAGTGCTTTACATGGTGTTACGGTGTGGAATACCAATAACAAAAATCATAAAACCATGACAGCAGCAAAAAAAAAATCTGAACTACCATTTGCAAGGCTTACATATTAAGCATGATCTTTGCAGTTCCTTATTGAAAGTATTTGTGTAATGCTATGAAATCCGAAAATTGCATTTTGCAGTAAGTAATGAGATTATTTGGTAACTAACAGATTTGAGCTCATGTTCTTCCATATTGCACTACTGTCTTCAAGTGCAAATGATGGCTTCAGTCATGCACATTTCTCAGCTATAAATTTACATATTTCTTTCAGGTGATACTGACAGGTAAGACTTCTCAATATGTTTTAGTGTGTGCATAAAATTGATGTGAAATGTAAATAACTCCAATAAGCGATTTATTAATGCTTTAAAAGGTGGATTCTGAAGTTTCCTAGTATTTTATGAGTTCCAGTAAAATAAATAAATAAAAATTAGAAATTAGAAATGAGTTAACCTTTCAAGTTAAAATGTGATTTTAGATTATCCCAAATGTGTCTATATGTTCATACATGTATTCATACTATATTTAATATCACTTTCACAAAAGCAGTGTAAAGTACATTCAAACAGCTGAAATTCTATGGAGGTTTTACTAAAATCTTGACATTCCAAAGCTTTTTTGTGTCTTGTTTTAGAATGAAAATTTCTATGTATTTTGAAGTAATTTTGAAGAAATTTCTAAGTATTATGAATGCTGTGTTATATAATGGCTAAGATTAACGGCTGATGTATTGTGTCTGATTCTGTGAAATGCTGGTAAATTACTGTAAAAATCTTTGTATTCAAATTTTCTTCTTTCTTTGAGGAATGTAAATGTTTTTGGACCTCATTCTGAAATGTCAGCAGTATTAAAAGGATGATGTTCTTTGAGGCAGAGGCCAGCATGAATCTCTAGAACTTAATTATGCTGACTGATTTCAATCTGGAGTTTGAGCTTTCTGCTGATCCTCTACTCTGGGTGAATTATATCTGAAAACATGCAATCAGACAAACCATTCTGTGATCACTGGAGTGATTTCCTACTGCAGAGAGGAATGGGAGTGAAGGCTGGTCATTTTTTCTTCTTAAAAAAATAGCAACATTATCAGCATTAGCATTTCCAAAGCTTGTCTGTTACCTTTTTCAGAAAGTGATAGAACTGTTTTATCCTTTTGCAATTTTTAAACAGAATTCTGCATCCTATTAGAATGGGATTTCACAGGGATTTGGGAAATTATTAGACTGTCAATTGTTTCCAAGAAAAATATTGAATATAGTCACACGATAGCATATCCAGGAAAGGCAAATGACAGTGCAAGGAAGGCAGGGAATAGACTTGACATGCCTGAGAGTAGTGTTTATCTATTTCAGATATCATTCTCATCTGAGTAGTCTTGATTAAGTGGAAAGCTTGTATTTCCACTTTCGGCTATTTGTTGAGCTGGATTAAAGGCCAAAATTTGATTTCTTTAGATATATGCCTGTCTCTCTATGCTAGAATTTCCAGAGCAATTCAGAATAAAATTATCAGAACAGGTTAATGCCTTTGAGCGTAAAGGGGAAGAGGAATTTGAATTAATCTGAGCAGATCAGTATATCCTTAAAACAGAAGTGCGTGGATTGTAATATATTTTTTCCTGTGCGTTAGTAAACAGAAATGTGCTTAAAATAAGGCAAAGAACAAATGTTCATCTAAAGTTTTAAGTTAAAAATAACATTAAAGTACAAGATTCAGCACTTCAATACTCAGACATCTAAAAAGATCTGTCAGGAGGAGAAACTTTCTTCAGAAGGGTATGATTTTTTTCTAGTTAAACTTTTTGAAAGAGAAAACAGAATTATAATGATAGTGAATGCTTAATCTAAAGAGCTGAAACATCATGTCTAAAGAAACAGTTGGGTTGCATGTTTCAGTAGTCAGTGTAATCAGTCTAGAGAGTCAATAAAACCAATCCTCACTAGCTTTTTTTTAAATGCAGTCAGTGTACTAACAATAACAATCTACCTCTGGTCCGTATGTGACAATCTGAAAAGAAGATCTTAAAGAGAAATAATTCCAGAGAATGTGTGACAGTTGTTTTTTGTTGTTTCCTACAGAAAAGTTTTCCACTTGTAAATCTTTTTTTTTTTTTTTTTTTGGACATCATAGGAGTTCTTTTTTGTTTTGATTTTGTTTTATACATGTTCAATATTCATTTTCCGACAAATATATATACATATATAAGCATATATGAAAGAACAGCTTATTTGAAAGAAGAACTAAGATCCTTGTTTTCAGATAATACAAGTTACCAATAACAAATTTTAAAAAGATAGTGGCAATCTACATCATAACTAATCTATTCTATGTACTGAAAAGAGCAAGCTAGCAGTTTTCATTGTCTACCTTAGTTTTAAATCTAACAGCAAAAGAATATTTTAGAGATGTAAACACAGGAGCTAGACATTAAAATGCACTGGCAGTTTGGGAAAGAAAGCTAACTTATTTCATTACCTTTTCTTACAATCCTTCCCTTATATATAATTTCTAATGGTGGTATGGGAGATGAAAATTAGATGGATCTTTGATCTGACCTTGTCTAGATGTTATATGTAGATGAAGCTGTGTTTCTGAATCAGAATATACATTGCTATTCCTTCTTTCCTCGTAAAATCTTGTGAATAACTGTAATCTTTTCTGTAGTACGTCAGCTCAAATTTATTTTTTTTTTCCACAATGTATATTCCATATGCATATTTATTCTTTCAAAAAACCTTTTAGTTGATCTTTTTTTTTTTTTTTTTCTTTTTGAAGATCATCTCTTATAATTGATAATTTTTAAGGTTAATGGTCTTTATTCATTAAAAAAAAAAAAAACCTTTAAAATATTTTTCACATCAGTCAGCAGAAGACCAGAAGAAATTGTCTTCTTAGTCTTTATAAGCCATTCTTGATTATAATATAAAGCATTTCTTTTAATACATTATTTGCTTCAGTATCTTCATTAACTTTTCAATGCCTAAATGTATTATAGATCAACATGAGCACTATAACATCTGTAATTTATTACACATCATTACTTAAAACAATATTTTATTAAAATTACATAACTATCTACTTCAAAAGAAAAAGTATTCTTTTGAAACTATATCAATGTTTTCTTAAACAACATGTAATTGAACAACATCCTATATCCACACATACTTGAAAAGGTACGTTTGCAAAATAGTTTTTTTTTTTTTTTTAATTCACTAAGTAAGTCTACAAAATAACTGTGAAGCAAACAAACAAAAAAAACCTGCTGAACAATTTTCTTTCTTTAAGAGTGGTTAGGGCACTAAGGAAATCTTTAAAAATAGTACCTTTAATGCTATGGCCAGATTACCAAATGTTACAGCTTTTTTTTGTGTTAGAACTCTTTTATTTCTTATTAGGTGTTTCTTTACTGCAACAGAGAATCATAGAATCATAGAATGGCTTGCACTGATGCCATGGTTTCGTGATTTTTGGTTTATCGGTATTCCACACCATAACATCATGTAGTGCACTGGGAGTTAAAGAGTTAATGTTCCAGTTCCAGGCACCTGTCCGGAAGAGAAGAACAACTACATACCCCGGAAGACTTTGTTTCAAAGAGGAGATATAACCCTGTCAAGGTCATGAGATCTTCTCTTTTTCACCTCTCCTCTCTGCTGCTCGTCCCAACCGCATGCATCGCCTCAGCCCTAGTGTAAGGCCTACAGCTTTCAGATAACTCTCTCATTATATTTGATTTATTAGCTTCAATTCTAATTATTATATAATATATATCTATTATAGTGTGTTATCTTGCATTACAACACCATATTTAGTAAAGTAGTTTGTTTCTCCTCAGATCGTTGCAGCCATTTTTAATTATTTGGGATCCCCAGTTTCCCTTTTCCAGAGGTGCAGATCTGCAGATCACTCTGCCCCACTAGTCACAGAACTGGGCCAAACCAGCCTGCAAACCATTGACAGTTGGTATGGACCTCAAGGATCATAAAGTTTCAACTCCCCTGCCATAGGCAGGGCTGCCAGCTGCTAGATCAAAATTCTAGATCAGATTGCCCAAGGCCCCATCAACCTGGCTTTGAACGTCTCCAGGGACAGGGCATCCACAGCTTCTCTGGGCAACTTGTTCCCTACCACTCTCATCTTGATGAGAGGATTGAACACACCCTCAGTAAGTTTGCAGAAAACACCAAGTTGGTAAGGAGTGCTGATCTGCCAGAGGGGAGAAAGGCATTACAGAGGGACCTGAATAGACTGTATTGATGGGCCAAGGTAAACTGTATGAGTTTCAATAGGGCCAAATGTTGGGTCCTGCATTTTGGTCACAACTACCCCACACAACCCTGCAGACTTGGGGAGGAGTGGCTGGAAAGCGGCCTGACAGAAAGGGACGTTGGTGTACTGATGGACAGTTGGCTGAATATGAGCCAGCAGTGTGCCCAGGTAGCCAAGAAGGCCAATGGTTTGTGTCAGGAATGGTGCGGTGAGCAGGACTAGGGAAGTAATCCTGCCCTTGTACTCAGCACTGGTGAGGCCTCACCTTGAGTACTGTGTTCAGTTTGGGGCACCTCAATACAGAAAGGACACTGAGGTGCTAGAGCAGGTCCAAAGAAGGGCCGCAAGGCTTGTGAAGGGCTTGGAGAATATGCCCTATGAGGAGAGACCAAAGGAACTGGGGCTGTTCAGCCTGGGAAAGAGGAGACTGAGAGGAAACCTTATTGTTCTCTTCAAATACCTGAAAGGTGATTGCAGTGAGAGCAGGGTTGTTCTCACTGGTGACAGGTGACAGGTTGAGTGGAAATGGCCTCAAGTTGTGCCAGCGTAAGCTTAGGTTGGATATCAGGAAACACTTCTTTAAGAAAGGGGGTTAAGTACTAGCATAGGCTCCACAGGGATGTGGTTGAGTCACCATGACTAAATGTGTTTAGAAACTGTTTGGATGTGGTGCTCAGGGATATGATTTAGCGGAGGGTTATTAGAGTTAGGGTAGTATGGTTAGGTTGTGGTTGGACTTGATGATCTTTGAGGTCTTTTCCAACCTGAGCAATTCTATTATTCTATGTTAAAGAGTACCAGACAAAAGATGAATCTACGTGGAACATTGCTTGTTATGAGCCTCCAGATGGACATAGAGCCATGAACCACAACCCTCTGGCTTTGTCATACCAATCAATTTCTTATCTTCGAAATATTCACCTTTGTAATCAATTTCTCTCGAATTTAGAGATAAGGGGGACCACGTGAAAAGCCTTGCAGAAGTCCAGGTAGGTGACATCAGTTGCTTCCCCAGTTCAGTTCTCATCAGTTACCATTACAGAACAGAACAAGGAACAAAGACAGCATGAGATAAAAGTTGTACAGAAGTACTTCAGAAGGTTTTGAAGGAAAAAGTGGATTTCCTATTGCTTCATTTTGCTTACATTGTCACTGGATTCTTCTGCATCTTGCTCTCATTTTTCCTGTTTTTCATCCTGTGTAATCTGTGTGTATTAATATCTGAAAGAAAAAGGTGGCCAAAAGAATGGCTTGTATACTGCTCTGGCAGCACCTATAGTTTAAAGTACTTGGAGTGCAAAGAACCATTTCCCTGGAAATGTTTACTAGAGACCAAGACTGAAGACTCAGACTGGCTCTGTAGAGTGGATTGCACAGCTAATCTGAACTTTGTTCTTCTCACAGATTTTTACTGGGATGTTATTTTTCTGGCTCATTGATTTTCTCATGTGGAGTACAGATGGGTTTTTCTTCCTCACCTTTCTCATAAAAGTATAAGTAGGGCAGCTAAAAGTTTAGTGAATAGAGATATGGACAGAATTCCTTCTTGGGATTCAATGATATCCAAGTGCATATCTCTACCTTCTTCTAACAGCAGAGTTAAAGTAAACTCCTATATTTTGGAAAGCAGGGGGTCTGTATTATACAATGTTGATAACACTATCTTCTGTGAGAAGACTTGACCTTGTGGTTTTTAATGGCAAAATAGGTCAGCACTAATCAACATGTACAGTAATTTGTATGAAAATAGAATATTTAAAATTAGCATTCAGCTGCTCACCCACTTTCTTTCTATATTTTCCCTAACATGAAACCAAATAAATAAATTAATAATTTTTTCATACTGACACATAATGATAGCTACACAGAAGCTATTATTTGTTTTGATAATATGCTAATATCTTATTAGACTAAATTTGTCTTCACATAAGTATGTTAGCATAACTTTAATTATTTCTTTCTCTACTACTCAACAGTGCATTTGAGTGGAAGATGCATCACTAAATACTTACAGAAAATATATTTCATTCTTTTTGGAAAAAGCAGGGATAGTGTTCAGGCAGTTTTCTTTTTCCCTGTTCTTCATCAGTATTTTCTACCATGAATTCTAATATGGCTGTGTTCACAGCAGTTAGCAGGATGGTCCTAGAACTCTCAACAATGTAACTTTTATCATGCTGGATAGTAATATTAATTCCCTGTTCACCAGAGAAAAAGATCATCTTTTACTTAAGCAAGACTTTTATGCATTAACATCTTCGTTCCCAGAGGGAAGGGTCATGGAGCAAATCGCCTTGAGTGTGAACACATGGTATGTGATTGCACAACCAGGGGTCAGGCTTAGCTAGCACTGGTATGTGAAAGGCAAGTCCTGCTTGACCAACCTGATCTTCTCTGACTAGCTGACCCACCTAGGGATGGGGGAAAGGCTATGGACTTTAGTAAGGCCTTTGACTCTGCCTCCCACAGTAGAATGTATAAGCTGGCAGCCTATGGCTTGGATGGGTATGCACTTCACAGGGAAAAAACACCTGGACAGCTGGGCCCAGAGAGCAGTGATGAATGGAGTTAAATCTGCCTGGCAACTGGTCACAAGTGGTGCTCCTTAGGGGCAGTATTTGGGCCAGCCCTGTTCAGTACTTTTATTGATAATCTGTAAGAGTGGATTGAGTGCACTCCCAGTAAGTTTGCAGTTGAAACCAAATTGTTGGAAGGCCCTACAGAGGCATCTGGACAGGCTGGATCAGTGGGTTGAGACCATCTGCATGAGCTTTAACAAGATTTAGTGCTGGGTCCTAACCTTTGTCCAAAACAACCTGATATGTGTCTGCAGGCTTGGGGCAGAATGACTGGAACGTTGTGTGGAAAAAAAGAATCTGGAGATGTTAGCTGACAGAGAGTTCTTCTCCTAGGTAATCAGTGGTAGGATGAAATGGAATGGCTTTAAGTTGTGCCAGAGAAGGCTCAGGTTGGGTATTATAAAAAAATGAAAGCATGGTTAAATATTGGAATATGCTGTCGAGGGAAGTGATGCAGTCACTGTCCCCAGAGGTGTTCAAGAAAAGAGATGTGGTACTAAAGGACATGGTTAAGTGGTTGTGGACTTGTGGTTGTG
This sequence comes from Chrysolophus pictus, assembly GCA_037305975.1. Classification (NCBI taxonomy): domain Eukaryota; kingdom Metazoa; phylum Chordata; class Aves; order Galliformes; family Phasianidae; genus Chrysolophus; species Chrysolophus pictus. The sequence goes on from CM074577.1 coordinate 1,641,449, forward strand.
GTTGTGGTGTTGATGGCTTGACAGGTGGACTAGATGATCTTAAGGTCTTTTCCAAGCTTAATGATTCTATGATGCTGAGACTGATACTGCAAGATCTTTTATCATATTAAATCCAGTTGGCCTTGTGTATATAGTAATGTTATGTAAAGCATTCTCTTAGCATCGTGTTTTCTTGACTGACTGTAGACATTTCAAATAAGAAAAGTTGTGTGTAAAACCAGAATTATTTTATAAAGTAAGGCATGAAATAGTCAAAACCTGATGATACTTCGATGACTAGGGAGACAACTCTACTAACTCAATGTATATAATATGATTATTTTTGCTATTAGTGCAATAAGCCATTTTTTTATATTTTTCTTCATAGTCACTCTTCATTTAGATCCTCTAAGAAGTCAAGTGATCAAAGAACCTTCTGCTTGTTCTTGGATGATATGAACTGATAGCAAATTCTTTCAAACTGTTCTCAAGCCATTTAAAAATATCCATTTAAAAAAAAAATGTAGTGTGCCTTCCAGTGCTTTTCTTTTTATTACTAATGGATGGCATTTAGTGTCTAATAAACAATTCATAGTTTTGCATGTTCCCTTGACAGAGCACATCTGATACAGGAATTCTTACAGAATCATATGCTTACAAATCAATTTTTATAGCAGGGGCTGAATCTATACAAATAAAAATGATCAAGAATGAAATAGCAATGTTACTTGACCACACTCCATCTCACTGAAACTGCCTAAGTCCAGAAAATAATCAGATGAATTTTTAATTCGCCAGCTGCAAAATTTATTCTTTTTTTTTTTTTTTCCCCCTTTGGAGAATTTACTACCACATGGTCTATTCTGGAGAGTGATGTAAAATCCAGATGGAAATCTAAACAGCATATGCCATTTAATACACGAGCTTGTATACAATAAGATGACATATAGTACGCCAAATTTAAAGCACTTAATGTGATTTAGTTGCATATGACTGAGACTTTATTAGCCTTGAAGTCTCAAATGAAATATCCACAGAGTATGTATCTGCAGTTCAGTATGAATAAGGTGTTCTTGCTTCAAAAAAATCTTTCAATCCTGTTTTGTATTTGACAAATTGAGAATGAAATATTAAAATATTTGCTCTATGTAGATATTTATATATCTGCTAAAATTGCAAAAGTATGATGTCTGTTACAAATTAATTATCTCTGCTGTGGCAACACCTACCCAATAGAAAATAGGATAAGATACTGGATAAACTAACACTTGGCAAATAATAATTATTTGACATCTTCATTTTAGGATGAGTTGGTTGGTAAGCTAGTGATAGAAAAGTATGCACCTTTTCACAAATTTCTTGAGCTATCTCTGTAGATTTAATATGTAACTTATTTGTATGCACAGTGAAAGTGCCTGGTGTTGTGAAGTGTAACTAGATTACATATACATTTTTTTAACATACATTTAACTCTTAAGCAATAAAGAAACACTGCTCCGAATGTATTGCCTTCATTTTTGTTATGGTGGCCCAGAAGTTCAGTTAGTGGTATAACAATAGAGGTGAACTTTCCGTTTAATTTTGCTGTTATGTGACAGATAGCAGTGGAGAGGCAGTCTGACAAAATGGTGTCTGACATGGAAGTACATATGAAACAAAGATATGTAATTGAATTCCTTCATGCAGAAAAAATTGCACTTACTGACATTCTTTGACACTTGCTGAATGTTTACAGAGACCAAAGAGTGGAGGCTGTGAATTCCCTCTCCTTGGAAACATTCAAAGAATGCTGGATGGGGCTTTGAGCAGCCTTGTCTAGATGGAGGTTGTTCGTGACTACAGCAGGGGGGTTGGAACTACATGGTCTTAAGGGTCCCTTCCAACCCAAACCATTCTCTGATTCTGTGATTCTCAGTGCAGTGAGACAGCAGGTGATGTATTTCAGCAGTGGCAAAAGCAATGTGAAAAATAAGTTCTGTTCTGGAAGGCCAAGCAGATATTTATGAGCATAGCATGCAGGCTCTCATTCACTGCTGGCAAAAATGCATAGATAATGGTGGTGGCTATGTTTAAAAGTAATGTTTGTCAGCTGAGAACTTGGTCTATGAAATAGTGTTCTTCTGTTCTTTGTATCTGTTGTATTTTCCATGGAAACAGATTGGATGAGTTACTTCCAGAGCAACCTGCGTGATTAGAATAGCACTACTTATGGAAGCGGGAGCAAATATTTTTCCAGTAATAATAATGAGAATTATCTTGCTGAAAGTCCTTCATTATAGTATCTTTGTAATAATTTACTTATATGATAAACTAAAACTTCAACTAAGAAAAGAAAAAAAAAAAGCAACACAAAACACTCATTTCTGTACATTATTTATTGTCCACCTAATATTTCATCTATTCACATAGATATATGATATTACTTACCAATCTGAACAGATAAAACGAGTATGATTCTTCGACTTACTTGCCATTACTCGGCATTATTTACCAAATAATGAAGAGAGTGTAAGCAGACTTTGATATTAATGGTCAGTATTTATGCTTTCATGAACATTGATGCCTACATTTCTCATGTCCTATGTCCATGTGGCATGGATGAGTCATTTCCCAGTTTGTTAGCTAGAGGTGAATGTCCATTTCCTTAGTTCTGAGTGAGCCTGTTGTGATCAGTGATATAGTTGCATGTTTTTTTGTGGGTTTTTTTCTTATCTGCTCTATGCATCTTCTCCTGGAAAATCTTCCAAAACTTTGTAAGTCTTTTCTGTACTTGAAATTCTATTCTATTTTATTTTATTTTTTTCCTACAAAGTTACAAGATAAACTTGTTGGGTTTGTTTGTATGTTTGTTTTTGACGGATTTTTTTTTTTTTTTTTCACAGTATGATTAAGGATAATCTTAGTTAAAAACTACTAGCAAAAATTTCATTTGTGTGTTCTACAAATCAGTGGTTGATGGTTCAGGATTAAATCCTAGAGAATTTTCAGGAAATGTACTTTATTATGAATGAAGTAAAGCGTGGTGTTTTTCTTTTAAATTCATAATAAAATAGCATATTAAAGAAAAAAAATAAAGTTATTTACAAAACCAAATCATTTTATAATCCACTGTATTATTAGTGGCTATACCAGCTACTTTTTATGTTGATTAAAAATAAATTTCAAAAGATAGATGGAATTGAATAACCTTTTGTTTCAACAAACTCTTTTATCCATAAATCCCCAAGAATACAAAAGAATGATCCTTAAATAGAAATCTGTATTTCTGGAAAGTAAACCAAAGGAAGAAATAGTAAGGAAGAATAATATCAGTGATTTTGCATAATGTGTATAATGTGAATAATATTTATTTATTTATTTCCTGAAGGACAATTTGGCAATGTGAATGCACTCAGGAAATAAAGGTAAAGAACATAAATATTAGCTACTAACTGAAACTGAAGAAAACTGAGAAAAGTTTACTCATCACAAATCACTATTCCAAGTATATTAAATTACAAGAGAGATTTAGTTAGCAGACATGGTTAAACAGTGGTGGCTCTTAAGTTATGCGCTATTCTTTCCTTTCCCTCAAGGAACTTCCTTGATGCTTAGATCATTGTAATTTTCTTTAGTAGACTTGCTTTTTCACATGAGGAGTTGAGCAATTCTCACTGATCACATTGTGAGAGCTCTTATCAAGTGAATTTAAAAAAAAAAAAATCCCTGAATGTTTGGACTTTTTTACTCCCAAAGAAAGCTGTCATGATGAAATATGATGAACATACATATATCTATATCTGTATATTCTGTGAATGAATTTGAGGATTTTCCATAAGTGTAACACATGATTTCCCCCAAGAAGATATACATCTAAAAAGTGGTGATGAAGTGATCTTGTACAAGAGAGTTCAGCTAAAATGTAGGTACTATTGGCATCAGACTCTAGAGTCAACGAAGTTTAAGGCAGGAACATAAACTGTACTTAAGCAAGAAAAGCCCTTACAGTGTATGAAAGGTTTGCAGGTCATTGACAATAAAGTACATATGGGGTGGTGGTGTCAATACAGTACCATAGCCTTCCCTCTTTAAAAAGAAATGTGGATCTTGATGTGATTTTTGTTCTTTTTTAATAAAATGGAGAAAAATTCTAGAAATTGTGTGAAGTTTTATTTCAGCTGGTTTCAAATGACAATGCCATTGCAGGTCCATACTGAATTGAGAAAAGTATTGTGCTTTACCTTCTTTTTTCAAGAAACAAAGGAAGTGGATGTTAACACTATAACTAAACTTTTTTTTTTTTTTTTTAACAGTTTTGTTACAAATAATTTCAAAAGCCTATGCAGATTAAGTAACAAATAAATTTTGTTACTTATAAGTAACAAATAAGAAAAAAGTCTAAGTGTCTTGGAATTGTGCAGTGTCTGATGCACGGACTCAGATGTGAACGTAGTGTGTTATTGAATATGCATAATGAAAAAAGGAAGAGTACAGTGAGAGACGTAATGTAAAACTCGCTTGAGCTGTGCAAACAAAGCAGGGTTGTTAACTTCCTTGAGAAAAGATCCTTCAATCCGCTGAATGATACCTTCTGTCCTGCAGAATGATGCGGGCACGCGCCAAACAATCTCTCCACAGTTCAGTCTGGTGGCGCTGCCGGGCCGGGCTCTCTCAACCTCGGCTTGATTTGCCCCACGCAGTGGGCTCCATTTGCAGCGTCTGATGCACGGATTCAGATGTGAATGATCCAAATTGTTTATTACAAGTTCTCACATCACTTATGTATCTTCACAAGTTTTCTTTTTTTAGCTTTCTCATCCACACCTACAACTTTCCCATCCACCTTTACATGTCAACAGAGCATTCTACAAAACACTCTTCAACCGTTCATGCAGGCGCTTATCCAGTCAGAGCTGTGAGACGTTCTTTCTTCTTCTAGAGGTGTCCTTGGTTCTCATGCTGTTTATCTTGCTCCACAGCTTCTACTCTGAACAGTTTTTCTTCTATTCCCACAGAATTGTATTTTTTTTTTTTTTAATATAGTCAAACCTTAACATATTGCTTATTTAACTAAGCAGATCCCCTTAGCACGTGGGTTATGGGATGTAATGAATCACACTGTTACTATAGCCAAAAAATATGAAATAAGACCTTACAAATCTGTCTCATTAATCTGAAACTTCTGCATATGCATTCACTTTGCTTGCAGAAATTGTTAATCAAAAATAAGAAAGACTGCTGATAACTTGTTTTTCATTAAAAAAAAGACGTAATTCCAAATGAAATGTATTTCCTGTGTTAGTGATAATGAACAGATTAACCGCTTTGTATCTTTCTAAATGTAAACGTGATTGTGGCCTAAAAACACATAAGAACATCTGTAAATGCATGAACTTATACCAGTCTACATGTTTGTAAGGAAGGCAAATATCAAGCAGGCTGAAGAAAACAAGGATCTTAGTGAAGAATGGATTCCCTTTATCTTTTGGTATTTCTGAATTCAAGCATGCTTAATCATTTTTTATGTAAACTACACTTGAAATAGCTAAAAGAGAACCTATGTTGTCAGAAAAGAATATGAATGAAACAGTTGGTGAATAGATTCCTTACAGATGTATGAAGTTATGAAAGAGAAAAAAAAAAAAAGAGCTGGCTAAGGGATTTCTGCTTCGTTCATGTTTATTGATTTGTATCTCTGACTTGGTTCTGCATTGGTGTAACTCAGGTAGAGTTAATACAAAAAAAAGAGTAAAATGGAATTGTTATTTTCATTTGTGTACACCAGCGTGGGTACTTTCAAATTCAACAAAGCAGAATTTGACTGTAGACTATTGCTTGATAAGTGCATGAAATATGGAAATGAAATTCATTTTAAATTAGAAGTATATCCTCCAATTACACTGATGAAACTGAGAAAGTAACACATTGATTTACATGCTTTATGTTGGAAGACATTCCTCCTGAGCCAAAAGTACAGTATCCAAAAGCAATAATCAGTAAGTTTTCTTACTGAATATAAGTAGTATGTTATTTAAAAATATTTTTTATGGTGTAAAAGGATAAAATATTTAAAGTTCTGTTTAAAAAAAAGATTGTGCAGTACTTCAAAAACAGGTTAATCTCTGGGTTAATTTAACAAAACGGTCTTGTTTTTCCACAGAAATTGCTGATAGTAACTTTTCCCAAAATATCATTTAAGTTTTTTGAAATGAATTGAGCAAATCATTTCTAGTTTTTCAGACTTAAATGAAATATATCCTTGAAGTTCTTGGTCTAATTATTTACACTTGAAATGATTTTTTTTTTTTCCCTGCCATAAAGATGAATAAATAGAAAAATGAAATAAAAAGGACTATAGGTGTTGGTCAGGGTTCTTTTTGTCTGCGAAGTTTTCTATGATCACTGAAACAAACAAACAAACAAACAACAAACAAACAAACAAAAAGCCCCATGTATCTATTACACAAATGGCAAAATAAAAGCAAAAGCAAAAACAGTCATACTACAGAGATTTCTTCAATAATTAAGACCTTAATTAAGGAGAAGCAAGTTTAATAATAGTTTTGAAAAGAATGTTTTCTTTCCTCCAAGTCTGCCATTATCTTTTAACTGACACTCGCTTATGCTACTTGTCTTTCTAAATTTTTTGTTTCAGTAAGACAAATAACAACAAAGATGATTATTGAATGACCTGAAGAATGAGTTTTAGATGAATATTTCAGGAATAATATCTTTCTGAATTCTTGATTTCAAGAGATTATTGTGAGAAAATAGTAATAATGTAAAAGCTTACAACGATAATAATAATACAATATAATAAAACAAAATTATCCCCATGCAAATGACAAGATAGTTGTTTCAGATTAAAATTATTAAGATTATATCTCTGAATATACCTCTGATTATATCTCTGGCTTCCTTAGAATGCCACTTAGGAGACCCAAACTGCTGTATAAATGACCAAGAAAATGAAGTTTCAATAATGTGTGGAATAAAGAAATAAATGAGGGGTTTTTTTTGTTTGTTTGTTTGTTTTTGTGATTGTTTTCTGTAGCTTTTAATAACAGAAAAATGTAGGTATCGCCAAAATAAATGCTTCTTTACAGAGAATTTACTCATTTTTTCCCTAATTCTTTAAATAACATTACATACCATGTTTTGAAATTGGAGAATCACACTTGAGAGCCCTTTCTTGGTAGGAGCTTAATTAAGTTGGTGCAGTAATTGGAGAGTGCTCCTGCAACATTGTACTTCGAAGGGGATTAGCTTGTGGTTGCACCGTACTGTTTTACTACATATTTCTAGCTGCCAGACTTTATTAAAAGATGCTGAAATCCAATTAAATCCAGCCTTTCACAAATTACCTAAGCACACTGTTGTTACAGCTCCCACAAATATATGACTTAATTGCATATGGGAGAATATGGGGCATTAACAACATCTTCAATTATATTAATTTGTAATGTATTAATTGAGCAAGCCGAACAGTGGATTACAACGGGCTGAAATTAGTCTGTACTATTTGCATTTCTTTGTGGAACATTTTGAAGACTCTGAGAGTAAAATGACAGAAAAATATGTATAAATAATAAAACAAGCCCAAATTGACTTTTTTTTTTTCTACATAGTTTTTAATGTACTTTTTGCTGGACAATGCTAACCAATAGTTAATTCTAAAAATTAAGTTCTTGTGTGTGTAGCTCTGATCATCTGTTCTCTGTCAGCATCATGTTTTCCTCTTCAAGACAAGAAGAAACAGGGAAAAAAGGACTGACTGTCTCACGCATGCATATTCATCTGGAATAGTTCAATAGATACATTTTATCTGGAAATCTGAAATTTGAGTGAACATAGAGGAAAATCAAAATCAGGTCTACCATCCCCATTAAAGAGAAAAGCTAGAAACTAATGTTGTATGATCAACTCGTTTATGTTATTTTATATTTAGTTCAGCTTTTCCATACCTTTGAAAATAAGTGTCCATTGCAAAACAGGACAGAAGGTTACACTGCTGCCATTGTCCTTAGCCTTAGAGTTGTATATTTATTTGGGATGTAAAAAAAATATGGATTTTAAAATCTATGCTTGCCTGCTTTAGGAATGCTCAAAACTCTGCTTCAATTTATCTTAAGAGACAAATGAATCATCTACAGGAAATTCACACATGGAAAACTTCTGTTGAAGTCGCATTTTAAAAATGCATGTATATTACTTCAAGGAAGGATGAAATTTTTCTCTCAATTTTTGTGATTGAAATTATAAGTATGTAAAATAAATCTTTCACTTCTCTTCTCCCTCTTCCTTTAGCCCTAAAGAACTCTGATACATAAGCATTTAAAAAAGATTTAAGTTCATTTTCTGCTACAGTTACCAGTGTAAGTCATCTTTGGAAAGATATGCAGAATAATATTTTATAAATATTGACTTGATTAACTTGATTATTGATAAACCTCATCAAAAATAGCTCAGTAAATCACAGGCCACTCCACAGAAAAAAAACAAAAACAAAAACAAAAACAAAATGCTAATAAAGATAGTACCACAGGATTATTGACTAAAACTGATATAGTAATCCCCAACAACAAAATAAAATAGCTTAAAATCTTTGCTACCTGGAATGCCTAGATCATTCTTAACTCTTAGAAAGTGCATATAGAATTTCCTCTTCTGTAATCACAGTTTGTAGGCAGAGATATTCCTCCTGATGAGAAATGCAACATTGCATTCGTCTTCAAAATTAGATTGTCTCTTATTTTTATTGAGGCAACAATCCAACTGGATATGTTTTACTTAAGCTTTAATAAAGTATCAGTAATTAAAATTGATTCAATAATATCTTTGTGGCCAGAGGCTGAAGAGCCTGACATCCTAGAATTTGGCTTAATAGTGATCATCTGATTTTTATTTGAACACTTGCTGCTGAGAGTTCTACAGTTTTACCTACATTCACTGGCAAGATATTCTGGACGGCAATATTACTCCAGATTTAGTTCAACAGTAAATTATATTCAGTTAAACAGTAGCTATTAGTACCTCACAAGTTTACCTAGTATTAGTGGGGAAAGTAAGTCATATCTGTGCTTTTTTGGTTTCCTTAGCTTTTGGCAAATTCATCTTCCTTCCAATTTACTTATAAGAAATAAAAGATAAAAACAAACCTCTTCCCCAGATTACTTGGCTTTGACTTCTGGACCAGTTTATTAATAAGGAAATCTATTTTGTTCAATGTACAAGGCTGAGAGGAAGAAAGGATCAAGGTTATTTATGGTTCTGAAGATTAGTAGACATATATCTAAACTTACATGTCTCTTATCTTTAAACTGCACAAAGTAGTTTTGTATTTCAAATGGTTTTGTAAACATGCAGAAACTGAAAATTCTTCAAAAAACTATGATAGAAATAATTATTTCAAGATCACTTGAATCTCATACACTTGAAAGGTCCAGCATCTCGATCCAATTATTGGAGATATTTCAACATATATATACATGGAGGAAAATTCAGGCAGCAAGCAAGGCCAAATGTGTTTTATTACAAATTCTAAGCAACTAAGGAATGTGGGGAAGATGGGGAAGTTAGCAATAGTAAAGAGAGAATTCCCAGTGAATGGTTTACAAAACAGGGATAGTCACCACCAGGGATCCAGCAATGTCTTGTTGGTCCATAGGGAGGCAGCAGGGAGTTAATCAGTGATGTCTTGTTGAGCTGCATGGCTGTATTTCATTGTGGGGGGGGGAAGAATGGGGGGGAATTTCGGGGGAGGGAGGAAGGGAGTGGTTCCTGTTCTTCCTCAGAATTCTTCAGATTTTTATTCATTCCATAGTGTTCTCTTGCAGACAGGGGCTGCGTCTGTTTACCAGGGGCATTTATGTATGTTTTGTCAGGGGCAATGGAAGTTGTCAAAGGTACTTCTGTTTTGTCCATTGGGGGCAACAGCATGTCCATAGTGCATACCCCTTGAATTGGGTAATTAGCCATTGATCACATGATTGTCACATGGTGAGCTGCTAGATATGCACACTGACTGCATGGTGGTCCTCTCCTTCGAGATGACCCCCATAAGTCAGCTTGAATGCCCAAAGGAAGCAACAGCCGAAAAGGTTTTTCCTGGTCTTTCAGACATGTATGTTTCTCTTACTGTTGTGCTCATGGTCACCATTAACTACAAAAGATTGTTGAGCAGGTTATGTCTTGGATGGGTGCTGCTCAACAAGCTTTAAGCCAAAAATTGTTCTAGCTTCTTATATCCAGTATCAAGAATTGACATTCTACTCTTTCTTTTTTACATTAAGGATCAGGTTATAAAAAATTATACATATTTTGTCTGTATTCCTTTCAACGTTTCATCGCCAATGAATTATTCCTTTTCCATGAGATCTTGTATGTGTTACCTACATAGATCCCACTCTGATATGCAAAGTGTGAACAGAAAAAAAAAAAAAAAAAGTTGGAAAACCTTATCTAATTTTTTTAAGCAATCAATCAAAACAACACCCACCTCCAGAAACTACTGTAGGTCAAACCATTTTACCACAGTAGAAAAAGAAAAAATGCTGATTTTAGCTATGCTCTCTGCTTCCATGCTGTGAGTCTTTTGTGCATCACATAATGTGGCAGCATACGAATGCTCTCAGTACCTGTGTGCAGTTGCAGGGAAAGAGCCCAGGGTCTAGATGATGAGGTATGAGAGTTGAGAACAAGCCCTGGAACAGCTCCCTGATAGATGGACATTAACACACACAGATGTGCATCTACTGAAGGCACAATTAGGACATTTATAGAATATATACTTAGGTATGTACTTGCTACAGTTTTCTGAGCCTGTGGGATTTAAAAATGTGCTGCAGAAGCTGTTTGTAGGGCTGTTATCTATTGCTTCAGTTCAGGCAAAGCCATCTGATAACTGCAGATATGCTCAGCCTAGCACAGTAAATCGTATCGTATACAGTGAAAAATAGACTAGTAAGTGAAAGCATTCATAGGATTTCTAGTGGGAAAAGATGTCTGCAGTAATAAAGATAGGCCTCAAAATTAAAAAAAAAAAGAAAATGCAGCTGTGAATCTTGAAAAAAATAGAGAGAGGTCCTTTGATTTCTTGTAGAGGTATAGAATAAATATTACAAGCTGAAGAGGCATATTCTTTGTTATACTGATCCTAATCCTTCCAAATTAAGACTTGGAATGGAATCAAGGTGTTGACTGAAAAAGAGTATGTTTTTATTTATTGAAGACAAGACAGCAAGAGAGGAAGAAGAGAAGAAAAGGAGGGAGAGAGAAAAAAAAAGGAACAGAGAGAAAAGGAACTCACCACTGTTGTTCCTGTGATGTCCTAAAGTGTGATCCATCCTCCTTCTTCTTCTTCTAGGGTAGTTGAGGATGTGGTGGGATGTGTGCCACTGGCTGTGGGGTTGGAAATCCTTTTATGCCATACGATGGCCTCTTTCAATTGGACCGGAAGTTATTGCTAGGCAGAGAGCATCCAGTATCATTACTGTCCATATGTCATAGCAGCTGCACTTCTCCCTTTGCATGAAGGTCATGGAGAGTTGTGGTCGGGAGAGTAGGGGAGAGACAAGACTACCTTAAGCAAGACAGCTAACTCTTGGCTTCCTCATTGGGTTTGGCACAACAAGTGTTTATTCTGCAATTTTCAAGAGTGTTATGGTACAGGCTTTTTTTGTTTGTTTGTTGTTGTTTTTTTTTCCTGCAGCCTTCACAGGATTGGTACTGTTTTGTTTTGCTAGTCACAAGTGATCAACAAGTCTATCTCTTAACCAATCAGAAAGAGAGCAAAAATTCACAGTGTTACCGTTCTATATAGTGCTGTCACATTCTGAGACAGAAAGAAATGCCACTTTAACACCATATTCCACCCTGTGTCTCAGACTTTGCTTGATGTTGTGCCCAGTGTCAACACTGTCACTGGTGTCATTCACAGTGGTGATGCATGCTTAGTATCCAGAAGGAGTAAAGAAATAAGAGACAAGCCAATTTATCACACACTTCACTAGACCAATGTCTAGTATTAGAAAGATAAATCCACCACTATTGTTGTTTGGATTTGTATCAGACAGGCTCCCCACCCTGTCAGTCTCATTGACCAGAGGAAGCTGAGAAGCCAGCTATTATCATCTTGTTTGAGTCCATTCATCAATGATTTAAAGTCCTTAATTCTCCCTTCTAGTAGTGGAATTTTCCAGAGATTTTGAAACATTTCCCCTTGAAATCCTTGCATCCATGATTATGGCATAGCAGCAAATAATGAGTTGTGGCATGATTCTGCAATATGGCAGAATCATATATGGATTTGTTCTAATTTTTGGGTTGTAACTTGCAAAGTACTGTTAACTCTTTTGACAGGCACACAGGTCAAAGTTTTTAGCTGGTTGTAGTTACGGACAGTTATTACAGGTACAACTACAAGTGAGGCTATGCATTGCATATTAGTGTTACTGAAGTTATGCTGTGATGGACTGCAATTTACTACTTCAAAACATTCCTCTTCCTCTACTTCATTTCCGAAGTAATGTTTGCCAGTCTAGAAGTGAAAATTACCTGGGTTATCTGTCTGTCTTTTTGTCTCTTTATAACTTCTCTCTCTCCCTCCTTTTTACTTTTTTTTTTCTTTTTTTTCTTTTTTTCAGTATTGTCACTCACACCAGATGTATTCAGTGAACAGTTTGAGATAATTTGATCTGCTTAAGTAATTAGGTGACCACATTATGCGAAGTAGAACTAATTATCTGTCAAAATGCAGTGTATCATTAACAATGATAAGTAGCCACCTGTCTTTTCTGTGTATATTTGACTGGATATGTATCACAGGCAGCATCACTATCGACATGCTGATGGGAACTAGTTCAGGGCACAAATACTGCCATGTGATTACCCATATTGTTTAATCACCAGCATGGTCATAGGCAGTTTGGGTTAAGGCTGTGTAGTATTCCCAACAAGCTGACTGATCTCCACCAAAATATGAGGGTGATGTATTTAGGGTGTGTAGACACCAGCTGTGCTATGCAGTGGCTTCATTGTGAAAGAGTAGTCCCTGTCCAATTTTCTTGACAGTATATGCATGGTCCGAACTCACTATTAAGAGAAGGAGGAATATTCCTCCTGCTTGGAGGAGGACTAATGTTGATATTTTGAGTTGCCTCTCAGTGCAAGAGAAGTAAATATTGTAAGAGAAAAAACATAGGTCCAATGATAAGAATGATGACAGAGTAAACTTGCAGGTGATACTGACATCTGGAGAGACCTAATAGTGGGCTTTCAGTATCTAGAGGGAGGTTATAAGAAAGAAGGAGACAGATTACTTAGCAGTGTGTTTCGTGACAGAACAAGGGGTAATGGTTTCAAACTGAAAGAGGGGAGATTTAGACTGAATATAAGGAAAAAAGGTTTTTGCAGTAAGTTTGGTGAAGCACTGGAACAGGTTACCCAGAGATGCAGTTGATGCCTTGTCCCTAGGATCATCTAGATTAGGCTGGACTGGGCTCAGAGCAACCTAATCTAGCTGCAGATATCCCTGTTCATTGCAGAGAAGTTGGATGAGTTGATCTCTAAAGATCCCTTACAGCTCAAACAATTCTGTGACTCTATTATTCTATGGTTGTAAAAATACATCAGAGAATAGTCGAGCTCTCTTTTGAGGAAAAAAAAAAAAAAAAAGAAAAAAAGGAAGAAGAAAGAAAAAGTGCTATTTGAAACTAAAAGAGAAAATGGATCAAAAGCAATCACTGCAGTGAGACTGCTCAACAGCATGAAAAGTAATACTTTAGTCTAACAATATTAGATTAAAGTACGTTTATTATTTTAAGAAACTCTTAAGTATAGATAAAATTGGAAGAACTTTGGATCTGAATGTTGTAAAAAGCCCATGGAGAATTTCGCATTTTCTAGAGACTTATTCTTTTCCTTTACATTATGGGCATATTGTATGTCCAGTCCAATTTTAAAAGTTTAAAAACTAAAATTAAGTAGTAGTATCTATAAACTACTTAACTAAAAATTTTATAGAGTGAATAAAACAGTAGAGATTCATGCCTATGAAAGATCCCAACTTACATACAACTTGAGAAGATAATAAGGTTTTAAAAATTTAAATCTAAGTAAGAGTTGTAGAATATACTTTGATATCTCATTCTTACATTTTTCTTAAGAAAATAAATTTTTCACTTATTGGTGCGTCATATTAGATGTTACAAAGTAACACTATAATCTATCTGCCATCTTAAACAAGGAATAATGAATTAAGACTTAGATGTTACTGAGTATGAGGGATGCTCTGAAAGTGAATCCTCCTTTTTTATTATGTTGTTCTAAGACATCAGAGGTGGATGTTAGTGGTATGGAAGTAGAGGCTGAACCATCCAGCCAATATTCAATTTAATTTTGATGCCATGTGACAGATGGCAGCAGAGGGACAATTTGACAATATGGCATCTAGCATAGAAGTGCATAACAAGAAAAGGTGTATAACTGAATTCCTCCATGCAGAAAAAAACTGCACCCACTGACATTTATTGACACTTACTGAATGTTCATGGAGACTAAAGAACAGATGTTAGCGCAATGAGGCAAAAGGTGGTGAGTTTCAAGAGTGACAGCAACAATAGTATGTCACCTTCGTTCGTGCAAACATTTACAAAGGCAGCATGCAGAGTCTTGTTCATCACTGGCAAAGATAATGGTGGTGACTATGTTGTAAAATAGTGTTCTGTAGATAAGACCTTGCTCTTTCAAATAGTGTTATTTCTTTTTGTGTATGTTGTATTTTCCATCTGAATAAATAGGAAGTAATACTTTTGGAGCATCCTGTGTTATCATAGAATCATATAAGCATAGAGAAATGGAATGTCCTGAGTTGGAAGGGACCTTGAAGATGATATCATTCCAATCCACTTGGAATCTTGCCATGGCAGAACCCCAAGTGAATACTGGGGCTACAACAGAACTAAGCATGCCTATATTCACTTGCCATACCAGACTAAACTTTGAGGATGAGGATCCTAGGATCCCCTGGCTGACCTTAATTGGTCCATGATGCTCCCAAGTTTATCTGTTCCATGACCTTCCCTGGCACTGAGGTGAGACCGATAGGTGTGGAGCTACCAGGATCATCTTTCCAGCCCGTTTTGAAGATGGGCATCACATTTGCGGGTCATCTTGATTCTTTGATTCTACTTGCATTGAACTGAACACATTTGGCAGCTAGGAAATGAGCATTTTAGTGGGATTATTAGATCAAGTTTTGAATCTCAAACAGCTTCTAATTAATCAAGAACATGAACGTTTAACATGACAGTGTTCTCTATGAAATGAGATGCTGGTACTGCTGCTTACTGTCTGGGAGGGAGTACAAATGGTTTAGACCTCCTGGGAAGAAATCTCTGATTCACTGCAAGGTATATTTGAATTGATGACTGTCATTCATTTTCTGTGATGAAGATCTCACTGAAAATAGAATAGTCTTTCTAAGGCATATTAGAACATTTTATGAAAACTAGTAATTGTACTGAATGCTCTAAGTATGATTGCTTTGGAGAGCTTTGATTGCTTCTTAAAAATTGTAGAAAAAAGGTAATTTATTTTGTTATTTTTGTAAAATATGCTGTTTCTGTAGAATAGAACCTCCACCTGATTTCCAAATTGTAACCTTAAGAACATTCAAACATGAAACAGAACATTGAAAATCCATAGAACAGACTTATATTTCTAGGGACAAACTCTAAGTAATGACCTTGTTTTCAAACTTAATCATAAGAAGACACCATCTGATGTGAGAATGCTTCTCAGAATTCAAAGTTCCTAGGCCAACTAAATTTTGCTGTAGTCTGGTTGAATTATGATGATAAAAGTTTGACGGTGATACAGCATTTTTTTAATATTTCTGAGCTGTTAAGTAGTGTTTAGGAGCAGATTCACAACAATGTAAAAGAAGTGAAGCCAAACAAAATTGGATTTTCAATGACCCTGTTAATTCTAGGCAGGAACTAGTTGTAAGGAGGACGAAGGAGGACAAGTTGTAAGTTAGAACTGCTGTGTTAGGCCATGAGTCAAAACTGCAGATGCCTGAGCACAATGAATCGCTAACTCACTTGCCGGAACTTGAATCATTCATGTTTCTTCTTCCTAATGAATTTCTGTGTGCAAAAGAGACTGTCTCCAAAAGTGCAAATGAAAGTGCAGTGGCTTTAGCTGATTCTTGTAAAACAAGAGCATTGTTTGCAGATACTTGGAGAAGTGCAAAAGACAAACTTGTTTTTCCTCATGGAGAAAACCTAACCTTCACGGGAACATTAATGAAAGTTAATACTGAGCACCAGGTATGAAGCTTTAAAAATGAATGTTCTGCATATTATGTAAAATAACAAACATGTCTGTAGGCAGAGGAAAGTTAATTTGCATATTCGGGTGTTATAAGCAACCTCAGCTGTTTGAGATATTTAACATATTACCAGCAGATAGCAGGTCTATATAAATTTTCTCTTTGTTCTCTGAAACAGCTGTCAGATTAATGGACTTATGGCCTTTCAATATTTGAAAGGAGAGTATAAAACAGGAGGGAGAATGACTGTTTATGAGGGTAGATAGTGATAGGACAAGAGGGAATGGTTTTAAACTGAGACAGGGGAGGTTCCGGTTAGATATTAGGAGGAAGTTTTTCATGCAGAGGGTGGTGAAGCACTGGGAAGTTTGCCCAGGCAGGTTTTGGATGCCCCATCCTTGGAAGCATTCAATGTGAGGCTGCATGTGTCTCTGGGAAGCCTGGTCTAGTGGCTGGTGACACTGCACATAGCAGGGTAGTTGAAACTAGATGATCGTTATAGTCCTTTTCAACTCAGGCTATTCTATGATTCTATGATTCTATGATTTTGGTGGGTGTTCATCCTAGGCCTTAATCTCACAATAACTCAAGATGCAAATAGTTTGAAATACTAAAATGCTGTAATTTTCATTAAGTTATGATTTAGTGAAATAAATATCTCTAAGAGATATCTAAGATATGGGTGATAGCAGTTTTTACTCAAGTCTGTGAGGAAATTAGTTTTTTCAGCCAAGTATAAATGAAAGAGGAATGTCACAGAAATGGCGCGGGTAAAGAATACAACTTATGACAGCATAAGAATTTAGTTCGAATATCTCTTCCTCTTTACATTTCCATCAATGTTAATTTACACGTTTATTTTACATCCACGATTTCTTCCTTCTCGTTAAAATTCAAGTTTTCAATAATTGTGGTCTTTCACAAAGTAGATATTTATTTTCTGTCTTTGGGATTTTGTGCCTAACTCCTATTTTTGACCAATTCATGATAAGCTACTGAATTTGGCTCAGAGATTTTAATGGAAATTATTTCTCTTATCCCTTCATCTCTGAGAATGCTGAAAATGTGACTGCTTTTGTGAGAACATCTTTAGACTTAAGATTTAAAGATGGGGAAAAAAGTGCTTCCCTTGGGTAATCTTGATTACATTTGTGTAAAATATGTAAAATATATTAGTTTAGATACAGGAAAGAAATTGAAAAACAATCAAGAGGGATGCAACAAATACATATAGAAGCATTAGAATGATGTCTGAGTTTTTTATCATTTTTACCAAATCTTTGTCTTCGGAATAAGCAGAAGTGTGTGTAAATTGATCAAGGTCAGTGAAAGTTGGAGTATGTCTTCTTACTTATTTGTTCTTCTTCAAAGTTTTCATTATGCCTTTTTTTTCTTTTTTTTTCTTTTTTTTTAAGCAACAGAATAATGAATTTTTTGAAAGTTAAAAACTGATTGTTTTTCTGTTTTTTTTTCCTCATTAAAGCTCACTTAAAAATAACTCCGCTAACTTTAAAATAATTTGATAGAATGTAATATTTATATTTATTTTATATTAAAATTAGAATGACTAACATCAGAGTATTAATGCATAGTGTATTGTTCATTTGAAAGGCATATATGCAGCAGCTTAAAAATTTGAAGTATACTGATGAGAAAAAAAGATATTCAAACATGGTCTATAAACGCAAAATCTTAACATCTTTTAGTTTCTTCCCCAGCTCAAGGAAAAATAAATCCAGAAAAAGTTTCTGTTTCTCTGTTTTTCATTCATGATTTATCCCATAATAAATATATGTTTTTTTTTTTTTTTTTTTTTTTGTATTTATATGCAGTAAGATATATAAAGACTTGTGTAAATGTGTGATAACACACACCACATGTTGAAAGCATATGGGTTCATCTTCTTTCTGACATCACTTACAAAGCATATGCTGTCTCTCAATAACAGTTGCCTTGTTGTCTCTCAAAGTTAAACGTAATTGAACAAGTAACAGCATATCACGTTTGTGAGAGCCCCCTAGGATTCAGCCAGTGCTTTTTCAACATTAGTCACTAGTTGTGAGGAAGCACGTTATTGACTTAATAACAAAATACTATATTAAAAGAATTATACATGAACTAAATATAATTGCAAGCAACTTATTTTGAATTCAAATATGTAATATTTAATATTATTAATGAAACCAGTGAAATCTGTAAAAGATGAAACTAAGGTGAGGAATTAGTCTTTAACATGCTCGGTATGTAGGTAGAGTAGAGCTTACAGAAATGTGACGTTACAACCTTCTGGGATAACAGAGGATTCCTAGTGCAGCAGGAAGATGTCTCCAGACTGCAGATGCAGTTCTTTCTGTGAGGTTTCTGGCATACAGATATATTCCTTGCAGCAAGCCTGCAAACTTTGAACTCTTTCTTTCTTCTCTTGAGTATCACCATAGGGAGGATAACTATAAGGATAACATTTTTCTTATAGGTAGAAATACCGAAAGAACAGCAGAGAAAATGTAATGGATGAGGTTGGGTAGGTGTGAGGTAGGTTCAGGCAGTAGGCACTTTACTGCTCAGAGGGATGGACTAATTAGATAGTTGGGGTCTCTGCTAAACCCCTCTGTGTTATGAAAATAGGCAATTCATAATGATTTTGCTTATACACATAGTGTTTATTCATACATGTTTCTTAAGCAACTGGGGAAATCTTTGAGCTTCCTCTCTCTACTCAAAATAAGAGAATGGAAATTGAGAAGTTCATTTTCAGCTCCTGAAATGAAATGCAACAGGTAGCATATTGATTTTATAAAGAGATTTCATATTTATGAGGATTAAGCATAATTAAAAATACACAAAAGGAGAAAGCCAATACCTGGACAAAGTTGTATTAATTTAACAGCAAAACTCAGAGTAGAAATCCTCTAGTTTCAGATTACATTATATTCAAACAAACAAACTTTATGTAAAAATTCATGCTTCCACTCACACTGGATAATTACAGTTCCCAAGTAGAGTTGGAGTAACACAACAAGTACACTTTTTAATACTTAATAAAGCTGTCACACACACACACAAAAATTATATTGAGTTATTATGAGTCTACATAATGGAGACACTTCTGATACCTAAGTGCAACTGTTCAGTCTTAATCTTGTGGTTTGTTTGTTTGTTTGTTTGTTTTCCTTATTCTGCTTCTTTTGTATATGTTCCATCTAAGTTACGCAACATTAGTACTTACTCAAGACTCCTGCAACTGGTGATTGGAAATCATACACATATTCTGTAAGCTCAAAGAATCACACATGGGAAGGAGTGTGTACAGACCAATATTGCAATGGAGAAAACAAAAACAAAAAAGCTAATCTGGCTAGAATACCTAATCAAGAATTCAGTTTCAAATTCTGTATAGGATATGAAAGGAATAAAAAAAATATAATATTTTCTTTAGCTATCAGTTTCACTATTCTTGTAGTATAAGAAAGATGTTATTAATTTGCATAACCCTTTTGAAGTTCAGACTGGATTATTTGCATAGTTTATGCATAAACAGGGTTGTAAGGTTTAATGGCATTCTTTTCTTCAGGCTAAAATAAATCCAAGTTTTATTTTGTGCTACAAACCTGAGAACTGGGTTGTGTGCTTAAATAGCAATGCATCGCACTATATCACAAACTGCAGAAGGATTTCTGGTGCAGGCACAACTGACTAACAGGGAATATGGCTTGTAGAAGATCCAGGTGGTTTGGGACAAGCAGCTGGAGATAAGATACCTGAGGAAGTAATAGGGCAACTGATTTCCCAAATTCAGTCTTAACAAAGATTGTTACATAAGCAGAATTACTTAAAACATGATGGCTGCTTAGTCTTGTCCTTATTAAAATGTGTATTCTCAGGTTCTTATAAATTGTTGAACTGTCACAAAGATTTTATGTTTTAAGAATGAGTGTATACCTTTCCAAATCAAGCTACTATTAATATAAACAGTCTTTAAAATTTAAATTTGGTACTTAGAAGTCTACTTCCAGCTGTTTTTTATGCTAGATTACAATAACACATGGCAATTATTTGCCCGTTTCCTGCTAAAAATAACATCAAGACTGCATACGATTATTTAATGTCATTGCTAGTTCAGTGCATATCCAAATAAATTTTTGTAAAACTAGATTTTCATCTATAGAGTATGAGTATTATCCACATGTTAAGCTCAAGGCAAATGTTCAAACTGAAATGTAAAGCATCAATTTTCAAAATGTATTTTTAAATATGGAAACAAAACTTTTTTCATAATAAGAAGCAAATTACTATATATGAACTGCAATTGTAAAAGAGCCTGTTGTCCGTAAAATGGCTAGTAGATCTATCACATATTTTTGAAGTATTACTATTATCTATAAATGTCAGTATTGCTTACTTTTCAATCATTTCAGTCATCTTCTTAGCAATTGGGGTTGATTTGCCTTCCTCAACAGATTAAGCATTTGGCTAAGCATCTTGACTCTACCAGTTTCTTTGATTTCCAGATCTCTTTACTTATGTGTCATGTGCTAACAACATGTTTAAGTACACTAAGCTTACCAATGGTGAACTTGAGGATCAGACACGGTTTCTCTCTGGGATCAGATGGCAGCCCATCCTGGTTTTGTGGATTTGAAGACAAGTAATTATGTTTGGATGGAGGACTGTAAAAAAAGCGTGTTTAAGAAATAATTAGTCTGGACTAGCATGTTGAAGTCTATCAGACCTGCTTCTAGAGGGAGCAGAATCTATGAAACAATAGACAATAGATTATTCTCAGAAGATAAATGCAGAATTTTAGAATAATAGAGAAATTAGGGTTGGTAGTGACCTTTGGAGGCCATGTAGTCCAACCTCTCACTTGTCACAGGAATAAATTCGAAGTTAGAGTAGGTTGCCTGATTTGCTTGTCCCACTGAGGTTTGAAAATTGCCAAGGATGGAGTTTCTACAGCTTCTCTAATAAAATTATTTCAGTGTTGCACTATTTCTTCTTATTTCCAAGGAGAATTTTCCCTGCTACATCATGTGACTGCTATTTCTAATCCTCATATTGTATACCACTGAGGAAAATCTGTCTCTTTCTTCTCTGTAGCCACTCTTCAGGTAGCTAAGGCCACACTTAGATTTCTTCCAGTCTTTTCTATGCTGAAAGCAAGTCATTTTAAAGAACTTGAGGTATTAAGATCCTGGTATTCATAGCAGTTGGATTTTTAACTCTGGGGTAGCAGGAATACAGAATATACTGAATAGTTTGAATAAGGACATACAACAACAAGACTGCCACCAAATTCCCGTGTTCAAGCTGCATTTTAAAATACTGAGTATATTTAAGTAAGATTCAACAAGGAGCTTTTCAAGTGTTCCTCATCAAAGTCAAAATTCTATAGCACAGTTGAATGACAAAGGGTTTTTTCTGCGATTTTAAAATCCTTCAGAATGCAGAGAGAGACCTTGAAATTGAGATCTATTTTCGAGGCCATCACTGTCTTTTAGTTATTTAGCTTGTTCTTTCCCATTGACAGATATTTGTGTTACATAAAAATGCTTTGCATAAAAAAAAATGTTCTGCATAGAAGTGCTTTGGCTTGTGGAAAATATGTCAAATTGTTTAATGGAGTAAGAACCGTTCTGTCATTTTATAAATGCCATCAGTATGTCATACTCTTCCAGTTACACAGTGGATCACAACAAAGAACAAAATCTATTTAACTGCTAGTGCTTAGCATAAATAATATTTCTTTCTTTTCCCTGATGTATTGTAAAGTTTAATGATAGCCCCTTGCATGTTATGTTTTGTGTAGAAAGTATATTTCTTTTCTTTGTTGTGACACTAATGTATCAGTTCCTTTGATCACTCACTAGACTAGTTATCACTTGATTGGATGTCCCAAAAAGACATAAGAAAATCAAATTCAGGGGAGTCTTAATCAAAAATTTAATTGGCTGCACGTTGCAGAGCTAATCAAGAGAAAGTGAAAGAGAGATTCCTGTACACAACAGATTTAAGTACAGAAAACATCAGGTTTTAATTCCAAAATTATCCTGACATTGTTTCTTTTTCATCTTAAACTCATGATTTGTAATATTTAAGTTTTGCATCTAAATCTGGTTTTCAGTTATGAATAGTTCAGTTTACATACTAAAGAACTAGGAGTTAGCTTTTAATTTTAGTTATATTGAAATGTAATGATCAATTGTACACAATGGGCAGAGAAAGATAGTGATTTATAGTACTGCATATGTTATACTCCATTAATTTCTATACCTACATAAAACTGAATGAATGCACTGCAGAGACCAGGGAGCCAAAGCACTGTATAAACAAATAAACATCTGAGGAGAAAAACTAGACTCAAGGCTGAAAAAACTTAAATTCCCACTCTGTGTCATGAAAAAAATCCAAATATTTTCTCATTCCACATATTTGTTTGTTTGTTTGTTTGTTTGTTTGTTCCCAGCATCTTGTACTAGATTATTTGTCAGTGTCACTCATGGAACCGTCCCATATAATATATTGCTGCTACTTCCCAGCTGTCCTGCCAGGTCCTTAGAATTTTGAAACAAGCAAACATATTTCAGAAAAGCACTGCAGTTCCTGCAACTGATTTGCATGATGGTGAAATTACAATTAACATCCCAGTATGTATTCCACATCTTAAAGTGTTCTGTATTTTTTCCCATCCTTTATTAGCTTTTTTGCAAATGAGAGAATAAGATCAATAAATATCCCTGTAAAGTAAATCTCCCTCATTATTCATTTCTCTCAGATCAACACTTCCAGTAGAAGAAGGTTGAATGAGTATATTTATTGAAGAAAAACAGATGGCCATATGCTTTACTTTGACTAGAGGTGAATAACTTGACTTTCCTCTTTAAAAAAAAAAAAAAAAAAAGTGTATTAATTAATTTCCTTTAATAAACACTTGGAAAATAGTACTTGTGTCTCTGAGCTTGTTAATATCAGGAAAATGAGGAAAATGATATCTGGAGCAGTAACAGCAAATTATTTCAAAGGATGATCAAAATAAGATGTTGACTACATAATTTCCTTAATATAGGCTATGAAGTTGTTCTTCAGTTGGTTAAACTAAAATGTCCTTAAACCAAATATTCTCAATATGGATGCTCTGTGAAGAAAATAAAAAGAGAAGCAAGAAATCCTGAATGTATCTATATAAACAGAAAGGAGAGAACATGTCAATACAGAATGATTCACAGATAGCGTCTTTTTATTTTTAAAAATAAAACTAGTACAACTCACTGTTGAATAATAAATTAAACTCTAGGCAAGATTATCTATGTAGCCATATCGTTACAAGGAATAAATATATAAAAGAAAACAACAAAAATACTCAGAATTAGAAAAAAACAGTAAGGGAAAAGTTTTCCACTTGGAAAACCATAAGGGTGCTGATGTGAATAGGCTTTAGTGGACCTCTGTATACAATCTGTATATAAATGGAAGGTCAAAAATGCTTCTTAGATGCTACAATATTAGAACTAATGGGCTGGCATGGGTGTAAATGTGTGGAGGTTTTGTATTAATATGGACTTACTAGATGTAAGGTAATAATGGTTCACTGGATAGCCATAAAATATCCAGTTTCTTATTGTTTATCACTTTGTTGCTATCTTCTGTGAAATAAATCTTGTATCTATATCCCCATAATGCTCCTAGCCTCTGTACTATTCTAGGTTTTATTCACTTCAGAACTTTGTTCTTCCAGGATTTTTAGGTTCTTTTTTAGAAGAAGAACTCAAACCAGTACTTTTATATTTCTACCTTAGGTGAAAACTGTAGTGTGAAAGGACTTCTATAGTTACTTTCTAAAAAAAACAGTGGATACTTCCAAGAGCTAGGTTTCTCAATTTCTTCTTTAGACATACTTACTAAAAGATACCAGATCTGACAGTCTCCTGGCCTACAAAGTTTTACATTATGTAAAAAATGTACATATTTAGGCTATTAAGGCAAAATTCACCACTGTAGTTGCACGTTACATAAGATATGTACAGAAAGCAATTAGAAAATTTTCTTAGCAACTTTCATCATAAAATCACAGAAATACAGAATGGTTTGAGTTGGAAGGGACCTTAAAGATCATTTACTCCTCTGCCATGGATCTCTCAGTAGATAAATCTGCCCCAAATCACATCTACCTTTACCTCTAACACTTCCAATAATTGGGCATCCACAACTTCTCCAGGCAATATATCCCAGTGTCTCACCACCTCTGAGTAAAGGATTTCTTCTTAATATCTAATCTAAACACATACTCTTTTAGTTTAAAACAATCATCCCTTATACTCACTTGTTTAGTATACTTGTTTAGTATACTCACTTGTTTAGTATACTTGTTTAGTGTCCTTTTTTTCTTTTGTAGGCCTCCTTTACGTACTGGAAGGCCGGTATAATGCCTCTCCAGAACTTTTTCTTCTCTAGTTTAAACACCTCAAGCTCTCTCCACAGGAGAGGTATTCCAGTCCTCTGATCATCCTCATGGCTTTCCTCTAGACCCAACCTAGCTGCTCCATGTCTTCCTTATGATGGGAGTCCCAGAGATGAATGAAATAATTTGGGTTCACAAGAGCAAAGGGGGAGAACCTCCCTCAACCTGGTAGCTACACTTCTTTTGATGTATCTCAGCATACAAATAGCTTTCTGGACTGCAAGCTCACTTACTATCTTACTTGTATATTCACTTTTTGATTCACCACAAGTCCTTCTTTACACAGTTGTTCTTAATCAATTCATGACCAAGAGTGTACTATATTGGTGATTGCCTCAGCCCATGTACACAGTTTTGCACCTGTCCTTGTTGAACTACATGATATTCACATGGGCCCTATAGTATCCCTTAGAACACCACTCATTACTGATCTCCACTTAGACATCAAATCATTGACCACAATATTTCAAAGCCAGTGTCTTATCTACCCTGTGGTCCATCTAACAAATACGTCTCTCTTATTAGAGAGAAGAATGTTGTGTGGGGCAGTATGAAATGCACAGCTCGAAGTAGATGATGTCCATTATCCACCTGGTTATTTTAACTCTGTCACAGAAGGGCACCAAGTTTGTCAGGTATGATTTGTCCTTAATAAAGCTATGTTGGCTGTCACACATCACCTCTGTTTTCCGTGTATCTTAGTGTAGTTTTGAGTTCTGTGATCTTCTGGGAGCAGATTCACTGGCCTGTAACTCCCCAGGTTGTCCCTGTCTCCTTTTTTAAAACGAGAGTAATGTCACCCCTTTTCCAGTCAATAATCATGTTTCATTACAAGGGACTTTGAAAATTGTAAGCAATACAGAGTCTATATAGTATAGTGAAAAGTTGTTTTTTTTTTTTTTTAATCAAGGAAGAGTAAAGAGTGATGAGAGCTACCAGCAATTATGTTTTGGGGTTAAAGGATCATTCTGTTCAATTTTATTGTGGATAGTTATTTCTGATAGTTATGAGTTAATTGCAATTTTCAAGAGTAGAATTTTTAGTACATATATCAATCATCAGCATTGGTGACTTGATGTTGGGGTAAAGACTGTGAAAATTCTCAGTTTTGGTTTTGGTCACAGCTGGCATATTTACAATCCAGTCTTAATGCAGTTTAGATGAGAATGTGTGCTACAGTAATCCAATCAGTTAAAACAATTTCGTAAGTGCAGTATAGAAATGTAGCTTTCCAAATGTCCTAGAGGAAGAACTACGCCCTGAACTGCCTGTGTTCCTCACCTTTATTCCAATTCTGTATCTCTCCCTCACACAACCTTTATTTATTTATTTTTTGTTTGTTTGTTTATTGAGAGGGAATATGTGAAAAAAAATAATGTCAAAACATAAATATATGATGGAATACAGTACCAAATACAGGTGAAATTAATTGCAAAGGAGTTCTTTACTCTTCCCTGTTTTGTATCAGTGCTGCTTCTTTACTTTCTTGCATGTATTTTTACACTATTGGCAAAAAGAATCAGTCACTCAAAAAGGATGACTTCTCAGATACATTATATTCATACAAGATTTAGATGATTTGTTTCCCTTCCTCCACCTCAATCCTTCATTTCCATATTTTAGAGTCAGGGAAAGCATAGAAACATGTTGCAGTAGATTATAATTAGATCAAGGTATCACTTCCTGTGGTAGGTCTTATTCTTTGTCTGGATTTAATTTGACAAGCACTGATCTACAGACATTGCTAAAATGATTGATATGGACATTTCAAAGCAATTAGAGATTCTGCCTCTCTTCATTTGTGTCAAAATGGTACTTTCAAAAAATTGTGTAATTAAGTTCAAAATATTCACATTATTTATACATTCACATAGTTCTGAACATATGCAAATTTGAAAACAGAATAAAAGGCATGGGAATGCGTTTCTATCCTTGATGAAATGCCTATTAATCTCTTAAATGTTAGTCTTCGCCTCTCTCAAGGGAGACTCCTAACAAACTGTGTCACCTACAGTCTTTCTTCTTTCTGGACTATGAGTCATTCCAGTTCTGCCATGCTGTACTCTTTCCTCCCTTTTGGAAATGCATGCACTGTTAGTTTTTCTGCAAAGTAATTTATTCTGTCTAGAAAACCTCCAAGTTCTACTTTTGAAATAGCTTTGAAATATGTTCAATTTCAGAGTCTTACAGTTTATGAGTGCTTCCTGGCTGCAATCTGATACATGCAATTTTATAGTAGCACTCATTTCTTCATCATGGATTCATTATATAATATGTGCACAATCTATTGTTAATGGCGTGGAAATATGTTTTTGCAACTTCCTCTTTTAAGTACATCTGCTTCTAAATTATTTTTCCAAAAGCATCTGTTAGGCCTCCTGTAAGTCACTCTCTATTAAATCCCACTTTAATTTAGGCTACAAACTACACAGTGAATAAAAATAATTCATATTGCTCAGTTTTTCCTTACCCTTTTCCAACTTTTGGGTGAAGAATAACTCATGGTTGTCCAGTTATATTACACAATTTAAATTGCAGCCAGGAAAAGATAATATGCAAGTAGAGTAATTAAATTACATCGTAAGTAGACAACAAAGTATATTGAAATTTGATAAAAGATCGGCGAAGAATCGAAAGAAAGAGTGTACTTCACTGATTAAAAAACAGCCTCTTTCTCTTTCAGCTGTGATTTTCTAGCATGGTAGGAGGCAGAGAAGCAGACTCTTCAAATACTATACCTTCAATTTCATCCCATTAAATGAAGCTCCATTCAAGGATCTTTCTTCAGAATATATTTCTCTTCATGCTGCATCTTACTTCTTGCTGAAGATTTTTTACCGAAAGCCTCCCAGTCTCAAGATAGTTCTACATTTCCCCCCCTAACTCTTATATCCTATTCCTTCTCTAAGAGGAAGACTGACCTTAATTTCAAATTTATGTGTTGTATCATTTGGGGATGAAAACATCTCTTTCTTCAGCTGGATATCATTTCTTATATTTGAATGGTTGTGACCTCATTTCACTAAAGGATAAATCCCTCTGATGATTCACTGAACATTTGTGAGTTAAATACATCTTATTCTGGATGACTGATATGGGACAACCAGCGTGGTTTCAGCAAGGGCAAATCCTGCTGGACCAACCTGGTCGCCTTTTATGATGGTGTGCCACTGCACCAATGGAAAAGGGAAGAGCCACTGATACTATCTATCTCGACTTCAGAAAGGCCTTTGACATGGTACCCCACTACATCTTTTCTCCAAATTGAAAAGATAAGGATTTGATGGGTGGACTGTTCAGTGGATGAAGAACTGGCTGTAAAACTGAGTCCAGAGAGTGGTAACCAATGGCTCAGTGTCTCGATGGAAATCGTTGATGAGTTGTGTTCCCCAGGCCTCAGTACTGGGGCTGATAGTCTTTAATATCTTAATCAGTGACATCAACAGTGAAATCAGGTGAACCTCAATGAATTTTCTGAAGACACCAGCTGTGGGATGTGTTCAACATACCAGAGGGACAGGATGCCATTCAGAGGGAAACAGACAGGCTTGAGCAGTGGGTCCAGGTGAACATCATTAAGTTCAACAAATCCAAGTGCAAGGTCTTGCACCTTGGTTGAGGCAACCCCCATTACCAATACAAACTGGGGGATGAAAGTATTGAGTGCAGCCTTGCTGAAAAAGACCTGGGGGTACTGGTGGATGGGAAGCTGAGTATAAGCCAGCAGTGTTCTCTCGCAACTCAGCCAGTCATATCCCGGGCTTCATCAAAAGAAGTGTAGTCAACAGGTTGAGGGAGGTGATCCTTCCCCTCTATTCTGTGCTGGTGAGGTCTCACCTGGAGTACTATGTCCAGATGTGGAGTGCGTCCAGAGAAGGGCTGCAGAAATGGTTCATGGAATGGAAAACCTCTCCTATAAGAACAGGCTGAGAGACCTGAGGCTCTTCAGCTTGGAGATGAAAAGGGTGTGTGGTGCCCTGATAGCAGCATTTTGTATCTAAAGGGGAGCTACAGGAAAGAAGGGGCAGACTCTTTAGGAGGATCTGTGGGGACAGAATAAGGGGTAATGTCTTCAAGCTCAGGGAGGATAGATTTTGGTTAGATATAAGGAAAATATCTTTTTACAGTGAGGGTAGTGAGGCACTGGAACAGGTTGCTCATTGCTGTAACTGATGCCCCATCCCTTGAGACTTTCAAAGTGAGGCTGGATGAAGCCCCAGGCAATCTGATCTAGTTGTAGTGTCCCTGTTCATTGCAGGGTAGTTGGACTAGTTGCCCCTCAGAGGTTTCTTCCAGCACTAAGGATACTATGATTATATGATTCTATGATCTATGCATATCATTTTGCACATTAAAGTACTTTCTACATGTAACCCCTAAATGGGTGGTATCTATTGGAGGCGCTTGATCTCAATAGGAATGAAAGTTTTTGAAGTGATGTAAATGAAGTACACCTCAGTAGTACTGCTTTGTCTGTATTTAGTACTGATTATAACTAAGAACTATACATTCGATTGACTGAAATTTGGTGTAAAATTTGATGCAAATGAAAAGCAGTCAAGCAGGCTAACATCTATTTTACTAAATTGATCTTAAATCACAGTATCATGTTTTATATTTTTATTTCATCATTTATTGTTTAAGTAGTTTGTGTTTCCTTATGTCATGCAGATGTCGTGATAGAAATGAATTGAGGTAGTGGAATTTATGCTCTGTTTTGAATTTTTCAGTGTAACATGAAATTATGATATTATTATTCTTTAATTTAAAAGGTTATTGTCAAATTAAACTGTAATCTTGATACTACAGGAATATTAACATTGTTTTGGGGGAAGCCACAAAGAAATTCCAAGTAAATCTAACTATCTTCTATTATGTACTTTTCTTTTTTAATACTGATAGATAATATTTTGTCAGTATTTTATTATTGAAGTTATTTTTTTATTATAAGAGCATTAGTTTAAGACTTTATCTGGTCAAAGTATTTAAGAGTTAAAATTTACCCCAAAAATGATAGTAACAGGAGGAACTTCTGTGTATGAGAAAATATCTTCAGTTTCAGTAAATCAGCATAACTCTACTGACTCCGGCAAAATTAAGCTAATTCTCACTAGCAGTAGGTATGGCAGGTTATGCAAATTTTCTTCTTATTTCAGTTTCTTCTTTATTATTCCCCCCCCCAAGTGTTTCACTCTACCTCATCATCTATCCTTTAGTTTTTGTTCTCTTCCCTTTCTCCCTACCCAAATCCAAGTTATCACCTTCCCCATTTCTGTCTCCTTTCTTCTACTTACCACCAAGCCATCTATATTCTCCTGTCTCTTCTGTGTACAGCTACATTTGTGAGAAGTCTCTATCACAACGCCTCATTTTCTTCCTTCAAATACCTTTCCTAAATTTGCTTTCTGCTGTAGAACTTTGCAGTGTCAAAGCTATTCTGCATTACTATGCTAACAATTTTGTTTGCCATTCAGTTTTACAGTGTTTGCTGTCTGTCTCTTGCTGAGTTCACAGTGAGTAGGGTCTTGAAATAGAAAAGGTGTAACTATTTTTTTGTTTTGAGTTTACAAAGCAAGTAGGATACTGGAGCTCTTAGATTCTAGGCCATACGTGCAATATAAATCAACTCGTATTCTACTGGATGTGTTCAGTCTTTCCTTATATATTCTTCTCTACTTCTATCAGTAAATTCATAGCTTTTATGTCAGAACTGTGGAAAATATTCATATACTGATGTCTGAATTTTCCCCAAAACTAGGTTAAGAAAAGAAGAGGAAAGGAAAAGTAACCAAAATAGAAATTTGTACAGATATATTCCTAGTTTTGGAATTACATTCTGCTTTACTTTTGTTTAGCACTTCTGCATTGATGCAGAAGGCCAGAGAGCATAATCTACACACCTCTGCATAGATCATATCTGAGACAAGTAACACTGATTTCACTCAATATTATTTCTTTCTTCCTATGCTGCTGCATGTATTTCTTTAACTTATTCATTTCAAACTTTTGTTCTCAGGACTCTGCTGCTTTCAAAAGATTTATGATTCAGTCTATGCTAGCTGCATCTTTGCATGGATAAATAAGATTTTTTTTTTATTTTAAAATCCCTTAATAGAGAAACTGTTTGATTTTACCAAGGATTTCTGTAGCATCAGATTTTTTTTTTTTTTTTTTTTTGAATTCCAAAACATTTTATTCAGAAAATGATTGCAACTCTCAGTTATTTTAAGCTATTGGAAATTTAAATGTCAGAAAAATATGATTATTGCATGTTATTAACTTCTTCCTTCTAGTAAAATATTCATTCATATTGCTTTTCACTGAAAGAATACATAAGCAGAAAACTGAAAAGTTGATGAAAATGTAGTTTCTTGTTGGTGCAACATAAATATTCTGCAAAGCAAATAAAAAACTCACAGCTTTTCAATTTCTTCCTTTTGAAGTTTATATTTTAAATTATTTTTTATTAGAACTTTAAATTATTAATGTTTATCTAGATTTCTAAAGCTTTGTCAAAAGTCCTTGCAATATAATGCAATTAAGTTTCAATTAATAAGGCAATTATAAATGAATGAGATTTTTTTCCATGTGAACAATGCACTCAGATAAACTGGTTTGTGGAACTAATGTGATAAAAGGAAAGCTGCTGAAGGATTGTCATGTTTATTATTCAAATTTAGAAAATCCTTTGAGTTTGGAACTTTTAACATTCTGTTTTCAGATATTTTTTTAACATGGAAAAATAGATAATATGTAAATTATTGCCTTTTTGTTTTATTTAATTAAATTATTCACATAAAGTCATTGCTACAATACATTTGTATGTATAATTCAAGTTTATTTGTGGGGAAAAAAAAAAGTTCTTTATTTTAATACTTTAATTAAATATTTTAATTAAACTAAAGACACTGGTATGTATGAAACAAGAAATATATACTTTTATTTGTTTTACCAGTGATTACCAACAAATGATAATTTTCTACTTTCAGACAGTTTTAAAGGTTTCTAAAATTCTTTTAAAGATTTTAATATTTAGAGTAGAACAATACTTTTCTAACATTTAAGTATGCACAGCAGCTAATTATTGAATTCTTTTTACTCTTCATGATATCTTATTTATTAGAGATTAATGTGTATCTAGAACATGCAACCTAAACTAAGTAACAGATTATATAGACTGGATGCTTTATCTTTTTTTGTTGTTTTGATTTGTTTTAAGAGATATATGTTTGTATGAAAATATTTTAGTCATTGAACTATTTCATTCCAAAAATTGTATATTCTGGAAAGAAATAATGATAATTCATATCAGTATTTGATAGAAGATATTATGGAACCAGGTTTTGATAATGAAGCTTTAAATGTTTTCCTGGTAGACATACAATTTTTAGAATTGCACAGATTCTTATACTGCTTTTGTGACTTCAGTGGAATTACTGCCCGTCGGGCTACATGCAAAATGAAGTTCACTTATATTTGATCACATATATGAATATTTTTGTAACACTTAACTTGTAGTTCTTTTTCTTCAAGAATCCAGCCCAACTGAAAACAAGTAACACATTGTCTAAGTTATGGGTTAGATTCTTCTTCTGTAAAAATCTTATGCATGACTGAACTGGATTCTAAGTTGGTCATGAGTTACTCATTTTGTTTCCTGATTTTTTGTTATCTGATTTCAACTCATTTTGATTTAACAAGGAAATTGTCACAAGAAAACCAAATATTTACTTTTAACCTACCGTTTTAAGGAAGTGGAGATAGAATAGTCCAGCTCCTTCTCACTGCTGCCAATAATTTTGGGATCTGTTGATCTGTTTACACATATTTTGAAAATTCAAAGAGAAATAGATCTCTGTGAGTTTTATTATGAACCCTGCCAAGGAAACCCATAGAAGAAAACATTTCTCTCACAGAAAGAAAGACAGAGAAGTTATACGGTTGCTGATTTACAACAGCATTTTTATGGATCTGCCTCATGGCAAAGTATTTATTCTCAGATCCGGAACAGGGCTGAATATTTCATAAGAAAAGCTGGATTCAGTCAGCACATTTATGTGGAAAACACAAATTAAGAAGTAAAGGTAACAAATCAATAGAACATCAGTTCTACCATGTCTTCCCCACTTCAGTAAAACTAAATGGTAACATATAGACTTGATCTAGCATAAATATATATACATACGAGAAAGGAGAAGAATGTATTCTTTATTTCACAGTAACTATTACATTTTTGCACTATTTATGAAGTGAAATGAAAAACATTTCTATTGAAATTATATTTTGGGGAGAAAAAGAAACAAATGAATTTTTTTTTTTTTTTTTTTTTTTGGTCGAAATTAAGATATAAATTAAAGCTTCAGAACTTTGGTATCTGAAAGCATGTTTCAAAAATAATAAAAATGATAATTAATAATATTGTTTCAACAAATATGGCACAATGATTAATCTTATGTAAACTAATTTTTATCTTTAAATTATAACTGTAGCCTCATTTTCCAACATACCACTTCATGATGAATCGTTTTTCCTTAGAAAATACATTAATTCACAAAGCTTCTGAACAAGACTTCTGTACATATAAGTTCTTCTTATACTGAGGGCAAAATGATAGATTTTCTCTTAAGGATGTAAACACAAAGGAAAATAAAGAATCTATGCAGGAATATTGATATTTTACTTTTGATTATTAAATCGACAGATTTGAATGAACTCTGCATTCATCATGACAAAATATATTCTTTTTCTTACTCCAGATTATAAAAGTTTAATTTCCTAAATATTTTCATTGATTTAATTTTTATTTTCTTATTGGCAAATCGTTGATCAGTGTATATTCCATTCCATTTCATAGTTCAGTTTTGGATGGGTCTGTGGCAAGGTTTATTTTCTCTTCTCAGCTGCAGAATTGATCTTGCAATCCAAAATGCTTCTTAATGGTTAACTAAAATGAAATTTGTTCATTTTTATATTTTTAAATGCTATTATAGTTGTATTGTAAGTTTTTCAAGGATAGGAAATACACTCTACTGAAAAAATTTGGACTTGGTGAGTAGTCTGATGTTTTATCTGCGTTGCTAAGAGTGATTATGGGCAATATTTTCCCTTTATATATATATATATATATATACTTTTTTTTTTTTTTTCTTACGGGCTTATGAGATATATTTTTGGTTATATTTTTGATTTCCAAAGAGTTTGTGAATGGAATTTTGTAACTCTACTTTGAGAAATTCTTTTATTGGAAAGAAATGTCTAGCAGCATGCCATCCTGTCAATTGAATGAACTTTGTTCCATTTATTCTGCAAAGTAAACAAACTTCAGACATCTTCAGTGTCAGCAAATTTATTTCTGCAATACTTTATGCATTTTTTTTAAATTAACAGCTGCTGATAAAACATTGTTTTCACAGAAAGTAATAAAGGACACTTGGAAACAAAGTATTCATGTTCTATTTATATATAGTATAAATAGAAGTGAACGATGAAATAATTGTCCTGTAAATGCTAGCTACTTTGGAATATTTTTTGTTTGTTTGTTTTGAAAACTGTTTAGAGTTATTGGAGTAACTTTAAATATCTTACTCAAACTTTCAATTGATTGGTATAAATCAATTTATTTATTTGTTTGTTTGTTTATTTACTTTAAATAGTACTTAAAATATTTGGTCTCAAGTAAAAGCTGAGAACTCCAGTAAGTGTGTCAAGGGTATTGCTTAAATGAGGCTTGCAATAGCCATTTTAATTTTATAAACCTTCCTTGTACAGTAGTGAAGCGATTGAAGTAGTGAAGCGATTTAATATTTTGAATCCTTACAATTCTGTCTTCCTGCAAGCCAGGAAATAAGAACTGGAAGTTCTTAAAGTAGTTTAAAATCTCTTGCTCATGTTATTATGGAAATCTGTTCTTAGCAGTGATATATTTTGGAATAAGAAGAGAGATAGAGAGGTAAAAATGTTTCATGATATTTTAACTTCATGTGATTTAATTTTTAAAAGGATTTAGATCTAAGGATTTAAGTCAAGGGATTTAATTATTTACACTGGATGAGTAGATATATTAGCAGCATACAATTATATAAAACCGATTTGGACTGGTCTATATAATGTCATCTTTTAGATCCAGTTGTAGACAGCAGCAAAACAACCTTTGGTCATTACCATAGAACATTAGGATTAAAATCTATTTATTTAAAATCTAATACCAGTAAGTGCATTCATAAACTCATGCTTTTTTTTATGTTTAAAATTTTATTCACGAAACAAAATCTCTGATATACTGCACCTATTCTTTAACAGCATTTACATCAGCAAAATATCTCTTTCACTACTGGCAAAATCTGGAAGGAAAAAATAAGCATGAACTAAAACACTCCTGCTTACTGTAAGAGTCATAATGGATGGGCTGGAAATGTATCTGAAGGTCAGATGATGGGTGTCAGATAATATTCCTTCAACTTGCTATTTTCCTTCTGCAATTCTGGGTTTTCCTCAGGAAAACCAAATTTTTCAGATCAGCATGAGCCAAGGGAGGACAATAAGTGTTATTTACATGCACTTATACACGGCCACTGAGATTATTGTCAGTAAATTGTAGAGATATGTTTTTGAAGGCTGGAATATTCAGTAGATAAACAGTTGGATCATCATAGACAGAGGGCTATGACCAATGGCTCTATGTCCAAGTAGAGGCTGGTCATGAGTGGTATCCCCACAGTCTATCTTGGAACTGCTGCACTTCCATATCTTTATCAACAACAGATAGTGGGACTGAGTGCACCCTCAGTAAGTTTATTGATATCACTAAGCTGAGTGGTGCAGATGACATAATATAAGGAAAGGATGCCATCCAGGATAGGTTTAAAATGTGGGCCCATAAGGACTTAATGTGGTTCAACAAGGCAAAGTGTAAGGTGTTGCACTTGGGTTGGGGAAATCCCAGATGTGCATAAACACTGGGAAAAGAGCTTATTGAGAGCAGTCCTGCAGAGAAGGGCTTGATGGTTCTGCAGACAAAATCTGGACATGAGCATGTGTGTGCTTGCAGCCCAGAAGGCCATCTGTGTCTTGGGCTGCATTAAAAGAGGGATGGCCAGCAGGGTGAGGGAAGTGATTGCCTTCCTCTACTCTGCCCTAGTAAGATCTCATATGGAGTACTGTGTCCAGGCCTGGGGACCACAGCACAAGAAGGATGTGGAGCTGTTGAAGTGGGTTTAGAGGAGGACCATGAAGATAATCAGAGGGTTGGAGTATATTTCTTCTGAGGAGAGGTTGAGGGAACTGGGCTTTAGCTTGAAGAGGAGAAGACTTGAGGAGACCCCATTGTGACCTTCTTGAAGGGAACTTATAACCAGGAAGAAGAATGACTCTTTACACTGTCTAGCAGTTACAGGACAAGGGAGAATGATTTTAATCTAAAAGAGAGGAAATTTAGATTAGATATTAGAAAGATTTTTTTTTACTCAGATAGTCGTTAGGCACTGGAACAGGTTACCCAAATTTATGGATGCCCTATTCTTGGAGACATTGAAGACCAGTTCAGATAGGGCCCTGTGCAACCTGATGTATTGAGTAGCAAACCTGACCATGGCAAGGGGGTTGGAACTAAATGGTCTTTAATGTCCCTTCCAAGCTGGGCTATCTATGATTATGGTTCTACGAAAATGGCATAAACAGCAGATGTTATTTTGTCCAGAAGGTAAAGTGTTGTCTTTTTTTTTTTTTTTAATGCTTGTGTTTCTGGGATGGAGGTGATCTGGAGTCAGGGGAGGTCTACCTCATGTACCAGGCTGCCAGCACAGGGAAGTAGCAAGGCTGAGGGTGTCAACAGCCATGCTGCAGGTGACTTTCATGAGGCTTTCTGAGATATGCAGCCTGATGAATACTTGTTGAGGCTACAGGAGGAAAGTCCCACTTAGTTGTTACGTAAAACATTTAAGAGACTGAAACTCTAGTCTTATTTGTGTAAAATTTGTCTTTCAGTTGCACTGGGGAACTCATTGCACAGGAAAGCCTAGGAAGACACTTATTTGGGGCTCTGGACAATTCAAGGCCATGTTTCAACTGCATTTAAGAGTCCGGCCTCCAGCAGCAGCATCCTCTCAGAGCTGATACTATCTGCAAGGTCTGGAGCAACTCTTGCTCAACTTGAGCCCCTCACCCTGTGAGGGGCAGCTCTGCAAAGAAAGTGTCATGGGCAGGAAATACCTTCTATTGGGGTAGAGATGTTAGTCTGACTCCTGCTCCCTGCTGTGCTGAGATTGAGAAGAAAAACTCACCATTAACAAGTGTTTGCTTCCTTTCTTCATCATTACTGGAATATTAGCTCAGTAGCAGCAAGCACCACTCTCCTAACATAGGAGTCCTCTTCAAAGAATTGGAAGAGAAAGGCCTTTGTAAGCATTACATTTTTAGGGGGGGCAGCTGAGGCCTGAGGCTGGTTGCAGGGTGAGACACATGAAATTCAGAAACGTTGTTAGAGCAAAGATAAATATTTAAATTATGCTCAATTTACAGCTAATTGATAGCAAATTGCATTTTGTGCAAACTTAAGATGTTTTTCAATAAAGTTGCTGAGGTTTAGTATATATCCGTGTCATAGCAGCTGAATATGCCTTCAAGGAAGATGCAGACAGTGGAGAGCATACACTGGAACAGATATTCTGGCAGGAGCAGTGTGGAAATACACACTGGAAAAGTTTGTTCCTGAAAGACTGCATCCCATGGAAAAGACCCACACTGGAGCAATTTGTGAAGGACAGTGTCCTTTGGGAGAGATTGCATGATGAAGGAGGGGAAAAGAGGGAGGAGGAAGGAGAACTGCAAAGACAATTATAGCACATTCCTTCACCAAACTAAGAGGAGTCTGGAGTAAAGCTGAGCCTGAGAAGAAGGGAGATGGTGTTTTCAGTTTTGTTTTTGTTTCTCACTGTCCTATCTGTTACTAATTTGCAACTAATTCATTTTCCATAGATCAAGGCAGTTTTGCCCATGACCTTTTATCTTATTTACTCCCTTTGCTCTACTGGGGAGGGAGAATGAGACACTGGTTTAATAAGCACATGGCACCAAGGAAAGTTCAAACCAGTGTAATGGAATATGTAGATCAGGGTCAAAAACATGTTTTACTCTGATAAATTTTTCATTAGAATTTTAATCAAAGGTTAAAACAATGAAAATATGAAATGAATATATAAAAAAATTTAATGAACGTATTTGAACAATCTCAACTTTCTGAAAAATAAATGGCTTGAAAACACTTAATGAAAATAATGTAGAACAATTTCCTTCCACTGGGGTCAGAACTGTTCTTTGTTAAGTATTGAAGAAAAGCATTTTTATGTAGATTCATCAACTTTTTTTTTTTTTAACGTTGTTTTTATGATTGCAATTATCCTCACATTCTCTGATCTTCCAGCTGAGAAAAAATGAGCATATCTTCTTTTGAAGCCCTTCACTAATTTACTGTAATCATTCTGTAAACAGTAGCAAGATCCCATTGGGATATTGTACCTAAGAGGTACAAAGTGATGCTGAACCTCATTGGCAATAATAATTAGATTGACCAATTTTCAAAAACTAAACAAGAAAAACTTTAGTCTTTCTTTTATTCAAGATTTTGCTAAATTCATGTTGGTATTGTTTTGAATGGCAGTAGGATTCCTAGTAGGGACACGCAGAATATCCCTTTTTATTCTTTTTTTTTTTTTTTTTTTTTTTTTCCTCCCTACCTTTAAGGATATAACAAGACCATTAGTAGATTTCTAGAGATTATAGCTTGAATTTTTGTTCATTTGCTTTGTGCACAGTCTTTTACATACTACTTAGCTCACCAGATAAGAGAAGGACAGCAAAGATGTCTAGCAAGAAAGAATAAAGTGCAAAATGGAAAATAAATTGAGGAGAATATTTTGATACCCAACCCACTGTACAGGAAGTATATGTGGATTGATTACTTAAGTATTGCAAACAAAGGCAGAAAGCTGCTGTTAAAAGGAAGAAACAAACCCAACCACAATAAAATTTACGATCATAGAATCATGGAATCGTTGAATGGTTTGGGTTGGAAGGGACTTGTAAGATCATCTAGTTCCAACCCTCCTGCCATGGACAGGGACACTTCTCACTAGACCAGGATGCTCAAAGCCCCATCCAGCCTGGCCTTGAATGCTTCCAGTGCTTCCAGGAAGGACGCATCCACAACTTTGCTGGGCAACCTGTTCCAGTATATCACCACCCCCACAGTAAAGAATTTCTTCCTAATATCCAGTCTAAATTCCTCCAGTTTAAAACCATTTCTCCTTGTCCTGTTACTACATGCCCTTATAAGAAGTTCTTCTCCAGCTTCCCTGCAGACCCACTTCAGGTGCTGGAAGGCCTTTAGAAGGTTTCCTTGGAGTGTTCTCTTCTCTAGGCTGAAAAGACCCAGCTTTCTGAGCTTGTCCTCCTAGGGGAAATGCTCCAGACCTCTGATCATCTTCTTGGCCCTCCAATGGACCTACTCGCTCCAAAAACTTGAAATCATTTAAGCAGGAGGGCATTGGTAGCCCCAGAACTGGACACAAGATTCCGGGTGGGGTCTCACAAGAGCACAGGGGCAGAAACATCTCCCTTGACATGCTGGTCACAATTCTCTTGATGCAATGGTTGACCTTCTGGGCTACAAGCACACATTGTCCACTTTTGTTGAATCTTTCATCAACTGGTACTCCCAAATCCTTCTCCTCAGGACTGCTCTCAAGCCATTCTCTGCTCAACCTGTATCTGTGCTTGGGATTGCACCAACACAGGTGCAGAACCTTGCATTTGGCCTTGCTGAAATCATGAGGTTGGCATGGGCCCACTTCTCAAACCTGTCCAGGTCCCTCTGGATTGCATCCCTTCCCTCTAGCATGTCAACTGCACTGCACCACTCAGCTTGGTGTCAT
The DNA here is from genome assembly GCA_037305975.1 of Chrysolophus pictus. Lineage (NCBI taxonomy): Eukaryota > Metazoa > Chordata > Aves > Galliformes > Phasianidae > Chrysolophus > Chrysolophus pictus. The sequence continues at coordinate 1,681,122 of CM074577.1, forward strand.
CTGCAAACTTGCTGAGGGTGATCTTACTGTCTATGTTACCTATAAAGATGTTAAATAATACCAGTCCCAGCACCAATCCCTGAGGAATGCCACTCAGCACAGATCTCCACTTGCACTTCGAAACATTAACCTCAACCCTCTGAGTGTGGCCATCCATCCAATTCCTGACAAGGAAGTGATCCATCCATAAAATCTACTTTTCTCCAACTTGGTGACAAAGATGTCACCAATGCAGGATATTGTCAAACACTTGGCACAAGTCCAGGTAGATGACATTATTTGCTCTTCATTATCCACTGACGTCATAACTCCACTGTAAAAGACCAGCAAGTTTGTCAGGTATGACTTGCCCTTGGTGAAACGGTGTTGGTTACCACTAATCACCTTATCTTTTTTTTCCTTGTGCCTTAGGGCACAGGGGCTTAGGACGATCTGCTCCATAGTCTTGCCAGGCACGGAGGGAGACACACTTCCTCTATAGTAAGATCCAGGAGGCAACTTCTATATTTGCAAAAACATTAGTAGCGACTGACTTTAGCTGGATACCAGACACTCATAGAGCCACACTCTCATTCTCTCTAATTCCAGGCTGCAATCAGCCAGGAGCATCTCATCTCAACCCCCTTCCACCTCACAGCTCTCTCTACCCCAGCATAGGATTACCAGGCGCTGCCACTTGGGCACTGTGCAACATGTTTCTCATTTAATCATAAGGTAACTAAAACACAAAGAGCCCTTTAGCAAGTTGTAGGTTTTAACTGCAAATCAGCATCATTTTCTCTTTTTTAATTTAATTTTAGTAGGATTTTATCGTACACACTGATACAATAGATGCTGTAGCAATTGGGCAGATCAATATGATGGGAAGACTAGCACAATAGAAATGTGCTACAAGGGAAGGGAAGAAGATTGCTCATCCATACTAGAAGATTCCAGGTTTGCAAGGAGGAATTTCCAGAAAAGGATCCTTCCCTAGGGACAGTCAGGTGAAAAGCAGCCTGTTGTAAGATTAAATCTAGCATACCTGCTGAAAACTTTACCATATCTGGGCTTTCAAACAAGTCCTCATATATCGCTTCTCTTATGTCCAGTTCACAAATATAATTTTGAAGGTCCTCCATGGAGGACCATAATCCTGTGTTTAATGGAATATCTGATTTGTTTGGGCAAACCATGTGGCATGCAGCCATTAACCAGTTTATTATCGAATGGTTCTCATTGCTATACTGAACATCAGCATACAGTCTCTGCGTGAGGGCAGGGTACACCATCATAGTGGCAAGTTTTACATAGCAATAGAACATGCAGAAATGTCATAAAACTTGAACACAGAAAGTTCCATAAAAACATGCAAAATAATTTATTTACATTAAGGTTTGATGAAGCACTGGAACAGGTTGCCCAGAAGTTGTGAAGTCTCCTTCTGTGGAGATATTCAAGACCTACCTACCCGTGTAACCTATTGTAGAGTACCTACTTTAGCAGAGGATTGGACTCAATTGGACTCTGGAGGTCCTTTCCAACAACTGCAATTCTGTGAATTCTGAGTCAGCAGTGTGCCCTGGCAGCCAAAAGATCCAGTCATACCCTAGGGTGTATCATGTCCAGCAATGCTAGCTAGTCCAGGGAAGGAATTGTCCCTCTCTATAATGATTCAGCGTCATCTTGCATATTATACGCTGAATGGGAACTGCTGAGTCATGGCCTGAACCTCTGATTGATCACCTGAGGCAAGCAATCAGTCAGCCCTGGGAGCACAGGTAAGGGAGTTCACCTGTGCTGCTGGAAGGGGTGGAGCCTGGCTCCACCTCTCCTAGACCCATTTAAGAGCTGACTGCCAATAGGACAGGATCTCTTCTGGGGATCTACTTTGCTGGAGTTTCAAAAGCAAGCCCAGGATATGGGTAAGTGTCCTATCTATTCTCTTTTTGTTATTATAACCTGCTTTGCCTAACTCTCTTGTTTATTTCATAATTGTAACATCTTAATATTCATTGATTATACATACAAATTTTTGGTGTCACAATGGAAGACTGCATAAAAGAAGATAAATGAAGATAGTGAAGGGTGCAGAAGAGAAGGTGTATGAGGAGCAGCTGAGGTCCTTTGATCTGTTCAGCCTACAGATGAGGAGACTGAGACCTCATGGTAGCCTACATCTTCTTAACAAGGGGAGGTAGAAGGGTGGGTGCTGAACTCTGGTGATAGTGCTAGGATGTGAGGGAATAGCAAGGAGCCTATTCTGATGAGGGAGTTTCAGGTTGGGTACTGGGAGAAGGTTCTCTGCCAAGAGGGTGGTCATGTCATATATTAGGCTCCCTGAGGCAGTAGTCACATCACCAAGCCTGCTGAAACTCAAGGAGCATTTGGAAATGCTTTCAGACACAGAGTTTGAAATTCAGATGGTTCTGTGTGGAGCAAGAAGTTAGACTCGTTGTTCTTCATACGTCTCTTTCAGCTCAGATTATTTTATTATTCCATGACTATGTAAGTGTGTGTTTTAACCTCATCTATTTCAACAACACATTTCTTGGTCCATGTTGATATTAATTTTCACAATCCTACTGAAAGGACAGTTTGAAGACACTTAAAAATCATGAATGATATGTAATTACAAATATATTCTATTGTTGTATTCATTCTGTAAAACTTTTTCTGAGATTTTTCATATTCAGTTTTAGAAAAGAGTTTTCTTAATATTGAGTGATTACATTTGCACTCTTAAAATATAAAAAAAAAAATCAGAAATTTAATTACAAACTCTATTCCTATGTGATTTTTTTATATTATTACTTTCTATTAATGATTTGAGTATGTTATTTATTCTTACTGAATGTCTAACAGATTACAGATTACCCTTCTAAAAGTTTGCTGAGTTAATATCACAAGAACATGCATTCAAAATATTCATAAATTTCAAGAGTGAATACATACCTTAATTTAGTTTCATCTTATGCATAAGAAAAGGGATAAAATTTGTCTGATAATGACTGCAAAAAAAAAAGTCTCTTATTCTGTGAAAATAAAGGTGATTCTTCACAGAAAAAAATCTTGTTTCTTTCAACAAGTTTCAGGTGTTTGCTCATTCTGCACCTTTTACTACAGGCTTAAATCATTCTCTGCCGTCACCACCATTTTTTTTTCCACGTGGAAAGGTATGTAAAGGTTAATCAAAGCTATCTTGTTAATGCTGTGCTTTTAACTTAGTAGTTTACTATTTTAGTCTACCAGTATGTTTAAAAGTTATGCACTTCATAAATTAAAAAAAAATAAAAAATCTTTGGGCAACAGTTTCCAAGTAGAAGGTAATTTCACAAGGAGTTTTTTGTTTTCTTGTTTAAACTTGTGAAGTTCCTAGAACTTGTGAAGTGGATATATACTTTTTACAAATACCATGATTTTTCTACTAAAGCGATGGATTTGCTAGATTGACTTTAAAAAAAAAAAAAGCAGTATTGCTATGCTCACCATGGTTCTGCTAAGGTGTTATATAGTTCTTGTAACAGCAGGGGGACCAGCGCAATGGTAAAACATTACAAAAAAAGTACTCGTCCATCTCCGATCTACGCTTGCAGTAGAATCTTCACAGAGGAGGGATGTCCGAGATCCTTCCACAACGGCAGTCAGCCAGCCCTTTAACAAGGTCTAAGAGGTGGAGCCAGGCTCCATCCCTTCTGGTCACACTGGTGAATTTACCAGGTCTTGTCTTCAGGTACTCAATCAGCGCTTCAGGCCATGACTCAACAGTTCCCATATGATTCTTTATGTAATAAAAGTGTAAAATTCATTTTGTGTGATTCTTTGATATATTAGACTTCAATAGCAGTAGATGTACATTGTACATTGCCAGGGAAAGTACTGTGTCTTGATCCATAGCTAGCCTGCGTGCCATACACTCACTTCCAATGCCTCTCTCACTTCTTGTTTGCTGTACCGCTTTCTCCATGGATACTATCACTTATGTAGCTCCAATGTTTAGTAACATATGTTAACGTTTTCTTATGTTCTTAAGAGCTCTTCGGATGAAATTTGCTGTACATGTTCTGTAACAACTCTTCCTTCATTCATTTCAATTCCCTTCATGAACATAAGGAGTGAATAAAATTGTATTTTTGTTTTTAGCACAGTTGCTTTGATTGTAATCTCTTAATGTTTCAAGTCTGAAATTAATAATATAGAATTAGGGAATTATACATTGCTGAGAATCATGAAGTACATGAATGGGACAAAAAAACTACTTTAAGAATAATGACATTTCACATAGATATTTGTCAGCTGACCTGCAGGAGGAAAAAAAAAACAAACATAAATGTGGAAAAGGATGCAAGATTGGGGTGTGAGGATTTGTTTGCTTCAAAGATTTCGAATCTAAAATGAAATATGGAAATCATTAGAAATAAAATCTGTTGGGAATATTACTTATTTAATTACTATGTAATAGAGCAGCAGCTCACTAAAAGTGAAGAGGACCAGAGGTTCTAAGTCAGTTTGGCCTTTTGTCCTAATCTTTCTGTTCTCCATCTCAAATGCTAATACGAAGTGTCATCCAAAATTCTGAGCGTGTAAATTAAGGTTCTTTTTTTCAATGACTTATCTGGGCCATTTTTGTTGTTTCTTTAGCCAGGCATATAGCCTAAGGAAGAGCTCTGTTTTGTATTCTGTGTATTGCCTGATGCTCAGGACATCAAGTGAATTGGAGAAAAGGGGTAGGATGTGGTAAGCAATTTCTCTGCCACACAGACCAACTTTGAGAAGCGATTTTCAGATACTTCTTCTCGTCTGGCAATGGAAAAAAAAAATGCCACACTTCATACCAACGTTATTCTATAAAGGCAAGAAGAAAGTTATCTGTACACTGTTTATCTTGTTTTCTCAAATACTTTGCATTTGTTTATATCAGGAATTTGGGAAATGCCCAAGACAATGCAGCTCTCAATTGGTCAGGCTGAATTAGAATATACTGTATTACACTGATACTCAAAGATCTTGAAAATTATTTAATGTTTTTATCATCAAAATCTAAAAGCAAAATGATTTTTTCCTATCTAACTCTGTAGTGTGATGGAAAGCCCAGCAATAAGAGTAGGGTGGCAAAGTCCTAAGCTGCAACAAGATAAAATCAAGTGTGGCAACCGTGGACATAGAAACAAAGGAAAAAAGGTGCTTACTCATGGAAGGCCTCACATAGGCAGGGCTCTCTGGTAAGATATCCTTCTTCAGCCAACCCTTAAATGAGTCCTGGGAGGAGGTGGATCCTGGTTCCATCCCTTCTGGTCAGTCAGGTGCACTACATGTACTTGAACTCCTCTGGGTTAACCCTGCCTTCCCACCAGGTGCTCAATTACTGTTTCAAGTCACAACTTAGCACAACTTAGCATTTCTTCTACGCTGCCTTGTTTTATACCCAAGTTGCATGTATCCTTACTTTAATACAGAAGTAAACAGAAAGACAGAGTGATGTAAATCCAAGACTTTCAGATAACAAGATTTAACACAAAGCACCTCTGTTTTTTGATTAGTGAGAAGAACTTCATAGAATCACAGAATCAGAACCATTTGAGTTGGAAGGGACCATTAGAAGTTGTCTAGCTCAACTTCCCTGCAATGAACAGGGATGTCTACAGCAAAATCTGGTTGCTCAGAGCTGCATCTAGCCTGTTTGTAAATGTATCCAAGGATGAGGAATCCACTGCTGGGATTCAAGAAAGACTATTCAGAGCAGAAGCTGTGGAGCAAAGCAGAAGGCATGAGAAAGGAGTGCTGACAACAAAGGAAGGCTGTAGGAGAGACAAACAAAAGTCAAGTAAGCTGTGAGATGGCCCTGATTGGAGGAAGAGCATGGGGCTAGGAACAACTCATGATTCTGATTGGATAAGCACCTGCATGCACAGTTAAGGAGCATTTGTGGAATGTTTTGGAATGTTTTGTTCACCTGTAAAGAGAGGTAGGAAAGTTACAATACAAAATTTGTGAATATATATAAGGGATGTTAGAACTTGCAATAAACAATTTGTTCACATCTGAGTCCGTGCCTCACATGCAATCCACCAAATATCTGCCATTGCTTCACTACTCTTATTGTAAAAAATCTTTCTCTTTTTTTTTTTTTAATCTAATTCAAATCTCCCCTCTTTTAGTTTGAAACCATTTCACCTTTTTATATCATAACAGTCTGGCATCTTCTTTCTTGTTGCTCCCCTTTAGATACTGGAAGGTCTCCCCAAAGCCTTATCTTCTCCAGGCAGCAGAGCCCAACTTTTCCTTGGATCATTTCTGTGATCCTCCTCTGGCTGTACTCTGACATGTCTGTGTCTCTTCTCTACTGAGGACTCCACATCTGGATGCAGTACTCCAGGTGAGGTCTCACCAGAACAGAGTAGAGGGGCAGGATCATCTTCCTCAACCTGTTGACTACGCTTCCTTTGATGAAGCCCGGGGCATGGTTGGCTTCCTGGGAGGTGAAAGCACATTGTTGTCTCATCTTCAGCTTACCACCCACTAATACCCCCAAGAATTTTTGGCAGGACTGTGCTCTATCTTAATCCCCTGGCTTATAGTGATAGTGGGGGTTGCAGCAATTAGGTTCAATGCCTTGCAATTGGATCTGTTGAACCTCATGAAGTTCACCTGGGCCCCCTGCTTGAGCCTGTCTAGGACTCTCTGGGTGTTGTTCTGTCCCTTGGGCATGTCAGCTGCACCACACAGCTTAGTGTTGAGTCCTGCATTTTGGTCACAATAACCCCAGGCAACCCTACAGTGTTGGAGAAGAGTGGCTGAAAAGTTGCCTGACTGAAAGGGACCTTGGCGTACTGCCAGCAGTACACCCAGGTAGCCAAGAAGGCCAATGACTTTCTGGCTTGTATCAGGAATGATGTGGTGAGCAGGACTAGGGGAGGAATCTTACTCCTGTTCTTGGCACTGGTGAGGCCCCACCTTGAGTACTGTGTTCAGTTTTGGGGACCTCAGTACAGAAAAGACATGAGGTACTGGAGCAGGTCCAAAGAAGGAAAAAAAGGCTGGTGAATATGTATGGCTTGGAGAATGTGTCCTATGAGAAGTGACAGAAGGAACTGGGACCATTCAGTCTGGGGAAAAGAAGGCTGAGGGGAGACCATATTGCTCTCTTCAAATACCTGAAATGTGATTGCAGCGAGAGTGGGGTAGGTCCCTTCTCATTGGTGACAAGTGACAGAATGAGAGGAAATGGCCTCAAATATGCCAGGAGAGGTTTAGGCTGAATATCAGGAAAATCTTTACAGATCTCAAGGGTTGTTAAGCATTGCAATAGGGTCCCCAGGGAGGTCACCATCCCTGTCACCATCACTGAATTTGTTTAAAACTCATCTGGATGTCGTGCTCAGGGAATGATTTAGTGGTGGGTTTTTGACTTAGGGTAATATGGTCAGGTTGATGATTGGATTCGATGATCTTGAATGTCTTTTCCAACCTGAGAAATTCTATGATTCTATGAGCAAACTTACTGAGGGTGCACTCGATTCCACTGTCGATATCATAGATGAAGATATTAGAGCACACCCAAAGGACACACCTTGTAGCTGATTTCCATCGAGATATTGACCATTACTCTGGGTACAATCATGCAACCAGTTCCTTTTTCATTAAATAGTCTATCAATCAAATCCATATCTTTCCAATTTGGAGGTAAGGATATTATGGGGAGTCTTGTCAAATGCATTACTGAAGTCCAGATAAATGAAAGCAGTGGCACTTTCCTTATCCATTGACACAGTAATGCCATCACAGAAGATCTCCTTGAGAGCAGCCCTGAGGGGAAGGACTTGGGAGTCCTGGTGGATGAGAACCTGGACATGAGCCAGCAGTGTGCACTTGCAGTCCAGAAGGCCAACTGTGTTCTGGACTGTATTAAAAAAAGGGGTGGGCAGCAGGGAGAGGGAGGTGATTGTGCCCCTCTATTTGGCTCTTGTGAGACCCCATCTGGAGTAACGTATCCAGCCCTGGAGCCCCCTGTACAGTAAGGATGCAGAGCTCTTGGAACAGGGCCAGAGGAGGGCCACTAAGATGATCAGAGGGCTGGAGCACCTCTCCTATGAGGAAAGGTTGAAGGAACTGGGATTGTTTAGCTTGGAGAAGAGAAAGCTCTGGGGAGACCTCATTGTGGCCTTCCAGTACTTGAAGGGAGGGGAACAGCTGTTTACGAGGGTAGACAGCAATAGGACAAGAGGGAACGGTTTTAAACTGAGACAGGGGAGGCTTAGATTAGATATTAGGAGGAAGTTTTTCACACAGAAGATGGTGACACACTGGAACAGATTGCCCGAGGAGGTTGTGGATGCTTCATCTCTGGAAGTATTCAAGGCCAGGCTGGATGTGTCTCTGGGCAGCCTGGTCTGCTGGTTGGTGACCCTGCACATAGCAGGGGGGTTGGAACTAGATGATGGTTGTGATCCTTTTCAATCCAGGCCATTCTAAGACTCTATGATTCTATTAGGTTAGTCAGGCAGAACCAACACATTTACTATTATTGAAATTTATTAGAGTGGGTCACCAGAAGCAACAGAGAAGTGCCCAGGGATGAGCATGGGCAAATTGGTTCATTTAAAGAGGAAGTATTAACTCTTTGGGTCCTTCACTAGGAGTCCAGGAAAGACATTTTCTGACTAAAATAGTAAGTGTATACAAATGAGAAATACTAAGAAGACAGTACAAGAAGATCTTAGGCTGGAAAAAAATATGCAATTAGACATTGATAAAGTAAACTTCACAAACTATAAAGGTTATGAAGTGGCAGTAGAGAAGTTAAATATTCCTATTCCAAAGATTATTCAAAACTTCATGAGCTTAATGTGCAGTTGCTTCTTTTCTTTGAAAATGTTTTCATTTACATAAAAAAATTGCTCTAAATAATGAAAGGATGTTTATTCACCAGATATTGTTGGTGTATTTTATTAAATAAAAGGATTTCATTTAATTATGTCAAGAAAATTTTGGGTGATGAAGAAACTATATAGGACACTATATTCAAGAGGAGAATCCCACATCTGTATCCTAAGCTACACAGTTTGAATCAAGGAATCATTTATGGGATGAATTTGAAATAAAGTAAATAGTCAGAGCTAAGAGAAAGCCAGGAATACTAAATATACATGTGAATTTTGAATTTTCTTCCTGGAAGCACTCAATCTTCTATCTTAATTAACCCAAATAATTTTTGGTATTCCACTTTAATCCCAGCTAGATCATGCTTATTGCTAGAACAGTAGCAAAGATTATATTTAATAAACTGAAAACTGTTGAAGAATAATGTTTATTCCTACACTGAAATAAAGAGGGAGTGTTGTTAGCCTTTAGCATAAGGTATCTTTGGTTAAGTTGCTATTTTTGGTATCTCTGCTACTGGAAATACCAAATATACATAATACTTAAAAACAAATTTGTAATATGTATTGACTGAATTGTGTATATTAAGCATGTATTTTCTTCAGATAATATTTCCAAGTAATAGAAAATACAGCTTTCCTGAATATCTTTAGTGCTCTTCTATGGTTTCTTTGTACATACATTAAGCCACTGTTCTGCATTTTGAAACCTAAATTCTGACATGATATCTTCACAGGAGTAAAGGAATTCAGAGGAACTAGATCAGAAAGATGGAATTAAATGCAAGAGTATCAGAACTATCTAACTAATTTCCTGCTTATATGTACTTCAAGCCTTTTTACTAATTGCTTATATCTTGTAGAAACTGCTGAGAATGCAAAGAATGTCTTTCCTCTTTATCACTAAAAAAAAATAAAAATAGTATGATACATATTCATTTGTCAGTGAAACTGTTAGGATTGGATATCATCAGCATCCTAATCTCAGATGCTGAAGTTCAAAAAGCTATTTAAATATTTCACTGTTAAGTTACATGTATCATTGCAAGCAAAAGAACTGAGTGAAAGAACTCTCTATCCTCTGACCAAACTCAGAAATTTTGAGTGGGGGAAAGATAAGATGTCAAGTGAGCCTGAGATGGACACAGATCAAAAAAAGACTCTTGCATCAGCACAGATTTAGAGACAAGAACAGCATAATTGCTTGTATGCACATAGCACTGCAGTGCAGACATGCAATGAAAGCATAACCTCTCAGCTGTGATTGTTCAGTGGATCTTTGGAGTTCACTTTCAAATAGATCTAACATTTCAAAACTGAGAAATACTGATAGAAGTAATAATCTATATCACTGCTGAGCGGGGGGGGGGGGGGGGGGGGGAAGATAGAGACAAGTAATAGAGGATAATGTAGTAATGCTGCTGTGTAAACATGATTATTACATATATTTGTGTAAAATCTCTATTCCCATTTCAGTAGGAAAAAGATAGCGTGTTTTTATGTTCACCACATCAACATTTTTTATGCTGATAGTGATATTCAGACTACGTGATGACAGAGAAGTTGCTTTCTTTTGCATTAGTAATAGTAACCCTGACAAGCACTTTAAAGTGCTCTGATATGGCTGTATCTGGCATGATAAGCATTTTCTACCCATAGTTTTATCAGTGAACCTGACCCAAATCATTTTGAAAACATTGGCAAGATTTGTCTGCAGAAGATGCAAGGAAATTCAGGATATAAGCAGGGGAAGAGCACAATGGAGAGAATTTTATGTCTTACTGATGAGCATTAAACCATATTTATACTGATTTAGGGCCAGGATTACAACTTGAAAATATTTTTAAATAACTTAAGTAACATTTATTTATTTACTTATTTATATGTACTAAACAGCAAAGATGAAAGAGACCAGAATGAGATATGTAAACTTCCCAAGTTCACAGTAGGATTCATTGAATCTTCTTGTGGTCCCACTCCCCGTCTATGTAATTCACCCATACTTAGAACAGCAGCATAAAGAAATCCCTTCATTGGGTTCTGTAGCTTCAGTGAACTGGTGTAGGCCTGCCTGAGTGTGAGATATATACTTTGGTGTTAGCTTCCCAAGAAAGAGAAACTTCTTATGGTTAACTTTGGGTACTATAGTCTAATCAATGCTGATAATACAGCAGACAGCCAACCATATCCCAGGCTTCCTCAAAAGAAACATGCAAAAGAAGCATGCAAGTTGAGGAAGGTGATTCTGCCACTCTACTCTGTGCTGGTGTACCTGGAGTACTGCATCCAGATGTGGAGTCCTCCTCAGTAGAGAAGAGACGTGGATCTTTTAGAATACATCCAGAGGAGGATCACAAAAATGATCCAAAGAATGGAACACGTCCTCTGTGAGGACAGGCTGAAGGAGTTGGGGCTCTTTAGCCTGAGAAGAGAAGGCTCTGGGGAGACCTTCCAGTATCTAAAGGTGAGCAACAAGAAAGAAGGTGTCAGACTCTTTAGCATGATCTGTTACGATTGAACAAGGTGAAATGGTTTCAAACTAAAAGTGAGAAGATTTGGTTAGATAAAAGAAAAAGATTTGTTACAATAAGAGTAGTGAGGCAATGTTACAAGTTGCCCAGACATATGGTGGATGCACTATTCTTGGAGACATTCAGTATCAGGCTGGATGAAGCTCTGAGCAATCCAATTTTGCTGTAGATGTCCCTGTTCGTTGTAGTAGTGGGTGGTCAGAGCTTGTTTTGTTCAGTTGACGTTACTAATGATACAGGACAAACTCTTCGAAAGCAGCCGAGCCTGCTCTTTCGGAGCGTCAGGATTGTAACAGAATCTACTTTGTTCCCATCTTCCATGCCTTGCCAATTAAAGACAGCAGATAAAGAGGGAGAGCAGGGAAATGCCAGCTTGTATCTTGTCTTCACAGGATACAATAGTATCATCTCCTAATCTACTGTATCAAGATGGTTTCATTTGCTCCCAGGCAGAGTATTCAATCAACAAACTGTTCCTGAGAGCTCCGTTCAAAGGCAAACAACTCCAAAGAGATGCTTTCAAATGTAAAACTGCTCATAAAGTGATGTTGATCGCCTCATGTTGATTTGAGACACTGCTCACTAGTCTCAGACAAGTGCTATCCCCTAACACCACAATCTATGTAAGTGACGTGGAAAAAAAATCAGACCTGCTTCACAACTCATTAGAGCTTGATCTTTTCTCTTTCTGATGGCACAAGGAAAAATCTGACAGTTTCTTCACAGGAGTTTAAATTATTTTGATGTAGAGGAGAAAAATAGTTTTTAACAGTAAATGGAGATGTTTTTGGAGATATTCTACACTGTCACTTATTAAGCCAGTAACAAGGTTGTTGTAGATGAATTCGTAGAGCTGTGAATCAAACTTTTCTGCCCACATTTTTCTTTCTTGTTATCCTTGATAAATTTCTACTGGTGAAATCAGGGAATATTAAGTGTTTTAAAAGAAACTATGCATTATCTGGTAACATAGTTCCTTTTCCTTCCTCATAAATAATTTAAAAATGTTGTTTGTTATCTGGCTGAAAAACACAAGGCAAAAAGTCTATCAATGCAGTTTTGTTACAGAACTTAAAACATTTGAAAGTCATTATAATTACTGGAAAGTATTTGTCATTTTTAGTAACACCATTATTAACATGCATGTAACATAAACTAATAGACTAGATGTAATTATGATTTAAATTATTCCATAATATATAATATATATTCCAGTGGCAGTTATTTATATTACAGAACGACTTCAAGTCCTCATGTCCATGAGATTATGGTATCAGAGAGTTGCACTTAGTTACAATACTATGTAAAGGTTCAGGTTACACAAAACTGTGTAAAGATAAAAGATACACCAGATAAAGCAACCCTTCTTCAAGATCTTTGAATTTGGGTTCTTTTAAGGAATACATCTGAGACTTTTTTTTTTAAAACACAATTAGCATAGATGTGTCGATGCATTGACATTGAGAATGGCTTGGGTTGGAAGGGACATCAAGGATCATGAATTTCCAATCCCCTTCCACACACAGGGCCACCAATCTCCCCATTTAATACTAGACCAGGCTGCCCAGGGCCCCATCCAACCTGGCCTTGAACACCTCTAGGGACAGGGCATCCACAGCCTTTCTGGGCAGCATGTTCCAGCACCTCACAACTCTCATAGAGAAGAATTCCCCCTGATATCAAACCTAAATCTTCCCTCTCTCAACTTAAAACCATTTCCCCTTGTCCTGCCATTATTTACCCTTGTAAAAAGTTGACTCCCCTCCTATTTATAGGCTCCTTCTAGGTACTGGAAGATTGTAAGCAGACTTCTCCAGGCTGAGCAAGCCCAGCTCCCTCAGCCTGTCTTCATAGAGGAGGTGCTCCAGCCCTATTATCATCTTTGTGGCTCTCTTCTGGACTCTGTCCAACAGCTCTCTCCCTTTCTTGTACTGAAGGCTCCAGACCTACTGCAGATGGGGCTTCACAAGAGCAAAGTAGAGAGGAACAATCACCTCCCTATCCCTGCTGGCCACCCCTCTTCTGATGGAGCCCAGGATACCATTTGCTTTCTGAGCTGCAAGAGCACACTGCTGGCTCATGTTAAGCTTTTCATCCATCAGGACCCTCAGGTCCTTCTCTGCCAGGCTCCTCTCAGTCTGCATACGTACCCAGGATTTCTCTGACCCAAGTGCAAAATCTTGCACTTTGCTATGTTGAACCTCATTAGTTTCACCCAGGCCCACCTTTTCAAGTCTATTGAGGCCTCTCTGAATGTCACCCCTTCCTTCCATTGTGTCAACTGTACCACTCAGCATGCTGTCATCAGCAAACTTGCTGAGGGTGCATTCTATTCAATCATCTATGTCATTAATGAAAACGTTAAAGAGCACAGCTCCCAAGACAGTCAGAGTTGCTCTTGAAAAATTGGAGATGACAATTAGAATGGAAAACAGAATGAGTGTGGTAGAGGTACAGATGGGAAGAAATATTCGTTCTCACAAATGCTTAGAGTCCATTTAAAAACAAGAAACAAAACCACTAACAAATATTTGTATATGTAGAGAAATCCTTCAAGGTTTTACATAGTTTTGTACAGTGGGGATATCAGAATAAAATTAGTTAATTCAGTATATTCCATCCGGAAGTAGGAGATAAGGTATCAGACTAAAATTACCTTTAAGCATGTTTTTTTTTGTTCTGTAAAAATAAGTCAACTTAACACTTCTAATCTAATAATTAGGATTTGTCAGTGCCTGTGAACTTGGAGGTTGTATGTTTAGAGATGCATATATTTTGAAATTAATGAATAATAATGAATTGTTTCATTTATTACAAGTCCTCAATTTCTCTTGAAAAAGATACTGAAAAATACGGTATTGAAACTGGAATTCAATTGCACGTTCTACAGTCTGATAAATTACATGAACACTATGCCAGTTCACAGTCTTTCTTGCATTTGCTTAAAAACTTCTAAAGTTTTGTTATAACAGGGTTCACTGGAAAAATTAGAACTACAAAACTGACTCTCTGCAGCTCAAGTAGTATGGCTACCTTCTAGAGTGGCCTGCTTTCTTCAGTCTGGAGAAAAAAACAAGCTGTATGAAAAAAACTTCAACAGTTGTATCACAGCATGAATTGGATACTTACTGCAGGATGAGCAATTCTCTGTAGTGACAGAAGGTGCCTAAAATAAAATTCAGTCTGCCAAACTAAATCAGAGGTGATATAGTTATACTTATAAATACCCATTAGTGACTGAAGGTGCTGCAAAAACACTGTGGAATCAACTCTAGCAATAACATTTGCTGTCTATTGTGATTATATTCAGTTGTCAAGCCTTATGCTTTAAGTGATCATAAAGAGCACATTTTGTTTAACATAACCCTTGGAAATAATTGTTATTTGCTGCTCTATGATTTTTGCCACCTTCTGAAAACAAGAACAACTTCCCAAGAACAGACTTATTTATAAATCTGAAAAAGAAAATAGAAAAGCGGGCTTCAAAAATATGTGCTTGAATTTTAGCATAAAAAGAACACTAAACATTTTCAGACCCATACTTCAGGTTTGTCTGCTTTACTTCACATTACTTCAGTTAGTTTTGTTACAGACTCTAAAAAGTAGTTCTTCATAGGAAATGCTACTTGAAACAGATAGAAGCATGATTGCGTAAGTTACATCTGAAGTTACATATTATAAAAGTTAACTATATAATTAGACTACATGGTAGCATGGTAGAAGTGAAATACAGAAATTATAAAATCCAAGCTAAAGAAAAAAACTTTGATGTGTACATGTGTATAATCAAGGAATATACAGATGTTACAATTATGAAATAGACAAGAAAGTTCAGCTAAGCAGGTTACTATTCCAAAAAGAGAATAAAGTGCTTACCCTTGCCCTGGGCTCACTGTAAAACTCCAAAGAAGGGAGCTCCAGAAAGAGATCCTTCCCTGCTGCTACTCAGCTCTTAAATGGGGTCTAGGAGAGGTGGAGCCAGGCTCCACCCTTTCCAGCAGCACAGGTGAATTGCCTTCACCTGTGCTCCCAGGGCTGACCTGAGGTGATCAATCACCTGAGGTGATCAACCAGAGGTTCTGGCTGTGATTCAGCAGTTCCCTTACAACATGCTGCTAGAAATTGTTATTTTGGATGCATACTCTCTTTGAGAGTAGCTCTGTTGAGAAGGACTTAAAAGTTCTGGCTGATGAAAAACGAAATATGAGCCAGAACTGCGCACATGCAGCTCAGAAGGCCAATGGTACCCAGTGCTCCATGAGGAGAGGGGTTGCTAGTGGGGCAAAGGAGGTGATTATTCCCCTTACTCTGCCCTCATGAGGCCCCAGCTGGAGTACTTCATCCAAATTTGGGGCCCCCAACACAGGAAATGTGTGGAACTTTTGGAGAGTGTCCAGAGAAGGGCCACAAAGATGATCCAATGGCTGAAGCACCTATCCTGTGAAGATACGCTGAAGGAACTAGGCTTGTTCAGCCTGAAGAAGAGGAGGCTATGGGGAGACTTGATCACTGAGGTTCACTGTTCTGGAGCTGTCCTAGACAGAACCACAGCGACTGATCACGAGGTACAGGGTGATTTCGGTCGGTTCCTTCATCCAGGGATCCCCAAGAAAACCAAGCAGCAAGGCAGCTCTCACGAGAGGGCTGATGAGAAGTGGGCATTGCCAGGGCAACGGCTCTGCATCCACATCCTCTGCCTAGAAAAGGGACGGAGAGGAGGAGTCAGGGTGTGTGAATCACTGCGGTGAAATGGTAAATCACCTATTTGCACGACTACGGAGGGAGGTGGATTGTTATCTCCCTGTGTAGAAAGTGATTTTCAGGGCGGGCAGGCGGGTCACCTTACCATATAGAAGGGGGGTTAGCACTTAGTGCTTAACAGGTCACTTAACAGGTCGTTGTTCTCTGGAAACACCGAGGTGCAACCATGGTCACCACATATGGGTGAGCTGCTGCTAAAAGGGGCATGGTGACTCAGACTGAAAGCATGAATGTCCATGCAGCAGTTCAGGTCTCAGGCTGCAGAGAATGCCTGGCCTGTCACTGCTACAGGAGGGCAGCTGAGATACCACCTGTGTGTAGTGTGAGCAGGTGGATGATTTGCTCAGCCTGGTGGTAGAGCTAAAGGAGAAAGTAGAAAGACTGAGGAGCATCTGGGATTGTGGGAAGGGGAGTTGCACTCTGCTATCCTTACAGGAAGGGTGTGGGGGAAATGCTCCTCAAGCAGTAGGGGATCATCTGCCCTCTCACAGTCAAGTGGGAGGCAGCGACCTCAAAGACAGAGAGGAATAGAAATAAATTCCTGTTCAGAGCAACAAGCAGATTGCCCCTCAGCCTGTCCCACCTTCCCAGGTACCCTTACATGACAGGTATGAGGCTCTGAAGCTGAATGGTATGGAGTATGTGGATGTTGGTGAAAGTCCATCCGCGCAGGAGAGGTTGCTAGTCAGTCTGCTCCCTGTTTTGCTAAAACGTCAGTCAGGAAAAAAAGAAGGGCTGTCATTATAGGGGACTTCCTTCTGAGGGTAACCGAGGGCCTGATATGCTGCTTGGATCTGTCCCATAGAGAGGCATGTTGCCTGCCTGGTGCCCAGGTGAGGGATGTTGCTAAGAACATCACTCACCTGGGTAAGCCCTCCAATTATTATCCATTACTGATTTTCCACATGGAAATGAAGAGGTAGGCAAGGAAGTTCTCAGGTGATCAAAAGGGACTTCAGGGCTCTGGGAAGACTTCTGAAGGGATTGGGAGTGCAAATTATGTTCTCCTCTGTCCTCTCAGTTGGTGACTGGGATCTGCACAAAAGGGGGAGGGTGGACAAGCTGAATGAATGGTTTTGTGGATGATGTCATACTCAGGGCTTTGGGTACTATGGCTCGGGACACAGCCTTGAGAAAATGGGAATGCTGACAGCAGATGGGAGCCAACTGGCTAGGAGGGTCACAAATATTCTTGGGAACAAGCTGGCTGGGCTGATTAGCTGGGCTTTAAATTAGATATGGTGGGAGAAGGGGTGTATTGGGTGACAGAGAAGCACATGGGAATGCTGCCACCTTGGGAGGTGGTAAGGGAAAACCCCAGACTTGTCCTAGAGGTACTAGGGAGGGCTCCTCTGAGCAGGCAGTGAGGCCAATAGCCAAGCTAAAGTGCCTCTACACCAGTGTGCACAGCATGCAAAATAAAAAGGAGGAGCTAGAAACTGTGGCGCAATTGGGAAAATATGACCTAATTGCTATCACAGAAACACAGTGGGATGAATCCCATGATTGGAATACCCTGACTGAGAACTACAGGCTTTTCAGAAGGGATAGACAGGGTAGGAAGGGTGGGGGACTTGCCCTCTATGTTAGGAAGTGAATAGATTGCGAAAAGCTGTGTCTGAGGAACAGCCACAATCAGGTCGAGAGCTTGTGGGTAAAAATCAAGGATTGGTCCAAGCATCTAGTGGTTGGGGTCTGCTACAGGCCACCTGATCAGGAGGAGGCTGTTGACCAGTCCTTCTTGCTTCAGCTATAGGAGGTGATGTTACGCTCGTGGGCTCTTGCCCTGATGGGGGATTTCAACAACCCAGATATCTGCTGGGATAGCGGCATGCGGGTGGCAGACAATCTAGGAGATTCCTTGAGTGTGTTAAGGACAACTTCTAGCTGCTCAAGAAACTGCTGAGTGGGATCCCCTGGAAAACTGTCCTTAAGGGCCTGGGCACAGAACAAAGCTGGCAGCTTCTTAAGGACACCATTCTGAGAGCATAATGGCACTCCATCCCCCAGCAGAAGTCGAGGAGGGGAGGCAGGCAATGGTTGTGACTGTGCAAGGACCTGCAGCTTAAACTGAGAGAAAAGAGGGAAATATACACAAAGTGGAAGCAGAGTTATGTATCCTGGGAGGAATACAGGCCTATTGTATGTGTGTGTAGAGATAGGATTAGGGAAGCCAAGGCACAGATGAGGCTGAACTTGGCAAGGGATGTGGAAGATAACAAGAAGGGGTTCTATAGGTACATAGACTGGAAGAGACAGACCAAGGAGAGTGTTCCCCCTCTGATGAAAGGTAATGGCCAATGGCTTCCTCAGACATAGAAGAAGCTAAGATACTCAAAGAGTGCTTTGCCTCAGTCTTCACTGGTGGTCAGGCTTCCCGTGTCTGCCAGAACCATGAGCCTCTAGGTGAGGGTGTGGGGAGGTTTCTGTCCTACTGTAATGGTGCAACAAGTCCAAATCCTTCTCATGAAATTGAACGTCCTAGGGTTCTGAGAGAGATGGCTGATGTGGTTGCCGAGCTGCTTTCCATCATATTTGAAAAATCATGGCTGTCTGGTGAAGTCCCCGGTGACTGGAAAAAGGGAAACATTACTTCCATTTTTAAGAAAGGGAGAAAGGAAAAAAGGGAACAGACCGGTGAGCCTCACCTCTGTACCTGGGAAGATCACGGAGCAGATCCTCCTAGAAGCTATGTTAAGGTACATAAAGAGGTGATTAGAGACAACCAGCATGGCTTCACCAAGGGCAAATCATGCCTGACCAGTCTGGTGGCCTTCTATGATGGAATGATGGCATCAGTGGACAGGGGAAGGGCAATGGATGTCATCTATCTGGACTTCTGCACAGCCTTTGACACGGTTCCTTTCCGCATCCTTGTTTTTAAATTGGAGAGGGGTGGATCTGAAGGACGGACTGTTTGATGGATTAGGAACTGGTTGTCTGGATGCAGCCAAAGTGTTGTGATTAATGGTTCTGTGTCAGGGTGGAGGCTGGTCACAAATGGTGTCCATCAGGAGTCGGTCTTGGGATCGGTGCTCTTCAGCATCTTCATCAATGACATAGATGATGGCATCTAGTGCACTCTCAGCGAGTTCATGGATGAAACCAAGCTAAGCAGTGCAGTTAATACATTGGAAGGAAGGGAGGCCATCCAGAGGGACCTGGACAGTCTGGAGAAGTGGGCCCGTGAAAACCCACTGAGGTTCAATAAAGCCAAGTGTAGGGTGTTGCACTTGGTTCAGGAAATCCCAGGAAATTCCCAAGCTGGGGAAGATCTCTTTGAGAGCAGCCCTGCAGAGAATGACTTGGGGATCCTGGTGGACAAGAAGCTGGATATGAGCCAGCAGTGTGCACTTGCAGCCTGAAAGGCCAACTGTGTTCTGGGCTGCATTAAAAAGGGAGTGGCCAGCAGGGAGAGGGAGGTGATTGTCCCGCTCTGGAGTATTGCATCCAGCCCTTGAGCCCCCAGTACAGGAAGGATGTGGAGATGAAAGTAGTCTGTCTCCAAGGGGTAAGAGGACCTTAGCTGAGAAACTGGTGGTACTCACTGAAAGGTCTTTAAACTAGGTATGAAAAGGGAAGGGGACAGAATGAGGGCTGCTGGGGTTGAGCAGGCTGTTTGAGGGCTCATACCAAACTTAATGGGTGAAGATGGTGAAGTACAAAGAGATGGACTAGGGCAGGGTTATGCTGGGGATGCTGCTGTTCTAGGGGATCCTAGATCCTCTATAAAGGCAGTGAGATGGAATGCCAGCTGAAGTGCCTTTATACCAATGCACACAGACTGGGAAATAAGCAGGATGAGTTGGAAACCATGATGTACTTGCAAGTTATGACCTTGTTGCTATCATGGAAACATGATGGGATGACTCCCATAACTGGAATACCACCATTGAGGACTATCGACTCTTTAGAAGGGATAGGCAAGGTAGGAAGGGTGCGTGAGTTGCCCTCTATGTCAAAGAGTGGATAGACTGTGAGGAGCTTCCTCTGAGAAACAGTCAAGAACAGGCTGAGAGCCTGTGGATTAGAAATAGGGACAGGACTAATAAAGGTCAGCTGGTGATAGGGGTATACTACAGGCCACCTGATCAAGGGGAGACTATTGACAAGGCCTTCTTGATTCAGATGCAGGAGGCAACATGCTCACAGGCTCTCATCATGGTGAGGGACTTCAACCATCCAGATATCTGTTGGAAAGACCACATGGAGAGCTGCAAGAAGTCCAGGAGACTCCTGGAATCCATTGATGATAACTTTCTGGTCCAGATATTGGATAGACTGATCAGAGCTGAAATGTTGCTGTTCAAGGAATTGTTGGCCAAAATCCCCCAGGATGCTGTCTTTAAAAACAAAGATGTTGAGGAGAGCTGGATACTCTTCAAGGATGACTTTCCAAGAGCACAAGAGCTCTCTGTCCATCTGAATAAGAAAATGGGCAGAGGAGGTAGGAAACCGCATGGCTTGGCAAGAACCTGCTGGGCACACTGAGGGCAAAGAAAGGTACATACAAGCTCTGGAAACAAGGGAAGAATACAGGGATGCTGTCTGGACTTGCAGATGTGGGATCAGGAAAGCCAAGGCACAGGCAGAACTGAACTTGGCGAGGGGCATGAAAAACAATAGGAAGATATTCTACAGGTACATTGGCCAGAAGAGACAGGCCAAAGAGAGTGTACCTCCTTTGGTAAACGTAAAACAGATGAAGAGAAGGCTGAGGTACTGAATGAGTTCTTTGCCTCAGTCTTCACCATCAGCCAGGATTCCATTATTTCTCACATCCCTGAGCCCTGCATCCCTACACCTCTAGGTGGGGACTGGGGCGGTAAATCCCCCCCGCTGAGACAGCCTCATGAGACTGAATGCGTACAAGTCTATGGGGCTGGATAGTGTGCATCCCAGGGTTCTGAAGGAGCTGGCTGAGGTGGTTGCCGAGCTGCTCTCCTTCATAATTTGAAAAGTCATGGCTGTCAGGTGAGATCCCGGAGGAAGGGTCATGTCACTCACAAGAAAGGGAGCAAGGTTGACCTGGGGAATTACAGACGGGTGAGTCCCACTTCTGTGCCTGGGAAGATCATGGAACGGATACTCCTGGATAACATGCTTGATCAAATGAAGAATGAGCGTGTGATCTGAGACAGCCAGCATGGCTTCACCAGGGGAAGGTCATGCTTAACCAATCTGGTGGCCTTCTGTGCTGGAGTGATGGCATTGGTGGACAAGGGAAAGGCGACCAATGTCATTTACCTGGACTTGAGCAAGGCCTTTGACATGATCCCCCACCACATCCTTATCTCCAAATTGGAGGAATGTGGATTTGATGGGTGGACCACTCGACAGATAAGGAATTGGTTGAAAGGCCGCAGACCTTCATCAGTGATTCTATTTCCAGGTGGAAGCCAGTAATGAGTGGTGTCCCCCAGGGGTCTGTCTTGGGGCTGGTGCTCTTTAACATCTTTATCAATAACATTGACGATGGAATTGAATGCAACTTCAGCAAGTTTGCTGAAGACACCAAGCTGAGTGGTGCGGTTGACATGGTGGAAGGAAGGGATGCCATTCAGAGGGACCTCAACAATCTTGTAAGGTGGACCTGGGTAAACCTAATGAGGCAAACATGGCAAAGTGCAGAGTTTTGCTCTTGGGTCAGAGGAATCCCAGGCATCCATCCTTGAGAGCAGCCCTGCAGAGAAGGACCTGGGGGTCCTGATGGATGAAAAACTTAACATGAGCCAACAGTGTGCTCTTGCAGCTTGGAAAGCAAATGGTATTCTGGGCTCCATCAGAAGAGGGGTGGCCAGCAGGGACGGGAGGTGATTGTTCCCCTCTACTCTGCTCTTGTAAGGCCCCATCTGGAGTACTGCATCCAGGTCTGGAGCCCCAATACAAGAAAGACAGAGATCTGTTGGACAGAGTCCAGAAGAGAGACACAAAGATGATCAGGGACTGCAGCACCTCCCCTATGAAGACAGGCTGAGGGAGCTGTGCTTGTTCGCCTGGAGAAAAGAAGGCTGCGAGGTGAGCTCATTGCAGCCTTTCAGTACCTAAAGGGAGCCTACAAACAGGAGGGCAATCAACTCTTTGAAAGGGTAGATAACTGCAGGACAAGGGGAAATGGTTTTGAGTTGAGAGAAGGAAGATTTTGGTTGGATGTCAGGGGGAAGTTCTTTACTGTGGGAGTGGTGAGGTGCTGCACAGAGGTTGTGGATGCCTTGTCCCTAGAGGAGTTCAAGGTCAGGTTGGGTGGGGCCCTGGGCAGCCTGGTCTAATATTAAATGGGGAGGTTGGTGGCCCTGCATGTGGCAGGGGGGTTGGAGATTCATGATCCTTGAGGTCCCTTCCAACCCTGGCCGTTCTGTCATTCTGTGATTCTGTGAGTTCTTGGAATGGTCCAGAATGGTCTAAGATGGTCAGAGAGCTGGAGCACCTCTCGATGAGGAAAGGGTGAGGGAACTGGGATTTTTTATCTTGGAGATGGCTCTGGGGAGACCTTGTTGCAGCCTTCCAGTACTTGAAGGGAGCTTATAAATAGGAGGGGGAATGGCTGTTTACAAGGGTGGATAGTGATAAGACAAGGGGGAATGGTTTTAAACTGAGACAGGAAAGGTTTAGGTTAGATATTAGGAGGAAGTATTTCACACAGAGGGTAGTGACACACTGGAACAGGTTGCCTAAAGAGGTTGTGGATGCCCCATCCCTGGAAGCATTTGAGGCCAGGCTGGATGTGTCTCTGGGCAGCCTGGTCTGCTGGTTGGCAACCCTACACATATCAAGGGGGGTTGAAACTAGATGATGGTTGTGGTCCTTTTCAATCCGGGCCATTCTATGATTCTATGACTTCAGTTCCACCTTCCAATATTTAAAGGGAGTGTATAAATGAGAGGGAAATCAACTTTTTACAAAAATAGATAGTGATAGTACAAGGGGGAATTGTTTTAATGAAAGGAGGGGAGATTTGATGTAAGGAGAAAGTATTTTATTTGGAGAGTGGTAAGGTGCTGAAACAGGTTGCCCAGAGATTTTGTGGGCATCTGATCCCTGAAGCTGTGTAAGGATAGGTTGGATGAGGCCCTGGGCAATCTGATCTAGTTCTTGATCTCGCAGCTGGCAGGTCTGCCTGTGGCAGAAGAGTTGGAACTTGATGATTCTTCAGGTCTCTTCCAACCCAAGCTGTTCTATGATTGTATGATTCTATGTTCCTAATTTTGATTTCCTAACAAAAGCAGGTTTCGTACACATGAATATTATGTTGAACAAAACATTCAATAGCAAAGATGAAGGTAAAGTAAGTTCTTAAATTACTATAACAATCTTTAAACTGTTGACTGCTGAAATTTAGGAAGAGGGAAGGCTGCATAGTATCCAACTTGTTTGTTCTTCTTTACATTTCACCTTCAGTTAGCTGTCAAAGACTTGATATTTATTGGATCTTTGGTCCCACTGAGAACAGTTCTTCCAAATGAAAAGCCATCACTTCCAAATTGTATAGGAGAAATTAAGTTTTATGTAACTGACTTTAGTAAAAATATGTTTGTGATGTCTTCCAGAGAAATATGAGAGCCTAGACTTCATAAAGTATTTTGAATACCTAATGTGGATCTTTTGTTAATGTAGGCCAGGGATAACTCAATTTCCCTTATTATTTGAACTGCAGATCTTGCTTAGGAAAAACAAGCAAGTACACTACTAATGTGCATAATCATGTTTAATATATTGCACATAGTGTCTGATGTTCTTTAGGGTTATAATGAATCTTAAAATGAAATTATCCTGTGTAAAAGCTCTACTACATTTCAGTTTAGATAGCCTGCAGAACTTTTAGTTCTTTTCCCTGACCTTTTGTTTCCTCTGAAGACTATGCATACTGCTAGATCTGTTTTATGTCTGAGTATTGAATTTAAACCAACTCTAAAGCTCTTGTGGTTAATGGGAACTTAATTTGTATAGTAGATATCTTGACAACTTTGACTGAAGTGAAGCTGTAAGAGAATGGCAGGAATCTTGGTGTGAATTTCATCATGCTCTGAAGCCTCTGTGCCAGGGAATATCTGCAGTCAGAAACCAGTGTGAATAAGAACTCACTGCTTTTTAGAGGGGCTTCATTAGTTCTGTTCTAGATTTTTCAAAAAATCAGAGAGAAGTATCCAGTCTACTGTGTTTGAGAGAAGGAATTTTGTCTTGAGACTATTACTGTGCAATCACCGCCTTGAAATGAAAGGTAGCATTTTAGAAATATTAAACATCTAATCTTTGCAGGCACGGCCAAATAACAGAATTAATCCAATAACATTGAGCTTCTTAACAAGAGAAGATGTAATAGATCTCTCTAGCTGAATTTTACATGTAATGATTTTACATGTAAATCCTTTCCTAAAGACAGATTTGCTTCTAGGAATAAAGTGTGAAGTAATTAGGTTGACTAAATCTGATGGCTATTCTACCTTATGTCTGAAAGCTTCAATGATGAAAGAGAAATTCATAATCCTTTTGCAGTCAAGTTTAAATAATTAATTTGCTTGCTTAGTATTCAGAGCATACTGATGAAGAGAAGTGTCTATCGGAGTGAAGATTTTACAGCTGATGATAGCTAGAAATGTATTTAGAAAACATCCATTACTGAGCTCATTTTTTATCATTCCATTTAGATATTACTGTTGGTGTTGTAGATATTTTTGTTACTATATATTTTTTTCCAAAATATACAGTGATTTCTTATTGCTTACTCTTCTACTATGCAAAGAAATTAGCACATAAGATATTTCCACAGAAAGTAGTGCAATACAGGATAAACATATTTAAATCAAAATATGTATTCTTCTTATACATTTTTGTCTTTCTCAATCAAGGTTTTCCTTTTTTTATATATTAGGAGATCAAACATCTCTCCAAAAAGAAGTATTTGAAGGGTTAGCACTGTAGAGATGTGTTAACTACTGCAGTCACTGATCCACCAGCAAAAATAGGTGCTAGGATTATAATTTCGTAAGCATAAAATATGCTCAATGAAGTGCCATCACAGTTTCAACTATAATACTAGCATAAGAAATTTCCTCCTATTTGATTACAGTTGTGGCACTTCAAAACTGAATTATTTTAGTCAGAGAGTGGGTGAAAATGGTGAAAGAGTTTAATAGCTTCTTAGCCTTGAGGAAAATATAGTGGGAGAGTGATAAGGAAAATGTTATGTCTGATTTGTTTGAAAGTGACACTGTGATTGGTAGTGGCACTGTGACTGGTTGCTTTGCTAGATGAGGTGTTAAAGGTAGCAGATCTTTGTCTGTTACATACAATTTATATTTTAGATACTGTTTACTATTATGTTAACAGAATACTTTCACATTGAGCAGATGAGTTTGGTAAGTTAGACAGAAATGAATAATGGTTGGTTTTCTGCATCATGATATGAAGACTACTGTTGTTTCAGATGTTTGAACTAAACTATATGAGAAAGTCTTGAACTAGAAACTTGAAACTAGAAAGCTGCATGTCACTGAACATGTTCTCCAGCTTTTCATAGACTTGAATGCACAGCTGGTTAACTAGGAGGTGCATGAATAGCTCTGAAATGCTTAAAGACTTAAAAATTAAATTCTTTTTCAAGAAAATTCATATCACATTGAGGGTTTTTTTAAAACTCTCTGTTTTTCCATAATGTTAGTATGAGAAAAATGATTTTTATAAAAGTATTATAAAATCTATTTTTTCTGGTAAAAAATGTTAGAACAGCACAAAGACACCTTATCAAAATGTTTGCATGTAGGTGAATTTGAGGGTTGAAAACCTTTTAGATGTTGATGTCAGTCATCCTCAAAGGGAAATAAAACCAATTAGATTATATGTATTTGGCTGTGCTGATCACTCACCGGTTTTTATCTCACATGATGTAAATATGAAATGTGAATAAATTATACACTCTTTTGTCATAAATGAAAGGCTGTATAATTGAATGAAACTTCTGAAATATATAGAAAATTTGACTGGGAAAGCAAATTAGGAAGGCTATCAAAAGGAACTTTTGAAAATTGCAGCCTATGCTTGGGCATTTGGTTCTACGTAACAGCATTATACTGCATGGAAAAGTGAAACAAGTTTTATCCTGATTCTAATCGTCTGTGTTCAGAATCTGTCTGATTCATTGATTGGAGTCAGCAAAGGGGCACAGCATGAATGGCTTACTCATTGGTCAGCACATGAAATTTACCTGAATAAGAGAAACACATGACAGAAACATACAACTGCTGATGATGGTTTAGCAGTGATGTGCTTCCCGATCAAATAATACATTTTACTATCATGAGGATGTTGCAGAATTACACTCAGCATTACTGTACAGCTAGTAATCATTTCTGTTCAGTATGCTTTATTGGTACTAGTCATGACTGATGTACAAATCTATGGTGCTGTCTCAGTCAAGCTAATTAGAAAATGTAATTTATCTTGTTTTCAGGCCCATCTCAGGGCATGGGTCCATGGGTCCCCCAGCCCCATTTAATCACAGAACCAGGCCAAACTGGGCCAGGACTGTGACAGGGCTGCAAATAAAATATATAATAAACTTTATAAAAGTAACATGATTTATTTTCTATGTATTTCTATTAAAACATAAAAAACATGGAACAACAAAAACATAAAACTAGTGGGATGTTTGACCTTGTTTTTGTGATACTAATGCAATCAGGCCAATTCAATGGCAGTGGGTGACATTCCTAGTGCGTTCTCAAGGCATTCATCGGAGATTTTTGATGAAATACTACTTTTCCTGTGCTTCATCCTTGGCAATAATTGTTCACAAATGTAAGTACTGACAAAAAGTGATGATTGGGAAAGAACTTCTGGGGATCTACAGACCCGTTATACTGATCTCAGTGCCAGAGAATGTAATGGAGCAAATAATCTTGACTGTGATAACACAGCATGTGGAGGACAGCCAGGGGATCAGTATTCTCCTGGAGAATCTGGCAGCCTGTGGCTTAGACTGATGCACTATTTGCTAGGTAAAGAAATAGGCTGGATGGCTGAGCCCAGGGGGTGGTAGAGTTAAATTCAGCTGGTAAATGGTTACAAGTGATGTTATTAAAATATTTTTTTATCTGTCTGCAAAATAGTTGTTATTCAGTAGTTCAAATTGTCCCATTAATATCAAGAAGCTCACTTTGTGTAGCATGGGACAATGGGATAAAGGTATAAGAATTTTTTCTAAGAGATTAGTTCAAAAGTTTTCACTGAGTATGTTAACAATAAATGACTGTTGTCAGATGTTTGAAAAGAAATAAATAAGGATGTTTAATATCAAGCAAATTGTCTAGATTTCTGAAGAAGTAACTCCTGAGAGCGTCTTTGATCATACTTACCTGGAATGAATTAAGGTAAATATTAGCTACTTATTTAGAGAACATACTTTATATTTGTAAGTAAAACTTGTGGTACAAAGGAATAGTTAGTAAAGCATTTACTGAAAGGGGAAAAGAATACTTTGTAAATAATTTTTTTTAAACTCTTTTTCAAGATAAAGTGCATGCATATTTTCACTGAATTTGAAGTTATTAACAGGTATGGGGTAATACGTTTCTAAAGTTAAACATGCATGGTTACATGATTGTATTTTGCAAAAAGCGAAGTTAAAACTTGTCTGTGACAACCAAAACATAGTGACTAATCCCTATTCTAAGTATTATGCTCTTTTTCTTGGTAAAATATTTTGCTGCAGAAAAATTGAATTAAATCAATGAAGAAGTGTTTTTACAGTATAGATGCTTTTAAGTTCTTTGGCTTCATGCTAACCAGGACTTTTACTATCAATTACTCCTGATCATCCTGAGCTGCATTTGTGTGGCACTGAACCTGTACCACTGAAACCAGTCTTTCCATGTGTCACGGAATTAACTAGATCAGTTTATGCCCGTGACAGGGGGGCAGTAGGCCCCTGCCCTCCCCACCCCCCGCCTGTCCCACGGAGGGAGGAAGGGGGAAAAAGAAGTGAAACAGTGGCAACAATCTATGGAGGTAAACTTATTTTACTAACTATGATATCGGAATGCAAGATAATACAATATAATACAACCTAATTAAAATTGAGACTAATAAATCAAATAAGATATGAGAGAGAGTTCCCGAGACCGAGTCAAACCTGAAAAAAGCTTGGAACGGCCAGGAAAGCACCCTCCAGCACCCACTGCCAGGCAGTAAGAGACCGCTTCCCCGGAAGGGTCAGATCCCATGACTTCCGTAATGTATAGGGATAGGTGCGTAGAAATGAGAGCATTAACACCTTAATTCCAGTACATGATGTTTTGATGTGGAATATTGAAAATCAAAAAAACAAACCCATGACATTCCACCCCTTATTCTACATCACTACATCATGCTATATATATATACACACATACATATACAAACAAACAAACAAAATAATTAAAAATGCATCACACGCACACGTCTATATACATATACATAGAATTACTGTCTGCACTCTCCCAGCATCAGGTTTCCTTGTGGTACACATTGAACATCCCCATTTTTCTGCATTACCCACCAAGTGGACCCAGGTCCCTGGGCAAAAACAGTACCGCGGAGAGGTTTGCCCTTTCCAGAAGCTGGAAGAACCCACACTGCTTTTCCCAACATGCTCTTTATATTTACCACAGGGACCTTATCTCCCTCTACGGTATGTAGGAAGCTGGATTGGGTAGGACCATCACGATTGATGGATCCTCTGGTATTGACTAACCAGGTGGCTTCTGCCAAATGCTTCTCCCAGTGCTTAAATGTTCCGCCACCCATTGCTTTCAGCATAGTTTTTAACAACCCATTGTATCGTTCCATTTTACCAGAGGCTGGCGCATGGTAGGGAATATGGTAAATCCACTCAATGCCATGATCTTTGGCCCAAGTATTTACAAGAGAATTTTTGAAATGGGTCCCATTATCTGACTCAATTCTTTCTAGGGTGCCATGTCGCCACAGGACTTGTTTCTCAAGACCTAATATGGTGTTTCGGGCGGTAGCCCGAAGTACATGATGTTTTGATGTGGAATATTAAAAATCAAAAAAACAAACCCATGACACCATGATGTAGTATTCAGTTACTGTCTTTCCCACCACTTTCACTGGAAGGCAAATATGCATACCGCTGGTATAGATATTTTGGTATTATTATTTAAACATGGCTTTATTATTATTTTTTCCTTATCTCTATGGTTAGTTTGAAAACACAGAAGGATTATTAGATAGGGTGTATTAATCATTAAACCTTCAGTTTGCAGAATATTTAAAACTGTGAGATATTGGTTAAGAATTGAATACATTTCAAAATGTATTGTTTGAGGCATGATATATAAAGATGTAATTTATCATTTAATAAAGGTACTCTTTAGATATTACTACAGAGAATCATGTTAAAAACAGTTGTTTATATGAACATATGGATATACTGTTCAGGAAAGGTTTTATCTATTAAGTCATTGTTGTGGTAGTAATGAATATATTAATGAAATTTATGATATATTTTACTTGTTTTAAAATGAAAATATTAAGAATTACTTTGTTCAGCAACATAAGAGTTTAATTTGACAGTATATTTTCTTCAAGTTACAGTTACTGAGAAAGTTAAAAAAATCTTTTGAAAGTAAATGAAAAAAGAATACAATACTTAGTAGGAGATTTTAGTTTGGGATATTTCTTTCCTTCCACTGAAGTGTTCACTATCCTTCTTTTAGAGAATTTTCTGGTTTGAAAGATTCAGCCTGTTGAAATCATACAAGTAAGGTTGTAATGGAAAAATAACTCTATTTGTGATTGCCATTCACTATACTCTATTCAAGTCTATTGGAATTAGTATATGAGAACTTCTATTGAACTGCTCATGTTTGCTTGTTTTTCCCCAAAGCTGTGGTTTTCACATATGCGGAAGGTCCCGTTGATATTATTTCAGGCTCAAGGAAGACACAGCAACCAGACAGTGTTATCTATTACTTCTGTAATGCATACCTGTTTTTCTCTAATCAACTAAAGAGTCCTTATTTGTAGTGAGAAATGGGGAAAGTGAGAAAATGAAAGAGTCTTTAGGTTTGAGTTAACCTCTAGCTAGCTTCTGAAAAGAGTGGATGCTTCCTCTGTAGTGATTTGGGTTAGGAAACTCATTTTGACCAAGATTCTGCTTTGTTAAGCTAATTGATTCATACTTTTTTTTTTTTAAATTATTTACCACGTGAGATGTGCATTGTGTATTGATATGTCCTGTGTCATTCTTTCTTTTCTAGGAAAAAAATTTAGCTATGCAAAATATTTGTAGTAGGATCATGTCAAAAAAAGAGCTTCTTTATAAGCCTGATGTAAGGAACATGAAAGTATACTTTTTTAAGCCGTTCATTTTACCAAACACAGAAAACAAAGAGCTCATATAATTTATTTGTAAAGGAAAATGCATGAGGGTTGTGGAGTAATGCCTACTATTTTATTACGGTGACTGTCTTACTCCAATTATAGGAGGGAGAGGAGGTTCTTTTTGATACATGTATACCCAACAGCGAGATCAAGACACAACATGTCAATTGTTTGCCCAACCAGTTTATTACACATCCTAGACATCCTAGTACTTTAGGGAGATAGGGAAGTGAAGATGGGTGATAGAAAAAGATAGGAAATAAAAGCAAGGAGTCTGTGTAGAAAGCAAGAGATAGTCACCAGCAAGGTTTTCAGTGTTGCTCCTAGTTTTTCTGTTGATTTCAGGAACTTGTCTGATCACCCCGAAAGATTCTTTCCTAAGAGGTTTCTTTTTCTTTTTTTTCCCCCTCTTAGGGAATTCCTCAGTCAAAGGTTTCTTTTCTTTGGAAGTTCTTCTCCAAAGTCCTTAGTTTAGTGGGGACCTTTTATCCCCCACTTTTCAGTATCTTTCCTTTTTCTTCTTCTTTTCTCTGTTAGTGTGACACACCTGGCCCAACAGATAAGCCAGCAGGGAGTGGTGCCTTGGTTGCCATGCACAGGCATTATTGCCTTTTGCAGTGGTCAGCTCCTCCAAGTCACACCCCTGAAAAAGGCTGCTTGTCCCAGTTCTGCTTATCTTTACAATCATGAACAGAAGTATTGTGGCACGGTGACATTAACCACTTTTCCCCCTAGATATTTTGCAGTTATCAGTTAGAGTCTTATCACCAAGAAGGCCTCATGAAGCAAGCTTTGAGCCAGAAAACAAAAAAAAGGTGTGTTCACAAAACCTTCTCAGTGACCAACATCAGAGCCAGATGTTGTTGGTATGGCACTATATGTTGAATGTTCTTACCAATATTCCATTAAGTTTTGTTGTCATGCAACAACATATGGCAGCAGAGGGCCATAGTCTGACAGAATGGCATATGACATGGAAGTGCAGATAATGCAAAGATGTGCAATTGAATTCGTTCATGAAAAAATAGATTGCACACACTGACATCCATCAAAGCTTGCTGAATGTTTATGGAGATCAAAAAGTGTGTGTTAGCACAGTGAGGTGGTGACTGCTGTGCTTCAGCAATGGTGATGGCAACAGTGGTCCTCTGCTGATGCAGACTTTTACAAGCATGTCTTGAAGACTCTTGTTTATCTCTGGCAATTGTTAGCGGTGGTATTTTCTATCTACATAGATGACCTACATATGGATCTGTTTCCACATTGTTTTGAGAGTGGATTAGAAGTTTTAACTGAAACCTCCTGTTTTTCTGTTGTTTGTGAAGTGTGAAGACACTGATTGTGTGACTGAATACTCTGTTAAAAATAAAATATAATAGTTAGTTAATATGCCATTAAAGGGTGTTGGTGTTGTGAAAATGAGTACTAAATTAAAGAGAAAGCCACAGGTATAATGCTGTTGGCAATGAAACTTGAGATTGCTTGCCCTTTCTGCAGCAGCATAGAGTCAGTGTCAATTACACATACTCATTCACTCTCATTGTAGAGTGCTTACTCTCTTGAAAGCTCTCTTGAAAGGTGACATTGAGGATGGAGAGTAGGAAAAAAAGACAAGAAAGTGATTGTTTTGCTCTAAGCTAAGTTTAATGCTGAGAATGTGTATTCAAAATGACAGTAGGGGAAAATATATACTTGCAATTCTAGCTGTAAGTTTCCTGACAGGTACACGTCAGTGCTTAGGGCAGGTAGCTGTCATGGACTTCAAGTATCCTATTTATTTTGCTATCTGGAACTAATTAATTTGGATTTCAAATTTTGACCTTAGTTCACACTAGTCTTACTTCACTTTTTTTCTTCTACACAGCAGTAGATAATAGGTGGCCTACAGCTTCCTCACAAGGGAAGTGGAGAGGCAGGTTCTGTTCTCTCTCTGGTGACAGTGATAAGACCCAAGGGAATGGCATGGAGCTGTGTCAGGCAAAGGTCAAGTCCAGTGATAGGAATAGTTCTGTTCACTAGAGGGTGGCTGAGCTTCTCCCCAGTCCTGTGCGGAAACAGGAGTTATCTCAATGACCCTTGTGGACCCCTTCTAACTTGGGATATTCTATGATTCTGTGAAAGTGAAATGCCAAGTCCTGCATCTTTGGAGGAATAATCCCATGCACCTGTACATGCTAGAGGATGACTGTCTGTAAGGAAGTTTGCAGGAGGCCCTGTGTGGACAAGCACCTGAGCAGCAGTGTTCCCTTTTGTTACTACATGGGTGATAAAACTCTGGAAAGGTTTTCCTAGGGTTGTTACAGAATCTGCATCCTTGGACATCTTCAAGACTTGACTAAACTCTGTGGAACCTGCTCTACCTCATTCTGCTCTGGATGGAAGCACAAGACTTTGCCAGAGGAAAGGTATTCTATTATTCTTTGATTCAGTGAATATACATGATCTGGTACCTAAGAGCAAGGTCTGGGTAAAATTGAGCAAAAGGTGCTGGCTGGATCAATAAGAATATTTGCTTTTTCCTTTATTGAAAAGTGATGAATTAACAACAGATGATTTCTTGAATTATATCAAGAGGATATTTGGGAGGAAAAACAAAAATGTGAAGTCCACTATTGAAGGCTCTTATTCCAATTAGATCAATGCCTGTACAAAACCAGGAGGATTTGTTTTGCAGTTTAAAATACTCTGCACTGACTAACATCTTCTAATTCAACTATTAAGAGTGCTCACTAGATTCTCCAATTTTTACATGACAGGAAGTTGTCTTCTAAATAAGATGGATTTTTTTTAATTACAATTACTTTCAACTTTGAGTGGTATAATTTGTCAACATATGATCTCATATTTCATGATTTTGAAGTCTGCCTAATTCTAATTTTTCCACTTTAAAGGAAAAAAGATAAATGTCCAAGAAAATGTGTGGCCACAAAACAATGACATAACATTTCAATATCTCTAAATAATTAGTTAAGTTACACTTGTCTCTTTCATTAAAAGCACTATTATCCAGACAGATGGAAAAGATGATTGTGGTAAATGATCTTTCAAGTAGTTCTTGATAATGATAAATATGGTTGTCATTTCAATTGACCACCGTTCATCTTTTCTTAAATATCCATCCATCTACATGAGCTGACTAATTAATAAATTGTGTGTGGAAATCATTAGAATAATTTAAAGAAAAGAATTTCCACAATTTAACTAGCTGCAGAATGTTTTCTTTGTTTCAGTGTGGTGAGATTTTTTATTCTCTCCTGAGGTTAATGAAAAAAATCTATATTTCAGGCTTCCCTTTCTCCTTTGTTTCTTTGTGTATTTCTTCCTATTTCAGGCTTCTTTGGGAAATAAAGTGTACAATCAGTGTACTAAGCAGAAAATCGTAAATCTGTATAGAGGCCTGTACATTGCCTGCCATCTCTGCTCATGCTTGCCTTTCATTTTAGTGACGAAAGTGAACTGAAAATTGGTGGGGCCACTGATGATAATCATAGCATAAGACTGAATTATACACACCTTCCTTTCTGTGAATGTATACATTTTGCCATGTAAAAGCTTGCAGTATTTGGGTTATTCTTCAGATCCTTTTTTTTTTTGTCATATTAATTTTACCCTGAACATAAGCCATAACTGGAAATGTTGGCAAGAAAATCTGTGAATTATGGATTATTTTTTCAAGAAACTGTTCTGAAAAAATATTGGATAGTCACTTGGCTTCCTTTCAGTGTTTCTATTATATCAGAAGAGTAAACAGATGCAAAGAACAGAGTGCAATGCTATGGCTTTTACTGAATGCCTTAGTAATACCACCAGTATTGGAGAGGTGGAATGGTAGCATGGCAAAATTCTCAGTCTGAGAGCAAATTCACTGAAAAGCATCCACTAAGTTTAACATGTACATCGCTTATGTAGTGCTAATGGCATTACCATAATGATGATTCATTTGCTGCCTGGTTGCGCAACTGAAGGAGAAGACAGAAACATTAAGAAACATCTAAGAATGTGAAAGGGAGATCAACTGGTACAGTCATTCCTCGAAATAGAATTATAGAATCACCAAGTTAGGAAAAGACCTTCAAGATCATCCACACCAACTGTCCACTTACCACCAAAATTTCTCACTTAAAGCATGTCCCTCAGTACATCATCTAAACATTTCTTGGATACCTCCCGGGACAGCGATTCCACCACCTCCCTGGGCAGTCCATTCTAGCTCCTGACCACTCTTTCAGAGAAAAAGCTTTTCCTAATGTGCTTCCTAGTGTAACTTGAGGTCATTCCTTCTAGTCCTATCACTTCCCTGCAAGAGAGTCTTCTGGCGGACTCTCTGTTCTCTTGCAGAGAAGCAGAGGGAATGCACCTGGGATACAAGGTAAAATGGAGATATATTCCTGTTTGAGGTGGCAGGAGACCTCTGTACCACACTCACCTTCCCAGGTGCCCTTACATTTCAGGTATGAGGCTCTGGAACATGAAGGACAGGTAAGAAAAGAAATTGAAGAAATCCCATCCAGAGAGCTGTCTAGGATGAGTCAGTCACCCTCACATACCAAGGTAGCCTCTGTCAAGGAATATAGAAGGGTGACTGTCATATGAGTTTCTCTTCTGAGAGGAGCTAATGGCCAGATAAGCTGATTAGACTCTATTCACAGGAAAGTGTACTGTCTCACTGGAACCCATGCCAAGGACATTACTAACGATTCCTAGTCTGATGCAGCCCTCTGATTATTGTCTACTCCAAGTATTCTGGGTAGGCAGTGATGAAGTTGCAAGGAGAAGCCTGAGGGCTGACTTCAGGGCATTAGGGCAGTAAGTTTATTGAGTGGGAGCTTAGATGGTGTTTTCTTCCACCTGTTCAGAAGCAGGCAAAGATATCGAGAGAAGCAGGAAGACCCACTTGATCAAAATACAGTTAAGTGGTTGGTGGAGGAATTTTTGTTTTTGATCATGGGAGAGTTTATTTGGCATCAGGCCACCTAGAGGCAGATGAGATTCACCTAAATCAAAGGAGGAAGAGGATTCCAGACCAGGAGATGTCTGGGCTCATTGGCAGGGCTTTAAACTAAATTTGAGAAGGGAGAAGAGTGATAGTGAGATCTAAAATATCTATATAATCTCTGCACACAAGATAGTGTGGGATAGTGTAGATAATTTAGAGGGACAAGATGCTAGAAGGGGCCCTTAATCTGCTGCACTCTTGAAATCTTATAGTGATGAAAGTGACAGAAAGATTAAAGGTAAATACTTCATAGAAATTAAGGTATTCTCCTCCAATAAGATAAGACCAACTGCCCAGCTGAAGTGCCTCTACACCAATACACTCAGCTTGGAAAATAAACATGAGGAGCTGGAAGCCACCATGTTACTGGAAAACCATGATATAATTAAAATAATATAATTAAAATAATTATAGGAAAATAATGTGAAGAACTGTCCCTGAAAAATGACCATGAGCAAGTTGAAAGCCTAAGAGTTAGATTTAGAGACTGGGGCAACAAAGGGAGCCCTGTGATTGGTGTCTACTACAAACTGTATGATCAAGTGGAGCCAATTGATGAAGCCTTCTTCCCTCACTTACAGGAGGTGTAAAGAATACAGATTCTCATCCTGCTGGGAGGACTTCAGCTACCCTGACGTCTGCTGGAAAAATAGCACAGTAAGCTGTAGGCAGTACAGAAGGTTCTTGGAACTTGTCAGGATAACTTCCTGAGCCAGGCAACAGCCCCACTAGATTGATACAATACCAGACTCATCACTCACCAGAACTAGTTGAACTGATTGGTGACATCAGTACTGGAGGCTGCCTGGCCTATAGTGACCATGTGTAGCAATGGGACAGATCAGTACTATGGGAAAGGCATTACAACAAAGCTGTGACAACAAAAGGACTAGCATAATGGAGAGGTGCTTTAAAGAAAGGGAAGAAAATTGCTCACCTGAGTCAGAAGATTCCAGGTTCACAGGAGAAAGCTTCACCAAGGAACAATCTCCAGGAAGGGATCTTCCTTCAGTGGCAGTCCGCCCTTAAAAGAGGTCTAACAGAGGTGGAGTCAGGCTCCACCACTTCCAGTCTCACAGGTGAATTTCCTTCACTTCTGTTCCCAGGGCTGAGTGAGTCCTTTCCCCGGGTGCTCACTCAGTGGTTCAGGATGTGACTCAACAGTTCCCATACACCACGCTACGGTGAAGTTTATACTTCCATGGGATATCAGACAGGAAAAGAGAAATCAGGAGATTCTACTTCAGAAATTCAATTTCCAACTTTTCACGGAGTTACTCAACAAAATCCCCAGAGAATCTGTCCTCAAGGACAACAGAGTGGTGCAGAGCTGGAAGATCTTTTAAGGGATCTTTCTTCAGGGCATAAGGGCTCTCCATTCCCTGGTGTAGGAAGTCAGGAAAGGAAGGCAAACGACCAAAGTGATTGAACCGGAACCTGTCAGTAAAAGTGAAGAGCAAGAAAAAAATGAACAGGTATTGGAAGCAGGAACAGGTAACCTGGGAGGACTATATGGATGCTGCTAGACTGTGTAGAGTTGGGGTCAGGAAAGCCAAGGCCCAAATGGAACTAAACTGGCAAGAAGTACAAAGAAGTATAAGAAAGGTGGGTACATCAACTAGAAAAGGGAAGTCCAGGAGAGTTTATCCTCCCTGGTGAGTAATTCAAGCAGGCTAGTAACAACAGACAAAGAGATGGATGAGATACTCAACAACTTTTTTGCCTCAGTCTTCATTAGTGACTGTTCTTCACCTAGCCCTTGAGAGGAGGGATTGTAAATTGGAAACTAGGGGAGCAACGTCCCTCTCAGTGTAAGCGAAGATCAGATTTGCAACCACGTGGGGATTTAAACTTTTTGGAGTCTATGGATTCCAATGAGATACATCCCAGAATCCTGAGGAATGTAGTTGCAAAGGCACTCTTGATGATTTTCTTGATGAAAAATCCAGGCAGTCAGGTGAAGTCCTTGGTGACTGGACAAAAGGCAATATTGGACCCATTTCAAAGAAGTGTAAAAAGGATGACCAAGGAAAATCCCAGCCTGTCAGTCTCACCTCTGTGCTAACTGTGTCAGTGGACAAAGGAAAGAGCCATTCATGTCATCTCTCTGGATTTCAGTAAAGCATTTGGCACAGTTTCCAATAACTTACTTCTCTTCAAATTGAAAATAAATGGATTTGACAGCTGGACTATTCGATGAAGAAAGAACCGTTTGCAAGATTGTACCCAGAGAGTGGTGTACAATGGCTTAAAGTCTAGATAGAGACCAGTGACCAGTGGTGTCCTTCCTGTATCAGTACTTGGAACTGTGCTCTCAAATATTGTCATCAATGATATCAGTGTGGGATCAAGTCCACCTTCAGCAAGTTTGCATATGATACCAAGTGTGTAATACAATCAACACACCTGAGAGACAGGATACTATCCAGCAGGTCCTAGAAAGGCTCAAACAGGGGGCCCAGGTGAACTTCATGAGGTTTAACAGATCCAATTGCAAGGTGTTGCACCTCAATTACTGCAACACCCACTAACAATACAAGCCAGGGGATGAAAAGACAGAGCACAGTCCTGCCAATAAAAGTCTTGGGGGTACTGGTGGATGAGAAGCTGGACATAAGCCAGCAATGTGCCCTCACAGCTTAGAAAGCCAACCATATTCTGGGCTTCATCAAAAGAAGTATAGTCAACAGATTGAGGGAGGTGATCCTGCCCCTCTACTCTGTGCTGGTGAGACCTCACCTGGAGAATTGGGTCTAGAAAACGGCGTCCTCAGTACGAGAGAGATGTGGACCTGTGAGAGTGCATCCGGAGGAGGATCACAGAAATGATCCAAGGAATGGAACATCTCCCCTATGAAAACAGTCTGAAAGATTCAGGACTCTGTGGGATTATAAGAAAGACTATTCAGAGCAGCAGCTGTGGAGCAAGATAAACAGCATGAGAAAGCAATACTGAGAACCAAGGACATCTCCAGGAGAAGATTAAAGCAAGTCAAATAAGCTGCTTGATGACTGCGTGATAATTATTCTGACTGGAGGAAGAGCGTGTCGCTAGGAAAAACTCCTGGCTCTGATTGGACAAGTGCCTACATGCACAGTTAAAGAGTGTTTGTGGAATGTTTTGTTGACATGTAAGGGTGGGTGGGGAAGTTATAAGAGAAAACTTGTGGAAGCATATAAGGGGTGTTAGAACCTGTAATAAACAATTTGGATCATTCACATCTGAATCCCTGCCTCATTGTCACAGGGCTCCTCAGCCTGGAGGAGAGAAACCTCCAGGGAGACTTTTCATAGTATTTCATTATCTAAAGGGGAATTGTAGAAAAGAAGGGGACAGACACTTTAGCAAGGTGTATTGTAATGGGACAAGAAGAAATGGTTTCTAACTAGAAGAGGGGAGATTTAGATTAGATATAAGGAAGAAGTTCTTTAGTATAAGGTGACGAAACACTGGAACAGTTTGCCCAGAGATGTGGTGGATGATCCATTCTTGGAGGCATTCCAGATCAGCCTGGATGAGGACCTGAACAACCCGATTTTGTTGTAGACGTCCCCGATCACTGCAGAGGAGTAGATAATCCTGAATGATCCCTTCCAACTGAAATGGTTCTTTTACACTATGATTCCATAATAATATCTTTCCTCTAGCTTCTATCTTCTGAAGTAAGTTGATCAAAAGTAGTCTCTACTAAATATATCACTGGACATTTTCTACACAGTGTGTCTACAACTTGTAGCATGATTTAATCTTTTTGTATGACAATGAAGACTTCACTAATTCTTTTACCCTTCTGAATTCATCCATGTATAATACTATGTTTACTCACTTTTTTTTTTTTTTTTCAGTGAAACTCAGTTGTGTAATGATGATCAAGGAATTGCACCCCCCTCATTTCAAGCTGTATTAAAGACTCTTGCACAATATACTGCTGTTGATTTGCTATCAGAATGTGTTTATACCTCTTTGAGTGCATTCTGAAATTTTTGACTTTTCTTGGTTTCATGCTTTGATACCAAAGAAATATTTCTTCCAATGAAAGTGCCCTCAGGGTTCAGTAATTTTCTGGGTTTTATTCTTCCAGAATGTACTGTTCTTCCTATTTTTTTATTTATTGTTGGCTTTACTGTTAGTAGACTTTTTGCTTTATCTACTTTGTTTAAGCAGGTAAATACAAGATTTTTGAATAGCATATTTCATTTAACAAAGCATCCTAATTAACACATTCTCCATTTACCTGCTCCAGTAATCCTTTAATTCAGACTCCCTTCACAAACTGTGTTATTACAGATAGGCAGAACTGTCATAAATTAGAAATTTCAGAAATTTTGAAAGAGGACTTTCTCTTCAGATTTGAAAGGACCCAGTATTCTAAATGTCTGTTGTATGTTTATAAATTTTATTAAATCTTTTAGGTAGCAGTTGTAATTAAATAAAGTCTTCAGAGAAAGAATAAATAACAAGTTGATGAAACTAATTTTTATAAAGTGAAAATGGTATTAATGCTTGTGACTGTATAGAAAAATAGTGTTATGCTGAGAATAGTGCTGCTGAGAATTCTCTCCATCAAAAATTTTATTGTGTGTTCTTTGTATCTATTGTATTTTCCATAGAAATTAATGGTATGTATTACTTTCACAGCAACCTACATACACTACATACATTTTTATCATTACTTGTTTTTTCATTTTCATTTTCTGTTTTGGGTCGTAGTTTTGGTGTGGTTTTTTTGTTTGTTTGTTTGTTTGTTTTTGTTTTTGTTTTACCTCAACAAATGTGATCTATTTTATTCCTCCACCTGTAGGAGGAATGAGCAAATGGCTGTGTGATGCTCAGTTGCCTGTCAGGTTAATCCCTGGCAATATTAATATTATTCTATGCTGGGGGAGAATCTGTTGAGCTGCTAAATAATTTGAAATAAAAAACCTCATGCATTTCTATCATATATGCTATAAAAACTGATGTTGAAAACAATTAAAAATTGAAAGGAATTATTTTCTGCTTGTGTAGAATAGTATTTGTTACCTGGTAAGTTTCCTATCTATCTGCAGAAAATAAATTTAGCTTGGATCACTTCAGTTTAATCTACCAGGAAAGCTGTTTCGTCAGCGTTGGTAGAAATGTGGCTTCTAAGAGAATTTTAACTGTGAAAATTGAAATAGGTTATAAAAATATTCTTTCTGCTACTTGGTATTGGAATTTTTCATTAGCAAAATATTGAGCAACAAAGTCATATTTTTCTTTATTTTAGATAGTAGTCTTGTTATCACATTCAATACTGATTGTGGGACTGCAGAGGTATAAGAGAAAGTAATTTCTTCCTTCCTAGGTGATGTTGTCCCTTTTAGTGTTATTTTATATCTCCAATTTTTGTTACTTTATAGTGATTGAAACTTATGCATTTGCTTAAAATATGAATACTTTCTGGGAAATACTTCCATCACTGGTATTCTCATAGATAGCATTACATTGTGCCATAGGAGCATTTTGCTAACTTTTCCTAGGCATCTAAAATGATTGTGGTATTTTTTTGGTCCTTGGAGGTGGTGATCGATTAAACTGTGTATACTGAGAAGCCAAATGTAAAATCATTTGCCACTCTTGACTGAGGAAATGTAGAATCCCCAGTGCCTCTTCTCAGAGGGTTGATCTCCCGTGGCCCCAGCCAAGATGAACACACTAGAGCACAGATTTCCTCCGGAACGCCAAAAGAAGCAAAAAGAAGAATGCAAGAGTGAAGCTCACAACTGAGTTTTACAAGTACTTGATCATGTGTGGTAAAAGCTGTACTACTGTTCTTCAGGTTACCATCCATCTCCTCTTTATCATCCAGAAATATTGGATGGGTAGAAGAGTTCAGCCATCTATCCAGTACCTCCCAGTCAAAACATTAGTTTCTCTTGCCTCACAGCAAATTAGAATCAAATAAATGGACAAAAAAATTGGTTTCATGTAATTGTCAAAAGGCTACTTTTGTCAGATAACTACTGCACTTGTGCTCTTTGACTGACTGCAGATTGACTGACATAAGATGATGTACTGGAAGCCTGAGTGCTACATAGTACCAGAAACCCATTTCATTAGTCATTTATTCTGTAATGGTTTGGAGGATATGATTTACCAAATCTCTTAGTAGAATATCTAGACGCAGAAAGCTGAGACTGCGTTGGCTGTGCCTGAATCTTAGATTTTATTTAGAGGACGAGAAGATAATTCGGAAGTAGGCAAATAGTTCTAGAAAATCAGGGTCTGTACACTGTAAGTCAACCTTGCTTTGACCTTGCTTGTTTGAAGTACCTGCAAGAATGGTCTGTCTCTGAGGTACCACTAATTACATAGAACATTCACAGGTCCTAAAGAGGATCTGAAAATCCTGCAATGTGAAGAAATGAAAAAGCGTACAAGACTTGGCTCTGAGCCATTTTTCCCTAGGCCACATATAGTCAAGAGCATGAAACATGAGGTGATTTATCTGTTCCCATTGTAGTTAACTCTAAAAATACCATTGCAGAATTGAAAAGCTATTCAGAAATCCTAAGCATTGATTTTTTTTTTTTTCTTTTGGTTTTTCAGCATGCTGACAATCTCTTTGCTAACTATTTGATAGATCGGAACATTTCATAGAAGGTTATTCTACCCCCTTCCAAGCCGATTCTTCTGTTCTTTGATTTATGTCAGATTTACATCAGTTTCTTTAGCAAGATAGTATAAAAAATGTCTTTGAAGTCATTTACAACATAACATCAACTTCAGAACACTGAGCAGAATGCAAAATGTATTATTTTGAATAAACAGTCCAACAACCCTGTCTGGATTTTTAAATTCACCATATTCTTTTTTTATTTCCTTTTGAAGGATTTCTGACTTTGGATTGTTCTGTTCTTGGCCTAAGTATGTGCTTGCATACTAAGAGCTTTGATTGGGATTGATGAATAACCCTATGTGTTTGCATTTTCCCTTCATTTTATTACATAGAGCAGAAGAAAAAAGTGCAAGGAGATTCTTAACTGAGAAATTTACCACATTTTTGCATCAAAATATTGCTCTTCTGAAATGCAGCTCGATCAGATAGCAGCAAATGTGAACAGAAAATCATGAGAACAAAAGGTGATCTCTTTTGTAGACGCTCAGTAGTTAAGCTCAAATGACAAATAAACCTGAAGTGTACTCTAAAAAAGAACTGTAAAGAAAAGCTGCATATTAGTCATCTTTGTATAACAGTCCTAAATAAGTTTGTTGTTTGACCACTGGAATCTGTTTTTTTTTCTGTCAACACTGTAATACTGAGGATTACATGGTACTCAGAATCACAGGTGCATGAAACACCTAGTGACCTAAGAAAGTGCTTCTTCTTATTGAATTTCATACTCTTTTTACTCTTACAAATTTCTTCCACACCTCAAATCATTATTGAACTTGCATATGAAATTAAGTCTATAATTGTTAGCTTCTTCTAAAAAAAGTTATAATTTTGCTTATGGAGGAGTGTGGTGATGTAGGAAAGTACTTCAAACATAGGTTAGAAAGACATTTCTTTTGGATATTTGTTTTCTCTGAGTAACTTCTAGTTGCATATGGCATGACTTTGAAGAAATACTTGGAAACTTGATTTCCAAGAGTTTATGTGGAACAGAGAGTGACAGGTTTTCTTAAATCTACATAATCATTCTATGTAAGTGCTTATTTCTTGGTGGGTCATTGTTTCCACCTTGAGATGCAGACGCTCGTCTTTCATGTTTGAAAATGTTCATCTCATAAGAACAATGTTGCATCTAAAACTCATCTGGAGGGTTAGTTATTTGCTAAGTGAAGCATCAACAACAAGTACTAGAGGATGATAAATCTGTGAGATTCTGCCTGTTCCATAGAAATGTATGCAGATTTGAAATATATTTCAGTTTTTATTTATTTTTTGAAGTTTATTTTAACTCTCACCCCCAAGAAAAAAACAGCTAAGCTATCTCCATTTCTTTGTTCAGGAAATGTGGATATACATTCCAGTTCAAGGTAATTTATCAACTAGGTTTATAACAGATGGTTCATTCTCAGTTCCTCTTACTTCATACTGAAGTATTGTGTACTAAAAATGCATTTAGGCTACTGTTTTCTAAAATGAAAGCTAGTCTGTCAAATTATAAAATAGAATTATCTGTTTATATATCAAGAAAAAATATTTCTAGTTTTTTTTTTTTTTTTTTTGTAAGAGTGCTTTCTAATAATTAACTGTACAATAAAAATCCAGCTGAAGTTTTACAACTTTTTAGTATTTTTTTCAGACCTCCTTTCAAACACATCAACCAAGAACATAAATCAATCTTAACTTCTGCAGTAAAGTAAACTGAATCCTGGTTTGGACACTGATCCTTCAGAA
Organism: Chrysolophus pictus; assembly: GCA_037305975.1. Lineage (NCBI taxonomy): Eukaryota > Metazoa > Chordata > Aves > Galliformes > Phasianidae > Chrysolophus > Chrysolophus pictus. The sequence continues at coordinate 1,725,018 of CM074577.1, forward strand.
TTTGTATCCAATAATTCTTTTTCTGAGTGGCAAAGTTTTGAGGGCATTTGTATTATACTTGTATTCTCACTACTTCTATGAGAGTTATTTGAAGAAAACACAGATCTGCTGAAGTCTTCAGAATTTCTTTCTCACATATTCTCATTCAGTAGAGTTCTCTTCACTGCAAAACGTTTTTTAACCCATGGTCTTCTCCCTGGTCTTATTGTACTTTATTTACAATACTATTCCATTTACTTACTTTTTCTGCATTAGCAAAAAGCTTTGTCCAACAGGAACAGATTTGTATAGCAAAGCAGTAGAATCTCAGGCTACAGTATTTGGTTATAATGTGGGAGTTGTACTTTGAGCTTGCTCTGGTCTAATCCTGATGAGCAATATCAGATACTGAATAGAATTCATTAGATGTATTCAGGGACTACATCTTCTAGTTTTGCTTAAATTAAGAGGCACATAGGCATTCCCTGCGAAGGTTCACAGAGTTACCCTGGTAATTCTCAGAAAGCTGTTGAAGAATACAGATATTTCTGTTTTAAAATTTTAACACACTTTTATAATGTTGCTTTGCAATTTATCAAGATTTAGAATCAGTTTGACTCTGTGTTTTATGTGCTTTACTATTTTTATGTCACTTTTACCACCAGTTCATTGAGTTGGAATTAATAAAGACTGAGAATACATCTAAAACAAACTGCTTTGTAGCAAACTGCTTAAATTAATGCTCTGTTAGTTTCTGGTCCACTATAGAATTTTACTGCATCAGCTATGTCGCATTTAGTGATTATAAATTCAGTCATTTTGGAAGAATTTTCTGAGGAAAATCATGATAGTAGTCTTCAGTAAATATACTTAATATTTCCGAGTTAATGCAAACCCATAATTTCTATGTCCAACTGGTCAATTACTCCTTTACTACTATCATGGTTCCCTTCCTTCCTTCCTTCCTTCCTTCCTTCCTTCCTTCCTTCCTTCCTTCCTTCCTTCCTTCCTTCCTTCCTTCCTTCCTTCCTTCCTTCCTTCCTTCCTTCCTTCCTTCCTTCCTTCCTTCCTTCAATTCATCCATCCATCCATCGATCCATCCATCCATCCATCCATTTGTTTGTAGGAGTGCTTCTAGGGGATGTATTTTTTGCAAATGCTCAGATTTATTAACATCACGTAAGTGATAGTAAATCCAATATGTAACACACATGGACTTCTTTTCTAGCTTTTCCCTTCTGCTACTTTTACATTTATACATATATATACATCTCTCTCTCTATATATATATATTGGTGCTAACTGCTGTTTTTAATCTGATAATATGAGTTGGAAATACCCAGTGATAACCTTGATTACTTGTTTCATGCTCTTTTGCAGCTCTGTGAAGTGCAAACTATGTTTTATCTGAGATAGGACTGTTAAATCAGATTGACATGAACAAAGTCAAGATGAGAAATTTGCTCAGCTGAATTTCTTTGAATGTGTTAGAAAATTCATGCACAACTTGCGTATCATGTAATTGTTACTGATAAATGATCTCCATATTTCTCCAGGGGTGAAATGATAAGTTTATCAGGTTTTCCTTAGCAAATTGGTAACTATTTTTTATGGTTACTTTCGGTTAATATCAATTTACCTTATGTGATTTTCCTTACTGATTTCCCTCCATTCGTCTCCCCATTCTTCAGTAGAGCACACTAATAAGTTTACTTTGTAGCTATAACCAGTTTACCATGGACTTATTTAAAAAATTGTTATTATGTACATCATTTTTGAAACAGCAGTAGTGAGATTTGATGATTGAGAATATTAATTAATTCTTCTCTCTGAAAAGATTTGGTATGTGCTCAAGTCCATAAATTGTGATTTGGAGCAATAATGTTTCATATAATGATATGGCCTAGTAAACCAACAGAAATTGGGAATCAATCACTACTCAGAATACTGCAGATATATAAGAGACTCTCAAATAGCACTCCTACAACCTCTTATTTATTTGTCAATTTGCATCAGGAAATTAGTTGTGCTGCCCTCCTACCCTTCTTCAGAAAGGTTCCTTGAGAGTTTTGGTTTTCTTTTCCTTTTTTCATGTGGATAATTGGAATCAGATGATGTTTTGGGATAAAGTATCTCCCATGTAAGAGGTTTGCTAAAAATAGGCTTTAATGTCTGTCCATTTATAGTAAAACTCTTCTCCTGCTGCATCTTAAAATTTTCTTTCCCTTCTCCACAGTTGCATCATGCCAGTAAATAATAGTCAACTTGAAATAATAAATAGTCAGGTATTTTTATCATTTTTAGCTGATGTACTCTCACTATATATTATGGATTCATGTTAATAGTCACTTGGACTTGTTCTTTTATGCCTCATTTAAATTACAAACCTCAGAGGTGGTAAATTTTCCTTGGTTATATTTGACACCTCTACGACGCAGGCAACTCCCATCCCAACCTACCTCGGTTCCCCAGGTGCCTCTTTGTAATAGGTTTGAAGTCCTGAAACCGGAGGGAGAGATGAGTGAGGATGAGGTGGGAGGACTGCCTCCAAACTTGTCTAAGATGAGGCAGTCAGCTCCATGCTTAAAGACTGTCTCCTCCAGAAAACAAAAGACGGTGATAGCCATAGGTGACTCCCTTCTGAGATGAACAGAGGGCCCAATATGTCAGCCTAACCCTACAAGTAGGGAAGTGTGCTGTCTCCCCAGGACCCAGGTCAGGGATATCTCTAAAAAACTTCCCAGCCTGATCCGCCCCTCTGATTACTATCCCTTATTGATAGTTCAGACTGGCAGTGATGAGGTCACTGACAGAAGCCTGAAGAATATAAAAAATGATTTTAAGGAACTGGGGAGGTTAGTTGATGAAACAGGCATACAAGTAGCATTTGCCTGTATTCCTACAGCATCAGGGAAGGACACCGAGATGACCCGTCTTATAAACACATGGCTGAGAGGCTGGTGCAAACACAAGAATCTGGGGTCTTTTGATCAGGGGGCAGTCTACTCGGTGCCTGGCCTGAGGTCTGCTGATGGATATCACCCGTCTCAAAGAGGGAAACAGATCCTCCCCCAGGAGCTGGCAGGACTTGTAGAGAGGGCTTTAAACTAAATATGAAGGGGGAAGGGGATAAAACCAGGTCCACTAGTGATGAGCCTGGGGGATCAGTAATGGGATTAGGGGTGAGACGAGGGGCTGAAATGCATCTACACCAATGCACACCGCATGGGCAACAAACAAGTAAGAGTTGGAAGCCATTGTGCAGCAGGCCAGCTATGACCTAGTTGCCATTACAGAAACATGGTGGGACTGCTCCCATGACTGGAGTGCTGCAATAGCTGGCCTGCTATTGCCTGCTACATTCAGGCCTGCTATTGGCCTGCTACAAACTCTTCAGCAAGGATAGGCAAGGAAGGAGGGGTGGCAAGGTGTCTCTCTATGTTAGAGAGTGCTTTGATGTTACTGAGCTTGTGGATAGGGATGATAAGGTTGAATGCCTATGGGTAAAGGTCAGGGGAAGGGCTGACAAGGCAGACATCCTGATGAGCATCTGTTATGGACTGCTAAACCAGGATGAAGAGACAGATGAGGTGTTCGATGGGCAGCTGGCAGAAGCTGCACAATCGCCAGCCCTTATCCTCATGGGGGACTTCCACTTCCCCAACATATGCCGGGAATAGAACATAGTGCAGAAAAAGCAGTCTAGGAGGTTTCTGGAGTATATGGAGGATTACTTCCTGATGCAGCTGGTGGGAGAGTCTATGAGAGGAGGAGCTGCCCCGCTACACCTGCTGTTCACAAACAAAAAAGGTCTGGTGGGAGATGTGGAGGTCAGGGGCTGTCTTGGACAGAGTGACCATGAAATGGTAGAGTTCTTGATTCTTGGTGGAGCCAGGAGGGGGAACAGCAAAACTGCTACCTCGGACTTCCGGAGGGCGGACTCTGAATTGTTCAGGAGACTAGTAGGGGGAGTCCCCTGGGATTGAGTCCTAGAGAGTAAAGGGGTCCAAGATGGCTGGTCACTCCTAAAGAAGGAAGTCTTATAGGCACAGGAGCAGGCTGTCCCCCTGAGCTGCAAAATGAGCTGGCAGGGAAGAAGACTGGCGTGGATGAATAGGGAGCTATTCTTGAGGTTCCAGGAGTAAAAGAGAATCTACCTCCTGTGGAAGAAAGGACGGGCAACTCAGAAAGAATGCAAAGAAGTTGTTAAGATGGGCAGAGAGAAAATCAGAAAGGGAAAAGCCCAACTTGAACTCAACCTGGCCACTGGGGTAAAGAGGAACAAGAAACTCTTTTACAAATACATCAACAGTAAGAGGTAGACCAAGGAGAATCTCCATTTTTTTACTCCCATGGAGGCTGGGAATGTGACCACTGAGGATAAGGAAAAGGCAGAGGTTCTGAATGCCTTCTTTATGTCTGTCTTTGAAGGTCAGACCAGTTATCCCTCAGGGTACTTCACTCCCTGACCTGGTAGTCTTGGCTGGGGAGCAGACTAAACCCCCCATGATTCAGAACGAAACAGTCAGAGACCTACTACCTCAACTGAACTGTCACAAGTCCATGGGGCTGGATGAGATTCACCCGTGAGTGCTGAGGGAACTGGTGGAGGTGATAGCCAAGCTGCTTTCCATCATCTATCAGTGCTCCTTATTGACTGGTGAGGTTCCTGAAGAGTGGAGGCTTGCCAATGTGACTCCCATCTACAGGAAGTGTCTGACTCTCCCATCTACAGGAGGATCTGGGGAACTACAGGCCTGTTAGCCTGACCTCGGTGCCAGGGAAGGTTATGGAGCAGATTGTCCTGTGGGAGATCACGCAGTAAGTGCAGGACATGCAGGGGATCAGGCCTAGCCAGCATGGGTTCACAAGGGGCAGGTCCTGCTTGACCAACTTGATCTCCTTCTATAATCTAGTGACCCGTCTGGTGGATGAGGGAAAGGCTGTTGATGTAATCTACCTAGACTTCAGCAAAGCCTTTGACACTGTCTCCCATGGTATTACCGTGCAGAGCTGGCAGCCCGTGGCTTGGACAGGTACACTCGAGGCTGGATAAGGAACTGGCTAGAGGGCTGGGTCCAGAGAGTGGTGGTGAGTGGATTTAAATCCAGCTGGCGCTGGTCACAAGTGGTATTCCCCAGGGGTCGGTGCTGGGGCCTGTCCTCTTCAAGATCTTTATTGATGACCTGGGTGAGGGCATTGAATGCACCCTCAGTAAGTTTGCGGATGACACCAAGTTGGCTGGAAGTGTCAAACTGACTGGGGGTAGCAAGGCCCTACAGAGGGATCTGGACAGGCTGGATAGCTAGGCTGAAGCCAATGGGATGAGGTTCAACAAGATCAAACGCCAGGTCCTGCACTTTGGCCACAACAACCCCAGGCTTGAAGTAGAGTGGCTGGAAGACTGTGTAGAGGAAATGGACCTGGGGGTATTGATTGATGCTCGGCTGAACATGAGCCAGCAGTGTGCCCAGGTGGCCAAGAAGGCCAAAGGCATCCTGGCTTGTATCAGAAACAGTGTTGTCAGCAGGAACAGGGAAGTGATTTTCCCCCTGTACTCAGCACTGGTGAGGCCGTGCCTTCAGTACTGTGTCCAGTTCTGGGCCCCTCACTGCAAGAAAGACATTGAGGCTCTGAAGCGTGTTCAAAGAAGGGCAACAAAGCTGGTGAGGAGTCTGGAGCACAGGCCTTATGAGGAGCGGCTGATTGTTCAGTCTGGAGAAGAGGAGGCTCAGGAAGACCTTATTGCTCTCTATAACTACCTGAAGGGAGGTTGTAGTGAGCTGGGGGTCAGCCTTTTCTCTCGTGTAACTGATGATAGGACTAGAGGGAATGGCTTCAAGTTGCACCAGGGAAGATTCAGGCTAGACGTTAGGAAATACTACTTTTCTGAAAGAGTGGTCAGGCACTGGAATGGGCTGCCCAGGAAGGTGGTGGAGTCACCAACCCTGGAGGTGTTCAAGGAACATTTGGACGTTGTATTCTGGGACATGGTTTAGTGAGAATTGCTGGTTGTGGTGGATGGTTGGACTGGGTGATCTTGTGCGTCTTTTCCAACCTTGGTGATTCTACGATTCTATGATTCTATGAATATACTGTTCCTCATCTGCATTGATACCTCCTGTCACAGAGTTATCCCTAGATCTAAGTCTATGGGGGGTGGGGGGCCACAAGTACGAGGGAAAAAAAGAAAAAAAAAAAAAAAAAAAGGAGCGAAAGAAAAAAAGAAAGGAGTTCTAGCAGTTTGCTGCGCAATCCAGCCAGCCCCGGCCCTGCAGCAAGGTGTGCCACAAGCCACTCGCTCCGGGAGAGGGATAGGGCAGAGAGCTAGCAGGTGGGTCCAACAAAAGAATGAGAATGGCAACGATCTGAGGAGGAAAGGTAATTTACTAAATCCAACGTAATCAAACAAAATGGAGAGAGATCATAGTGCCCAAAGTGTGAGTCCCCACGATAGTGCAAGGGAAGCATGTGCCCTTCTCCACACTCAGCTGAGCAGGCCTCAGAGGGAGAGCTGCTGGGGTCCTGTCCGGAGCTCCACCTATTTTCCTCTTCATGCCAAGTCTTCCGGGAATGCTGCCCCTCCTCTCCCCTCCAAAATGTCAAAATGCCCATAAAAGGCAGTAAACAGAACCAGAATATTAACTCTTTAACTCTCACTGCATAACCAATGTATCATGACTTCAGTAGAAGATATAACATGTTAAACTACAGTTTCCCCTCAGGCAAGAACATTTGAAATGCCACAGAAAGAATTGGAGAGATTTTGACCCTTGTACAATTTTGCAATCACCTTTTATTTGCACGTTCCTTGAAATTTTTGTGGTCCATATTGTTAAGCCTACTGATGGAAGACCTTATTTTCCTGATTACCTGTTGAAGATTTGTGAGAAATAGCTCATGAATAACCAGAAAGAGAATTTTGATCTAGTTAATGCTGTACCTCTATGTGGTTTGGGACTTTTACCATGTTCTTTTTAGTAGAGTCCAGTCTGACACATTTAGAAGTAGCTCTTGTTACTTGTCTCCAGATATGAATATTAGATCTGTGGTAGAAAACATCTCATCACACTTTCATTTGTGGGGAGTAAGAAGATGCAAGACGCTTAAAAACCTACGTCACTCTGAAAGTAATGTAGCCTACTTGTTTCCATGGAAACTACAAAAAATACATACACAATTCAATAGAGCAAATTCTCAGCTACTCTATACTATTTTTTCACATAGTCACCACCATTAGCTATGCATTTTCACCACCACTGAACAAAAGACTGCATGTCACACTCATAAAAATATGCATGGTCATCTGGAACATGGCTTGTCTTCCATATCACTGTCTCAACTGTTAAGATGCACCACCCACTACCTCACTGTGTTAACATCCACTGTTTGGTTTTCATACACATTCAGCAAGAGTATATGAATGTCAATAGGTGTAATTTTTTTCTTCATGGAAGAATTGAATTACACACCTTTGCTTCACACACACTTTCACATCAGGCACCAATATGTCAGACTGCTTCTCTGCTGCCATTTGTCATATGGCAACAAAATGTAGCAGAATACTGGCAGAAAGGTTCGGCATCTACAGTCATAACAGTGTCTCTGACACTGTGGGGCAACATAATAAAATGGCATTACTTTTGGAGTAGACCTCATATTAAAAAATGGACATTGTGGGAAGCTGCCATCAAGAGGGACCTTAGTAAACTCAAAAGGTGGGTCTTTGTGAACTTAATGAGGTTCAACAAAGCAAAGCACAAGGAGTAATCCCAGATACATATAGAGACTGGGAGAAGAGATCCTTGAGAATAGCTCTGCTGAGAAGGACTTAGGAGTTCTGGCTGATGAAAAATGGAACATGAGCCAGAACCATGCACTTGCAGCTCAGAAGGCTGATGGTATCCAGCGCTCCATCAGGAGAAAAGTTGCCAGTGGAGTGAGGTGATTATCCCCCTCTACTCTGCCCTCATGAGGCCCCAGCTGGAGTACTGCATCCAAGTTTGGGGCACTCAACACAGGAAATATGTGGAACTTTTGGAGAGTGTCCAGAGAAGGGCCATAAAGATGATCCAGTGGCTGAAGCACCTATCCTGTGAAGATACGCTGAAGGAACCAGGCTTGTTCAACCTGAAGAAGAGGAGGCTATGGGGAGACTTCATTTCAGCCTTCCAATACTTAAAGGGAGTGTATAAATGTGAGGGAAATCAACTTTTTACAAAAATAGATAGTGATAGGACAAGAGAGAAGCATTTTAATGAAATGAGGGGAGACTTTGATTTGATGTCAGGGGAAGTATTTTATTTGGAGAGTGGTAAGGTGCTGGAACAGATTGCCCAGAGATGTTGTGGACATCTGATCCCTGGAGGTTTTTAAGGCTAGGTTGGATGAGGCGTTGGGTGATCTGATCTAGTACTTGATCTTGCAGCTAGCAGCTCTGCCTGTGGCAGGAGAGTTGGAACTTTATGATCCTTTAGGTCCCTTCCAATCCAAGTCATTCTATGATTCTGTGATTAAATATATCCAACACCTGAATTGAGTTGTTTCTTATTTTCTGGTACTCCCTTGATAATGAACATTGTGTTAAATGAAGTATTCATTAAGAAGGCTTAGATTCTCTCATTATGGGGGGAAATAACTGAATACAAAGGGCATTAGTGGTTTAGGAATAAGGGATATTTATAAGAGATATTTTCCTCCTCAGCATATAGCCCTTCAACACAAATTATTCTTGAATTCTCTCCAGCTGTATTCTGAAAGCTGAGCCTGAGAATCTGAATGGTTTCCCATTCCCAAATCACACTGTCAAAAAAGAGCAAAGAAACCAGTGCGTTGTTGCATCTTTCTCTTTACACATGTTAACTGTTCATTTTTTAAATCAGAATTCTTCTGCTGGGGTTACTATTGACAGAGAGCACCAAGAAATATAAAAAACAGAAATAACTGTGCCACTGCTCTAGTTTGATACTCTGATTCAAACCTCATCACTTTCTTTTGTTTTTCTTCTCTCATATAGGTGCCAAATGTCCTATTAGAACAGATTTAGTGAGTGGCAGAAGAGGTTCGTAATTCTCAGCTTCATTCCCTTTTGCAGCTTGAACAACATTTGGAAGCATATAATAAATTTTAATCTTTTCAAGAAAAGATGCTAATCTGAAGATGACTTTTGGCTCAATATTGGTTTCCTGACAACTTTAATATAGCTCACGATTCATGGTGACTGAGCATGGATTGAGATGGCAGCTTATAACTTACAGTCCAGGTGTCCTTGACTAATGGCAAGTAGACAGGAATTTATAGTTCATTGAAGTTCAGTACCATAAAATTTAACTAAGTAATTCATTAAAGTTTCCCCTTTTGTACGTGATTCCTCTTCATTAACTACCAGGCTTGTTGGAAAACAGGTGAGTGTTCAGCAAGGTCTTAACTCTCCAAGTATGCTTCTGTTATCCATTTATTTCCATCCCACATTCCTAATAAAAACTTTGATTTCACACTTCCAAGCACTGCAAAGAAACTGTTAGCAATTTGATGTATAAACAACACTGGCATTTCAACATACCAGTGAAAAAGTATAATTTCAGTCCCAGCGAGAATCAGTGTTAGAATGCTTGTTTAATTTTCATGAATAAATTAGTAAAAACAAATTATGTTCACTATGTATTTCACATTGAATATTTAAGTATTTATTAAGTATTTAGATGGGAAAAAATTTAAGAGTTCTGACTTAGGCTGCAAAAATGCTTTTGTCGTTTACAGTGATTTAGGAAAAAGTACGTATTTAAATTTTTATATTTGAGCCTTCAACTGTGTGTTCATTTGTTGCACAACACATATGAAGTCAGATTCTGTTGTCAGAGACATTGATGTAAGCCAACAATATTTTTGTTACAGATATTAAAATTACTTCAGTTTCTTTTTTCTTTTTTTCTCAATGAGGTCAGAAATTTTGACACTGATTTGTAGTGATTGCAGATTTGAATAAAGTGCATAGCTTTCAGAATAAGTCTGGGAAGAAGTTGTCATCAAAACCAGCAATTCTCTGAATGTTGTTAAGATGCATGATTGACATCCCTATCATTTTGTTTGTTCTCATCTGCTTTTCCTTAGAGCATAGCTGTTTAAGATGAAATGACTGCTGTTCATAGTGCTCTTGGACTCAGTTTTCACTCATGAAATTTGAGGGGCTAGAAGATAAGAATCTAGGCTATGTTTAAGTCATTATACAAATTCATAATAATGAATATTGCTTATGAATTCAAACTTCTGTTTCCATGGAAAAACCATTTTTGTTTCTTTCAGTAAGCTACATTTTTGAGAGATTTTTAATGAAGAAGCAGGACACTTCATAATTCTCTTTCTTTTCCATTAGTTTTTTTATCTCTCATTTGCCATTCCTAATTTTCCTACTGAAAAAGGTTGAAAGAAAGTGAGGTAGGCACAAATAGTAAAAAAAAAAAAGAAGAGAAAGAAAAAAGAAATGTAAATCTTGGCTCTCACATAGCTTCATGCTTCTACAGTGAGTTTAACAATTCACTGCAAAATCTTAGACTGTAAGATACACAGAAAAAATTCCTGAAGTAACCACTGATGGATTATGTTCAGATCTTATGGCAAAAGAATATCTGAGATGCATGTTAAGTGGTTTCATAGTTAACTAGTAGAATAGCCAGACTTTATAAAAATTTAACTTGCTGTACCTCAAAGGGGGAAAAGATTCATGTAAGTTCTTCAATGGTTTGAGGAAATACAGTGAAAGAGGAAAAAGATGATTGCCTTTCATTAACTGAAGTTACCTGAACTAACCAATTCAGGTGAAGTTGAACTCCAAGGTGCAGCATCTGATGCACGGACTCAGATGTGAATGAAACAAATTGTTTATTACAAGTTCTCACATCACTTATATGCCTTCACAGGTTTTCTTTTTCTAGCTTTCCCATCCACCCCTACAACTTTCCCATCCACCTTTACAAGTCAACAGAGCATTCTACAAACACTCTTCAACCATTCGTGCCGGCACTTATTCAATCAGAGCCATGAGCTCTTCCTTCTTCTAGAGGTGTCCTTGGTTCTCATGCTGTTTATCTTGCTCTAAGGCTGATGCTCTGTACAGTCCTTCTTGTATTCCCACAACGAGGTATGCTCTATTTTTAACTAGTGGCATTCTCACCCTGCCAGGAAAGAGACTCCCCATTTCCCGTGAGCAGTCTTGTGACAAGATGCAGTCTACAAAGTATAGAGCCACTTGCGACAGACACTCTGATTCAAACTTCATCACATCCTTTTGCTTTTTCTTTCTCATGTCTGTCTGCAGCATTGGAGTCATAAAAGCATATGAAAGAACATGTAAAGTCTAGTTGAAATTTTAAAATACATTGTATGATAAATATGGTTGGGTATGACATTCTTTAACCACCTTTCTCTCTCCGGTTCCTTTTCAGTTCTCTTCTTTCAGACCTCAGTGATGAAGCTTTTCTTTAACCTTTTTTCCAGACTAAGCAATCCCAAGTCCCTCAGTCATTTCTTATGATCCTTATTTTCTAGTCTCTTCAACTAGCTTTGTTCTTCTTGTCTGCACACGCTTGAGAACCTCAATGTCCTTCCTGCAGATAAGAGCCCCAAATACTGGAAACAGTATTCAAGATGCAATCTCACCAGCTCTACGGACAAGAGGATAATCACTTCCCTTGTACAGCTGGCCACATTATTTCTGATTCAGATCAAGGTACTTTTCTTCTTCTTGACTACCTGGGCACACTACTGGCTTATGTTCAGTTGGCAGTCAATGAGCACTCTGAGATCTTTTGTCTCTACCTGGCGGACGAAAGGCCTTGCAGAGGGATCTGAACTAGCTGGGTAGCAGGGCTGAGGGCAATGGGATGAAGTTCAACAAGATGAAGTACAAGTCCTGTACTTTGGCCATAACAAGCCCAGGCAGCGCTACAGGCTTGGGGAGGAGTGGATGGATGATTGTGTAGAGGAAATTGATCTAGGGTTTATTGGTTGACACTTGGCTGAACATGACCAGCAGTATACCCAGGTGGCCAAAAGGGCCGATGGCATCCTGGCTTGTACTGGAAATAGTGATTGTCAGCAGGAGCAGGGAAGTGATCATCACTCTGTACTCAGACCTGGTGAGCCTGCCCTTTGAGTACTGTGTTCAGTTTTTGGCCCTTCACTACAATAAATACATGGAGGTCCTGGACCATGTTCAGAAAAGGACGATGAAGCTGGTGAGGTGTCTGGAGCACTAGAGCACAAGCCTAGTCTCTCAGAGGGATCTGAGATTATTTAGTCCAGAAAATATATGGCTCAAAGGTGACCTTATCACTCTCCATAACTATTGTTGTGGTGAGGTGGGGGTTGGCCTCTTCTCCCATGTAACTAGCAATAGGAGTAGAGGAAATTTCTCAAGTTCTGCCAGGGAAGATTCAGGGTGAACATTGGGAAATAATTACTGTCTGAGAGAGTGGTCAAATGCTGGAATGGGCTGCCAGGGAGATGGTGGAGTCATCATCTCTGGAAACTGTAGTTGTAACTGTAGTTAAATATCAGTATAAATTCTCAACAAATTACAAAGCTTAAGTAACACATGCAGAAAATAGGTCCTACTACTTTTGGTTGTAATGGTTACAACAGCAATGTTTTGTACTCAGCCATCATCTAAAGCTGTTGGGCATCCAGCAACAAAAAGAGATGGGCAGTAGTACACAAATGAATCTCTACAGTATGATTCAGTATATTGCATTACTCAAATAGGTCCACTGTTATATTTGAAACTTCCAGGAATGCATTAGAAAATAAAACCAATATATTCAGAATTCATATTCTAAATTAAAGAATCATAGCAAAAGAGGTAATGAGAAATACTTTTCTGGACAGAAGAGGAAAGTTTGTGGGCAGCGATTTCCAATGACAGTATAATGCTTTGAATACTACCAAATTAATAATCAATTATATCAGTAGTTTTCAGTAAATTAATACTCTCTTTGTGATTTTAACATTGCAACTTTACATTACAGCAATGTAACTTTGATTATAAAAATAAGATTTATTTTTGAAGCAGAACAATAAAAATAAATCTGAAATATCCTTGAAGACATAGATAGATATTCTTATGAAGGAAAACAGTTCAGTTTGGTCAGTGGAGCAGACCTAAGTAGGGAAATGGAGACAGATCAAAAAAGGCATATTTCTCACATCTACACAACAGATTGGTGAGTAACAGTCACAGTTGTGCAGTGCTCTGTCCATTAGACTATGCAAAATACTCTCAGTTCATGAACTGACAATAAACAGTTTAATTTAAAACTGACATGTATGCTCAATATGCTGCATAGCTGAAAAGTAGAATTCAAATTGTAACAGAACAGTGGATACATTTTTATGAAGCAATATTTTAGTTTCAGATTTTGCAGCCACAGAGCTTCAGTGGTGTGATATTTATGCAAATCAGAAAGCAGACAGTTAAGTGAAACTTCCCCTTGATGATCACTTGCTATGTTAAAAGAATAAATTTTTACTTCTCCCATGGTTTATAATAAATGCTTCCTCTTCACATTCTCCCTCTCAATTTCCCATATAATTATTTTGGTAGTCTAACAAAACATCTTGGTTCTACAGTTTATTCCAGTACAAATTTGGCTTGTATTTTCATCTGTTGGTGACAATTAGCAGCCTTGGATTGAAAGGTAAATTGATTATCCTTTAGGTCTCTTACTAGCCTCCACTGAATCCAGCTAAATCAAAGGAGTCAACTGTAGGACTGTGCTTGATGGACTGTTATGGTAAAGCTCCAAAACAAAATGTTTCATAGGTATTTCTTGAAAGAAGTCCAAGTAGTTTTGTTTGCTTGCTTGTGATTTCTCCTTCAAAGAAACTTTTTCTCTGAAACATGGCTAAAACAATGACAAGTATAGTTAAGTTCACAGTTGATGAATATACTTTATAGTAAGATTTCTATATTTGTAGAAATAGAATTTGATACCTGAAATCAAAACTGAGTGGTTTTTTTCGTTTGTTTCATTTTTTTGTTGCTGTTGTTTTGTTTTGTTTTGTTTTTTTGGCTAGTGTGAGATCATCAGAACTATAAGATAGTTATTGCAAATTCCTATGCAAACCAGTTAACTTCATAAATGATATGAGATAAAGTTACAGGCTCATTTGAAACTGATTTGAAGTGGGGAGGTTGATGGAGAATAGTATTCAGCTATTTATTCTTTCTTACTATTCTTGCCAGTGTTTTGTTAAAAAATAAACGTCCTCCCCATGGAGGGAATGAATATGCATCATGTACACAGATCAAACTTTGTGCAGTAAGAACCTGTCATCTCTGCAAGTCAGTTTTCTAACAAGAAGTGTTTTAAATGAGTCATTTTTGGTAATTGTTATTTGGAACAATACAAGTTCAAAAATTTCATTTTTCTGAAGTTCAAAATGATCTAACTAAATGAATACAGACTCTCCAGTATGAAAGATTTTAAACAGGTTTGGTCACTGCTAAAATTAGGTTAGGTGTTGAGCCATCTTAGTTAAAAGTGTTCTAAATTAAAACTCTTGTAGCATTTATTCTGAAGACAAGAGTTTAGAATCAGGAAAAACTGGCTCTTAAAGGCTTACAATTAATCCTCCAATTCTTCACGTTTCTGCCCAACAGTTGTTCCTTTGGATTCCCTTAGATTACATTATTAAATAATAAAACAGTGCATTCTGTGTTCTTATGCAGTAACGCTCCTACTTTCACTGTTTTACTATCTTTTCTTTTAGTTTTGTAGATGTTTTGAAGTCTTTTTTTCAGGATGTCCTTGATCTCTGTTTTCAGTCACAGATATTAACTCCTGGACGTTTTACTTTTTTTCTTTTTTTCTTCCATAAATTCCTGCAGCTCCTTGATATTTTAGCCAGTGTTTTCTTAACTCCTAGGTGCAAAAAATGAAGCAAGTACTATTACAAAAAAATCAGTAAAAAATCTCTTAGCAGAAATATTTTTTGAGATATTTTGAAGCATTTCTTATATTGGAGAAATTAAGCATTTCTACTACTGATGTTCTTTTTTAAAAATGTATAATATTCTCATGTCTATATATTTAAAGGTTATGGCAAAAAATTTATGGAATTATGATGGGAAAGAAATTTTTCCATCAGATTAATACTGTATTTTTTCTTAAAAATTGGAATAAAATCAATAGAATAGGAGAGTGTTTTTTAGCCCCATTCATTTGCAATACATATTTAAGTTGATTATGTTAAAAATCTTACTTTTTTTAGATGTATAAATGATTTACTTGAATCATTCTGTTGTTCAAAGACACTAAAATGGGTGTCATGTGAGTACCCCTGGAGATGGCTATCTCCCTCGAAATAAGCCCACACAAAAGACTCCCTGGCTATTAAGCTGTGGCTTATCCCTCTCTCATGGCCCCTGGCCTTGTCCATCTGTGTCCCTCAGACAAAAGATTTTGCAACCCTTGCCCAAGACTTGTCCATCTATGCTCTTTAGACAAAGGATTTCTCACCCCTTGGCCAGGACTTCCTTGGACTTGTTCCTCAGCAAGTTTTGAGGCAATGGCATAAAAGAGTAATCTCTTATAGGGCTCTGCAAGACTATCTAAAACATAGGCAATATGTCTAAGAGGATTGTTCTTCAGCAGTCTTGGAGGATTCTGAGGAGAATTCCCATCCTTTACTGGATGTGGATGGGAATGTGACCACTGAGGATAAGGAAAATAGTGAAGTTCTCAATACCATTTTTTCTTATGTCTTTAAATTCAGATCAGTTATTCTCAGGGTACTCTACCCACTGACATACAAGTCTAAAATGTGGAGCAGAATAAACCCTCATAGTTCAGGTGAAAACAGAGACCTACTGTACCACTGTCATAAGTCCATGGAACCAGATGGAATCCACCTGATTGTGCTGAGGTAACTGGCAGAGGTGATCGTCAAACTGCTTTCCATCATCTATCAACATTTCTAGTCAACCAGAGAGGTTCCAGAGAACTAGTAATAGGACTAGAATGAATGGTCTCAAGTTGCACCAGGGGAGATTCGGGCTAGATGTTAGGAAAAATTTCTTCTCCAGAAGAGTGGCCAGGTGCTGGAATTGTCTGAACAGGAAGATGGTTAAGTCATCATCTCTGCAGGTGTTCAAGAGACATTTAGATGTTGTACTAAGGGACATGGTTTAGTGGGGAAATACTGGTGGTAGGTTGTCACAAGTTTGCAATACGACACAGGGTTCTTGTGCAAGGAAGATTTTCTTTATTGCTATGTCTATATCTATATATATCCTTTTTACTTACACAAGCAAGCCTTTTATATTCTAACACGCTTATTCAGTAAATTTCCACTAATCATCCATTGGCTAGAAAGCAAGTAAGTTCCATAACAAGTCTTCATAACAGCAGAGAGCTTATCATATGCCTCAGTACAAAACATCCCTGTTTATTCTGTTCATCTGTCTTTCCCAGCGCCGTATTATCAGCAAGTCGGCATTTGAAGAGGTCAAGCAGACATCTCCGTCTCCCATATCTCCCCCTTCTTTACTAATGAAAAAGCATGATTTAAAGCATCTTGTATATTTTTCTGAACATGCTGCAATAAGCAAGGAACGCAAATTAAAACACAGAGAAAAGCAATAAGACAAACTAATGCCTATTTTTAATAGATTCTGTATCCACACTTCCAGGCTTCCAAAGAGGCCTCCAAATATATCCAACCCGTCATCAAACTGTTATTTCTTAACTCCATTCCACAAATCTCGAATGCTTTTATGTATTGATTTTGAATGATCTGACAGGTTCATCCAACACATGACATCAAAATTTTTACACCAGCGACCTTGAGCTTACAGCAAAAAGTCCATAACAGCACGATTCTGTAGCATAGCATGTTGTACTGAGTCTACATCTAGTAGCAATCTGCTTAGAGCCAAAGAAGTAGCATTCATTTGCTTGGCCAGCCAGCATCCAAGTTTATTAAGCATTCTCAGTGCTTTAGCTGATGCAACACCTGGGGCTAAAAAGGATGCTGCTATTATTCCCCCAGGGTTCCAAAATTCTATGTTGTCCTTACACTGTGATTAAAAAGCATGTACATTTCTTTTAAGACATTTCCGGTGGTGAGTGATCGTGGAGGTATTAGGTGTTAGTAAAGTTAGTCTTCCCAAATTGCATGAACCTCCTTTGATGTGAGAGGGGATAGCAGGTCACGCCCTGTCCCCACAGATGAGAAAATCTCCTGCTGGCAAACTAAACAGATGGTTACTAGATCTTGAGATTTTAGGTGAAGTATAATTAACGCCTATAGAGGGTGTTGGTGCAACAGTTTGATAGTCTGGACAGGACTGTATAATCTGTCAGGCCTGATCCATGGTCAGTTGGAAGGCACGCTGTAATGCCTTTGCATTTTGATGGTAAAAATCATGAGACAAACATCCTTGGACAAACTGATCTAGGACAACAATTGCTCCTGACAGTTTGTCCGCCTGAACATTATCCTTGGAAGTAGGGCAGAGAGAAATGAGAGAGAACATGCTGAATGAAGTAAGATTCCAAGCGATGATCTAGAAACCATTTTAAGTGCAAAAGAAGAGCGAACAACTGTGCTTTAGTTGTTTCCTCTAGATAAGAATGCTCCAGTTGCATCACAATGCCTGCACCATAAAAAGAATCTGTCACTATATCGATGGGTTCAGACCATCACTCAAACACATGGACCACTGCTGTAAGTTCCGCAAGCTGTGGAGAGCTGGTGGTGACATGGACGTGACTGTTCCTGGTCCTGGCAGTAGCTCTTCAAATGTGACTGTGCAGCCAGTCCTGCCGGATCCATCTGTAAAAACAGTAAAAGCACCTACAAGATGGGTTAATGATAATTTAAACTGGCAACAAATAAAGAGAATGAATGATTGTAATAGCTTGTGCACTGGCAGATGAATACTAAAATGCCCTGAAAATCCTACCAGCACACACTGTAGCTCTGCGACAAGCAGAACATGAAATCCCATTTCCTGAGATCAAATGGACATAGATTTTCTCTGGATCCATGCCACCAATGCTAATATATGCCTCCTTCTTCTGCAAATGACCATAGCTACCATATCAACCCTGGTGGTAACAGTCTTAACAAATTTGTGCAGTAAAAATACCCATTCCAAAATTACCAAGGGGTTGGAGTCCCGCTTGACCCACTGCGCTAACAGTCCATAGGATTGAAAAGGAGAGTTGATAACAAAAAGTCTGATAGAATGATCAAGTTTTCTTCAGTGTGCTGTTTGCTGGATCATCTTTGAGATGGCAGTATTCAGAGCTGTCGATGCTGCCAATGTCAAATGTCTTGATAAGTCTGAATCTCCTTCCAGTAATCTGAAGAGGGGGTGGAAATCAGCTGTAGAAATCCCCACTAAGGGTTGCACCAGATTTATGGCACCTAATAACTTTTGCAGATCATTTAACGTGCTAACTTTAGTACCCAAAGTCAGAGTCTGTGAATGGATTTGGGTCTCTGAAATCTTCCAGCCCAGATATAGCCAAGGTAGTGTCTTTTGGTCTTTGTCCTGTGTGATCTGCAATCCTGCCTCTGTTGCTATTGTTATGATCACTGACACAACTTTAATCATTGTCACCTCTCTTGGAGTGATGACCAGGATATCATCCATTTAGTGGTATATGTAGACATTGGGAAACCTTCTCAATTCGCAAACCTTCACTCTTTTCTCTTTCTCAATCTATTCATCACTCAGTCTATACTGATGTTTGGGATTGCCTCAGTCCAGATGCTGTCAAAGGAAGAATTACAAGGAAATAAATGTCTCTGTGAAGAAATTATTCGTCCAAATAAAACTCCTCTGGCACAACTTGAGACAATTGCTTCATGTCTTATAACTTGTTAAATGGAAAAAGTGATTGTCATCCCCCTCATTGCAACCTCCTTCCAGGTACTCATGGAAAGCGATGAAGTCTCTCTGCTCTTCTTCCCAATCCCATTTCCCTCAGTTGCTCCTTATAACCCATGTTTTTCAGTCTCTTAATTGCTATTTTCTAAATATGCTCAAACAATTCAATATCTTTCTTGAAGGGAGGTGCCACAAAACTGAGCACAGTTCTCAAGTTGTGGTCTTATCTATGCTGAGCATTAGGTGACAGTCATTTCCATAGTCCTGCTGGCCACATTATTTTTGATACAGGTCAGGTTACCATTGGCATTCTTGGCCAAAAGGACACACTACTGGCTCATGTTCAGCTGACTGTCACCGACAGCTCCCAAGTCTTGTTCAGGACAGCAATTTTCAAGACTTTTCCAAGCCTATACCACAGCATGGGGTAGTTATGACCCAAGTGCAGTAAGGCAGTATTTTTCCAAATTGACTAATTTTCCTCCCTTAGTGGTATTCTGACTATCCATAAAAGAGAGTAAAATTGTTCCCAGTCATCCAATAAGCAAATATGTTTGATGGATCTTTTGAATTTTTTCCTATATATAAAAAGTATTATGATTTCTACTTTTTCTTTTTTATTAAGATTCATATAAGTTAAGAATCTGAGAACAGAAAAAAGGTCCGGGTATAGGATTGTTTCTTTCCCTGTCCAGAACAAATTGCTTTATTCTGTTAGTATTTGAGTATATGCTCAGCAATCTGCTTGTAGAAATAGTATGTTAAAAGCATCATTAGCACTGTTGGTTTTTTTGGCTATAAAATTGCGATTCAGAAATTGTTGAAAGTTAGTTTTCTATGAATTCATGTGATTTGATCTGTAGATTCTATCAGGAGTTTCTTGTGAACAGTTTGCTTTTTGGCAATACATAGTCTTTGTTGCTTTTCTTCTGCTCATGAGATATTTATTTAGATATACATATTTTTCTAATTCGCTTTCTCCCATTAGATATTTGCCAAACAATACATATCCTTTCATAGAAAGAGAGTTTAAAAAAATGCATCTTTTTATTGAGAGCTACATTATATATTGTACTTATTCTAAGATGCGTGAACAGCAACAGAAATAAGACAAATTGGCTTAACTATTGAGAATAATGTATTTAACAAGTTCATATTTTGAATGATCACTGCAATAGCAGGCAGTAGAAGTTCATCAAAATACAAGTTTAAAATATATCACAAATCATGCTGTTTTATTTTGTCATCAAGTAAAACATAGAAACCTCTTAAGATATCATTAAGTTTATTTTATTTGGTCTGATCCTATATGAAAGAAAGATAAAATAGGAGGAAAGATAGTGATCCTTTCCATAAGTTCGGAAAGCATCTTTTTTTCTGACTTCTTCATCTTCTGTTTCAACCACATACAGTTTTCCCTGTTTTAGGTGGAGAATACATGTACAAAGATTTTTTTTTTTCATTAGTGCTTACAAAGCTCAGTTTTTATCCCATTTTCAAATTGTCTCAGGCATTTAGGAACTTACTGCTGCAGAACATCTATTTCTAAGCAGCATATTACTTTTGAAAAGGGAACTTTGGATCCTCAGCCATATACACCGTAAAGAATAGTGTTAAAAATTTCAGTATCAGTTCCAAATGATCTGGTATGAGGTTGTTTCGAAGTGTAGTATTATCCAGAAATACTAGTTGAGGATGATGCCTAGCTCAGACAGTCTAAAAGTATCACCCTGGTCTCAGGACTGCTTCAGTTTCTGAGATTAACTTGTTGATAGTCAATTCAGTTACCTGGACAGTGGCATAAAATGCAACAGAAGCATAACAACAAGGCATGCCTGAAACAGTTTCCTTCACTCTCTTGTTAATAGTCTCAGCAAGGTATTTGTATAAGAGCAGGACATTTACAATACATGTGTCCAGTAAAACTGAAAGTGAAATACAAGAGGAAAACAGGTGGGAATATATTTAAAACAAAACTTTGAAATGAATAGAATGCAAATAAATGCTAATAGAAAAACCATAATCTGATATTATTTAAATTATAGCCAAGTAACTTCTTACAATTTCACTGCTAACTGGACAGCCTTGTGGACATGTTTGAATGATATATCAAGTGAGTCTTCTCAATTTCATGTGAATTTGACAGCAATAAGAATTACATACTCTCCTTTAAAAATCTATTTTCATTTGAAGCTGTGAAAGAATATAAGTCTTTTCAATGTGTAATTTTGTCTTTGAAATTTTGTAGAATTTTAGAATCATAGAATCATTGGAGCTGGAAGGGACTCTCAAAGGTCATCGACTCCTCTACAACAAACAGGGACATCTCCAGCTAGATCAGGTTGCTCAGAGCCTACTCCAGACAGACCTTGAATGTCTCCAGGAACAGAGCATCCACCACATCTCCAGACAACCTGTTCCAGTGCCTCACCACCATAAAAAACTTCTTACTTATATCCTGACTAAATCTCCTCTCTTTTCACTTGAAATCATTTCCCTTTGTTCCATCACAACAGACCCTGCTACAGAGTCTGTCCCCTTCTTTCTTATAGCCCACCTCAAGATAATTAGAGGCTGCTATCAGATCTTGCTGTAGCCTTCTCTTGTCCAGGCTGAAGAGCCCCAGTTCTTTCAACCTGTCCTCATAGGGGAGGTATTCCATTCCTTTCTGTGGCCCTCCTTTGGAGGTGCTCCAATTTCTCAGACTGTGAAGTTGTCTTTACCAACATTGAGCAAAACAGAAAAAAAAAAAAAAAAAGAAAACTTAAGTGAGAATTTATCTCTTATCTCTTGTGCTTCATCAAATGGGTCTAATTCTGGGACTCACGTTTTTTTCAGAATGTCTTTGTTTTCAGAATATGAATTAACTGAGCAGGTGCATTATGATTACCAGCCTCTCCTTTTCAGAAATTATTACATGTATTATATTATTAGTGGGTAAAATAATCCAAGGCAGTTATAGTGAGAGAGTACTTTTGATCTGTTGTTATATATTTTCTATAATATTGAGATTTTCTAACAACGTAAATATGTTTCATTTCTGAAAGTGATAAATTATTAAATGCTACTTCAAACACAAATAAATATATATAAATATATATATTTATATATAATAAAATAATAAAAATAAATAAAAATAATAACTGACTTGTGAATAAAGCTGTTCGAAACCTGTTCATCTTCAGGCCTTTAAAAGAAAAGAAGAATCCCATTGCAGTCTTGTAAAACTCTCCACAAATAGAAAAAATTATTTTTTAATTAATTTTTAATGTAAATGTAAGTTGCGTGACAAATGAGGAAAAGTTTGAGAGAAAATGAACCTATTTGTGTTCCAGTTTGTCCTCAAACTGGGACTGGGGCAGCTAAGCTTAGATTCTGAGCAGTGCCCAGTTTGGCATTCTAAGTACGATTATGTTCATAGAGTAGAACTATAGAATCATAGAATTATTAATGTTGGAAAAGACCACTAAGATCATCGAGTTATCCACCCTCAAGGAATTCGTCTGCACCCAATGAGGATTTTCAGGGCTGGGTTAGTGAGTTATGCAATTTATTAAAGCAGCAGATTACTAATTTTGGATTACTGACAATAAATACATTATTTGCAAAGCATACAAGTTTAACCAAGTACATGAATAATAAGGCCTACTACAAACACAGTAAATCACGGAACAACTCTATATAGATTTCAAGTTTCCTTGGGGAAGCTCTCATTATAACTGAGTCTGCAAATCTTACCTAATACGCAAGAACGTGGATGGCGAAGAACTGAGCCCAGAAGGAGCAGTATCCTCCCAACTTGTCTAAGTTGATCTCTTCTCCAAAATTCCTTCTACCTTAGGCAATTTTTATGCTATTTTCTTATTTAGAGATGGAGCTTGAATGACTGCACTCAAAAATATTTTGCTTTGCGAAGTTTACTCAGACAACGTGTTTTTTTTTACGGAAAGGTGGAAAATTTTTGTCTTGGGGCTGGATCTGGAAAACAAGATAGTTTATCAATTCCAACAGTGTCAAGTCCATCCCTGCAAGATGATCATGGGGTTTGGCCATGGGAGCTCCATTCTGCTCACACTCCGTGTTGTTTTTTCAGCACACCAGTCAGCATAGGAGGCTCCCGTGGTGTTTGTTAACAGTCTAAGGTTTGCAGCTCTGATGCTGCCTCAAGAAATATGGAACGAACTATCCACTACATTCCACCCTGGGGGTTTACCTTCTCTCAAGAAGTGGACCTTTCAGAAGGTCACCTCCTGTAAATATTCCACAGTGCATCACATTAACATGTAGCTTTGGGATTATATTATTTAGCTTCTCAATGTACAACAGCTTCTTTGAAAAAAACTTGAATACAATGTTTGAAATTTGAAACTTGTATAAAAATATAAGGCAGGCTTATATTTATAAACCTGGAACAAATGAGAAATTATTTCCTGCTATTTGCTCATAAACATTCCAGTTGAAGTCTCTGGTAAAAATAATTTAAAAAAATAAAAACAGAATGAGATGGGCAATTTTTGAGGAAAATAAACTTTGAATTTGTAGAGATATGGTTTGTTTTGAATTTTGCTATCAACTCAGCTAATTTCAGTGGTAAAGAATTGTGTGTTTAGATCACCATTATGCTTGCAGTGGGAATTAGGAAAATAGTCTTAAAAATAACTGTTCTGTGATAGCATCTTCACTGAGGTTTACAAATATCTGTGGGAGGGAGCAGAGTCAGAATGATTGCTTTTCTTACTCTTCCTCAAAGATTGCTTTTTTTACTCTTCCTATAAAGGAACAAGAGAAGATAAACCTTTGCAGGAGTCTGATTGGTGGACAGCCCTAGAGCAGAAAAACATAAAATGAGAGAAAAAACTCACCTCTTACATTTTTATTGTTCTGTCCACTATGGAGATCTGTATCAGAAAATGTCTTTACTATCCCCAAATGACAGTATTCAGTGAATTGCCTCTACTTTCCCTTTGTGCAAAGAGTAAAAGCTATAGAATATGCATAATAAAATACTTGCAAAAATGAAATTCATAAATTTATACCTACAATGAATTGTCACCTAGATTTTCATGGGCAAAGTGTTTTTGGTTAAAGTATTCAATCTACTTTATATCTGACAAGGGCTTTTGTAGTACTAATAAGATGTTAAGAGAATCTAAGCAAAAACATTGTTACCTAATAGACGAAATCTTGCAAAAGGAAAAGAAAGAGCATTTATTCTGAAATTACAGAAATATTTTAGTAACATAATTGCCCATGCTTTGTGAAGCAAATTTAGGTAAGCTATTTGGGGTCATAGTATGTCAGCAGATTTGAATACTTACTTGTACCCTTCTCGGGGGAAAAAAAAAAGAAAAGAAAAAAGAAAAAGGAAATTGTTCTGTGTCACGACAACCACAAAAGAAATCTCAAATGCATACTTACTGCTGAGTAGTGCAGTTGACATGCTGGAGGGAAGGGGCCTGGACAGGCTTGAGCGTTGGGCCCATGCATACCTCAGGAAGTTCAACAAGGCCAAGCTCAAGGTCCTGCATCTGAGCTGGGGCAATCCCAATCACAAATATATGCTGGCTGGAGAATAGTTGAGAGTGTCTCTGAGGAGAAGAATTTTTGGGTGTCAGTTGATGAAAGACTCAGCATGAGTCAGCAATGTGCACTTGCAGCCCAGAAACCCAAGTGTATCCTGTGTTGTACCAAGAGAATTGTGACCAGCAGGTCAAGGGAAGTGATTCTGCTCTCATGAAGTACTGTGTCCAGTACTAAGGGCCTCAACACAAGTAGGACAACGAGCTGTTGGAGCAGGTCCAGAGAAGGGCCACGAAGATGATCAGAGGGCTAGAGCTCTTCAGTATGGAGAAGAGAATGCTCTGGAGGGACCTTATGGCAGCCTTCCAGTACCTGAAGAGGGCCTATAGGAAATCTGGGGAGGGCATGTAGCAACAGTTTGAGGGGAAATGGTTTTAAACTGGAAGAGTATAGATTTAGACTAGGTATTAAGAAGAAATTATTTACTGTGAGGGTGGTGAGACATTGGAACAGGTTCCCCAGTGAGGTTGTGGATGCCCTCTCCCTGGAAGCATTCAAGGCCAGCTGGATGGGACTTTGAGCAACCTGGTCTAGAGAGAGGTATCCCTGCCTGTGGCAGGGGGGCTGGGACTAGATGATCTGAAAGGTCCCTTCCGACACAAGCCGTTCTATGATTCTATAAAAGAAGAATGCTTGAATGAATTTTCTAATCTTTTCTATTCAGAATAGTTCTATTTTTTTTCATAGGAAGATGGAGGAGAAATACTGTATTCTTTTATTTATTTAATTAAATGTGGATTTCAATGAAGAAATTTCTCTTTGTTCACTGGAGGAATCTGTTAAAATGTTAAACAATACCAAAAAAACCCACATCAAAAGTTTAGAATAACAGAAGAAATGCTTCTATTCGAATAAAGGAAAGAAAATGAGGGCACTTAATTTATAATCCTTTTTCTCAGAACATATTCCTTATTTCCTAGTTCAATATGGCTTAGTCCAGAAAAGACTTTGTTCACATTTTAATTCCAGCATGAAAACTTTGCTTTCACATGTTAAAATTCATGTGCTAGAGTAATTCAGAACTGTTTTATTTTATAAGTTAAAAATTAAATTATTTATTTTACTGTTGTGGAACACCTTTTCATATTGGAAAAAGAAATGAAGGGCAATCAAATTGTTTTTTACAACAGATATGTGTTCCACGAGGTTTTTTAATACTAATTTCTACAAATATTATATCTGCATAGTTATTTATATTTATTTGGTGGGTGGGGAAGGACGATGGATGTCAACTACCTGGACTTCTGCAAAGCCTTTGACATGGTCCCTTACCACATCCTTCTTTCAAAATTGAAGAGGCATTGATTTGAAGAATGGACTGTTCGATGGATTAGGAATTGGCAAACAAAGGGTTGTGACTAATGGTTCTGTGTCAAGGTGGAGGCTGGTCACAAGTGGTGTCCCTCAGGATTTGGTCTTGGGATCGGTGCACTTCAACGTCTTTATCAATGACATAGATGATGGCATCGAGTGCACCCTCAGGAAGTTCATGGATAACACCAAGCTAAGCAGAGCAGTCGATACATTGGAAGGAAGGGAAGCCATTCAGAGGGATCTGGACAGTCTGGAGAAGTGGGCCCATGAAAACCTAATGAGGTTCAATAAGGCCAAGTGCAGGGTGTCAGGACAATCCCAGGTATTTATACAAGCTACGGGAAGATCTCTTTGAGAGCAGCCCTGTGGAGAAGGACTTAGGGATCCTGGTGGACAAGAAACTGGACATGAGGTAGCAGTGTGCGTTTGCAGCCCAGAAGGCCAACTGTGTTCTGGGCTGCATTAAAAAAGGGGTGGCCAGCAGGGAGAGGGAGGTGATTGTTCCCCTCTATTCAGCTCTTGTGAGGCCCCAGGCCTGAAAGCAGTATTGCAGATGGGCAGATGGCCTCATCTGCAGTACTGCGTCCATGCCTGGGGCCCCTAGTACACAAAAGACGCAGAGCTCTTGGAGCAGGTCCAGAGGAGGGCCACTAAGATGGTCAGAGGGCTGGAGCATCACTCTGTGAGGGTTGAGGAAACTGGACTTTTTAGCTTGGAGAAGAGAAGGCTCTGGGGAGACCTGATTGTGGCCTTCCAGTACTTAAAGGGAGCTTATGAATAGGAGGGGGAATGGCTGTTTATGAGGGTGGATAGCAATAGAACAAGGGGGAATGGTTTTAAACTGAGACAGGGAAGGTTTAGGTTAGATATTAGGAGGAATTTCTTCACACAGAGGGTAGTGACACACTGGAACAGGTTGCCTAAGGAGGTTGTGGATGCCCCATCCCTGGAAGAATTTGAGACCAGGCTGGATGTGTCTCTGGGCAGCCTGGTCTGGTGGTTGGTGACCCTGCACATAGCAGGAGGGTTGAAACTAAACGATTTTTGTTGTCCTTTTCACCCCAGACCATTTTATTCTATGATTTTTTATCTTTAATTAGAAATTTCATTATCTTTCTTAATACATTCTTTTGCTATGTAATCCCTTTTTACCTCGGGACTGATACTGTCACTTTTGCCAAGGTTTGGATACCCTGACTTCTAGAAAGGCTGACTTTTGATAACACAGTTAAAACTTCCAGTAAGAACCTCGTTGCATTCTAGAATTTCAAGACCTGTACCAAAATGTGTTTATTTTAAAGTGCAACACAGCTTTCAGATTTTATAAGGTGGTTTTACAGGGGAATTTAAAACCAAAACAATAGATATTGCAATAATTATGCTCTTCGAAGTTAAACCACACAGATTTTACTGTTTCCCTTTAACAGTAACTCCCACTGCACGTATATCATCAGAAATGATTTTTTTTTATAACAAAAAATGTGAGGATGCTAAGCAAAAGGAAAAAAAAAATGCATTTGTGGCTGTGTGACATTTTTTTTTCTTTTTACTTTGATATATTTATAGAGCTGTAACTCAAAAATAATGAAGTGTTTCAATTATGTTCATGAACACACTCCATCCCTTTTACTCAAACAAATATTTATATAGTATGAAGACCAGGTTTAGCTAAAACATAAGTAAGACAGAGTCAATCTTAAAACTAATGATGTGAACTTCCAGATTGTTCATAAATGAAGGTTTGATCAGTAATTCTCAGAAACTTGAGAAGAGTCATACACAGAGCAGGTTTAGGCCCATCGTAGAAAGTCTGTGTACATATGTACACTGTGTTTGTATGTAATTTATAAATGAACAGAAGAAAAGAACATACTCACTGGCAGCAATTCCAGGCATATCATTTCTTACTCCTGCAAATTATTGGAATTTTTGGAGCAGGTTAATTGCATACTTGTTGTTACTATGATATTTCTTGATTTGCTCTGAAGTTTTGTGAGAATAGTTCATGTTAGTTTTGAAAACAAGATAAAAATAAAAAAGCATACAAACACTGTATATCTGGAGCCTAAACATAAGTCCTGGGTGCTCTCTTTTGTATCATACAAAATTTTTATTGATCTTCATATAAGCATAGTCTATGAAATGTTCGAAGTTTTTTCTCACATATGTGAGTAGGATGCAGGGATACATTCCTACAGGCCCTGCTGTTACAGTAGGGGACATCTTTGCCTTATTTGCTATAGTTTAAAGCTGACAAGGTTGCTACTTTCCTCAAAATCCTATGCCTAGATAAGGTCCAGTAACTTCAGCTGATTTCGGAATCATAAGTGATGAGTACTTATTAAGGTACAAAGCCAAAAGGATAGTGAGAAGAAGACCACAGTACCAGAGATATTTTTCTGTGTCTCTGAGTTTTCTCTCCACTGCTGCCGGCTTTTCTCTCCTAACTTCTAAAGTTAATTAGTAGCATAACTCAGAATCTTAACCTTTGTTCATTCACTCATTTATAAAATAGAGAGTATTACATATACAATACTGCTTTTAGGTTGAATACGTTCATATTTGAAAAGTTTTTAAGAATGTGAAACACTTTGTAAATGTGTAATATTAGCACACCTTTCTGCTTAACTAGAACATTAGCACCAGGTGCTACAAGAGTTCATATAGAGCTCCTGAAGCAGTCCAGTGCAGACTGAAGGATGTATCCTGAGAGTATCTCTGAAATTGCAAAAATATCACACTCACCCTGATTTCAACACACTCATCACTGAGTCTTGTGAGACAATATATTAAAACTGCTTTTTCCTTCTTCCTCATTCATGTTGGGGTTGATTTTTTAGGAGCTGAACATTAGCCTGAGGAAAGCCTGTGTCATTTACATTGCATAGATCTTAGAAATATAAGCCATGATAAAAACAAAACATCCCAAACTGCATCACCTTCCTTATCTGATCTTACCCACCCCTAACCAAATCAACCCGCTTTAGTAGAAATCTATCATTTGCTGGAGAGAGAGAACAGGAACTCTCAACTCTTTTGCTCACCTTAAGAAGTACTAGTATCATAAAAATATATCAGTATATCAGGGCAGGAAGTAAAAGTAATCAGTCTAGTGTTTGATCTAATACAAAAGAAAAAGTTTTCTGAGAGATATATTAATACAACAAAACAAAAAAGGCTTTTTCATTACTTCCATTCATAGACTGTCTTCTGGAGAGCACTGTTAGGCTTCAAATATTATAAGGCAGTATAGTGCTTATGCATTTCCATGACACATATACTTCTTTTAAGAAGGGTATTTAAGATTAACAATATATGATTTCTTCTTAGAATCTCACATATTTCTATTAATATTTAATTTAAAAGAAAAAAAAATTCAGGAAAGATTCTTACATTTTTAAGATGATAGCATAAAGAGAAAAATGACTTTAGTACAGAGGTAAATAAGGCTCTTCCTTTTCTTTTTTCCCTTTCCCTCTCTTTTTCCCTTTTCCTTTTCCTTTTTTTTTTTTTTTTTTTTTTTTTTTTTCTTTCTCTAAATGAATAATGGAAACTTTTCATTGTTGGAAGCCACTGTACAATCAGGAAATATGCTGTGGTAAAAAAAGAGGACACTGAAAGACCATTCAGATATGTACCGGCACAACTGCAAATTTCATGTCTCTACACACCTGTCATGCTGTCTATCAAAGTTTTTTAAAGTGGTTCATATTGTGAAAAAAAGAAAAGAAGTTATATTGCTTGCAGTATTTCATCTAAATGTGGTATATATTTCTAATTTTTTTGGAACAGCAATTGGAAATGAAAAAAAGATTGCACTGTCACTGACAACATCCCATTTTAAGTTATTATAAATAGTCAAACAATTCAGGAAGCTCTGCATACTTGATGTGCTTTGGCTGTGATATTTCTTAATGAGACACTCTTGTACTGTACATTGAAAATGTATAACCAGTGGTAGTGATTGTATTAAAAAATAGTACTCTGTAGCTAAGAATTTGAT
Source organism: Chrysolophus pictus (assembly GCA_037305975.1). Lineage (NCBI taxonomy): Eukaryota > Metazoa > Chordata > Aves > Galliformes > Phasianidae > Chrysolophus > Chrysolophus pictus. Next base: position 1,754,789 of record CM074577.1, read on the forward strand.
CTATCGAATAGTGTCCTTGTGCTCATTGTTGCAGTTCCTATGGAAATAAATTGGAGACATTACTTTTGGAGAGACCTCTGTAATAACATCTCTTATCTTGCTCTTGAGATACTAGTTACAATGTGTTTTTTTTGTATGTATCTTAGCTGGGTCTTATAATTCTACGCTTACTACTGGTAGATTTTCAGTGTAGAAAAATTCAAGGTACCTGACAGAAATGATCAACTAACCCTCGTACTTATCCTGAGTTACTCTGTACAGGGAATACTGAGCACGTTAGGTATATATATATATTTATATATATGTATTTCATACACAAAAAGAAATCCCACAATTTTTTATGAAGATTTTGTGTATATATGCACATTTACTATCCACTTTCTGTACAAGACTCCATCAGTATGGCATAATTTGGTTATTCTAATGAAAACTAACATTTCAGAATAAAGTATATATGACTGGATCTGTTTTTTATGATTACATATTTTTACATTTTTTATTTTTTTATTTGATAAATGTTTTGTGCAACACTTTTTCAATTACGTAATACGATTTTATCCTTAGATCAGGATCTAATCCCTGAACAGCAACATATTTTTCCCATCATCTTCTTTTTCCATTACTTTTGCCAGACTGTTTTTTCAGTGAATATTGAAACTAATTTGGAGTGTCCAAATTCTAGTTTCTTTCCTTAGAAGATTTTTTTTTTTCTTTTTTATTTGGTAGATTGCCAGTCAATGTCGTGTGTCTTTGTCTGAAAAAAAATAATTATTTCAACAAAAGTATTAGATTTTACTGATTAGCAGATGTGGATAGATTTCTGTTGCTGAAGTTACACAGAAACATTGAATAGATTGATAATTCTTTTATGTTAAAGACATCTTATTCTTTTTTTTTTTTTTTTCTAATTAAAAAAAAAAAAAAGGAAGAAAATTTTTTCAGCTCCTGTCTTCCCAAGTAAATAAATGAATTCAAAAAAGAAAACTTTATTTTTCCCCAAATATTATTGATTTTCTTCTGAAATAAATTTTTTTGCAATTTAATAATACATAAAATACTTACATAAAATAATACATAAAATAATTACAAATTATTAAAGTTTTACTTTAGGTAGGCCTATTTACACTTCAAAGGAGGATTCTTTCCATGTAATATAAAGCAACATTTCCAGGTAAAATGAAATAGTTTTTTTTAAATAAGCACAATCTTATCCTGCTGCTATTCCTGAAATTCATAGCAAAACTTATATTTTAAATTTCAGACAATCATTGCATTTCAGAAATTCTTGAGTATTGAACTTGTATTAATTTTTAATCATCTATACCTCCAATAACATTATTGAGTATTTTTCTACCAATACTCTGAAACTACTCCTCCTTGTGCATAGCAGATACATGGGACTCCACAGTTATCACAGAATCACAGAATCACAGAATTCTAGGGGTAAGAATGGACCTTCAGAGATCGAGTCCAATCCCCAATCATTTCTCTAACGTTGTAAACCTTTCTATTAAAGGTGTTTTTTTTTTTTTTTTTTTTTTTTTTTTTCCCAGTGTTGCAGTAGAATTTAAGTAGTGATAAGGATGTGTTGAAAATAGGTGCCTGAAAGTGTTATAGGTAACAATTATTGTGATTTTTTTTTTTTTCCATTTTCTTCCTTTTGTCCAAGACATATGTGTTCTATTTCTTGATCCTTTTAACTTTACACTATCATTCCTTCTGGCAAAGCTGTCTGGATGTGCCTTCCTTGAGATGATGATGACACTTAATTCATCCATTATGATACACAATCTTTCTTTTACCCAGCAACAAGCAGGACATCTGCCTGCATAACATCTTATTCTATATTGTGCTAACTGTTCCTCAGAGTGGAGCAGTGAATGGTTATCAAACTGAGATTTCATATAAGCGAGGCCAGAACTTTGAGAGATTCTCACTGTCTCGTGCAAACACTTCATAATTGAATGTTCTACATCAGTTAACCCATTTGCAAAATCTTACTTGTTACAGTTTACAAAGTATATTAAGTTCTATGTGGAAGGTGAGGCAAACTTGCAAACAGAGCAAAACAGGCTTCTCCATATATGACTTTGTTCAGAATATCTAGAGATTTTGTAAATGATTATACATACTTCTTCAGGAAGGTCAGGAAGACTGAATTAAAAAAATATATTTTTTTTCTAGAGGCAAAACATAGCAGGGTCAGTGAGCACAATGTGTCCAGAGTTCCACTGCACTAAGGATTGGAACAAACTGTACTGGAAATGTCGTTCACTGTAGAGGCAAGAAGTGAAAGAGCAAGTGAGCAATTAATTGACAATTAACTTCTGTAGAATAAAGTAAATAGTGATCTCTAAGGTAAGAATTATACAAACATGATTTCAGATGTTTATAATGGAAGGTTAAGTTAATTAGAAGTATCTGTGTTTGATATGAGGTTTCCCACATTTGGTTAGATGTGATTATAGCCGTGGATTGGTGTTACTATGCCTCAAATCAGAACAAATGATAACTAACTGCAAAAACAGGCACTGGTGATCTAGAAAGAAACTATGGTTCTTTATGGCAGCTATAGCTTGTATACGTTGACAAGACCAATGCCAAGTCATAGAAGGGTGAGAGATGGGGTAAGCAGGATGTATGTCAGAACTCCTCCACCATTTGACTTTCTTTGTCCTTTGCTCGATGTATTGAGCCTGCAGAATTGCCTGTATGAGAATTGCACAGAGGAAACTTCTTCATCTCCATTTCACTTCATAGTACTCTTAAATTGTATGTTGTGTCTGGAACATAAAAGAAACAAGAGATGTATAAAGCCTTGGTAGATCACGTATGAGAAAAAACATCATTTTAACACACACTATTGAATCCTTATACTATAACATAATAATGTAATATAATTATCCTGTTAAGTGACTTGGGGTGATTTACTTTCCAGAGTGAGAGCTGGCAAATACTCATCTCCTCTTTGTGTAACCATGTAACCTTGTCTGTAAAAAAAAAAAAGAAAAAAGAAAAAAGTCATATATTTTTGGATGAAGTCTTTGGAGCATATAAATTACTTCATTCTAACAAGGTCAGTGGAAGTATTATTCAGGTACAATGGTTTGAATAAATTGCCTAAGACAAACACCTATCCTTGCTGTACTTAATTTATGGTATTTCTATAGGTTGTGACGGTTGTGCTGCAGTGGGTACAGAGATCAATGTACATGTATGTGACTTAGCAGTAATGTATAAGAAATGTTTTACCTCTCTCTATGCCTTCAAAAACTTTGAAATTAATGCTGATTTCAGCATCACTGCTCCATTCAAGGCCTCAAGTAATTACATTTTAATCACTATTTGAAGAACTCCTTTTTCAACTTAAGAAACACTTTTATGAATGTGAAAATGTCCATGGTTTCTGCAGGCAATGAAAAGTCATTAGAACCAGTAGGAGCATGATAGGAACTAGGGTAACACTTTTGGCAGCTTTCAGGAAACCTAATTTCCGGGAACTTAATTTATACAAGCTAATAGGAACTCCTACAGCAATCCTTTAAAATGAGAAACTTGTTAGCTAAAATTCCACAGCAAAGAAAACTGTTAATCAGCTTAGCACTGAAGATAAGATCCCATTTAGTCCTGTGAATACTTGTATTGCCACTTGGGATCCCAGTTCAGATTTGTATAATGCATATTCTTGTACTGCATAACTTATAGACTTCTGTCAAATTATGACAGAACTATAACTCTGCTATGATAAAATGATATAATTCAAGATTAAGCTCTAAATAATAACGTATTTTGTTTTTCAATGAGAAGGAGTCACATGAGTTCACCTATATTGGTCATACTAACTAAGGATTTTTCTCTGGTGAATGCAAAATGTAGAATGTTATATCCAAAGGTAAGGTCTGCAGAGCATAAGCACAAACAACTTCAGTTGCTCAATAGGATACAGAATTTTCCCATTTAATATAAGAGAAAATTATATTAACGTAAAACATCAATAAACATCTTGTAAATGTCAGGCACTCAAGGGAAAAATCATGAGAATAGGTAACACATGCAATGTGATTTGAAACCAGGCATAGCCCTAGTGTTTTGGATGAGGATTTGAAAAGAGATGTGAGAAAAATCATCCTCTGTGACTAATATCCTTTAATATTTTTTGTTATACATAGTCTATATTTTAATAAAAAGTAATTACAATAAATATTCTCCAAAATAATAAATATTCTAACTCCAATATCTTGATATATTAGGTTCTCACAGTTATTAGACGTTAGACTCTCATGAGGCCATGTACTTCAGAGAGTTATTTTATTATGCTTTCTCATTGTATTACATCATTATTTTGTATGCATTTTTTTGAACATTCATGTAGTTATTGTCATTGTAATTTTTAACACAGTGATGTTTTTCTCCAGGAAAAAGAAAGCCATCTTTTCAAATTCTGACAGCTTAGGATAGCTTAATTTAAGATATAAAATCATTAAAACCATTTATTTTTATTAACATCAGTGAGCGTATTTAAAATTACAATTCTTAAATTATGCTCATATAATTTAGTAGGATAAATAAGCAACCTTATTTCCTGTTAAGGAAGGGATCCTATTTCCTATTAGGAAGACGACCATTTGTTAGTCATTTATGTCTGAAGTGATATAATCTGCAGGCATTGTAGAGATCTATATCAAATATTAGGAAGAGTGATCGTTAGAACAACAAAAAAAACCCCTGTAAACATCCTCATCTGACATGTAAGATTAGAATAACATTGATAGAATAAATTTAACTTCAACAGTACTAAGACTTTGAACTAGGAGATGTCTTTTTAAAGCTGTCCACTTAGAAAAAGTTAATCTTTTTCTAAGTTGTAACCCTAGAATTCTTCTTTGTGAAATAAAGAATAATCACCTATAAAGATCACCGTTATAAAGTATTTTCAAAGAAAATCCATAAAGAAAAGAACCTTATTGAGGACTAATGCTATTTAATAATTCTTAGCTTAAATTCTATTTTATATTTATGCTAATAGAACTAAATAAGAAGAGTCAGATAAAAGATCTTGTAGGGGAGAATTGAACAATTCAGGAAAAGACACTTGACTTGAAAATTCTCTTTGCTAACCTTGACTTGAATCTGTCTATCATCAGTTTCAACATTGAGACATTCTTTTCCTACAGTTTTGAACGAAGATTGAGAGACTATATCAGTGAAGAGGGAGTAGGGGTCAACTAGGATTTTTTTTATATCTAACTGGTTATAATGCTAGACTATTTTTACTTTTTATTACCTGTTCAGTTTTTAATTTCTATATGGATGTTTTTCAATTTAATAATGTGTTGTTTTGCTTTAAATAGAAATAAAATACAGCAAGAAAAGTTGAACAATTCCTCCCCTCCCCCCCCTCCCCCCCCCCCAAAAAAAAAATCAATGATTAAACTTATTGGAGTATTAAAATATTTTTTAATGAAAAAAAAAAAAAATCCCACATTAAAAACATGTGACTTCTACTATATATGAAATACAGTACTTGGAGAATTCTTCTATCTTAAAATCAGGATACAATCTGCTGTAATATACAGAATGAAAATGCATCAGGGAAAGGTCACATTGAGAATTAGGGAAAGGTTCTTCACCAAGAAGGTGATCAGGCACTGGAAAAAGCTCCTCAAGGCACCAGTCCTGCTGGAGTTCAAGAAAAGTCTGGACAATGTTTTCATACATAGGATTTGATTCTTAAATAGTCCTGTGAGGAGCCAGGATTTGAACTCAGTGATCCTTGTGAGTCACCTCTACGGATATTTTATGATTTTATGATTTGAATTTATATCATGACAGAATGCATTACTAATAGGCTCAGTCTTCACTGAATGAGACTTATAAAAAAAGGTTTATCTAAGACAGGGATTTTTTGTCAAAGAATGATTATATTTGTAGCTGTCTTTACATTTTTCTTGTAGTATAATTTGATATTTAGTGGAGTAAGAAAAATAAAGTATACTACAACAACAATTAAAAAACAAACAAAAAAACCCAAAAAATAAAAAACAAAACAAAACAACAAAACAAAACAGGCACCACCAATAAAAAAGCAGAAAACCATAAGAACTGATTAGATCTGTTTAATTTTTCATTTGTGAAAAAATAGTAATTTCTTTCAATTTATCAAAACATCTATCTTTGCTTAAAAATCCCTTAATGGTTAATACACAGTAAATAAATACAGATGGAAATTAAAACTGAGGGTGAATCAAAACATTCTTTACTTCTATGTACCTTCATGTAAATATTGAAGTATGATTTTTTTTTATAATGAAGAAATTGGTAAAAATCTTTAAAGAACTGATTTTCCTGAAGATAATGCCATTTTTTTTCCTGCCTGTTCTTACTGATGAATTTAACAGACTCTTTTATCTGTAATGAACCACATTTCGAGACCTAGTCTGTCTTGTCCCTACAATAACTGTCTTACCACCAAGAGTGTAGATAACCTTCCAGACATTTGAATGTTGATGTTTGTTTGTGTATGTTGAGGAAAGCTTGAACAGAGTCTCTTTTTATTAGTATTTTGTAAACACAACATTCTTAAAAATTTGATAAATATCTATATTTGGGAATGGGCTATGGTACTACTACAAAACTGTAGTGATATATATTTCACAGGATTATTAATGTGATTCCTTTTTCCTCTTTTTCTCTGTTCTCTTTCTTGCTTCTGGAACTCTGATGTTTTACCATAGACAATGCTAAGGACTGTGCTCTGCTTCTTAAGTGATAATTAATTTGGTGTTTAAAGTTTTACGCTTGTCCAAATAGTCTTCAGAATCTTATTTAATTTACATCTCTATGGCTATTGGTAAGATTGCAGTAGTACCACAGAATTTTCAGTTCTTTTGTTGCATTCTTCTCCCTTAATGTTTGAATATTTATACAAAACTAGTGGAGATTGTACTCATATATTTTGAAAATGAATTGAATTGAAATATCTATTTGCCATGCAAACTATTAGAAAAGAAAACAAGAAAAATTCTTCTGGAGAATGATCCTGCCTCCTCTTTTTTGGTTTTGAGTGAAACATCATCGCGTAGTTTCTCTTTGTCAGCTTGTGACCTGAATATATATTAGGAAATACATAAATTTGTTCATGAACATGCATTTCTTTTCTACCTAAACTATACTATGTGAAAGGTCAGATAAAAGTTACAACATAATTCAAGAAGAATATGTCTTGCACTATGCACAGATCTAACAGACTGCTGATAGAGAAGCCAGGGAATTTTGTCATGTGACAACAAAAGCAAATGGGTTATCAGTCAAATATTGGAAGTTTATAATTTGATTTTATAGATAGATAGATAGATAGATAGATAGATAGATAGATAGATAGATAGGTAAAGGTTATCAAAAAATGTTCAAAAGAGGGTAAGAGAGCTATACTGTTTAAAATTCAGAATTGTATATAGTTTATTTTCTTTCTTTCTATTTATCTTGACTGTTCTACCAGGAATACAACTGTCATCTTAAAACACAGAAATAAGCAGAAAATGTGTTTTATTTTCACACTTATTTTCATTTTGGTTTATCATCTACCTTAGCTGTTTGTTAAATTACTACATGTAGCTGTCTTTCTCTGAGAAAAAGTTTAAGAATATTAAATCCAAACAATAATGTCAGAAAGCTCTAGATATTTACAGTTATAGATTTACAGACATTAGTACAATCTCTAACTTGTAACATGACTATATTCAAACTTATTACAGATACAAGATGAAATTTTTTAAAGATATGTGTTTTGATAGATGAGTACACATAGAGTAGATGAGTATATTTTATATAAAATAAACATATATATTAATGTATGTACAAATGTGCTAAAATACTGTGTACTAATAGCGCAGTTTTCAAGCCTTCTGGGTAGCTACTTCTGATTAACTTCAGGATACTTTTTTTGTGTTTGCAGTTTCATAACATCAATCAGTAGGCTACAGAGAGAGGATTTTCCTCTTTTTTCCTTGGGAATTGCCTGGGAAAAAATGTGATGAACAAATCAAAATACATAATGCTCTAAAAAGTATTCATGGTACTTTATATGTGAGAAGTGCATGTAGGACGAATGGATATGTATTTTAACATGGACAAGTTAGCCACTTTTCTTGTGAAGCATTTCATTATATGTAAATAAATTAGGGTTTCCTTGCTTCTCTTTCTGTGGAATAATAAATATATGAGGCTCTGAGTTCCATGTTAAGGAAAGTAACTTCTGGATGTAGTGATGTCTAAGAACATCCTACATCTAGATAAAAATATAAACTAATATAGATATAAATATGGGATATAACTTCAATATTACTACTCCCCATATATATATTGCTGTGATGGAGAATCCAACATGTTTTTCCACTTTGTGATGATTTGAATATAAGAATTCTACTGCATTTCCTCTTGAGAAAAATAATAACTAATAGAGACGTCTTCTACTCTTTTTTAGAAGAACAGGTTTTCAATACCTTATTGCCTGATTTTTGGTTTACAGCTTTGTTTTCATTACTGCTCAAAACTAGCAGACTGGAAGAAGATAAAAAGAACTGAATTACTTTTGCATTTAAACTTTAGCTGGAATAAATACATTTGTAATTAGATACTTCAAGAAACTGATGTGCATTTTAAATACAAAACACTTCTTATATAAGTGAGATTCTATGGGACATAGAATCTGGCTGTCATGGATCATCTCTTCGCTTTTCATGTGCCTTAACACAGCTTCCATGAGGACATATTTCACAACATTCCTATGCAGAGAAGTAAGTCTTACCAGCCTGTTGTTTCCCACATCTTCCTTTCTACCTTTCTTAAAAGTGGGAGTAATGTTTATCTTTTTCCAGTCACTGTGAACTTCACCTGACAATCATGACTTTTCAAATATTCTTTCTGAACGATCTTTGCTTTTAATGACTCCTGTAGTCAGAAATTCTTACTCCAGAAGCTAACTATCCATTATCATTTGGGGATACATGCATGTCCATAAGTGGTGTCCAGATTTCACCAGTGATTATTTTGGAGTGGTCTTTATTTAGTGTAAGTACTTAAAAAAAAAAAAGTATTTATTGACATTAATACCAAAGCAGTGGATTCTGGAAAACGAAGAACTGCCTGTGCAAACTGGTATCCCACACAAAAATTTATTACAGTTAGTTCCACAGCCTTGTGGAAGTTTTATCAGTATTTCTCTTGCCATGTGCTGGAGTAACATCAGGACATATAGAAGACAAGATAGTAAAAACTGAATGGAAGAAAATCCAGTACAGTAAGATGCTTAGCTGTTTTATTTTTTTGTATAGGAAGTCTTCAGAAAAAAAGGAGAATCATAGAATTTTTTGGGTTGGAAAGGACCTTTATGATCATCTAGTTCCAACCCCCTTGCTACAGGCAGGTATACCTCCCTCTAGACCAAGTTGTTCAAAGCCCCATCCAACCTGGCCTTGAATGCTTCCAGGGAAGGGGCACCCACAACTTCACTGGGCAAACTGTACCAGTGTCTCACCGCACTCACAGTAAAGAATTTCTTCTTAATATCTAGTCTAAAACCACACTCCTCCAGTTTAAAACTGTTTCCCCTTGTCTTGTCATTACATATCCTTTCATGTAGGCCCTCTTCAGTTACTGAACGGCTGCTATAAGGTCCCGCTGGAGCCTTCTCTTCTCCAGGCTGAAGAGCTCTAGCTCTCTCAGCCTGTCCTCCTAGGGGAGGTGCTCCAACTCTCTGATCACTTTCATGAGCCTTCTCTGGATCTACTCCAACAACTCCATGTCCTTCTTGTCTTGATGTCCCCCAGAAATGGACACAGTACTCCAGGTGGAGTCTCATGAGAGCACAGTAGAGCAGGATCACCTCCCTTGACCTGCTGGTGATGCTTCTTTTGATGCACCCCAGAACACAGTTGTCCTTCTGGGCTGCATGTGCACACTGCTGGCTCATGGTGAATCTTCCATCAGCCAACAAGAAATTTTAAAAAGTTCCCATTGATTTTGATTCAGTTTTTTTGTTGTTGTTTGTTTGTTTGTTTTCTGCCCCTGTTTGCCTTGTTTCTCTTATTCCAGATCATCGATAAAGTCATGAGAATAAATCCATCTACTGCCGGCTTAGGAAACTAAGCTTGTGATTTTGAGGTAGCTGATTTTCAGATTTTTGACCCTCTTTATAAAAAAAATTTTTAAAATCACAAACTGCTTTCATCCCTCTTTTATTCAGAACCACAGCTGAGTTAAATGCAGTGGCAAAATTTTGCCTAAAATTAATTTCCATGGGGAAAAAAAAAAAAAAAAGAAGACAAAAAAAAAGACAAAAAAAAAAAAAAGACAATGAATGTATGTAATAGTGAAAGAAAAAGCAAACAAACAAAAAAATCTTTGAGATGGTTTTTGCCTTGTTTCTGTTATCTTTACTCTGAAATAAGTATTTAAAATTTGAAATCTATGCATACTTATACTGTTATCCTATATTACTTGTATTATGTGTGTGGAACAGAAATTGATGAAAAAGAGAAAGCACATTTAAATGAAAAAAAGTACATAGTTAAAAAGTTATGTACAAGTCCAAATAACAACTTTCCCGAAGTTCCTACCATAAATTTGTAAATAGAATTTGTGTCAAACAAACAAACAAACAAACAAAAAGTTATATTAAATTCTGTGTCATGTGTGAAGGCCATTGTTCATCACTATTTTGTCCTTTAGGAAACAATTTCCTCCTCACTGCTTTCCTCTTCTTTTCTTTACCTTTTATTTTCCTGTCTGTCAATCTCCAGAAGAAAAAAAGAACTATCCTCCACCACAACCCTTAATACCGCTCATCTACTGGTAGCTTTTATTAATATATTGCTTGAGTTGTTCATAAAGTCAAACTTGAGTTGTGATAGTTAGATATGACAAAGCGCTTAAATTATTTTGAGACAATCAAAATATGTAAGTTTAAAGATGCTATCCTAAATTCCTTATCTGTATATTCTCATTACATAAACTCAAGGAGTTTTCATTCACAATGGACAAATGCATTCATTCATTAGCACTTCATTAGCACTGAGAGATTTCAGTACTCGTGTGCTCCATCGGATAGACAACCTGGAAATGAAGTCTTCTCTTTTTTGGAAAAGAAACAAGGAGTTATAAAGATTGTATTTTAATTTAAAGTACTCACAGAGTGCTTTGATGATGTGGTATGTAATTGCTTAGTATTGCTGTAGTAGATGTTCAAACATTTGTGTGTTAGATGATCCATTTGTCTCTAGGGGAAAGAAAATAATTCATTTTCTATGGCCTATATATTTGTAGCTGTCTTGAAATTGCTAGCAAAAGTAATAGTTTTGATTCTAAGGACAGCTGTACATTAAGTCTTGGCCTGAAATAATCCGTTTTTCACACATAGTCACTGAACAGCTGATGAATATTAGTTCTGAATATATCTGACTTGATGCTTGGCAGGGGATCAAAATGTGCATGTGGAATTATTGATGCTCTAAGTCATTCAGTTGTCAGGAAATGGATTTTGGGATCTTTCGTAATTATTTGGAGAGGGAGAAAGAATAACAATCTGAGCAGTCAGAGGTTTCATCTGCTGCTGTTGTTTGTATAGATGAGAAATCCTAGAAAAAGCTTTTTTAATCATATCCTGTAAGTTGAAATGTAGCACATTTTTACTACCTATTTTTATGGTAAAATACATGCAGTACTGTAGCACACCGTCAGAAAGTACCAGTCAGAAAAACCTGCAGAAAACTGTTGTTATGGTCTAGATTTTGAGAAAATTACCTAGCAAGACATTTCCATTTTCAAGACAAACCTGATGTTATGTTCATGAATTGTTTAAATTCTTCTTTTTCTTCTTTGTGTGCATCTCTATCTAGAGTTTACAAAGAAAATAAGACCTGCTGTGATGTGAGACCAAAAGGACAGATATGCTGCCTCAGTAATGTAATGAAATGTCAGGAAATCATTTATTGAGCTACTTGTGATTTTAGTGGCTGGTTATAATTTGCTTTGCTGTCTGACAGTGTGTGTTTGTAGATCAATTACCTCAAGTGGTCTTAGGAAGCATAAAGTCATTTTTCATATTTGTCAGATACTTCTCTGCAGAGATGCCAAGTTTTAAGCTTTTCTTCCAGAGCTTAATAGATATCTCAGAAGGTAAAGAAAAGGACTATGTGGTGATAGTGAGTCTCTCCAAGATTCAGCTTTGCTGAAATATATTCACATAGATACATAAAATCATTAAATTGTAGAAAAGAGTTTTGTGGGGGGGAAAATAAATAAATGAATAAAAACCAGCCATTAGCTTCTTTCAGGTCAACCACTGGTAATTCTTATGAATAGTTTTATTCAAATATCAGTCTTTTAATTTTGATTGCATCCAAGAGGACAGGACAGTTTCAGAACTTAAGCATCTTTATCTCAATGTCCAGGAATTAATAGTTCTTCTGGGAGGAGTTTAGTCTTCAGTGCTGGAAACAGGACTTATGAACATCAGCATGGCTTGATTTCTTCTCAAGAATGTAATGCTACTACATTCTTTTACTATGAACTGAGTAGCTGGAAGGGAGAAAAAGAGTTGAAATCAGAAATGTTAAGCAGATGAAATTATTTTATACATAAGATAATAATTATTATTTATCACTCTTAGTAGAAAAAATTAAGGTACTTTGTAAACATTAATTGTGAAATGAAATGTAAAGGGATAGCAAAGTTATATATGGTTAAGTTATACATAGCAAGATAAAAATATAATATAATTTCCACTATATAGGAGAATTTCTACTTAGAACTGCTCTAAAATCTCCTCTAGTTAGTAGCAGTTTTACACAAATATGCTCAGGGGTTGCTCCAAAAGTAATGTCACCACTGCTGAAGCACACCACCCACTACATCTATATTCAGTCTAAATTCAGTCTCCATAAAAGCTCAGCAAACATCCACAAATGACATTGGGTACATGTCACAAATGGAAACCTGATACACTATATTGCACTGGTAAGAGAGAAGCTAGAATGTACTTACTGACATAATATATATATAATGTAGGACTTTAATAGTGACTTAATAAGATCCAAGATGGCTTGATACACTTAGCTATCTAGTTTACTGCATAGGCTGTAGGTTAAACACACTTATATGACACCGTCCTGTTGAGTCATGAGATTCAGAGTGGAAACCTGCTTCTTCTTTGGTCACAGAGGTAAGGAGCATACGTGCAGCTGAATCTTCTCCTAATCCCAGGTTTGATAAATGTTTTGTGTCTAAGGGATTACACATGAAAGACTGGGTAGGCCCTTGCATTGAGTCATGAAGTTCAAAACGGATCCCCTTGCTTTACCAGAAAGGTAAGGAACAGAAATGCAGCTGAATCCACTCCTGGTCCCAGACTCAGTCAATGTTTTATGTCTCAGAGATTATGTGTGCACAATCAGATATAATCTTAGCAAAGTTAATAAAGATTACAATCAATCTAAGATGTTATCTTAATGAAGCTAACAAAGTTTATAAAAAATATAAGATGCTATCAAATTCTAAAACTTATAATAAGTCACTTACCTGTATCAACAAGGCATCTTGACATCAAGTTGTAAGGGATCTCTGCACAAGTCTAGCCTCTAGAGGCATCCCTGTTCAAAGAGATGTTGTGCAGCCATCTCCCATGCAGGAAAGCTTGAAGGGGCTCTTGGGCTTCTCACTACTTATGGAGTAAGCTGTTTGACACATAGTCATAAGTTTCTTTTTAAATGCATGCTCAGTTGATCTTCAGCTGTTGAATCAGGCATCTGCTATCAGTTCTTTCAACCCCCAAGTCTGAGACAGATTTGTGATTTTTAATATTTTTGAGTGTTATCATTACTGTTGCTCATAGTCCAACTGCACAAGGCATTGTCTTCAAGGTCAGGTCAAAGAAAGAAGCTGGGGGAAGGAGGGTGATGGTGGGGAGCAGGGGGAGTGCATAGTCGCAGTGAAATGCTTTCCACATGGAAGAAATCAACTACAATTTATAGGTGCTTTATATGCACTTCCATGTAAGATGGTGTTTTGTCAGACTGCCACTTCGCTGCCATCTGTCACATGGCAACAAATTATAATAGGAACTGGTGAGGTGGTTCAGCATTTACTGCAATACCATCAACATGAAGGGCATATCTGAGCCATATCTTAGCAAGTAGGACTGGCCAAGATGGATGGGCCCAGAGCTGCTGTTGAGAAGTCAGCATTCCCACTGTTTTCAGGATTTTAATTTTATTTTGTACTGGCTCACAATTGATGTAATGGACCAAATAATCATTATTAGGGGACAGCTTTCACTGTAAATCAATCTGAAAGTGAATTAATTTGTGTACCATGCCAATATGTAAGTGGGACAGTTCTTGAAGAGTGACTGATCTGAAATTCAAATGTAGACCTTCCCTAAAAGGACAACTGGAAATGCTGAAGGAAGAGGCATATCTGAAAGTTGCTTCTCTCCTTTATTATTGTACACTGTGTCTGATAACTGCATGACAGTTTAAATCCTTTCTTTAAGGTAAATATGGGTTTCAGTTTTTCTTTCACTGCTGCAAAGAAAGGAGTAGATAAGTGTCATTAATATGAGATACTGCCAAATAGATTTATTTACAAAATTGAAAAGCCTTTCCTTTTTGCCTTTTTTTTTTCTTTTCTTTTCTTTTCTTTTCTTTTCTTTCCTTTAAAAAAAAAAAAACTTTCCCTTTTGAATCTGATTTTTTTTTTGTAGATTTGTTTCTTCTGAGTTTTTTTTTTTAAACGTTGTTTGTATTTACACAAAATCTAGTGTTCTGATAGTTTACATGCTCGTAAAAAATAGGTACAGTCATTCTCTGAACAGCATTTTTTCTCTTATCATGATAAAATGATGTTCTGAAGTTTTGATCAAGACACTTAGGTATATTTCTGGGAAATCCTAACCAAAGAGATAATCTCCTTTTGGAGATGAGTCCAATCAAATTTCAAAATGATTTGAAGACTAAGTCCTCAAAGAACAAAATTTCTCTTCAGCTGATCAATTAATCAGTTGTTAAGTTCATAGATTATTTCTGAATTTAATCTCCTGAACTGAGAAAAAATCCTGCAATTTGCACAAGGCTTAGAAGATAGGTTAAAACCTAGTAAGTATTAATCACTTCCTTAACATTGAAGTCTTCCCCAAAATTTCTTTCATGGCTAGAATTAACCTTTGTTAACAAAGCAAGGAGATTTTGATTTATGACAACTGGAAGTTTTAGTTCAAACGTTTAATGCTTATTTCACTTAATATCATCTGAAATTTGCTTCAGAGAAATTTGTAGCTAAAATATGATATAAAAAATTTCTTCTTGAGAATGCGAACAAATGCACAAAAATGGTGACTTTCCACAAGAAGATAATAGAATTTTAAAGTGGAGCATTGTACAGAAATTACACACTAGAGTTTCTTTTGGATCCTATGCAAAGTGATCAGAAAGATTAGCAACTAGGACATTAGAAAGAATGGCTTCTGTGAGGATAGTGAAGAAACAACAAGAAAAGTTTAAGTATGAAAGAATGTGGTTATTTTTGTTCATGGTTTTTTTATTTTATTATTATTGAATCCTTTCTTTCTTCAGTGTAGATTGATAGTGCTTATATGTACTAAAAAGGCTCAGATTTCAAGATAAACTAAAAGCCAAATAAACAAAACATTTCCTGGTGGAGACTTTTTTTGGCATAATACAAAAAATACTGCTTGTAACTTCTGCTCATGCTGAGTATAAAGTCAGTATGGACTGGCTAGGAAAGGCTACATATATTTACTATCGATTTATGAAGTAAGAAATCTCAGGGCTATTTGCATTGTGCTATGAAGCTAACAAATAATGACTTGTTAGGACAGCATCCTGAAGCTCACTGCTGAGCAATCTTTTGATACAAGGGTCATATTGCTATTCTAAATGTACCCTCTATCTAACAGCTGGGAAAAGTACTGTTGAGATATATATAAGAACAGTCCTAAACTCTGCCTTCTGCTGAGGTGGGGAGGTGGAGAAACAGGAAGCAAGCAGCATTTCCTCTCTGTCATCTCTCTCCAGGAACACTTCTCCATTTCTCCTGCAAAATGATGAGAAACTCTATGAACAGGGTGCATATCCTTACATAGGAGCCATCATGTGTGAGGACAGGATATCCTGTCATTTTCATTAGCTAAGATCAGAGGGAGAGAGTACAAGATCATCTTCTCAATATGACTTTTGTAAAATTAACTGGAGATCACCTATCTCATTCTGATTTGGAAAGAAATACTGGTTGTACTCATCCTTAATAAAACCATGATTCAGTATTTCGTTAATCAGAATTTTATTTGAGAAAGATTTTAAAAACCTCCAAGGTCATAACTTGGAAGTACTCAACAGGCAGTACAAAAAATGCTCAAGTTGGAAGAAACCTGACTGTTTTAGAGCTATATATTGTAATTTGTTTTTGAATCATCAGAGAATTTGTCAATACTGCCAGCCAATGTGGTCTTACAGAGTACTGCTCCATAGATTCATTAATTTCAGCAGTTACTATCTCCTTAAAATTACTGAACTGTAAATACATTGGAACATTTGAGTGATGGAAAATAAATATAAAATCCTGATATTCCCAGGATGATTTCTATTAGTGAAGGTTTGTTTCTTCACACTACTGTCAGATATATAATATCGCAATGTGGTGGGGCAGCACAGAGACCTGTAGGTAGAGGACGACACTATCTATGCATGTAATCAGTGTTTTATTTCATAGAATCATAGAAACTTTGAAGTTGAAAGGGGCCTTTAAAGGCCATCTATTCCATTGAGGTTCGCTGCTTCGGAGCTGTCCCAGTCAGAAGTGCAGTGACTGATCACGAGGTACAGGGGGGTTTCGGTCGATTCCCTCATCCAGGGAACCCCGAGATAACAGAGCAACCCAGCAGCTCTCTCAAGAGCGGCCGATGTGGTGTGGGTGCTGCCAGGACAATGGCTCTGCATCCACACCCCCTGCCTAGAAAAAGCCTTGGGGAGCAGGGACGGAGAGGAGGAGGAGGGGTGTGAGAATCACTTGGCCTGTTTTAAGGAGAAACTGTAAGCCACCCATTCACGGGACTACATGGCAAGGAGGGTTTTTATCACTGTGAAGTGAGTGATAATTGCGGGGGCACTTGTTAACAACCTGATAATGAGGTGAGTGCAGTGACAGCACTACTGGCAGCAGGTTGGGACTGATCAATCACACCCCATTAAGGCTATCTAATAGTGTTAGTGATTAGATATGGGCTCAGCAAAGTGGGCATCCCCCATCCCGACCATCCTCGGCTCCCCAGGTGCTTCTGCACAATAACTTTGAGGCCCTGGAACTTGAGGGAGAGGTGAGTGAGGGTGTGGAGGGATGTTCACCCGTGAGGTTGCCTCGGGTGAAGTGGTCGACCCCACACCTCAAGACTGCCTCCACCCAGAAAGACAGAATGGTGGTTGTGATAGGTGACTCCCTTCTGATAAGAACAGAAGGCCCTATAAGTCAGCCTGACGCTACCCAGGGAGGTGTGCTGCCTTCCTGGGACATGGGTAGGGGACATTTCTAGGAAATTTCCTGTACTGATTCGCCCTTCTGATTATTACGATTTCCCCTTCTGATTATTACCCCTTATTGATAGTTCAGGCTGGCAGTGACAAAGTTGCTGAGAAAAGCCTAAGGACTGGGGCAAGTAGATGAAGGAACAGGCATACAAGTGGTGCTTTCTTCTATACCTTCTTTTTTTTTTCTTCGATACTTTCAGTGTCAGGGAAGGATACTGAGAGGATCCAAAAAACCCACCTCATAAATAAATGGCTTAGAAGTTAGTGCATTTATTCAGCACCTGGCATGATGGCTGCAGATGGAAGTAGCCTATCTCCAAGGAATAAGAGGATCCTAGCCGAGGAACTGGTGGGATTCACTGAAAGGTCTTTAAACTAGATATGAAGACGGAAGGGGGTAAAATGAGGGCCACTGGGGTTGAGCGGATCATTCGAGGGCTCATACCAAACTTGATGGGTGATGACGATGAAGTACAAAGAGATTGACTGGGACAGAGGGGTGCTGGGGATGCTGCTGTTCTAGGGGAACCTAGATCCTCTATAAAGGCGGTGAGACAGAAAGCCCAGCTGAAGTGCCTTTATACCAATGCACACAGACCGGGAAATAAGCAGGACAATCTTCTAAATAAGAAAACCGTGATACACGTGGAAAGTTATGACCTTGCTGCTATCATGGAAACATGGTGGAATAACTGCCATAATTGGAATACCACCACTGAGGGCTACCAGCTCTTTAGAAGAGATAGGCGAGGTAGGAAGGGTGGGTGAGTTTCCCTCTGTGTCAAAGAGTAAATAGACTATGAGGAGCTCCCTCTAAGAAACAGTCAGGAAAAGGTTGAGAGCCTGTGGGTTAGAATTAAGGACAGGAATAAGGTGGACTGGTGATAGGGGTATACTACAGGCTACCTAATCAAGGGAAGACGAGGCCTTCTTGCTTCAGATGCAGGAAGCATCGTGCTCACAGGCTCTCATCCTGGTGGGGGACTTCAACCATCCGGATATCTGTTGGAAAGACCACATGGAGAGCTGCAAGAAGTCCAGGAGACTCCTGGAATCCATTGATGATAACTGGTTCAGATATTGGATAGACTGATCAGAGCTGAAACGTTGCTGGACCTGCTGCTCACCAACGTGCAGGAGATCATTGAAGGTATTAAGGTGGGAGGCAGCTTGGGTTGCAGTGACCATGCCGTGGTCAAGTTCGTGATCTCGAGGGATGTGGGCCTGGGAAAGAGTGGTGTCAGGACCCTGAACTTTGGAAGAGCAAACTTTAAGCTGTTCAAGGAATTGTTGGCCAAGATCCCCTGGGATACTGTTCTTAAAGACAAGAATGTTGAGGAGAGCTGGCTACTCTTCAAGGATGCCTTCCTGAGAGCACAAGAACTGTCCGTCCCTCTAAATAAGAAAGTGGACAGAGGAGGTAGGAAACTGGCATGGCTTGGCAAGGACCTGCTGGGTATACTGAGAGCAAAGAAAGCTGAGTACAAGCTCTGCAAACAAGGGTGTGTCACCTGGGAAGAATACAGAGATACCGTCTGGACTTGCAGATGTGGGATCAGGAAAGCCAAGGCGCAGGTTGGACTGAACTTGGCGAAGGATGTGAAAAATAATAGGAAGACTTTCTACTGGTACATTGGCCAGAAGAGACAGGCCAAAGAGAGTGTACTTCCTTTGGTAAATAGAAGGTAGAAGGAGAACTGGCTTCAATGATGAGGAAAAGACTGAAGTGCTGAGTGAGTTATTTGTCTCGGCCTTCACTGCAGCCAGAATTCTAATATTTTTCACATCCCTGAACCCTGTGTCCCTAAACCTCCAGGTGGAGACTGAGGCAGTTAATCCTCCCCCACCATAAGGGCAAAGCAGAGAGACCGCCTCACGAGACTGAATGCGTACAAGTCTATGAGGCCGGATGGCGTGCATCCCAGGGTTCTGAAGGAGCTGGCTGAGGTGGTTGCTGAGCCACTGTACATCATATTTGAAAAGTCGTGGCTGTCAGGTGAAGTCCTGGATGACTGGAAGAAGGGTCACATCACTCCCATTTACAAGAAAGGGAGCAAGGTTGACCTGGGGAACTACAGGCTGGTGAGTCTCACCTCTGTGCCTGGGAAGATCATGGAACAAATCATCCTGGATGACATGCTTGATCACATGAGAAATGAGTGTGTGATCCGAGACAGCCAGCACGGCTTCACCAGGGAAAGGTCATGCCTAACCAATCTGGTAGCCTTCTATGAAGGAGTGATGACATTGGTGGACAAGGGGAAGGTGACCGATGTCATTTACCTGGACTTGAGCAAGGCCTTTGATGTGGTTATCTCCAAATTGGAGGGATGTGAATTTGAGTGGACCACTTGATGGATAAGAAACTGGTTGAAAGACCGCAGACAGAGGGTGGTGATTAATGGTTCTATGTCCAGATGGAGACCAGTAATGAGCAGCTTCCCCCAGGGGTCTGTCTTGGGATTGGTGCTCTTTAACATCTTTATCAATGACATCAACAATAGAATCAAGTGCACCCTCAGCAAGTTTGCTGATGACACCTAGCTGAGAGGTCTGGTTGACATGATGGATGGAAGGGATGCCATTCAGAGGAACCTCAACAGACATGAAAGGTGGACCCGGGTGAACCTGATGAGGTTCAACACAGTAAAGTGCAAGGTGTTGCACTTGGGCCAGAGGAATCCCAGGCATCCATACAAACTGGAAGGAGCAGTCTTTGAGAATAGCCCTGCAGAGAAGGACCTGGGGGTCCTGATGGATGAAAAACTTAACGTGAGCCAGCAGTGTGCTCTTGCAGCTTGGAAAGCAAATGGTATTCTGGGCTCCATCAAAAGAGGGGTGGCCAGCAGGGACAGGGAGGTAATTGTCCCTCTCTACTCTGCTCTTGTGAGGCCCCATCTGCTGTACTGCATCCAGGTCTGGAGCCGCCAGTACAAGAAGGAAAGAGAACTGTTGGAGAGGGTCCAGAGGAGGGCCACAAAGACGATCAGGGGACTGGAGCACCTCCCCTACCAAGACAGGCTGAGGGAGCTGAGCTTGTTCAGTCTGGAGAAAAGAAAGCTGTGAGGTGACCTCATTGCAGCCTTTCAATACCTAAAGGGAGTCTACAAACGGGGGGAGTCAACTCTTTGAAAGGGTAGATAGCGGCAGGACAAGGGGAAATGGTTTTAAGTTGAGAGAGGGAAGATTTAGGTTGGATGTCAGGGGGAAGTTGTTTACAGAGAGAGTGGTGAGGTACTGGAACAGGCTGCCCAGAGAGGTTGTGGATGCCCCCTCCATCCCTGGAGGTGTTCAAGGCCAGATTGGATGGTGGCCCTGCCTGTGGTAGGGGGGTTGGCAACTCATGAACACTGAGGTCCCTTCCAATCCTGGCCATTGTGTGATTCTGTGAGATTGACCAGCTGAGAGGGAAAACATATGCTGCTCATAGCAACATGTGCTGTTACCTAGGAATCCAAGTTTGCCAACAATGCAAAAGGACAGTATGTGATTCTGTGATTCTGTAATAGCAGAATGAGAGTGTCCTGCTCCAATTTGCAGGGGGGAGAGGAGGTTCTCTTAATATATGTATGCCTAACAGCGCAATTAAGACACGGAGTCAAATGTTAGCCTGACCAGTTTATTACAAATCCTAATCATTTCAGGAGATGGATGAAGGGAAGGCAGGCAATAGAAAAGAGATAGGAAAAAAAAGGAAGCAGTCTTTGCGGAAAGCAAGAGAGAGATAATTACCACCGTGATTCCAGCATAGTTTGTAGTTCAGGTGTTGATCTTCAGTAGTGATGGGCCATCAGGGGTTGTTGTTCAGTTTACAACAACTATGACAACAACAGTACAAACTTATTTATAAGTCCAAATGATTGAGTCAGCTCCCTTCGGAATGTCAGCTTCTGGCTTCAGGATCTCAGCAGAAACTCCTTGTTCCCATCTTCCGCTCCTTGTCAGCAGATAAGAGGGAACAGGGAGATGCTCACCTACATCCTGTTTTTCACAGGATACAATGGTATCATTCCCCAGTTCTCCCATACCAAGCTGGAGTTTTTGGTCACAGGACAGATCTTCCACCAGTAAACACTCCTGAGCACTCTCTTCCAGAGGCAAACAGCTCCAAAGAAATGCTTTCAAGTGTAAAATTGTCCACAAATTGATGTTGTTTGCCACAGGACAGCACCCACCTCTCATCTCCTACATAAGTCAGAGTCTAATCAAAAGAAATGATTCAGAAAGCAAATTTTGAGCCAAAAAAAAAAGAAAGTGTTTAGACAGTGAGATAATACAATATAATACAATATAATTATAAAAAAAATAAATCAAATAAATGATAGAAAGAGCACCCAAAGGCCTTACTCTAATGCAAGGACAAGATGGCTAGAAAGCACATACAGCAGAGATGAGCAGAAGGAGAGCTAGTCTTGTGACTCCCAGTCATTTTTATCTTTCCCTCTGAATGGAAAATGGAAATCGAAAAATAAAGTCTTCTGGGAGCTGTAGCTCATTCTTCTGAGTGAGGTACCCAGAACTACTGACAATCTATGGAACTGGAGCATTAACTCTTTAACTCCCAATGCACTACATGGTGTTATGAGGTGGAATACCAATAACAAAAATAATAAAATGACAACAATAAATCATAAAAAAAAAGGCATCAAATTGGCTCCACATAAATGTATTTCATATTTCTCCCCTTTCAAACTATTATCTTCTAGCTGCACAATATCCTACATTATACTTCGGCTATTATTCTTCTATGGAACTTTTTGTTAATTCCTGCCAGGTGAGGCTTTCTGTTTGTTTGTTTGATTTTGTCTTGCATTTTTACTTTTAGGCCAATGGGTTTTTAGCTTTTGTAAAAAATTTTGTGAACTGCCTGGAATCACCCATAGGATAAGTAGAGAACTATCTATAATTTCTACTTCAATTCATAGTTTCCCTTAAGAATAGCACTGATAATGTTCAAAGCATAACTAAAATTTATGCCAGAAACCCAAGATAAAATTCAAAGCTCATAAGAGCCATCAGCTTTACTTACTCTAAGCAGAGGAAGTAAGAATGCATTCAAGGCATGATGTGCACTGGAAGAAATCTCACAAATCAGAAAGAAATCATCTGCTTAAATAAATTGTTTTTATGACTCACATTCACAATCTGGTAGAAAAAGTCTTGACTTCTTTTATTTGTTTGTTTGGTTGGTTGCTTTGCTTTGTTTGTTTTAGAAATAAAAACTTGCCTGCCTTTTATGTAAGCATCATTATCTTTGAAGATCCGAACAAGAAAAAGAACTTCTCTCCCCATTCACTCAGTCTGCAGTGTTTTGCTTTACATATGTAAGGGACTTGAAAATCTGGTAGCAATGATACAGGATTGCATATTATTGCACAAACATCTAGCTATTCTAAGCAGGACTTATTCTCAGTCTTGTCAATACTGGGAATAAGTAATGTGCTAAAGATTTACAGACAAGTGACCATTTTGACCACAGCAGGGTAGGCACTTGCAGTAGGCAGAGGGCCTTACATTCTTAGGTCATCCTTAATTTACTTTGATGAATATGTATTATTGCACTGAATTGAGAGGATGCTGTAGTATCTGATAAATGCAGAAAAAAATGTACTGTTTTGGCTTTTTTTCTTCCTCTTTTTATGCCACTGGCAGGGAAAGTAACACTCAAATGATTTGACATAGGAGACATCAGTATTGTTATATTCATTTTTTTTCTGAAGCACATCTCATTGAACTGAGTCATTCTGGCTGTGATGTTTGCAACATAGAAATGTGATTGAATGGAGTGCTTCTCCCATGATTGTTATGTTTTTATATTTATGTTTAATTTATGTTTATTAATTAAAATGTATGTCATTAATTTTGGGTTTCTGTAGCTTTTTTTTTTTTTGAGATTTATTTTTTCTTATGTCATAGTTGTGGACAATTTCTTAAAGAAGTTGTAGAAAACATACTTGTCTATTTAAGCCATCCATTAGTGTTTTTTTTAAGATGTTCCTACTCTAGTACCAGTTTGTCTGATATTTCCTGTACTAACAGAGGCTACATGTTGGCAGCAGGCAGTGAGAATTCAATTCTGAATGTTCTAAGTATTGTGTGTGTGAAAACATTAATTACTTTTGCAGAATGAATTTTTATGCGTATCTTCCTATATTTTAAGATCTCAAGAACTCTAGAAACATGGAAGACTCTGACAACCCTAAAGCTTGTTTGAAGGCATGAAAATATTTCCTCATACTTTCATCGGGAATGAAAATAAAATCACAGAATCACAAAGCTATTTGTGCTGGAAGGCACCAATTGAGATCATTTACTCCAACTCTCCCTGCTCAATCAGAGTCATCTAAAGCACATTTTCCACAACCCTGGCTAGTCCAAGTTTGAGTATCTCCACAGACTGTGACACCACAATCTCCTTGGGCAGCCTGGTGTCATGATTGACCATACTCACTGTAATTTTTATTTATTTATTTATTTATTTGTTGTTGTTGTTCAGATGGTATTTCATGGAGACTTTTTTGTGTGTGTGTGCATCCATTTCCTCATCTCCTGTCAGTGAGCACTACTGAGAAGAGTCTGTCTCCCTCTTCATAAGATCTGTCCCACAAAGGCTCTCTCCAGGAAGAATCATCCCAGACCTCTCAGTATGCTTCATCTTATTAATAATCTCTTTAGTCCTGCTCAGTTCTCACACCTGTAAGGCCATATTGCATACCGATAGAGCTGCACACAATGTTCCAGTCATGGCTCACTGGTGCTGAATAAAGAAGAAAGATAATCTCCTTTTAATTGTTGTCAGTGTTTTTCTTCAACCCAGGATGCCGTTTTCTGCTTCTGATGCAAGGATGCATTGCTGGCTCATGGTCAATTTGATGTCAACAAGGACCACAGGGCCTTCTGTGTAAAGTTGCCTTCTAACAGCCAGTGTACATTGGTGCTAGAGTTATTCTTCCCCATGCAATAGGGCTTTGCATTTTCCCTTGTTTCAACATGAAGTTCCAGTCAGCCCATTTCTTCAGCCTGTCAAGGTCTGTTTGTGTGTTAGCACATCTTTTCGGTATATCATTCCTATCAGTTTCACATTATCTGCAATCTTTCTGTTTCTGCCTTTGCCTCGTGGCCCAGGTCACTAATGGTGATGTTAAACTGCTGGCTTCAGTATCAATTACTTCGGCATATCACTAGTGGCTGGCATCCAGTGGACTCTGTGCCCCTGATCACCACTCTGTAGGCCTATTAATTTGGCCTGTTTTCAAACCACTTTACTATTCCTTTAACAAGCTTGTACTTTGTCAGCTTGTCTAAGAGGATGTAATGACAGACAGGGTAAAAGGCTTTACTTAAGTTGAGGTAAACAAGATCCACTTCTCTCTCATCATCTGTCAAGCTAATCACTACACTGAAGAAGGCCATGCAGTTAGTCAAGCATGATTTTCCCTTTGTGAATCTATGCAAATTACATCCATCACTTGTTTTCCAGGACAATTTTCTCCATCATCTTCCCATGGACTAAGGTGACTCTGACCAGCCAATACTTTCCTGCATCTTCCTTCTTCCATTAACATGCTTATATGCATGAGCCATGGAGAATTAAACAGAAGTGTCAGATGTTCTATATGTTGTCCCCAAAAAATAATTCCTAGAATTTTATACTGTCAACCTCAACTTTTCTATTAAATGAAAATAAGTGTTTTTAGCAACTAGTGTTCCGCCATTCAGAGTTTTGTGTGTAAACTCTTCACTACACTCAGAAAAGTCTCAAAACAAAAGTTAATATATTTATATCATCATGCTCTTTCTCTTTACATTACAGTGTTTTTAACTATTTGAACACCTGTCCTAAGAGAGATTTGCCTGGGCATTTATTTTGGCATCCTGTGTTGCAAAATGCCGTCAAGCTGCCCCAGGCAGCAGCAAATATTTCTGAAAGCCCTAAAGCAATGCAGTGCAGCAATTTTAACAATCCCTTCTAATTGAAATATGGTTAAGTGAGCTCCTGTGTCTTCTTAAATAACTATACCTCCTCTGTATCTGTGACCTAGATCTGTCACTATTTTAATAATGAACTCCATATCAGTGGTTCCTCCTGGGCAAAAAGTGCACATAAAGAAATTCCTGTATCCAAATTAACTTTTGGATATTTTCACATTTTAATCATATATGCAGCTAACAAAACACATCTGTAAGCCTAGTATTGTCTTAATTAGGAGGAGTTCTTTGAATATTGGACAAACTTTGTGAAATTGAGACAAAAATCAGTCAGTTAATTTTTAAATGATTTTACAAATTAATGACTAAGATACTATGAACGTTTTAAAGAAATGAATAGCCTCAGTGTCTTTAGGACATTATACTTCAAAGTATGCAATCTTCAGTACCTTCTCTGTATTAGATTCTTTGATTTGTCACCTAGGGGTTGACCTGACCTTGCTTTACCAGATTCCTGAACACCAAAAAATCCTCTGGGGTAATAAAAGAGCATCCTTACCTACGCAGATGGAAAAATATGGTTTCAGAACCATTAAATTAATCTTCAAATATATATATATATTTTTTTTCCTGAGAGCATTTAAACGATATTTCAAAAAATATCTTTCCAATTTTGTAAATGAATGAACAAGTGAAAGAGACTTGCTTTTAGTAAACATCAAAGGGTACCTACTACATGGTCTTTTTTGTCAACATGAGGCAAAACACAGACCACTATTTTTGACCATTCTGTATTTCCATCATTAATTATAAATATAACTCATGCTATTGTCTGCACAGCATGTTGCCAGCCAGATACATTTTGGATTTGGTACTTACAATCTTGATAACGTATGTGCTGGGAATAGACTGTCACATCACTCTTCATTAAAATGTGACACAAGATCTAGAATTTAATTTGGAGCATTTTTATTATTCTTCTGAGAAAACAAAATGTTTCCTTGTCTTTTTTTTTCTCATACGATATTTTAAAGTAAAATATATTTCAGACATATTATACATACAGCTACCAATGGAATACAAAACACTAACAATCCTGATTGCATTTTGTGTTGTGTGGAAAAATTCCACAGAGCCTGCCATTCTATTTTTTTTTTCTGATGAGATTGCTAAAGTATTTGAAAAGTTGACTGCATTCATCTGTGAAAAAAGAGATGATCTCTTCCCTTTAGCCTTCTCACAAAGACAAAAGCATTAATAGCAGCAATAAATAATTAAATGAAGTACGTAGCAAAGTATTGCATTAAAAATTAAAACTTTTGCCAGCCTTTTTCAAGGATTCATACTGAAAGGAGTTAATTCAGAGAAGATGAGAGAAGATCTCTTTCTTCCTATTTTTTAACTGTAAGATAATATTCACATTATCCAAGTGGAACTTTAAAGAAAGGTTTATTTTATACATTCCTTATTATGTGATGCAGAAAAGTAAAAGTAAAATTGATGCCTTTGTTTTAGAGCTTTTTATTTTTCCCAAGAAACTTGGGGGAAAAAGGTAAATTAAACTTAAATTCCTTCCTTTGTTTCTGAACATTGCAATAACTGTAATTTGTCACAGCAGAGGGGGGTTTAATCTCTGATAAACCAGACAATGTTCTGAGGGAAATAGCCACTCTGAAAAAAAATCATAGAATCACAAGGTTGCAAAGGATCTACCAGATCGTCTAGTCTAACCATCCTTCTGTCACTATTACTACCCACTAAGCTACTGAACCATATCTCGTAGCACCACATGAACACATAGCTCCCCTTGAACACCTCCAATGATGAAAAGAAATAAACTGGAGCAGGTATTTCTATTTCATGGTGATGTGTATAAATTCACAACTTCTGATTTCCACATTCCGCTCATTTCATGTAGTCTTCAGTATAATTTAGACTATTTTATACTACCAACACCTAAAGGGGGAAGAGATGTAAACTTCTTAAACGAGTTCACAAAGCTAATGTGCAAAACTGGCTTTCATCATTGTTCCTGTTAGTACAGCGATTGCCAATAGACACACCTGGAGAGGACTTATCCCTTGTGTAACCAGGAAAAAATAAGGGGGAAGCTTAGGAGAGGAAAGGACGTATTCTTGATTTTCTTTCTGAAGATAGAGCATGGATTAAATCTGTTGTTGGTAGCCTGTGTTATAGGCAGAAGATATGAGAGCAGGGTTAAAAATTATTTGGAGCTTGTTTCTAGGATGGCTAAAGGTTACTAACTTTTTCCTGGCATAGAGCTGGAAGCATATATTCCTGTGTATCCTGAGAAGGATCTCTGCATTCTTTCACTCTTAAAAGGGAAATTAACAGAAAATCTTGGTCGTTATTTTTGAAGAAATTTTACTAATTTACTAAGAAGTAGAGAAAGTATTTAATGTTTTTGTTACAACTCATGCTGGGGCATGAATTCGGACCAAAATCTAATGTGGATCTTTAAATATGTCAGTCCCAAATCCATGCCTCTTGAAGCATATTATGTGTTTGAAATCCTTCAGTTGTCTGTTCTTCCCACATCCTAATGCAGAGAGAAGATGTCTGGGTAGTAGTGTCATCCTGAGGCTATCTGTGCAAAGAGTAGGCTGCCTTCTCTCCCACATACACAAAAAGTAAAGATGTGTTGCTTAAATCCATTGGCTTTATAGCTGGTCTGGCAGCAACCAACTGTTGTTATAAAAAGATTATTAGGAAAAGGCTAGGAGGAAGAGAAAATCATTTTACTTAGCCAAGATTTGAGGAAAGTGGGAGAAGTAGTTCCAAACTTCTACTTTATTAACCTCCAGTTACTGATCATTTAATTTAGTGAGTACCCATCAATTACAACTAATGTGCAATAGTAATCACCCCTCCTTCTGGCTTCCATCTCTGGGAGAATGTATCCAATGAAAAAAATCTAGGCCAGTATCTAATGCAGTTATTGATGGTCTTTATCACATTCAAGATCTGCTTTATTGATTTCATAAAATCTTATGTTCATTACTGTAGTTACTGTAGCTAAACAGGTTGCAAAGATAGAGCAGAAAGCAATATCTGAAGAAGGGGAAAAAAGGTTTTCGCATTTTTCTTAGTATCAATATATTTTCTTTAATCCCGGTGTCACACTTTTGATAGCTCTTTTTTCTGGCTTTTGATGATGCAGACCTAGCTCTGTATCTTTCAAATTTGCTCAAATTCATTTTCTTTCTTTTTCCATCCAAATAAAAACGAAAAGAAAAAAAAAAAAAGCATAAAAATGAAAGTCTTCTAAACCCTTAAACAGTATTCTGGATGAAGTCAAATTGTTTCCTGGGGTAATATCAGGTTGGATAGACTGTCACTGTGATGGTTTTACCCTGATGGCTAGCTAAGTTCCACCACACTATTCTCTCACCACATCTCCTCAAAAGAACAGGGAAAGAAAACATGATAGAAGAGGCACACTGACTGAGATATGGAACAGTTTAACTAAAGGAAAAAGAAGAGGGAGGATAAAATAAGAATAATTTTGAAAAGGGCAGAGAATCAAAAGGCAAAAACAATTGGTGTCTACATCCCATCAGTAATGTTTGACCACACCTTTGACAGAAGTGCCTCAACATGCATAGCAGTTATGCAGGTGGGTAGATATTTTCATAGGAGCTTCCCCTTCACTAGCTTTTATTGCTGAATGATGTCATTCCATATGGAACATCACTTGGGTGAATTTAGGCCAGCTGACCTAGCTGTGCTCCCCCTCACTTATTGCCCAGTCTCAGCCATTGAAGGTGTTGGAGGCCTTGCTCCTTTGCCAGCATTCCTCGGCAACATCCAAACATCAGCATGATATCAGTGCTGCTGTGGCTGTAAGTGCAGAGCATTGCACTGCACAGTCTGCTGTCTGGAGAGTAAATTGTGTTTCAGCCAGGCCCAGTACTCAAATGAAAAGGCAGCAGAGGAGCTCAAACTATAAACTTGTGACTTTATCGCCTGTTGTAGAGAGACATATCAAACTGGCTTTCAGTGGGAGCATCAGGGGGTCTCGAGAGCTTGTAACTTACATCTGGGAAAATTCTTTCTGTTTAATGAGTTCAGAGAGACTTTTGAAGGAAATATAAGGTAAACTGAGTAGTGATGCCTATGAAAGCTATGACTGCATGCTGCTCTTGTATTGATCTTGGAAATGAGAAAATCTCTCAGCTGTTAATGGTGGAAAATTCTGTATCAGCTTTCCAACAATAGGATTGTGTATCGGAATAAAGTAAACTAAACAGGATTGTGGTTTGGGTTTAGGCAGGTTTGTTTTATTTTGTTTCAGGGGAACATATGAATATGAGCCAGTAGTGTGCCCAGGTGGCCAATAGCATCCTGACTTATACCAGGAATGATGTGATGAACAGACTAGAGAAGTAATCCTGCCCCTGTACTCAGGCCTTGTGAGGCCCCACCTTGAGTACTGTGTTCAGTTTTGGGCACTTCAGTTCAGAAAGGACACTGAAGTGCTGAAGCAGATCCAAAGAAGGGCAACAATGCTAGTGAAGGGCTTGGAGAATTTGTCCCAACAGTTTTAACAGTAGAAAATAAAAACAGCAGGAAACAGCATTCTCAGAATATATATATAGTCTTCCTCAGAAAACAGTATTTTCATTCTCAGTTCCAGGGAAAATAATGAAGTGGAGGGGGAAAAAATGAGAGGTTGGAGAAGGCATTTACCTTACTTTTCTGAGGAAAGCCTTTAGACACTGATAGCATTTTTGAAGCTTTTCCGGCCTCCAAGTAACAGGAGAAATTACTGAGATTCTTTCATTGAGTTTGGTATTGTTTTTATGTAGAAACAAGAATGCTTCACAGTGACGTTTATTTTGACAGAGTGAGTTCTGAAGTGATTTTTCTCACTTTGTATGTCTGCTCCGGTCAATCAAAATCTTAACAATCTTAACTTGAATTAATGACTAAATCTTCCTTTCTGATCTGAAGAATATCTTTTCTTTTTATTTTTTTGTTTGTTTTTCACACAACTCTGTTCATGGCTTTAATAGAGCACTATGCAATGAGAAGCGTTTGTTTTGTTATTCTATATTTGGTCATCTTTTCCCTCTTTTCCTGTTAAGAATTATATTATGACATATCAACAGTGTTTTGTTCACAAGCATAACACGTATCAGTTATATATGACACAGCACTATCTTACAGCATTTTCCTTTTCTAGGCATGGTACTTCTAATTCATTTGATTATATAGAAGTCTCGATGTTTCCTCTCTGGTGTAAATCAATTCTGTACTCATATCACAGTACTTTCTTCCAAATAAAACATTAATAAGCTTGAAGAACAATACTTCAAACTTTCTGAACTTTTCACAGTTTACAATGTCCATTATGTTGCTTTTTTTTTTTCTCCTTTAATTAAATAAAATAATGAGCTTATTACAATGTACTTCTCGTAAACATTGATCCTGTCCGTTGTCCTGATTTAACTTTTTTGTTTGTTTGTTTCATCTTCAACCTTCAGCTTCTACACGGTCAGCTTTGTTAGACTTCCACAACTAACAAAAAACTTCTCCACAGATTTACAAATACTCTAAAAACATCTAAAGGCACAGCTATCAATCTAGCTTTAAAGAAAGACTATCATGAGAAAGCCTGTCTGAAAGATAAGATATTAGGAGATTTTTTTCTGTCAGAGTAGGAATGAATTATAAGGATAATTTTGATAGAAAGACCAGGAATGTAAATGTGTATTGTATTTGTCAGTATTTCTTGATCACAGCAAGGTCAATTGGAATATTTTACTAACAGTTTTTGTGTTCTTCTGAGCAGTATGCATGAGATCTTTCTGCCTGGTCATAGTGAATAGAATACAATATGGGGGGGTAGAAATATTCTGAATGTATTTTACAAAGTCCAATGGCTTCGTTGCAATGATTGCCATTAAAAACCATAATTATGGTCTTCTATCATTCTTCAATTTTTCATCGTATATAAAAGAAGAATGTGTTTATGTATTTTCTCCCTTATCATTCAAGATTAATCATATCTGGCACTGTAGTTGCATTGTGCCTTTTACTATTAATTTTCCAGTGTTTATTTACAGCTGTCTGAAAAGTTCTTGATGCATTTATGTCATATTCCTTAAAATTTGATATTCTATATTCATTCAAAGAGATTTCTACCCTGATGTACAATGTACAATTCTGAATATTATAGAGTACTAAATCAGTGCCTAAAGAGAGGTGAACCCCAATTCTTATTTCCTGCAACTGTCTAAATGGAGTAGACTATTTTCCTTCTAACCTGGGAAATCAAATTTTCATACCACAAAAAATGTTTGAAGAGATCTGTACACAATTCTCTCCAAACTTAAAGATATAGTAGGAGTACACACACTGAAAGCTTGGTGCTCTAACTAATTTTTTTTTTTTTTTTTTTTTTTTTTTGCCTTCTGTTTCCATTGTGGAAACATGGTGGGACTGCTCCCATGACTGGAGTGCTGCAATGGATGGCTACAAACCCTTCGGGAAGGATAGACAAGGAAGAAGGGGTGGTGGCGTGGCTCTCTATGTTAGAGAGTGCTTTAATGTTACTGAACTTATGGATGGAGACGATAAGGTTGAATCGGGGAAGTGATTGTCCCCCTGTACTCAGCAGTGGTGAGGCCGTACCTTGAGTACTGTGTCCAGTTTTTGGCCCCTCACTGCAAGAAAGACGTTGAGGTCCTGGAGTGTGTTCAAAGAAGGGCAACAAAGCTGGTGAGGGGTCTGAAGGACAGGCCTTATGAGGAGCAGCTGAATGAGCTGGGTTTGTTCAGTGTGGAGAAGAGGAGGCTCAGGGGAGACCTTACTGTTCTCTATAACTACCTGAAGGGAGGCTGTAGTGAGCTGGGGGTCGGCCTCTTCTCTCGTGTAACTGGTGATAGGACTAGAGGGAATGGCTTCAAGCTGCACCAGGGGAGATTTAGGCTGGACGTTAGGAAATACTACTTCTCTGAAAGAGTGGTCAGGCACTGGAATGGGCTGCCCAGGGAGGTGGTGGAGTCAGCGACCCTGGAGGTGTTCAAGGAATGTTTGGATTTTGTGTTGAGGGACATGGTTTAGTGAGGACTATTGGTGATAGGTGGATGGTCAGACCAGATGATCTTGGTGATTCTGTGATTCTGTGATTCTTTTGTCATGAAAAATGACTGTTTTAGTCACTGACTCTTGTCTCTAATTTTGAGGCATTTTAATCAGGTGCTCCTACTAGTTACAGGTAGGTGATGCAGCTAGCTTCAGAAGATAGTTTATTGAACAGAAGCTGCAATATTTACTTCATTTAGTGATTCATTTTATATTTAAAGTGAGCTTACTAAAGGGCATTGTAGTTAATATTTTTATCTGGTCAGATACCTTTAAGCTAGCATGTCATCCTTATTATGTTGTTGCCATTATTACTTTTTTTTTTTTTTTTTTAATTGGCAAAATCTAACTTAGTTGAGTGACAAAAAGAGCAGAGGAAAACTTCTGCTATTCTCTACAAGCAATGGAAACCAGTGCTAAAATCCAATAGGTCTTTAACAGTTGCTGAGGAAATGTTGTTTATTGCATGTGGCTTTAAAGTTTGCTGCATCTCTCATTTCTGTCCCAGTTTTGCAGCTGCCTCACACATTCTATTTTTCTCTTGGGAAAAAAAAAAAAAAAAAAAAAAAAAAAAAAAGATTGTATACTCTTCCTAATGACCTTAACATCCTGTTTATCAGATATAGTGTAATATCATATATATGAAAACATAAGCTTCCAACAAGTTGCCTTGGTCTATTTGCAGAGTAGACTGATTTTTGAAAATAAGTATTTTGTGCCACATTGGCCATGTGAAGAAAGACTGTGTTCCTGTTCATTAGGAACAGATAATAACTGCATTTGCTCTGTGTTCCTAAATCTAATAAAAAGAAAAAATAGTAAAACACACCTTACTGTTATGGATTTAAATTTTCCTGCTCTAGGAAAATGTTCAAAGTCTTAAAATATACAAAAAAGCATTCTCTGTGATTGTTGCCAGAAAGACAGTGAGCGAGTCTTTGTAGCAGGAAATTGAAAAATATTGATTTGAATCTGAGCTTCAGAAAGTCAATCTGTGCATGTTATTGATCTTAAGTTCTCATTCATCTACCTGGAAGGATGGCACTGTTTGGTTGATTACAGCTGAAGATTTCTTTCTCGGGGATAAATATTTCTTCTATTACAATGAATGTATTTACTATATAATTAGCAGTTGAGACTGCAGGCAATCTGAGCTGTGGAGAGACTAATGGCAGTGGAAGAATATTAGTGCAGGCTGTTGTCATGTGGAGAACTGGAAATGCACCAGTATTACCTCTAAATGAGATTTCAGACACTGTTCTTCAACATTTGAAGTGTCAGAAAAAATGTTTATTTTAACACTGCATTTGAAAGTATTATTTTCCATATAGCAGTAACAAATATATCTTCTGAGAGAAAAAAATGCAATTTCTTACCTAAATAAAAGAATACAGTTTGTGAGCACAATCTAATGAACAACTTAAAAGATATATCACCTTGCATGTGCAGTTTCACCCCTCATACATTTGCAGTGAACAATTGATTCAAGCTTATCTGCCTGAGAAATCTACTGTTATTCTTTTACCTTTTTTGTTCAAATCTAGATCAGAGAAACTTGGGCACTTATACTGTCTGACTTGAACAAGAGCCAAAGCATGCAAAGAACAATTTTTCAGAACTTCCTGAAATATGAAATGTAGGATAAGAGAAAGCAAAAATTCAGTGTGATATTTAATCAGTGCTGATGGACAGTTATATGCAGCCAAACTAGAACTCATCTGGACTCATATTTCATGAAGACGAGAGTTAAAGCTGCAAAAGACTCATAAAACTGAAATCAGCAACCATTTCTACCTATAGGAACTTCAAAAACATGTTTACAATCCAGTAGAACTGAAAGAGTATGGGTTCCTGGAATTAAACAGTACAGAAGATGAGAAGAGAGAGCAGTTTAGGAAATCAATTAATACTGTTTACAATTGGATACTGCTTCTCTTCTGATAGCCCAGTGGAATGTTATACTATTTTTTAAATATAACTCAGTTAACTTCACTAAATAAAGCCTTTAATGTGTACGACTCCTTAGCTTCTAGAATGGAACTTCAGTCAAGGCTTTAATGACAGTGACAGTTGAATCAATTTGGAGCATATAGCAGTATACATTTAACTTCAGGAAATTCAACAAAGAAAAATTGTAAAGTCCTGTATATGAGAAGGAACAACCCCAGGCACTAGAATATGCTAGGGGCCACCCAGCACAGAGTCACATCAGGCAAGAGTCAGCAATGCGCCTTTGCTGCAAAGAAGGCTAATGGCATGCTGGGCTGCATTAGGCAAAGCATTGCTAGTAAGTCAAAGAATATTATCTTTATCTCCTACTTAGACTTGGTGAAGCCGCACCTGGAATTTCACGTCCAGTTTTAGGTACCCTAGCAGAAAAGAAACTCGGACATACTAGGAAGAGTCCTACAAAGGGCCACCAAGATGACCAAGGTATTGCACTGCCTCTCCTACAAGGAAAGGCTGAGAGAACTGGGACTGTTCAGACTTGAGAAGAGGTAAGTTCAGGAAAGATCTTATCAATATCTATAAATACCTGAAAGGAGAATGAAAAGAAGAAAGACAGGCTCTTTTCAGTGGTGCGCAGTGACAAAACAAGCACCAGGCGCAAACAAAGTAGGTACTGCCTGAAGATCAGGAAACGTTTATTTGCTATGACAGTGACTGATAATTCAGGTTATCCAGTGAAGTTGTGGAGTGTTCCCCCTTGGAGATATTCAAACAACAACTGGACATCTGTCTTGCTCCAATTTATCCAATTCAATGCAAAAACAGAAAATAAAACAGGACAACCAATACCTGGAGAGATCAAAACAGGTGGTGAGGAAAACAAAAAGGGGAAAAAAGTGCAAGGGAAAAGGGGAGAAGGCAAAGGGGAAGTTAACTGTTACACAATCACTACAAAAGATTTCTTGGGTTTGGTTACAATTGTTACCCTGATCTGTCGGACTTGTCCATCAGTAGAAGTGGTTACAGAGTACAATACATTGTATAAGCTGAGTAAAGCGTGGAATCATACAAGGTAAAAAGTAAGAGCTGCAACAGAACACAGTAAATATAATGCATAAGTTTTCCCCGTGGGCAATTTGTTTAACAACTTTATCATTATCATTCAATTTTTAGACAACAATTAGAGTCATTCAATTTGCCAAAGACACCACTCGGTGACTCTTCAGGAGTGGTGACATGAATGTTACATAATAAAAGTTACATAAAAGGAAGTGGAAAGAGACAACCAGACATTTGACAATAACCATATATTTAACAATAACCAATAATAATAATAAATAGATAAAACAAATAGAGGCATTTGTGTCAGCTACTTTCCCCACCCAGGAAGTCCCAGTGTTTGTGAAAGGATGCTAAACCAGGATCCAGATGGGAATTCTTCAATGGAGGTTGTGGTGTTTATGAATAACCATATAATATTACACTTCAGTTAATTCACCAAAAGCATATCTAGTCCACATTGACAACATGTGGACTTGCCCTGCAATGTTTTCTAAGATGATTTAGCATCTTGAGAAATTTCCACTTGAGCTATTCCAAAGCAATTCAAATGCTGAGAAATATAAATACTAGTATGACAAGTTCAAGTATACAGAACTTTCACAGGATAGTGTGTGTAGGATATCCCACTTATAACCATAACAGGGGTAATCTCAGAAACATATACATTTCTTATCGAAACTTAGACACTTTCCATCAACCATGTTTTGGTTGTTGTTGTTACAGTGTCACTGGTATGCTTACACGTTAGCAGTTCCTTAAAAAACATTTGCAACAAAACTGAATTACATTTCTCTCTTTCTATTGTTCCTCAAGGTTCACTATTTGATTCTGCAGAGTTTTTACCAATTCTCATGTTACTTTAACTGATTCCTGTAATGCGTGTATAGTTTGGGTTTCTACTGAATGCTTTTCATCTCAGAACTCCACAGCAGCTTTTAAAGCATCGCTGAGTACAGCACAAATAAATGATTTTCTTTTTATGGCTCAGGTGAGGGCCTCATTTTGTAGGACACTAATATGGTCTTAAACACTCTGCAAGTTATGCAAGTTTTGTCTTACCCAATCCACCTCTGATAAAGAGGGCTGAGCACCATGCTTTTCTAAAAGGTCAAATAATACATCTTCACTTTTCATAGTGTTACTCATTTCTCAATAGGCAGAAAGATCTACACTGAGGGAGGAGGAGGTGCACATATTCAAAAGCTCAAGTGAGTCCTTATCTCTCAGGGAAACAGACAATTATCAAATGCAAATGCTCAAAGCACTCTTCCCTTTCTCTGAGGGGAGCACACAAAAAGGTTCAAACTTCACACTTAAGTTAGGAGATACTTAAATCACAAAATGCAGAGTGGTCTTCTGGAGGAGGCACACACGTAGTCAGAACAGAGAAGTATACAGTAAAGTTTCAGAATATAGAGCAGTCTTCCTGGAGAGGTGCTCATTGCTGTCCTGTTGACAACTATGGTGACCACGGCCACTTTTCATTGGTAGTACCAACTTATTTATAAGTCCAGAGCAGTTGAGTTAGCATGCCTTGGAGTGGCAGCTTCTGGCTCTGGGATCTCAGCAGAAATTCCTTTGTTCCCATCTTCCAGGCCTTGCCAGCAGATAAGAGGGAACAGGGAGGCACCAACTTGTATCTTGCCTTCACAGGATACAATGGTATCATTCCCCAGTCTCCTATAGCAAACAGGAGTTATATGGTCACAGGTTAGATCTTCTGCCAGTAAACCGTCCTGAGCACTCTTTTCCAAAGGTAAACAGCTCCAAAGAAATGCTTTCAAATGTAAAATTGTCCACACAGTGATGTTGATTGCCACAGGGCAATACCCATAACTTATCTCCTAGACAAGTCAGTCTTATCACAAGAAATACCTCGGGAAGCAAGCTTCCAGACAAAAACAAAGAAGTATTCATACAACTTCAAAGCTTTCTCTTCTCCAGGTTGAACAGCCCCAGCTCTCTCAGCCAGTCCTCGTAGGAGAGGTGTTCCAATCCTCGGATCATTTTTGTGATCCTCCTCTGGACATATCAGTGTCTTTCCTGTCCTGTAATAAATACAAGCAATTTTTCTTTAGAAAATCAATTGAAAATTAAGAATATTGGATGCTTCAGTTTATGAACCTGGTATTACTGCAGAAGATAAATTAAAGGAATTATACAACTGGTATACAACAGAGAATTTTGAGAAACTAAGTTCTAGTGATCAGAGGAAAACAAAACAAAACAAAACAAAACAAAAAACTGCTATAAATAAGATTCAGGTTTTCCCAGTGTCTAAAACTGGTACTGACAGAGGTTGGAGACATCTGATATCTGTGGATAAAGAGAAGCACTATGTACTATGCTACTGAATTGTTTGGAAAATTAAGTAATAGTCATGTTCTTTAAAGAATTTAAAAAGTCTTGTGATAGATCTTCAAATATGGAAACAGTTCTAGTGACTGCAGATAGTTGGCATATAATCATAGAATCATAGAATGTCTTGGGATGGAAGGGACTCCAGGGATCAAGTTCCAACACCCTGCCACAGGCAGGGCCGCCAACCACCAGATCTGGTACTAGACCAGGTTGCCCAGGGCCCCATCCAAACTGCTCTTAATTACATTCAGGGATAAAGCATCCACAACCTCTCTGGGCAGCCTGTTCAAGCATCTCACCACCCTCTCTGTAAAGAACTTGCCCCAACATCCAATCTAAATCTTTCCTCCTTGAGCTTAAAACCATTCCCCTTCATCCTATCACTGTCTACCCTTGTAAAAAGTTGATTCCCTTCCTGTTCATAACCCCCTTTTAAATACTGGAAGACTGCAATGATGTCTCCCAGCCTCCTCTTCTCCAGCTGAATAAGCCCAGCTCCCTCAGCCTGTCTTTGTAAAGGAGGTGCTCCAACCCTCTGATCATCTTTGTGGCCCTCCTCTGGACCCTCTCCAATTTCTCCTGTAGAGCTCTTTCCTGTACTGGAGGCCCCAGACCTGGATGCAGTACTCCAAATGGGGCCTCAAAAGAGCAGAGTAGAGAGGGACGGTCACCTCCCTGTCCCTGCTGGCCACCCCTCTTCTGATGGAGAACAGGATACCATGGGCCTTCCAAGCTGCAAGAGCGCACTGCTGGCTCGTGTTCAGCTTTTCATCCACCAGAATTCTGTATACATATCTGCGCTTTCTCCAACCCAAGTGCAAAAACTTGCACTTTGCTATGTTGAACCTCATTAATTTCACACACATCCACCTTTCAAGTTTTTCATGATCCCTCTTGTTGGCATCCCTTCCATTTAAGGTGTCAACAGCACCACTCAGCTTGGTGTCATCCACAAACTTGCTGAGAGTGTACTCGAGGCTGTCAGCAATGTCACTGATGAAGATAATGAAAAGCACCAGTACCAAAACAGACTTGAGAGACACCCCTCATCTACGGCCTCCACCTGGGCATATTGGCATTCATCAGTGGTCTACAGCTATCCAACCAATTCCTTATCACCAAACAGTCCACCCCTCAAATCCACATTTCCCCATTTTAGAGATATGGATGTGGTTGAGGACCATGTCAAAGGCCTTGCTCAAGTCCGGGTAGCCTTCTCTTTGCCCTCTGAATGTCATCACTCCATCAGAGAAGACCACCAGATTGGTCAGGCATGACCTTCCCTTGGTAAAGCCATGCTGGTTGTCTCAGATCACCTGCTCATCAGTCATGTGCCTTAACATATCTTCTAGGAAGATCTGTTCTACAATCTTCCCAGACACAGAGGTAAGGATCACTGGCCTGTAGTTCACTGGGTTTTCCTTTTTCCCCTTCCTGTAAATGAGAGTGAGGTTTCCTTTTTTCCAGTCCCTGGGGACTTTGCTGAACAGTCACGATTTTTCAAATATGTTGGAAAGTGGCTTAATGTAGCTTCTGAGGCATGGAATCAGATGTGAATGATCCAAATCATTTATTGCAGGTTCTAAAATCCCTTATATACATACACAAGTTTTCTCTTGTAATTTTCTCATCTCCCTTTACGTGTGAACAAAACATTCCACAAACACTCCTTAACTGTGCATGCAGGTGCTTATCCAATCAGAGACGTGAGTTCCTAGACACACGCTCTTCCTCCTTTCAGGGTCATTATCATGTAGACATCACGCAGTTACCTTGGGAGCCTCTCTCCCACAGATATGGAATTGTAGAATACTTAGAGTTGGAAGGGACCACCGAAGTCCATCTAGTCCAACTCCGCTGCAATGAACAGGGACACCACACATAGATCATTAAAGTTCCCTTCTAACACAAACTGTTCTACATTTACCACTACCTACTGTGTTTTGAATGATTGCACTGGCTGCACAATGTTTTACCTGGAGAAGAAAAAAAGAAAAAAAAAAAAAAATAGAGCTGGAGATTTCAATTTCCATCAAGATAATTCAGTCACCACTAATCAATTTCATTCTGTGCCTGAATGTGATCATCTATTGACTGAGACAAATATTTGCATTGAGACTTCAAGTTACATTTAAAGAATATAAGAGACAGCCTAACTTATGCTCCCATTTAATAAAATATTTACTCTCAACAGATACCTCAGAAAATGAATCTTTTGCTAAGTGACTACACAAGGAAAATACTCTGAGATATTTCCTAGTTGTAGAAAATCCACTTTGAGTACTGCCATCTTTCAGACTGACTTTATGAATGGATGTGTTGCACATTCAGAAATTCAGAAAAAGTTCTCTCCCTGCAGTTGTTTTGGATTTTCTGAAAGGCATACAAAGAAGAGCATCAGTTCTGGCTGTGATACGAAAGCATTATAATTGACTTAAAGACGAGACAGCTTTTTTTTTAATCTAAAAACACCTTTTTTATCTAAAAAACTGCAATGAGAGCAGAATTGAGCCTTGTCAATA
Source organism: Chrysolophus pictus (assembly GCA_037305975.1). Lineage (NCBI taxonomy): Eukaryota > Metazoa > Chordata > Aves > Galliformes > Phasianidae > Chrysolophus > Chrysolophus pictus. The sequence continues at coordinate 1,795,317 of CM074577.1, forward strand.
TTACAGTTTTCAGTTGTAAATTCATAGCAGTTAGCTCAGTATACTGCTTTTCAGTTCTGATCAGTCTTATGATAGTAGGATATATTTGCATGTACAAGAAAAATGATTTCCAAATGAGGGAAAATGGAAGACAGGAAAAAAAAAAAAAAAAAGTGTAAGCAAAAAATGAAAAAAAAAAAAAAACTAAACTAAACAATAAATGAACAAATATACTCAGAATACCATTAATATGAATATTGCCTGATATTTACTAAATTTTGTGATATCAGTCCGTCATTTGCAAATTACAAACATGTGGTTTCATCACTGCTAGTAACCTTCCAAGCAGTGCAAAGTAGACAAGCACTGAATAAGTGAGGAATAAGTGGAGTAAGTTACCAATATGCAGTTCATTCTGGACATCTCTGGAAGTAAGTGTCTGCTGGTCTCACTTTTGCTAAAGTACCATAAAATAAAACAATACAGGACAAAAACATGCACACAAAAATTTACATACACTGTAGACTGGACCAGAGACCAGTAGGGGATACTTACATGCAAGTTAAAATTATAAAGCAGATAACAAATTTCTTGTTCCGGATTCCCAAATTAATATTTACTCCTCAAAGAGACAATAGAATTAAGCTCTGAGTTTATTCAGTTGAACTAAGATGACCTAGGATGATCTTGGAAGCTCGTAAGACTGCTGTTTGATCTCTCTTGTGATGATTTTCTGAATAGGTGAGAACTAAGTAAAGTTTTTTTTTTTTTTCAGAATCCTTTGATTTTATCATCTCCAATACATGGAAAAATTATGATTATGAATTAAGTATTGTTTACTAGAAATCTATCAGAAAGAATTGGAAGAGTATCATAATGGGTAGGAGGCACAAGATTAGGACTGCAGGAGGGAAAAAAAAAAAAAAAAAAAAAAAAGCTTTACCAAAGAACAAATAAATAAAACAATTTGTTATATTGTCTGAAACTAGGGCCAACTTTTCCCTCATGTGTTTTCATCCACACATAAAAAATAAAAGACCCATGAAAATGTGGGCCATTGATAGTATATTGGTGTTATACACTTACGATTCATTATCATGAGCTGTAATGAGAAATGGTTTACACTCATTTTGCTTTTGATTGCATGCACATACTCATGTAGAACACTCTATTGACAGTGTTCAAGCCAAGGAAAAATAAAAGTCATCTTTTCTTGGAGATTTTAACTCAGTTTGGCTTTCATAGATGCCAGCTAAGCATTCAGTATTTAGTAGCAAGGAATTTACTCAATGTTTAATATTGAAGTTATTCTAAATTATTCATATTTTAATATATACTCTGTTTTGGGATATCAACAGGAAATTATCTAGCCTCATATGGCCAACAGACCACAACCTCTTACTGCTTTTCCATTTAGGGAGAGATGAAGCAGCTACATGTGGGTCAAGGCCTATCAAAAGAGACTTCAGGGCCTTGGGACAATGGCTGCAGGAATTGAATGAACAGATCATCTTTTCTTCTCTGACTCCTGTATGGGGTAAAGATGTGGAAAGAAATTAAAAGGATCTTAAATACCTGGCTTTGTGGCTTTGCTTTTTTGGACAGCCAATGAGCCTACATGACACCGGATTGAGGACACCCAGTGGGGTTCACCTTTCTCAAAGGGGGAGAAGGGTTCTTGTGGAAAAGCTAGCTGGGCTCACTGGGAGGGCTTTAAACTAGGTCAGAAGGGGAGAGGTGGGTGGGATAGTGACTCTTCCCATGCTAAGGTGTGGGATGACATAGCTATACAAGAGGGACAGGGGCCTTGAAGAACCCGCTGCCTTGAGAAGTGCTGGCAACACTGCAGCACATACGAAAATCTACGATGATGAGCCAGCAACTGCTGGGGCAACAGAAGAAGGCCAAATCAAGGGAAATACTTAAAAGGAATTAAGGATTTTATCTTTTAAGGAAATGACAAGGCTAGCTGCCCAGCTGAAAAGTCTCTACACCAATGCTCTCAGCTTGGGAAATATACAGGAGGAGCTGGAAACTACTGCAGTGTAAAAACTTAGACCAGGCTGCCCAGAGCCCCATCCAATCTGGCCTTGAACACATCCAGGGATGGGGCATCCACAACCTCTCTGGGCAGCCTGTTCCAGTACCTCACCACTCTCTCTGTAAAAAATTTCCCCCTAACATCCAACCAAAATCTTACCTCTCTCAACTTCAAACCATTTCCCCTTGTTCTGCTGTTATCTACCCTTTCAAAGAGTTGACTTCCGTCCCCTTTGTAGGCTCCTTTAGCTACTGAAAGGCTGCAATGAGGTCACCCTTCTTTTCTCCAGGCTGAACAGTTCCCTCAGCCTGTCTTGGTAGGGGAGCTGCTCCAGTCCCCTGATCATCTCTGTGGCCCTCCTCTGGATCCTCTCCAACAGCTCTCTTTCCTTCTTGTACTGGCGGCTCCAGACCTGGATGCAGTGCTGCAGATGGGGCCTCACAAGAGCAGAGTAGAGGGGGACAGTCACCTCCCCGTCCCTGCTGGCCCCCCCTCTTCTGATGAAGCCCAGGATACCACTTGCTTTCCGAGCTGCAAGAGCACACTGCTGGCTCATGTTAAGTTGACCTGAGAGTGGTCTTTCAATATCTAATAGGAAACTATAGGAAAAAAAGGGGACAGGCTCCTGAGCAGGGTCTGTGGTGGCAGAACAAGGGGAAATATCCTCAAGCTCAAAGAGGGTGTACTGGGGTTAGATATAAGGAAAAAGTCCTTTACAGTGAGGATGGTGAGGTACTCAAACTGGTTGCCTAGAGTTGAGGTGGAAGCCCTGCTCCTGGAGACCTTCAAGGCGAGGCTGGATCAGGACCTGGGCAATCTGATCTAGCTGTGGATGTCCCTGTTTGTTGCAGGGGAGTTGAACTAGGTGACCTTTGAAGGTTCTTTCCAACTCAAAGGATTTTATGATTATAAATTAGGGAGATACTTCCCAGATATTTTAGCATTCTCTAGAAGAACTGCTTTTCAGAACATTTAAGAGGTGTTCAAGTGGTGTACTAGCTCAGTTATTAAAGCTGTGCTACGAGTAACTTAGGACGCACTCTCCTAAAATCTTTACACAGAAAATTCTTGGTACTCTGACGGCATTCAATAGCATGAAGATTCACTGAAAGACTTTTCTCAGTGGCTATATGAGACAGGCTTTGCATCACCTTATAGCCCCAGGGACAGGTGGGCCCCTGTCTTCTGCTGTGGGAACCCACACACCGCATGTTTGGTGTGATAGTCTTCTGGGATGGAGCTCTGAAATGTACCTTAATCTGTCTCCTAATTAGATGACCTATAATCCCACAGCTTGTAAAGCTCTGACAACCCTTGTTAGCTGCTACAAGAAAAAAAAGCTGTCTCTTGTGTTAACTGAGGTTGATGGGGGTAGCTGTGCAACTTTTAACCTTTATCAGGGCAGTAAGGAGACAGAACCAGATTGCAGTCTGAAAATGTATTAAAAAAACAAAACAAAACAAAACAAAAAAAAACAGCCCCGGGAGGATCCAGAACTGTGGAGGAGGGGAGACCCATCAGCAACATAAAACTTTTCCCAGCAAGGAGACCAAGATAAATTCTAACCTTGACCTTTTCATTCTTTTTGATGAAGGTTGGCATTATTGAACTTAGGATCTAACTGGTCACTGGTAGGGTGAGCTTACATTAGGAAAGGGGGGGTAAATAGAAAGAAACTATTATTACAAGTGTTCTGGGAGGGATGCTCACTTCCCTAGTTCTGAGGGATATACTATTTCTGATACGAGCCAGGATGCCAGTGATCTTTTTGGCAACCTGGGCACACTTCTGGCTTATGTTCAGACAGCTGTTGATTAAAATCTTCAGATCATTTTCTGCTACACAGCTTTCCAGCCACTCTGACCCAAGCCAGTAATGTTGCATGGGGTTATTATGACCAAAGTGCATACACTTCGCCTCATCCAGCTAATCAGACCCTCCGTAGGGCCTTCCAACCCTCATAGATATTGATACTTCCTCCCACCTTGTTGTCATCTGCAGACTTACTGAAGGTGCACTGAATCTCCTTGACCTCAAACGTGAATGGCTCCAAAACTTATCCCTGGAGGAAACCTCTAGTCACCAGTTGGATTTGACTCATTTTCTGTACGAATTTTCATATGCTCCCCTGAAAATTTCTGTGTAGAAATACATACGCGCTGTTTTATATTTATAAAAATAAAAAAAAAAACACTGTTTTAGGATGTACATATATTACTTCACTGTTTCTTTCTAATCATTTTCATTTTTACTGTTTGTATTTAGCAGATAGTTTAAGCAAGAACATTACAAGACACCAAATATTATTAATATTTTACTGTTTACTATTTTAATGAGCAAATAAATATTTAAATTATAAAATATATGGCCAAAAAAGGTGATCTGATATCCATATCTAACATTTCATCCCCCATTTATTCCCAATAATTTTGTTGTGGAAACAACCTATCTTTAAAGAATGCAGCCAATTTTGATATTTGACTTACTCAGAATTCGTTCAGTAGTTCATTACAGTAGCAGATCATAGCCATTAGGAAAACACATGCTTTTTCTCAGTGGAATTCATCTTTTTTTTTTTTTTTTTTTTTTTTTTTTTTCCGTTTTAGTCAGTAGTTATGTCTTAAATCTCAATTTAAAATATATTATACCTATACATCTGCCTGCTCAGATTACAGTATCAAGGGAGTGCAGTAGCTTTTAACTTCACCCACTGAACGCTAATGCTGAACTGACTGTGGAACATGACGCAGTCTTTTTCCGTAACCACTGCTTTTTGGATAATACTTCATCCTATAGGAACATTGTGGTAGAGGAAAAGGCATTGGGATGCTTTAATATATGCTGTATAACATGCTGCAGATGTCATGTTTCATTTGGCTACAAATATCCTTTTTTTTTTTTTTTTTTTTTCCCTTGAAGAACCATTATTTAGTATAATACATGTTGTTTTTTTTTCATTTGCAAGTTTTACCAGAAGTGATTTTAAAAATTGTCTGATTTATGCATAGTTTTGTAAGATCACCAGAAAGATCCATTACATTTTCAGTATAACCCATTACATTTCCAGTCTAACTGGAAATATACCTACTTCCCCTTCTTAATTCAATTATTATTATCTTCTGAAAAGCATACTGTATATCATTAATTATTCACACTTTAAAACACAGAATAAATATTTCATTAATGCCATATTAAGCTTTTTAGATGCTGTACAGAGCTTAATATGCTTGCAATTTTACCTTTCTGGTTAGACCACCTTAATCCTTTTGAGACAAATATCCATTCTTAGATTTTGATATACTGAAAATACTATACGATGATGATGATAAATAATGCTATATAAATTTACTATTTGAATGAATCAATGATAGAGAAACTGTACAAAGAGCAAAACTATGTCTGATGCAATCAGACAGATCAACTGTATGTAGATGTGCGTTTTATCCCCACATGAAATGAACTTTTATTTCTAGGAAAGGAAGAGCACCTATATTTTCATTTAAATTTCCTATTCACAGAAAGAGCTCAAAAAGCCCCAATCAATATCAATCAGTCAAACAAACAAAGCAAAACATTCTTCTCTTGCTACGTGTATACAAACCTAATTCTTGAAGGAGACCACTAGCAGCTAGTGCAAACTGGAATATAGTGAAAACTACTTCTATTCACAGGGATTGATAATCCTGCAATAAAATGATTATTAAATTGCAATTAATAGCTCTTCTATGGCTTTCTACTGAGTCTAGTTTCTTCTTATTCATAGATCTCAGCTTGAAACAAGGAGAAAATGCAAATATTTAGTGCCATATAGGATTCCAGAAGTGTAGTTCAACAACTTAATACCTGGTTTCTGAAAAGTCCTTATTGAAAGAAGTCAAGTAGTCAAGTAGTATCTAGTTAAGAAGAAAAAATATACTCTCAGTATAATCCTAAGCTGTAGGTAAGAGTCTTAGAGAAGGATGCAATAGATTTTTAAATTACTTGATATTCTGACTGATGAAACACTAGAGATATTAACAAATACTTTTCAGAAGTTGTTAGCAGAGATCTTGAAAAAAGCCAAAATGATACTTCTAAATAGAAGAGGAAAAAAAGGAGAAAGAAGATAACGTTATCCCAGTTAATTTACCATCAATTCATAGAAGAATACTGTGGCAAGTATTAAAATAATTTTAAAGCTCCCAGCAAGCAAGATTATAGCAACCAAACTATTTGTCAAGAAAAGAATATAAAAATAATATTGTTCTATTTATGACAGTATTTCTTTTGTCTTCCTGTAAATAAGTAATACTATATACTTTAAGTGAAGAGTTTAGCACAGCTTTAAGGACTCATGAAGTATTCTTATAGGTAAACTAGGAAAACAGCTAGAAGAAAGGAAAGAAACTGTAAAATACTCCAGAGTTGTGTAAATGCACCTCTCTATAAATGGTTATTATGGACAGGTATCCTAAAATTGAGTTCAAGGATGTCCCATGTGTTAAGGAATATACATCATTATGACTGTCAACAAAAACAACATAAGGAATAATATTGCTTTAAGATCCAAAAGTGACGTAAAATTGGATTTTGCATATATGCTAGAGGAACAGAATTCACTGCTACTCAACTGCAAATACATCTAAGAAAAAACAGGCATAAGAATTCTACAGATAGGCAGTAACAATCACATACAATAATACAAGATGGAGAAGGACAGTTGGGCAGAAGGCAGAACTATAAAAAGTTGAATAGAAATCAATTTCATCATCCTATCGAGGAAAAATTAAATCTGACTGGGATATATGCAGAGGAAAATGTTTAAGTCTTCAATTAGACTACCCATACTTCACTGTGGGCATCACTTGTCAAAAAAGAGCTGGAAAATCATGAGAACAGTTTAGAATCAAGCACTCAAAATGCTAAGAAATACAGAAAACATTCTCCGTGTGGAGTGATTGAATGAAAGAGACTTGTTTAAGTACATCTTCTCCTCATGTCTCAAGATCACAATATTTGTTCAAGTCTTAAGAGAATTATGTAAGTAAGAAGAAAATGCTTTATCACTAGCTTCAGCAGGAGTAATTAAAAATCAAACAACATCTGGTGAAAGATTTAAATATATGCAGTGATCCATTGTCTGTCTAGGACAGACAACCTGGGAATCTGTGGAGAATCCATCACTCTTGATCTACAACAGCTACAACATCTCTGAGAAACAGCTGTCTACAAATAAGTAGCTTCTTCCTCATGTCAGGAGGATGGTGAGGATGCCACTTTTCAGCCTTATGACTAATTTTGCTATTTGAAATCTGTACAAATGATGAAATATTAAATAAAAGCTTCACAGGAAAAGAAAGAAAAATAAAATAATAAATAAAGTAATAAAATAAATAATAGATTGAAATAGCCATATAATTTTACTTAAGCTAGAATACTGTTTAATTACTACACCTGCCAGTAAATACATTACATTACCTTTCCATATAGGTTTACTCCTTCCATTTTCATTTACTTTGGTTTTATGCTTTGTTTAATTTGAGTTTAATTCTTCCCCACATCCCTGAAGGCCAGGGAAGCCTATTTTCTTATATTAGAGAATACTAGGCTTTAATTAGATGCTCACAGGCCTACGGGTTCAGGCCTTTACAGTGTCTTAAACTAGTATTTGTGCTTGCAAAAATAAAAATAAAAATAAAAATAAAAATAAAAATAAAAATAAAAATAAAAATAAAAATAAAAATAAAAATAAAAATAAAAATAAAAATAAAAATAAAATCTATCGAACAGTTCATGTTTCAATTCATCTTTCAAAGGAGTTTTTCTCATAATTAAATGTGAGCTTACAGGTAAACAAAACAAATCAAAACAAAACAAAATCTAAACCTACAACCCTACATTGTACATTATTAATAGAGCACACAAACAGAAATGAAAAGTATGGACACTATACTTAAACACTAAAATAGCTTTGAAATTGTGACAGTATTTTTTTCAAAAAGAAAAACAAATAAAGGAGAATTTCTCAAGATAATAATCACTTGGTATTTCATTGAAGACATATGGACACAGATTCTCTGTAAAATTACATTTATAACAATATTTTCAACACGTCTCCAAGTTTATTGTTTGTTTGTTTTTCATAAATTCTATGACTAGATATCTGTTAAGCATGATCTTTCTGTGCTGCATTGTTGGCTCATCTAGCACCACAGGCAAATAAGTAAAGCTGTCCCAGCATTCAGAGTGAAAAGAAAAAAAACAGGCAGAGTTACTGTAAGAGTACTTTCAAATCAGTCACCATGGGACCAGAGAGCAATCCCAGGAACAGGATTTATAGAGAAAATAGAAAAGTGCGAATTCCCTTTAATAAACAATGATAACCAAGGAGAAGACACCAGGCTTTTGCCTCCAGTGTTACTTATAAGTAGAATCTGTGTCACGAAATCAGAAAATGTCATATAATACTGCCCTCATAATTGTTCTTAATTGTTAAATAATTAATCTCCTTAAGAATTGAAAATGTGTTTTATATTTGGGCTATCACCTTTTCCTAAGAAAAGATTTCTTTATTTCTAAATCAATTATTGAGACTCAAATCGATCAATAGCAACACCAACCTAACAGATCACCAGCACTGGGCATCCAACCCAGAGCACTGTTATTTTTAAGGGAAAACAAGTTCCAAACACACATCCTGTTCAGGACGAAGAATGATATCCTCTCAAATACTTTCTCTGCACAATTTCTGTCACATTAGTTCTTCAGTATGGAAACGAGGATTTATATCTGGGAAAGAAAAGTAATTAGGAAACACTCAATGACATAACACATATATCTCTAACTTCTGTTATCTAATTTTCTATTGTATACTTTGTCAGAATCTTACTCTTTTTAAAATCTTCTTTTCATAGAGCTTTTAGAGCTTCTATTTTTATGCAAGTATATTACTAAAGAGAGTAATGAAAAGACAAGCTTCAGGTATGAAAATTGCAATTTTATTTTTATTTCAAACTCCTCTGTCATCAAGGAAAGGTAAATAAGTACAATACATCAAAGTTACAGGTGCAAATGCAATCCAAATAATCATTCTGTGCTACCAGCTGTCAGCATGGATCAGCAAGCAAGGATTATATGTGCATTTGTATGTCTCCTTCATCTAATGAGGCTTTATATAACCTGATAGATTGAATTATCGTTTCTTAGAGTTAATTTTAATATTATTATTCTTTTGTTAATATCTTTTCCAAGTAATTTACCTTAAAGAACATTTTTCATTTCTTAAATGTGCTATCAAAGCTAAAAAATTCTCTATACAAATTGGTCATATATAATATCAGTAGTACTTGATTATTTTTTAGTTTTTATCCAGAAAAAGTAGTCTTAATAGTCTTTTCACAAATTCTTTTTATGAAGTCATCCTTTCTTCAAATTGTTTGTCAAAAAAAAAAAAAAAAAAAAGTGTTGAAGGATAAAAGTCTGTATTAGCTATATGGAACAAGCAATAATTTCAGAAAATGTACACCAATATGTACAAAAGAAACAACTCACCCATTAAATATTTTCACCACAGGTCAGAATGGCTGGAAAGCTGTGTAGCAGAAAATGATCTGGAGGTTTTAATCAACAGCTGTCTGAACATAAGCCAGAAGTGTGCCCAGGTGGCCAATGGCATCCTGGCTTGTACCAGAAAGAGTGTACCAGAAACAGGAGTAGGGAAGTGAGCATCCGCCTGTACTTGGCACTGATGAGACTACATCTCAAGTACTGTGTTCAGTTTTGGGCCCCTCACTACAGGAGAGACACTGGGGCTCTGGCACGTGTCCAAAGAAGGGCAATGAAGCTGGTGATGTGTCTGTAGCACAGGTCTTATGAGGAGTGGCTGAGGGAACTGGGATTGACTAGTCTGAAGATGATGAGGCACAGGGAAGACCTTATATCTACCTGAAAATAGCTGTGGTGAGGTTGGCCTCTTTTACCAAGTAACTAGTACTTGGCAACAAGTAACAACCTCAAGTTAAAGCAGGGTTAGTTCACTTAGGTTATTAGAAAGAATTTATCCTCAGAAAGAGTGGTTAAGCATTGGAACAGTCTGACTATGAGCTGATGGAGTCACCATTCTTGCAGATGTTCAAGAAACATGTAGATGCAGCACTTACAGACATGATTTAGGGGGCCTGGACGAGATGGGATGGTGATAGGTCTAGATAGTCTTAAGAGGTCTTTTCCAACCATAATGATTCCATAATGATACCATGATTTCTAAGGTTTGAAAAGACACAAATAATATGTACATGCTTATGGTTCATAGGGGACTTAGTATAGCACTCTCTCCCTTCCTCCCTTCCTTTTCCCTTTTTCCACGCAGTGCTGATGCTATAATAAGGAGGAATATCTCCTTTTCCGCATTTAGGTTTCCTCTTCTGGCCTTTTTATTTTATGCATAGTTCAATTATCAGTAATTCATTATGAATATCAAAAGTAAGTTCAGGAGCTGCTCTACTCAGCTCTTGCTTTCCTTATAGAAACATGCTCTGTAACTGTGGTTCTAAACCTTTTGAGTTATATTTCTTCCTATAAGCATGTCCATTTTATGAGATTTGGTAAGGCCAAGAAACCAGTTTAAACCTATGCATTTAAATGAAACTGCCAGTAGGAAAAAAAGTCAATAGGAAGTATGACAAAACCCCCCTGGAAATGTGAATGAAACAGCAACTTCTTTCACTACCCCCTAAGGTCAATGTGCTTATTACAGTGTTGGCTGTCCTCTTCTTCAAATTGATTCCTATTTTGTTTAATAATAGAGAAAGTCTACTAGTAGAGAAAGTGTTCTAAACTCATTCACTTCTTACTTCTTCAGTTTTATTTATGCATAGAAAGATAGTAGCTTAAGTAAAATTATATGGCTAATGTAAGCTCACCCTACCAGTGACCAGTTAGATCCTAAGTTCAATAATGCCAACCTTCATCAAAAAGAATGAAAAGGTCAAGGTTAGAATTTATCTTGGTCTCCTTGCTGGGAAAAGTTTTATGTTGCTGATGGGTCTCCCCTCCTCCACAGTTCTGGATCCTCCCGGGGCTGTTTTTTTTTGTTTTGTTTTGTTTTGTTTTTTTAATACATTTTCAGACTGCAATCTGGTTCTGTCTCCTTACTGCCCTGATAAAGGTTAAAAGTTGCACAGCTACCCCCATCAACCTCAGTTAACACAAGAGACAGCTTTTTTTTCTTGTAGCAGCTAACAAGGGTTGTCAGAGCTTTACAAGCTGTGGGATTATAGGTCATCTAATTAGGAGACAGATTAAGGTACATTTCAGAGCTCCATCCCAGAAGACTATCACACCAAACATGCGGTGTGTGGGTTCCCACAGCAGAAGACAGGGGCCCACCTGTCCCTGGGGCTATAAGGTGATGCAAAGCCTGTCTCATATAGCCACTGAGAAAAGTCTTTCAGTGAATCTTCATGCTATTGAATGCCGTCAGAGTACCAAGAATTTTCTGTGTAAAGATTTTAGGAGAGTGCGTCCTAAGTTACTCGTAGCACAGCTTTAATAACTGAGCTAGTACACCACTTGAACACCTCTTAAATGTTCTGAAAAGCAGTTCTTCTAGAGAATGCTAAAATATCTGGGAAGTATCTCCCTAATTTATAATCATAAAATCCTTTGAGTTGGAAAGAACCTTCAAAGGTCACCTAGTTCAACTCCCCTGCAACAAACAGGGACATCCACAGCTAGATCAGATTGCCCAGGTCCTGATCCAGCCTCGCCTTGAAGGTCTCCAGGAGCAGGGCTTCCACCTCAACTCTAGGCAACCAGTTTGAGTACCTCACCATCCTCACTGTAAAGGACTTTTTCCTTATATCTAACCCCAGTACACCCTCTTTGAGCTTGAGGATATTTCCCCTTGTTCTGCCACCACAGACCCTGCTCAGGAGCCTGTCCCCTTTTTTTCCTATAGTTTCCTATTAGATATTGAAAGACCACTCTCAGGTCAACTTAACATGAGCCAGCAGTGTGCTCTTGCAGCTCGGAAAGCAAGTGGTATCCTGGGCTTCATCAGAAGAGGGGGGGCCAGCAGGGACGGGGAGGTGACTGTCCCCCTCTACTCTGCTCTTGTGAGGCCCCATCTGCAGCACTGCATCCAGGTCTGGAGCCGCCAGTACAAGAAGGAAAGAGAGCTGTTGGAGAGGATCCAGAGGAGGGCCACAGAGATGATCAGGGGACTGGAGCAGCTCCCCTACCAAGACAGGCTGAGGGAACTGTTCAGCCTGGAGAAAAGAAGGGTGACCTCATTGCAGCCTTTCAGTAGCTAAAGGAGCCTACAAAGGGGACGGAAGTCAACTCTTTGAAAGGGTAGATAACAGCAGAACAAGGGGAAATGGTTTGAAGTTGAGAGAGGTAAGATTTTGGTTGGATGTTAGGGGGAAATTTTTTGCAGAGAGAGTGGTGAGGTACTGGAACAGGCTGCCCAGAGAGGTTGTGGATGCCCCATCCCTGGATGTGTTCAAGGCCAGATTGGATGGGGCCCTGGGAAGCATAAACTGAGGGAAAAGAGAGAAATGTACGGGAAGTGGAAGCAGGTTCTGCAGCCTGGGAAGAATATAAGGATGTTGTCCAGATGTGTAGAAATAAGATCAGGTGTGCTAAGGCTCAGATAGAACTGAACTTGGCAAGGGATGTGAAAAATAACAAGAAGGGGTTCTACAGGTACATAAGAAGGAGGAGACAGATCAAGGAGAATGTTTCCCTGATGACATAAAGAAGAAGCTTTTTATAGTAAGGGTGGAGAGGCACTGGGACAGGTTGCATAGAGAGGCGGTGGGTGACCCTTCCCTGGAGATAATCAAAGTCAGGATGAACCTATGGTTCTATAATTATGTGACTGTGTAACAGATTAAGAAATTGACAAATCTAGATATTATGTTACATAATTCCAAGCATTTCAAAAAGCTATCACATGGCAAATTCTTTTGCTATGATAAAATGAATGGTAATTTTAATCAATATTTTAAATCATGATTTTTATTTGGAATTACAAAGTTTATATATATATATATGTATGTAACAAAGAATTTGCATCTGGGGCAGTAAAACTTGACTACATTCTTTAAGCTTCAATAGAGCCATTTAGACATTTGCAGCAGTGAAATGTCTTCTTATCTGAGATTTTTTGGGGGGATATAATAGTGGGTTAATAGCTTCTTCTGGTTTGTTAACAATGGAGAGTATCATATATATACTATTCAGATACTATCACCTTTTTATGGTTGAAATAAGATACCATTAATGTTCAGTAGTACATGATTTCTGATTTCTTGCCTTTGGGAAGTTCTGTTAGTCTTGACTGCTTTTCTCATAATCTTTTCCAGATTTTATGTATTTCTTCCTAATGCAATGTGTTAAGAACTCTTAAGCAAAAAACTTAATTATTTATCTTCACTTATGTCTGAGAATGTGGGCCTAAAGATAGAAACTACTCCTGTGAATTTTGACAGAAGGCATGTGTTCTGATTTTATCAGTATTCCATATCATGACAGTGTGTGGCATCTGTTTAGTGTCGGAACATAGTCCCAGGAAGCTGCAGCTCCTGGGTCAGCTCCTAGAAATCTTGGCCAGTTGAACTTCCTGGGTCCTAGCTACTTGCAATCTCAGTTATTCTTTCACGAGTTCCAGCTCTCCAAGAGGACTATACACTGAGAAAAGGCAGACTACATCTCCAGTATGCTCTACGTAATCTCTGATTCTTTGTGACGAGGGTGAACTTCCATCTTCACTTCTGAGCAGCACAGTAACAGCATGGTCAGAAAATCCTTCTCTCCCATTTGCTTGATTTACTACATGTAGCTCCTTTTTTTTTTACATAATTATCTTACATTATTTTACCATTTGCAGTAAATTCATTATCTCTCCTTATCTTAATTGAGTCATTTTGTTTTTCTTCTTCCTGAAAAATGGACAGGAGAGTGAAAGGGTCCAGGGAGGCCTCTCTGCCCTCTTTCCTCCTCCTGTCCTGGGTGAAACCACAACAGCAAGTTTTTGAGAAACACGTGAAAAATGAATTGTGAATAACTATAGCTCTTTTGTTAATTGGATGTTACATGTGGATATTGTATTTATCCACAATGTCAGTGAGATAAAGAAACATCAATGTTTTTTTGTTTATGTACTTGTTGTATTTTTTTTTTTCCCTGTTTGAAGCCATCTTAAAATGATAAAAAATGAGTCCTAACATTCAGTGCAAGTTTTATTTCAATATTTATTATAAACTAGAACTTAAGTATACCAGGAGCAGAATGAAGGGGAAATTTGCAAACTTTTGCTTATAGCTATGAAAATCATGATTATGCTCTCCTGCCTTTGGTTCTCTTCATTTTTCTTCTCAATAATATTTGTATACACACACATGAAATACTTCTATTTTGTATATGTACTTCCAGTGTATATCAACAACCAAACTGAAAGAAGATGATGGAAAAGCCTCATTAATTAATCAGATGTAGTTTCAGTAATTCTGAAATCTCCCTATTGAGCAAAAGCAGTAAATCAGTAAAATATCTTCTGTGGCCTTTTGTCTAAGAACAAGCATAGAATATCTTTCCGTTAGGATAATGGGTGTTCAGAAAAAAATATTCCATCATTCTTCATAAGGGAGTAAAGCTGACCATTCTGGTTTAATGAGATCACCTAGTCACACATTTTATTTTCTTCTAGTCTTGTTCATTCAATTATAAGAGAAAACTAATTCTTTACACATCCTGGTAAACTACACTGAACATAACAGTTAACTTAGTCAGTGAAATTAAGAGTGACTTAATGAAATTCATACAGAGAATGACATGAACAAAAGTGAGAAGTTTTTCTTTTTTTCATGGAGATATTAATCAATACAAATTTACTGAGGAAAATCAGAGGGTCATGACATATCAGTTTCACTTTTTTTTTTTCTTCTCCCTACTGTGTTTACTTACATTATTTGTTTTCACAACCTTCTGACTTCAATTTTCAGGAAAAAAAAAATCTTAATTAAACTTCCTTTATTAGATTTGTCTACATTAATCATTTATAAATTTGTGAGCAGGTTGGAAAAAAGGTTCGGAAGGTGCTCTTTTACATGAAGTATCATCTTAGAAGTAGTATAAGAAGTTTTCCTCAATCTGTCTGGATGCCATTTATTCATTTGTAATTGAATTTTTAAAAAATTAAATAATTTTCACCTCAACCTTTCTGTGGAGCTTTATCCAGAACAATTATGTTTATGTACTAGTGAAGTAATTAATTCATTTGTTAAAAGGCAAGACTTCAGAGTATTTTGCAAATTATCTCGGGTTCGATTAAAATGTTTAAACTGATAAAGTCTGAGACTCTTAATGCAAAGTATCATTCTTGCTGTGTTAATGGTGATTGACAATACAGTGTGTTTAATGTTCCCAGCACACTATTGAATAAGCATATTTGAATTACTTAACAGTGCTTTGATGCAAGCAAATTGTGGGTGATAATGCATATATCTCAGTGAGAATAATTTAAGTGGCTGCTTGAAATGTAGAATAAAGTGTGAACTCAGGATAGTATCCATTCTCACCTTCATACCTCTGGGTCATGTTCTGGGAGCAAATATCACTCTGAAGATAGCATTAAAACTTGATATAGCAATTTAACTACAGCAAATTCATTTTATGAATAAATTTAGTGTTCTGTAGATGCTCTTGAACAGACTTGAAAAATCATTTAATGTTTTTACATTGCATTTAGTCAGCATCATTGGTGTAAACCTGTGTGTCTTCTCAGAGAAGCAGTGAAAGTCCGCTTGTTCACATCTGGTTGCTAGGTGCTTGTGGTGGGCTAATGTTACCTGGTTGCTAGATGCCCACACTCTTACTGAAAGGGCATCCTCAACAGAGCATGTGCCATGCTGATGACTCAGGATAAATTCCTTACCTGCAAGGTCCTGCCACCATATGAACATCTGCACTTACTACGGCTGCCAAGTCCTATAGATGCATACTTTTCTATTTACTACTGTCATTCATCACTTAAAACATTATAGGAACTCCAGAAAGGGTAGTAAAGTGTAGGTTTTGAAACTTTTTTAGATATCCTTAAAATTGGAAGGAACGGCCTGTGATCATCTAATTTTTCAGATATGCTATTCTGTTTAATGAGCTTTTCTGAACAAGATTTTCTAACAAGACAAAAAAGTTAATATGAGCACTTGGGCCTTTATAGACATATCTGTTGCTATTTAAGAAAAATTAGTTGGAGTTGTTTTAACCAAAAAGCAAAGTTTCAACCTCCAAAGCAAAAGACAAGGGATCAGTGGTACGCCAGCCCTTATGTGGTTAAGCTTTCATAAAATCAGTTTTGATCACCATTAAGTTCAGAACTCAGTTTCCCGCTTCATGTTTTTTTTCTGCATTTCTTTTTTATGAGAATCTTTCCTTTCTTTGCTGCACTAATGAACCAAACACACACAAAGCATAATACATTCCACTGGGGATGGGGTTAGTCCATTCCTTTCAAAATCAGGTGCCTCATTTGTGAGGCAATGCAAGGACTGAATGAAGAGTGCTGGAGCATCTTTCCATAAGTACTGTTCAGTCTCTGCCTGCACTGCACTACAGTTAAGATCTGCATTCATAGTACTGTTCATCACAGGCAGATTCTGCAGATCTTACAACTCGCTCAGAAATGTTTTTCCAGTTAAGTAGCTCATTTTGAAATGTTTACATATTTTGTTTTATACAGGAAAACGCAAATACATGGCTTTGCTTTTGGAGAACAAAAAGCAATCCACAATATTTTAGTCACAATGCATTTTATATATAGTAGATACTTGGTGCATCTTCTGTGATATTCTTTGGTCAGAAAGGCATTGTTTCACATAGTAGAAGAAGTACTTCAGGGAAAGAAGTCCAGTCAAAAAGTCAGAACTAAGATGAGGCTGTAGCACTCTTTGAAACCAGATATCGGGGCCTTCTATGACTGAATAATGTGCTTATCCTGACACTTTATTTATCACCATGACTTGCTTCAGGTATTCTGTGGAATATCCAGACTTTTGGACTGTATCATTCCCTAATAAAAAAACAAATGAAAATTACAACCCAAAAAAGCAAACACCCCTACAGAATGCTTGTTTGCCATTTTTTTTACTTAATACCCCTTCAAAAAAATTATGTACATATATAAGATCTCTTTAACTTATTTTTCTTGCTTAAAAATTTAGACTGAGTACCAATAAGAAGCAAAACATGGTGTAACTTACTTTGTAAAATTATGCCTCTAATTGAATTCCAAATTTCATTTATCAACAAGTTAGACCTGAGATAATTCAGAAGAAAATAATATAATTCCTTCTTCTTGGTACATTCTGAACTCTTATGAAATTTGGTATTGTTTTTCTGATCAAGTGCACAAGCACCAACCCTTAATTACACTCAATTGTTCAAATCACTGCATGGTGTAGACTAATAAAAATGTACTGTTTTTCTAAAGGGTGTGAGGGTAAAAAGCAGTGCTCATATTAACACTATTGCATACGTGCATTCTTGCTGCATAGTCAACCATATCATCATTATGTAAATGGTACTCAAAAATTATGAAAAAATAACCAATTAATGTATTTTTTCTAAGAAAATCAGACTGAAAGTTTTCCTTTAAAACCATTTTGCTCTACCAGATACTTAGGATAAAATATGAATAAATTGTGCTCTATATTCCAGTTTCTTAAATATAATAAAATGTGATTTTGAAGAGCTTATCTAAGTGGCATCAATCTGATGTATCAAGAAAAACTAAATTTATAACTAATTAATATTTCAAAGCATGTAAAATAGGTGAAGTAAAATAGAATAATATATTAATTGTATTTTTAATAATAATTTCTAAGAAGATGATGACCCTAGCATCATTAGGATTAGGATCTGCACAACCTGTAAACTGGAAAGTGGGTTAGCCTTTTATTTTTTGTCTTTTATTTCTTTTCCTTTCACTGACCAAAGGTAGTTTCTTCAACTGAGGTATTAACTGACTATGCAATTCCTTGATACTGTTTCTTGTGTTCATGGTAAAGTTTAGCTAAGGCTGTCACTACTTTTCCTTTCACGGGTATTTCATTCTCTTTTAAGAACACAGAACTTGCAATACTTCAAATCAATATCTCACAATAATGAAAAACTTTTTATATTGCATATATATTTTATTATATACATATTATACATATATATATATTATTTTTTTTCCTCCAGATAATACTGTATAGTCTCAAGTATATGTAGAACTAAAAGCCAGACTTCGAATGCATCTAAACTAAATGTTGTGTCCTTCCTGCATTTCATGGAATTAGAAATTAGCTAGCAATACAAAACATGCATTCAGATTTTGACTGTTGGTTCTGAATTTCACTATCCTTGCTTAGAAAAAATAAGTGACAGGGATACTTAAAAATATTTACTATTTTCTTCTGATGGGTTTAAATCTCTCACTTTAATCTCACTTGTAGATTTTAATGATGTTAGGAAACTGGAGGGAATACTGACAACAAAAATCACAAAACCACAACAATGCTCCGCACCTCTGATTATCTTTGTGGCCCTCCACTGGACCCTCACCAACAGCTTCACATCTTTCTTAGAATCATAGAATCGTAGAATCATAGAATCACAAGGTTGGAAACGACCTACAAGATCATCTAGTCCAACCGTCTTCACACTGCCACTGCTACCACAAGCACTAAACCAGATCTCGCAGCTCCTCGTCCAGATGCCTCTTGATCACTGCAGAGATGGCGACTCTGCCACCTCCCTTGGCAGGCCATTCCAGTGCCTGACCACTCTCTGAGAGAAGAAGTTCTTCCTTAAGTCTAACCTAAACCTCTTCTGATACAACTTGTGGCCATTCCCCCGGGTCCTGTTCGTTGCCTGGGAGAAGAGGCCAAACCCCTCTTCTCCACAACCTCCCTTCAGGAAGTTGTAGTTGTAGAGTGCAATGAGGTTTCTTGTACTAGAGGCCCCAGACCTAGATGGAATACTCCAGATGCGGCCTCTTGAGAGCACAGTAGAGAGGGACAGCCACCTCCCTGTCCCTGCTGGCTATACTTCTGATGGAGTCCAGGATACCACTGGCTTTTCCAAGCTGCAAGAGCACACTGCTGGCTCATGTTCAGTTTTTCATCCACCAGAACCCCAAGGTCCTTCTCCACAGGGCTATTTTCAAAGAGTTCTTCTCCCAGTCTGTATATGTATCTGGGATTACTTTGACTTGTACTTTGCTATGTTGAACCTCATTAGGTTCACATGGGCCTACCTTTTGGCTTTGTTGAGGTCCAATTCTTCTCTTCACTGAATTCTGTTCAAATGTTTAGCATCCTGATCAATAAATGGATCACCTGTGAAGTTGTTGATATATCTTATCAAAGTGGTCTGTTTGAGAAAATGAAAAGGGCAACCTGTGGTTCATCTGTATGTTTTTGACATTATTATCTAGCAGTGGGTTAGAATGCCTAAGAACAATATGTTCATAAATGTTTACAAATGTATACTGCTCCCATTTCTTATCACAGATACTTTTTATTAGTAGTTCAAAGTTGCATCCGAAGATCTAGCAAAGAATAAGGTGTGTACAGCTTTTTCAAAAGCAAAAAAAAAACCCATTTGGATTTGTGAATTAAATCCATGAAGAACAACAGATGGCAACATGTCAGGAATGCTTCTGATTAAACATTATAGGCTTTCCTATTGTTATGGTCCACAGTGCATTGAGAAACAGCCCTTTAAAAAAAAACTAAACTCCACAAATTCACCCCTTCTTTAAAATCTTCAGTCTCAATTCTCTATCAAATAATAATTAGTTATTATAATGTTCCTTTAGGATGATAACCTTAAGACATAATTATGATACCATATATTTAGTTATTTTCTTAAAAAAATAAAAAAACCTAAGAAGCTGATCAGCGTTATTGCAAAAAGGTAAGTAAACACAACAACGGTATTGTGCTGAGCCCAAAACAGCTATATGCAATTGCTAGTTGAATGTGAAACACTTGAGTCAGTTTGAAGTAACGTTAAAAAATGTCCCAGTCAAGAAATACACAAAGCCACAGCTTTCTGACTGAGTAAAGTCTTAACCACTTCTCCTTTACATAACACATTCAGTTACAAACACACACACACACAGATCTTAACTATTATTAGTAAAGACAACTCATTAATTATATAAAAATTTCTGTCAAGTGCAAGGGAAAATAGATGTTTAAAGGAATTTGTAATCCTTGTAATGCATAAGACACCATAAGACTCCTGTTTTAAAATATGTATCCCTAATATGTTAACGTTAGAGGGCAGAGGAGATAATCAGATCTTCTGAGTTTAATTTAATTTGTGCTAATGTTAGTTACCCTACACACATTTGACTTCTCCAGTTGAAATACAAAGAGTGATCTGCCCATAACATGCTCAGGAAAAAGAATAGACTACCAAGTACTTATGAAAAGCAGTTACGGGGTAGCTGGAAACTCAATAAATGCATAGGGGAATTAGCATATCTCTAATAATTACCAACAGAAATATTAATGCGCCTAGAATCCACAGTGTTAAATTCACTAGACTATATCTCAAACAAGAGCAGGAATCACAGAATTTAAAAGGTTAGAAAAGACCTCTAGAGATCAGCTAGTCCAATCCCCTGGCTAAGGTATGTTGCCTAGAGTAGGCCTTGCAGAAATACATTTTTAATATCTCCGGAGAAGGAAATCCTACCACCACTTTGGGCAGCTTGTCCCTGTGCTCTGTCATCCTCAAAGCAAAGAATAGTTTTTCTCTGTTCAGATGAAGAAGCTTCCTGTGTTCCAGTTTGGGCTGGTTGCCCCTTGTTCTGGGTACCAGTGAAAAAAGCCTGGTCCCAATCTCTTGACACTTCATTACAATTAAATATTTGATAAAATCCCCTCTTGATCTTCCCTTTTCCAGACTGAACAATCCCAAGTTCCAGGAATACATAAGCAGAAGTTGCTGGAGCATTGTCCCAACTAGGATAAGAGAAAAGCCACTGATGTCATCTAATTAGACTTCAGTAAGGCCTTTGACATGGTTCTCCATAACTTTCTTCTCTCCAAATTGGAAAGATATACATTTGATGGATAGACTCTTCGATGGAAGAGAAACTGGTTGTAAGATTGTACTCAGAGAGTAGTGGTCAATGGTTCAGTGTGCAGAGGGAGATAATTGACAAGTGGTATCCCTCAGGAGTCAGTACTGGAATGTATGCTCTTTAACATCTCCATCAACTATATCAGCAGTGGGCTTGAATACACCTTCAGCAAGTTTGTGGATGATACCAAACTATGTGGTGCCGTCAACAAACCCAAGGGGCGGGATGTTATTCAAAGAGATCTAGACAGACTTCAGCAGTGGATCCATGTGAACCTCATGAGGTTCAACAAATCCAAGTACAAGTTGTTGCACCTGGGTCATGACAACCCCCATTATCAATACAAACTGGGGAATGAAAGGATAGAGAACAGCCCTACAAAAAAATATTTAAGGATACTGGTGAATGGCAAGATGAACGCAAGCCAGCATTGTGCCCTTGCAGCCTAGAAAGCCAACCACATCCTGGGCTACATCTTAAAAAGCATTGTCAGCAGGTCAAGGGAGGTGATTCTGTCCCTCTACTCTGCCCTGGTGAGACCTCATCTGGGGTATTGTGTACTGATGTGGAGTTCTCAGTGCAGAAGAGATGCAGACCTGTTAGAGCATGTCCAGAATAGGTCCACAAAAATAATACAAGGGGTGGAAGACCTTCCCTGTAAGGACAGGCTGAGAGATCTGGGTCTGTTCAGTCTGAAGAAGAGAAGGCTCTGGGAGACCTGATAGCAACCTTTCAGTATCTAAAAGGGGGCTTCTAGAAAAAAGGGGACAGACTCTTTAGCAGAATCTGTGGTGATAGGTCAATAGGAAATAGTTTCAAACTAAGAGAGGAGAGATTTAGATTGGATATTAAGGAAGAAGTTTTTTTACTATAAGAGCAGTGAGGCAATGGAACAGACTGCCCAGAGATGTGGTGGACGCCCTGTCCTTGGATGGTATTTTAAACATTGACAAAGTCAGGTATTTTTATTTGATTTTTTTTAGTTTATTAGTTGGTCTTCAAAGTGTGTCATAGGATGCAAATGTAGCTCTGGATAATGATGAAGGAAAGTATCAACTCTTTTTACACCCATTGTTGTCCATTTCAATTAAACTAAGACAGAGACAGCAGACAACCACATTCAATACTTCTAAAGCATACATGCAATGAATGAAACACATTAATGGCTGTAACAGTTGTGACAACAGTGACAACTGACAAATGCACTTATAGTCCCCATGGAGTTTCATTTTTATTTTTTTGTCTATATCAAGCTTATTTATTCCATTATTTTGATCCCAGTGAGATAGATTAATGAATCAAAGAGAGAAGGTAGACTGTACAGTGAATGATGATTTAAAAGCTGTTACTATTTCCAAACAAGTTTACATATTTCCTTTTTTGTGACTTCATTAACAGTAGTAACAATCACCAAAATAAAAAAGATTTTATTCATGGTTTCTGAGATCAGTAAAAGAAGTTCTGATAAGTTCTGATAAGTTCTACCGTTTCGAGAGGGTTTTGTTTTGTTTTGTTTGTTTGTTTGTTTGTTTGTTTGCTTGTTTCAGCTGCTGTGTTGTTTCTTAATACATCTAAAACTCAATTTTATTTTTCTTGCAGAAGTTAAGACTTCTTGTGTTTTTTCGGGGGATTTTTTTTTTTTTTTAAGGGCTTAGAATAGTACTTTTATTTCACACGTTTTTTAGATAACAGTAGTAATGGCCTCCCACTACAGACAAACTGCACGAGTGTTAAACTTTTTCTGTATCCACAGCTTTCTATTCCAAATGTTCCTTTGCAAAGTTAGAAGTGTCCTCTGTAGCCCAACTCCCTGATACGACATTACAGAGAGGAATTTCATACAAACATATTCGATTTTAAGAATGTTATAAAACGTTCTCTCAGAAAAACAATCTTCTTGATTTTGTGAATATATAAGGAATGCAGGTTCAGGTGCTGTATGACAAAAAGCTCTTGCAGTTGTGATCACATCCATTCTCTGGTATTGTTACGGTGCGATAAAGTCCTTTGTCTCTTAATTTCCACAAAGCAGGTAGACTCCTAATGAGCCCTACCTGACACTGATAATGCTTTTATTACATTATATTTTATGATGTACTAAAATTCTGTACTTTCGCTCTACATGTGTGCATAATACATATATATGTTTCAGTGTGTACACATATATATTAAGATTTCTTTCAGTCCTATTCTCCATTGTAATTGTATATATTCATATTTCATTATGACTGGTTTTAAAAATAGCTGGGGAGGAATAAGTGAAAAACATGGAAAGTGAAAACGAAATGCTCAGCTGTAGAGTGTATATTTTTCATTAATATACCATTCTGTTTTTAAATCATAGAATCATAGAGTGACCTGGGTTGAAAAGGACCTTAAAGGTCATCTAGATGCAACCATCCTGCTATGGACAGTGTTTACCTAGACATCATAATTAATGAAGAATGATTTCAAATCCTTACCTAGATAGCACTAATAAAGAAGTGGCAGTGAGAGTAATTTGCTAGAAATATTTAAGTTGAATGCCTGCTTTTACGGATGTCAAAAATGTACAATACATAAACAGTTGCATTATAAAAACTTTTGTGGTTGAGCAACTCTGTCTTTCTGTGATCATGATGTTTACCACAAAATTTGTAATGATTGCTTCAATCTGCTCCTCACTTCTAATATTAAATTCTAACCTCATACTACTTTGGCAGCCTGGCATCCAAGATGTAGGACTTTTCTCCAAGTGTTCTCCAAGTGACCTCTGCGGGGGGTGATATGTGCCCCCAGCATCCTGCTTGGATTACGTGATGTGGCCACAAGACACTGTGGCCTCTTCCACTGCAGATTTGTGTGGTGTGGCAGGAGTCAAAGTAGGGAAGGAAGGAGGAGTGGAATTAGTACTTCTGTTTAGTAGTATAAAAAATATATATATTTAAAATAATGTATTATCCGTTGTCAAAATTTTATCATTTCATACCATGACAATGAATGTCAAGAATTTTCCTTCAATTCAGTATGAAGCAATTGCCCTTTATTCTTGCCTGTGCTTCTATATGCTGATGTGAATTTTATTTTCTTTCATAACAATCTCATAGAAATTTAAGAGGAAAACTTCTTTATTTGTTAAATATCAACGTAATGATTCACAGACTAGTGTTTGTGTATATTTTTGTGATTCATTTTCTATTGTGGCGTAACTAGTTTAATTTTTTTTTGACATGAAACTTAAATCTTGGGAGATCTAAATTACAAATCAATTGATTCATTCACAATTACCTTAGTTTTCATTTAAAAGCTCCTCTTTTGAAGGTAGCAGTAATTCTGTTTCAATATGTGATCTGGTTTGCTGGTTCATAGTTTTATAATTGCACCAAAATCACATGCTATTGAGTATTAATTATACTGCCTACCAGGAAAGAGTAGTGTTTTCCAGATGCATAAGTTGAGGATGTTTTCATTTATAGCAGAGCCTGTATTCCATTCTGCATATTTAAAAAGATTAATGAAGATGACTGGTGCAAGTTATGTTATTTCTTGCATAATAGCTCATATTAGAAATGTAAATGAGTAAATTAACCTTGGAATTTCACACATCTGTTGAAGTAACTCATGATTGAACTAGAATAAAGGGAAGTACTTAATTTATCTGACCTAAATATTTGAAAAATCAAAAGCCGGTTCTATCCATTCTAATTTGCATAATTTCAAACAACACAGGAAGAGATTTGGTTTAATTTTTTTCTTTATAAGAAAAACAAACATTCCCATTTTGGGTTTTTACCATCTTAGATGCAAATAATACATTAATCTTCTTTATACAAAGTAAAATATTAATGAAGTTCTCAAATGGATTATAGAGATTACATTAAGAAAAAGATTATTTTCCTTTTTTTTTCAGTAAATCTGTAATATGCAATAATTCATAGTCATTTATTCACATGCCCTAATTTATTTTCTCTATTAAGGTAAGCGGTTATCAGCACTTCTATTTCAGAACTGAAAGTATACTATCTACTTCTTACAAAGATTTCATGATAATTTTCTTTAGCACTATGTTTGTATATCATCAAAAGCATTCTAGAAATATAAAGGCAGGCATTATTATGTGTTTTTTGTTGTTGTTGTTGTTGTTTATAGTAAATAAACAGATAAATAACAGACAAATAACACTTACAGAGAGTGGTGGTCCATGGCAGGCATTACCATTAGATAATTTTGTCATAACTTTCCTTAACTCTTTATTTTTAGTTCTTTGTTCTTGTGCTTTTTCTTAATTTCAGCTGGGATTAATTGTTTTCTTCAGAGTGTCTAGTACGATCATGTGTTTTGGTTCTAGGAGAAAAACAATGTTGATAATACACCAGTACTTATAATTACCTTCAAAGCTATGTTGTATAGGTTCAAGGCCTTTCGCAGCAAAGGGCCCGAAGAGTTGGAAAGAAACAGAATTAAGATAGCTGACTTAAACTGGCCAAAGGCATATTCTGTATCACATGGCATAAAGCAGAAGGGATTTTGAAAGGAGTGGGAGTTCATCTTCCTCTCTTTTGCTGCTCAGAGGGCTAGCTGGGCATCAGTTGAGGGGGAAAGGATGTTGTGTGATAAGTAATTATTTCTGCATCACTTGTTACATACATTTATATAAATAGATAGAGAGATAGATGTTTCTATTTTCCCTTTCTCTATCTTAGTAAATAGCTTAATCACAATCCATGAGTTCTACTTTTTTTTTTATTTATTTTATTCTCTCCTATATCCTGCTAGAAAAGGTGATGTGAGTGAACAACTATGTGGTGCTGAGCCACCTGCCTGGTTAAACAAGTTTTTACTGAAATGATGGGATGTATGTTCTGCACATACACAAGTGACACAACTGTGTTACTACACAAAATAAAAATAAAGGGTGCCTTGCCCTTTAACGTGTATGAATATTTATTAGCATAAAAAAAAATAAAATTTCCTGTGTTTCAGAAAAGTGTGATGAACCCCTGGTCTCAGCATTACCCCACTCCTCCTTCAGCAGTTCATCGTCAATGACAAGCAGCTATGTGCCTGGGTATGCCAAGTTAAACAAGAGAGGAGGTAAGGAGCACTCTCAACTTTGAGAAAAAGCAATGCATGATTTTTTTAAACATGAAAATGCTTTTCTATAAAGCATTAATGCTACAGTTTGTTTCAACAGAATTTTAGCTGTCTTGTTTTCGTAAAGAGAATGAATATCTTTTCCACTGCATGTTACAGTAATTACACCACGGAGAGAGAGAGAGAGAAAAAAAAAAAAATACAACTAAAAAACTTGTTGCATGGGTCAAATTTATAAAGTTAGTGAAGTTACATAGTACAGTTGCATAATTGAGTTCAACTAAAAGGACAAACCAGTGTTCATAAGGTAAAGAAATATTTGTAAAGTCATGCGTCTTGCTTCAATTTATAGGAGTGAGTGGAGGTTCTTTGATATATGTATAGCTGATGTAAGATAAGAAACAATAGTTAAAATGTTGGTCTGACCAGTTTATTACAAATCTTAATCAATCAGGGAAATGGGGAAGGGGAGACTGATGACTATTACGAGTTAGAGTGATGGGGAAGAGAAAGTGGGCAATAGGAAAGGTAGGAAAGAAGTAAGAATTGCATAAAGCGGGGATAGTCACCACCAAGATCCAGCAGTGCCCTGTTGCACACCATTCTGATGGTCTGAAGCAAAAGCGCAGAGGGAGAGCAGCAGCAGAGTGGCAAGCAGGTAGAACACAGAGCAAGTCCAGGAGGAAGAGGTAGGTCTCAGGTAGCAGGCCCCTGGAGAGTACATCAGCATGCAGGCGTCAGCTCGTGAGGCTTCTGATGTGAGGCACCTAACACTCATGGTTGTTGGTCCCTTTTTTATCTTTCTTCTTCTGTATTGTGGCATTCCTGGGCACTTGGGTCAGTCACGCGCAGATGCCCTGAGATGATGCTATCTCCCTCGAGATAAACCCACACAAAAGACTTCTTTCGGGCCATTAAGCAGCAGTTTATCTATCACTCGTTGCCCCTCTTCTGCAAATCTTCAGACAAAAGATTCTGTCAACTTTCACCAGGGCTGACCCTTAGACAAAGGATTTCTCAACCTTTGCCCAGGATGTGTCCATTAATGTTCTTCAGCAAGCTTTGAGACAATGGTGGAAAAAATAATCTCTTACACACGGTCTTTGGAGCAAAACTAGAAGAGTTCTGGTTTGCTTTGTTGATTTAACTTATTTCCCACATTTGCAGTATCTTCTGATGTTCAGCTTTTTCTAGTACTACAGGAACTTCACATTTTTTTGGCAGAGAGGCAAAAAGAGAATAAAAAGTTACTGTTACACACACTTCCATATATGTATCCCTTTCCCCAGTTGCTATTACAACAAGGTGACTTAAACAGAAGTCAAAGACAAACTTAGGGAAAATAGTTCCAGCCCTGTTCCTTCGCTGAATTAATGCAAAGCACGTGGCCTGTCAGTAGCATCAGCAGATTCTTCAATTTTAGGTCTGCAGGCTAGTGCATGACATCTTTTATTGCTTTGGAAATTTAGAAGTCTTATGAATGAAAATAGATTAACATTTTATGATGTCTCAAGAATGGGGCAGGAGTTAGTTTACTTCAGAAGACTTTATTAAGTGTCTTTTAACAGATCTAATTCTTTCTCTTACAGTAAGTCTGAACAGAATTTTTGACAGATATTGCATCATTTAATTTTTGTTTTCAATTTCTTACTGTTGAAGGAAGCCAGGGAGAAGTTTAAACTTAAAACAATGCTTATCATTTATGTTTAATCCTGCTGTGTCATGATCATAGTTAAGCTCATCTGGTTTCTATTACTTCTCCTAAAATAGAAAAAAAAAAAAAAAAAAAAAAAAAAAAAAAAGGCTACTGGAAAAACTTTTATATATATATATATATATAATGCCATGTGGGCAAGAGTATCATTGATTTTATGATAATTTCTCCTTTTAGTTTACTAGATTTTTACTTTTATTTACTTTCCTTGCATCTCTTTGCTTAAATACTGAATTAGACTGTTGCTATCCATCTTTTAATATGACCAAGTTTGGCATGTATACTTCTCAAAACTGAAGTTTCTATATGAACGTTTTACTTTCCTTATGCTAATACCAGTAAAATTACTACAATACTCATTACTATGTTTAACAAGGGAACTGTACCTTCACTGTGTTTATACTTCTGCTTCTATAAATGATGGAAAATAGCTCAGATGTAATGTTGAATTATTTTCTTACATCATGGAATTACAGATATTACTAATGAAACCAGTAATATTTTTTTTTTCTCCCAAGAGTCGTTATCAGCTAATAAGTTCCCAAATTGAATATGCTATTTAAACCACACTATGTGCAAGTCATTAAAAGGAAAAAGCTCTCCTCTCTTTGAGCCTCAAACTCTTAAGCTGAGGAAACATACTTTTGAAAATTCTACACTCCAATCCAATTTTAAATTTCCTTGCTATTTTCATGACATTTTACTCTAGACTGGAAAAATACTTTAGTAGAATAGATAGTTTATTTTATTCTATTCATAGAGACGCTGATTGACTGCACAGTCACATCATATTATTAAGAAGGTTGTAGTTTTTGCCAGAAGTATTGTAAATGGAAAGATACACACCAAAGAGCTTAATATTTTCATCAGCCCTTAGGAGGTTTCAGAAACAGAAACATCCATAAAATTCCTCTTCATATTTGTTATCGCTTTCTACGCAAATCCTGTAACTTGTGATCTAGGCAAACGGTGCTAAAATTTCGTGGAATAGTAAACATGGATCTGAAAACTTTAGGACATATGTTTAAGGTATTCTGTGTTTTGTTTTAGTATGTGAGGATGTTTCTCATATTTTCACAGCATTCTACAGTTTTCACTATAAGTCTCCACTGATGTAATAATTATTACACATACTTGATAAAGAGAAAGTCCAGAATTGACTAACTAAATATAACTTGCTTACAAAAGGTAACTGTTCACTTAACCTGTTTAGCTTCCTATCCTCTATGTTGCCCTTTGTTCCTGCTCTAATCCTTATTTCTCATTAGTGTAAGCAAAGAGAGCTTGATTTAATTAAATGAGCTTGATTTAAAAGAAGTGAACAGACAAAAGAACAGTTAGCTTTTATTAAAGAAATTGTCAATTTGATAAATAAATTTTCGGTGATTACTTGCAGGTTTGTCAATTTCTTGCAAACTCATATTTAAAATGTATATAATTTTGAAGCCCTAGTGTCTATGTTAGTGAATCTTTGATTTATGCAATTGTTACAGCTCTGATTTTATCTTCACAACCAGGAAGTCAGAAGCCTGAGATTACAGAGTAGGTGTGCAAACATATGACTCTCAACATCCCAACTTCCATGGGTTGCCTTGCTTATTCTACCTTCTGAATGCTTTGAATTATAGTAGCTGTGAAAAATGCTATCATTTTATTATTGTGGGAAGAAATAAAAAACAAGAAGGCCAAAGAAACTGTAGACTCTTCTGCCTTCTCTTTGTAAGCAAAGGACACTGGTTTCTCTGCAATATAATTTCTTATGAACACATCACACTGGAATTATTGCAGGGTAGATTAATTCCTGCTATTCCTGCTATGTCTGCAGAAAAGGGAGAAAAAAGTCTTTGAAATTTGAGATGTTGCAAAACATAAGAGAAAACTAGAAAGATGTGATGAATTGTATAGCGTAAGTAGATTTAGGAAAGAAAGAACACTTAGTTTTGACTTGTTAGAGGCTTATAAGCAAAAGCTTGGAATATTAGATAAAATTATAATGTGTTCTTTTTTTTTTTAAATTTTGTGCACACTTAATATAAATATTTTCTCAGTAACTATTTCCTGTATCTATGCAAACTGAACTTAGAATTCTCAGTGCATTAAAAGATGAAATGTAATATTTGGAGTAACTTGAAATATGTTACCTTTTGCAAAATTTTCCTTTTCAAAATGACTAACAGAAGTCATTTGCATTTATATATGTCATTAAGTTACTGATTGCACTATAACACATTTTAATTGAAATCAAGTTAATAAATTAAAATAGGTTTCTGTGTTGCTTTCATTTTTGTCCTACCTATTCTGCAAAACTATTCTGTATTGCTATCACCTTCTCAACAAAAATGGAAACAAAGGAGAGTTTTCAATTAACTCATTCTAGAGCTTATGAAAAAGCTAACTAAAACTTGTACATGTGTAATGCCAAGATTTTAAGGTCTTACATCTTACGACCTGCCATCAGTAGAGTCAGTGAACTGTATCACATCACGAGGATTCTTAGCACAAGTTTGATATAATGCGTTATCAATCTTCCTTCTAATAATACCCAAACTATTAGACCTTAAAGTTCTCACTGGTACAGGAATTAATGCTGCCCATCATCTACCTCATATCATTTTAATTTAGGGAAGAATTTCTACATTACGGCAGTATAACGTAGTATTATATAATATATTTGGAAGCTCCGGAACTGAGCAATCTCAGAACTTCAACAATAATCCCAGAAGACAGTGAAAATATGAAGGTCATAATGAATCTTGAAATGTATGGAAATTACCTTTTGTACAGTGAAATACAGAAGAAATTTGGCTTCTTGGGTTCTCTTTCAAGTCCAGTATTAATCAGAAATCTGAAGCTGCCAACAAAATTGATAATATAATGTGGGGGAAACTTCTGTAAAGCAGCTGATGTTCAGAAAGCAGGACTTTTATCACCACTATGTAGCTCTTGTCAGTGCTTTCATCTTGCTTCTTAATCATGGCTCTGACCTTGACCTTTTATCCAAATTATTGATGTGTCTATAAAACAAGCTTCAGGAATTTTAAGTGTTGACATAGGTGCAAATGAGACAGTTCATTTTTCTTATGGAGTGTTAAATTTTGGTTTCTGTACAGAAAATGCAAGACGTTATCCATAATGGCATATGATTCTTCTATTTCCCAATTCCTTCCTAGCAAGTCAATGAGATCAATTCTGCATCAACTCTGACTATGAGCATTCTGCCTTTTTAGGGCGGAAATCCCCGAGTACTTGGCCTAGGATCTTTCTAGTATAGATATTAAAACCTTCAAGACAATATTGCTCACTGTCTTAACATCACCCAGAGAAGGACAGTAGAGAGCTAGTGTGCATTAATTAGCACACTATAAATCCTCACCTTAAATATTGCCTCCTCATGTAGACAAGCTGTTGTCTACTAGACAACCTCCTCATGTAGACAAGATGTTACATCCCATTATGATTAATGTTATTCAATATAACTCAAATTTTGTTATAAAATTTGGTGTAGTGGTTTGTAAATGCACTGTCCAGGTTACTGAACAATGTCTTTCTATGCAGGTAAGCACTTAGGAGTAATAGATGAGGTAGCATAACATAATGGTAACAAGCATAAGTAAAAAACAGTATTGTAATCCACCTACCATTTGTTTGTCTATAATAAAGCTTTGTTAAGAGTCTATAAAGAATTGAAAATTCTACTTTTAAATTTGAAAAAGATCTTTTCTGTAAATGCATGCTTTATATAAACGTACATTATACAAGGCAGCAATTTATTTGACAAAAGTATTTCATGTGATATGTAATAGGCCAAATCAGTTGATCAGAATTCAAGGCAAGCTAACTGTTAGGACTTATTAAAAAACATTAGCATTTAAAAAAATGTGGAAAACTAGTTAATCATGACTTTAAAAAATCCTCTAGCAGTTTATATAAATCATTGAAAGCATCTGTACACCAGACATAAAATTCTTCATGTTGCACACATAAATGGAAGCATTTCTGTAATAATTTGGAAACACTTCAAGTAACAGCTGTGTTCTATTTTTATTTAGTTTTAGGACACTGAAAGGAAAAACTTTCACATTTATTAGTAAAATTGCCTTTTGATAAATTTTCTATTTTTTTTACAAACTCCATTTCTACCTCTGTTTTTGTTCCTTTTCTTAGATATATCAACAATTCAGGCTCATCTTGTTATTAGAGAGTTTTTTGAAACTAGAAATAATGTTTTAAGAAAGGCGTTTGTTCCCTAATAACTATTGTTTAGTTATCAAACATTATTGTTGGATTCATATATTTTCCTTATGTGTTCATCTGCCTCATATCTAAATACATAATCTATTGTGCTTATTCCTCACCTTCAAATTAACAACCTCAGCTTCAAAATGTATATCCGCCCTGCTTGCATTTGTAATGCAATTCAGTGAAGCTCCATGAATATCTCGTCTTTGGAAGACAGTTTTGATTGCCACTCAGTTGATGTTAAAACTGTACTTCAACTGTCTGGTCCTAATTAAACATTATTCATAAATACTCACATTTTTTAAAAGGTATTCTTATAAGTACAAATAAAAATGCTTGCTATAGCTTACTCTTCTGGAACCACAAGTCCTTTCTGCACCTGTAGCAATATATAAAATGATAGGAAAAATATGCACTGCAAGAAGACAACAGAATGGACTCTGAATGGGAAGGAAAAATCATGTTCCGAAAATGAAGAAACAATAATAATAAAATTAATTAATGTAGATGCAGATCAGACAGGTTCACTGAAAAAGGAAGTTTTTAAAAGAAAAGCATCATCTTTTTCTTTAAAAATACAATCAAAGTAAACTCTGTGGATATTTAAGCTCAAATAATTGGATAAAAATAAAGCAACATTGGCTTAAGTTACTTTGCCATAACCTGATGAAAACAGAAGGGACGGAATTTTTTTCCAGTTTGTTAATTGAAGAGTTCACAGTAGATGGTTAGTTTATTAGATGCACATCTAAATGGAGGGGAAGGGGGAAGGAAAAAAAAATAGTAATACTGAGCTTTGTCTTCATCTTTGTGTGAAAAACTTATTACCCAATAAGTATTTGAAGAAGCAGCATTTCTAAGACAACCTGAAGCCATAAGCAAAATTGGAAGCTGTCTAGGGCTACAGACATCTAGAGTCAGCAAATCAGCCTGAGGTATCTGAGCAGCTAGATTATTTCCAGCAAAACTCAATTTAGTTAATTAGTAGCTTCTGAAGTGAATGAACAGCTAACTCCAGCAGAAAATCATCCATGTTGCTGGCAGCCTTGCAGACAGCCAGGCTGGATGTGTTTATTACAGATATACTTTTTCCATACTTTCCAAGGACCATTACAGCAATAACTGTTCATCTCATCAGTAACTAAGTCCACTACCAGCTATCCTAAAAACCCAGATTAATATTAAATATTCTGAAGCAGCACTGATATTAATCTGTAAATAGCTAATAAATATGTTTGTGTTCTTATCAGCATCATTTCTAAAGGCAGACCTAGATAGCTCTCTAATTCAACTCAGAATGTGTATATCCTTGTTTGCACTCAAGCAGGAGTGAATGGCCACAGACAATGGATGATTAAGAAGTCTGTACTTGACTTTTACAGACAGCATAGTACAGATCTTTCTTACTCTTTGCAATCAGTTTCTTCCAATTTCACATACATGAAAATCATACCCATACAATGTGATAGAAGTTCTCATACTTTTTCTAAATGTTTGTATTTCTTCTATTGAGTACTTGTTTCAAAAGCATTCACAGAAGTATCACCTGTACGTGGAGATGATGTATATAGGTGGTAACACAAGAATAGTATTCCACATGGCAGACTTTTGCCTACATTAAGGAAGCTTTTTACAGAAAGAGGTCAGTCCTTGCAAATCAGGTACTAAAATAAAGTCAATCAATTTCAAGACTGAAGGCATAACCTCTGCTGCCTAACTTCAGTTCTTAGGCACTGGAGTTTTATCCTGAGGCATCTAGCATATTTCATAATTGGTTTTAGAGGTAACATAACTCTTTGGTGAGATACTTGGCTCTGGAGCTGAAGCATTCCATTCCAAAGCAGGGAATTGCCTCAGCTGGTTGAGAGGCAGCCCTGCCACGGAGCGACTGCTGGGCACCATTACACTCTGTGTGGCAGCGGTGCTCTGAAGTGGTCGGGATGGAGCCAGGAGAAGCAGTGGGATCACCTCCTGCTTGCGGAAAACCAACCACTAGGAAGCGCAATGAACAAGACTATCAAACAGGGCATGGCAGAGCAGTTTGCATGAGCAGTTCATACAGGGCAAGTGAACATGGAAGGGCAAGGAAGGCATAGTATCTCTGTCTACTCAGGAGACTGGCTCACAGACAACAGACCCAGCCATGGTCTCTAGTAGGCAGAAAGTTCTGGCAAATAAATAATGCAGTGGCTCAGATGGAGTGTGTGCCTAAAAATTAGATGGTTCAGGTCTCTGGCTGCAGGGCGTTCCTGACCCTATTGTTGCCAGTGAAGGGCAGCAGAAATTCCACCTGCATAAGGTGTGAGCAGGTGGATGATCTGTTCAGTACGGTGACAAAGCTCAGTGGGGAGGTGAAGAGATTAAGGAATATAAGAGAGTGAGAGGAGGAGATAGATTGGTGGAGTAACTCCCTGCCAAACTTGCAGGAAAGGAAAAAAAAAAAAAAAAAGTTTTGATGTTGTTTATCTTGGGGCTGGGAACAAAAAAGTTAAATCTTTATGGGTAAGGATCAAGGGAAAGGCTAACAAGGCAGACATCACACTGGGGGTCTGTAATAGACAACCTAACTAGGATGAAGAGACAGATAAAGCATTTTACAAGCAGCTGGCAGATGTTCCATAATCCCTAGCTCTTGTTCTCATGGGGGATTTCAACTTCCCTGATATATGCTGGAAATACAATACAGTGCAGAAGCAGCAGTCTAAGACATTTCTAGAGTATGTGGAAGATGACTTCCTGATGCAGTTGGTAAGAGAGCCTAGCCTACCAGGTGATATACCCCACTAGATGTGCTGTTCAGAGAAAAGGGCTGATAGGAGATGTGGAGGTCAGGAGCTGTCTTAGGCATAGTAAACACAAAATGGCAGAGTTCTCAATTCTTGGTGAAGTCTGGAAGGAGGATTGGGTCAAGGAAACTGCTACCTTGGACTTCCAGAGGGAGGACTTTGAACTGTTCAGGACGCTGGTAGGGACAGTCACTTGGGATTCAGTCCTGGAGGGTAAAGGGATCCAGAAGGCTGGTCACTCTTCAAGGAGGCAGTCTTAAAGGCACAGGAGCACACTGCCTCCCCAGAACCATAAGATGAGCTGGCGGGGAAGAAGACTGGCATGGATAAATAGGGAGCTATTCTTGAGGCTCTGGGAGAAAAAGAGAATCTATCTCCTGTGGAAGAAGGGACAGGCAACTCAGAAAGAGTACAAATAAGTTGTTAAGATGTGCAGAGAGAAAATCAGAAAGGCAAAAGCTCAGCTTGAACTCAACCCGACCACTATAAAAGAAAACAAAAAACTTTTTTCCAAATATATTAACAGTAAGAGGAGAGCCAAGGAGAATCTCCATCCTTTACTGAACGCAACAGAGAACATGACCACTGAGGATAAGGAAAAGGCCGAGGTTCACAATGTCTTCTTTACATCTGTCTTTAAAAGTCAGACCCGTTATCTTCAGGACACTCTCCTCCCTGACCTGGAAATCTTAGGTGGGGAGCAGAATAAACCTTCCACGATTCATGTGGAAACACTGACCTGCTACTTTACCTTGATTGTCAATAGTCTGTGGGGACAGATGGCGTCCACCCAATGGTGCTGAGGGAGTTGGTGGAGGTGATAGCCAAGCTGCTTTCCATCATCTGTCAACATTCCTCATCAACTGGAGAGGTCCCAATAAACTGGTGGCTTGCCAACATTACTCCCATCTACAAGAAGGGCAGCAAGGAGGATCCAGAGAACTACAGGCCTGCCAGCCTGATGTCAGTACCAGGAAAGGTTATGGAGCAAATCATCTTGAGCATGATTATACAGTATGTGCAGGACACCAGCAGATGAGACCCAGCCAGCATAGATTCATGAAAGGCAGGTCCTGCTCAACCAACCTGACCTCCTTCTATGATCAAGTGACCTGCTGGGTGAACAAGGGAAAAGCTGTTGATGCAGCCCACCTAAACTTTAGTAAAACCTATAACACTGTCTCCCACACTTAGACAGGTATACACTTTGCTGGGTTAAGAACTAGATGGATGGTCATGCTCAGAGTGTGGTTATGAATGAAGTAAAATCCATTTTGGTGACTAGTCACAAGCAGTATTTCCCTGGGGAAATATTCCTGGGCTTGCCCTGTTCATTATCTTCATTTATGACCTGGATGATGGCATTGTCTGCACCCTCAGCAAGTTTGCAGATGATATCAAATCGGGAAAAAGTGTTGATCTGCCAAGGAGTAAGAAGGCCAGACAGAGGGTTCTGGACTGGCTAAATCAATGGGCAGAGGCTAATGAAGTTCATATGATGAGCTGGCGGGGAAGAAAACTGGCGTGGATGAATAGGGAGCTATTCTTGAGGGATGAAGTTTAATAAGATCAAGTGCCAAGTCCTGTACTTTGCTTCACAACAACTCCAGGCAATGCTATAGGCTTAGGGCAGAGTAGCTGGAAGACCATGAGAAAGAAGTGGACCTGGGGTGGCTAGTCAGTGCTCAACTGAATGTGAGATTTTGGTAGTCATCTGTACTACGAGGAACATTATAAGGAAATACCAGTGATCATCAGTAGTAATCATCTTGTATCTGGATTTCAAAGTGCTGTAAATGCTATTCAGTCGCAGTTGGTAGAACTTTACTATTACAGCAGCTCCTTATCTGACTATCAGTAAAGTTTTGGGTAAGAATCTGCTAATCAGGGCTTGATCACTCAGCAGGGGCACTGCAGAGGGAATGTCTATATTTGTTATGCATTAGCTGTAGCCTTGCTAGCTATTGTCAGGAATATGACCAGACTCGCTTGAAAAACCGCAGGGCTACAATGTATAAACATGCAATGAAAGATTTGTATCCTCTTGATTGAAAGAAGGTTATGAGTAAGGGGAGATCTTTATAACCTCTTCCTTGTCTCTTGAATGCCACTGTGGTTATTTTGCATGCCAGAGGTTTGTACGCCAGGTGCAGAGAACCATTGCTATGCCTCAGCTTTCAGTCTGCAGAACAAGAAAACATCTCATGGAGAAGAAGCTGCTTGATGTTTTGAATATAGATGATGCACACTGCATATTTAAGTCTCATCCAAGTTCTAAGATTCCATTAGGATGAAATTGTGAATGAGCTTCTTTTTGTGTATGTAATCAGAATGCAGAACAGATGGGAAAAGCACAGTTTAAAGTGATGTATTCATTAAAATGAAAGCTGCTCAGTGTTCCTGAACAGCTCAAGATATGAGGTTCCTCAGGCTTATGATTTTTATGCTGTTTTGAGTTTGACAACTGTGAATGACAGCTATTAGATCTCTTTCACTTTTTCACTGTTAGACATCAACACTGTTCCTTACCAACAGATTGATCACTCAGATATGATTTGTGCTCAGTTAAGATATCCTAGGAAGCAGTGAGTATTAAGAAGCAGACACTACATCAAAGGATTATTTTAATTGCATTTACTGCAAGAAAGATCTGTTGAGATTTAAAAAAATAATATAGTGATTATAATTTTCTTTTAAAAAAAAGATCCATGTGGACTGTATCCAGATAACATCTCTTGGGTAATTTTTACTCTTAATTTTTGAGTTTTTAAATTAAAATTAAAATATTTTGAGAAATATAATTAGGAATATTTTTCCCCTTGCCTATTTTTCAGTGGAGGGGAAGACTTAATATCAGTCTAAGAAAGTCTAAAAGTACTTGCTAAAGTGAATTAGGGCTTCTGCTGCCCACAAATTTTGTCAGTTGTATTTTATGCTTTGTAAGTAATTTCGATCCTTACTTGAGAGAGAAAGCTTACTTGAGAACAATTCTTCGTGCTTCTCTGTAAAGTTTCTATTGAAACTCACGGAGAGTTATGTTAATGTTTGGATCCAATTTGCCATTTTTTAGTAAATGTGGTCTTAGTTGGGGTAAGTTCTAATATTGAATTCTGGAGATGAAGAAATATTGTTGTCAATTTTGTAGGGTTTTTTTGTTTGTTTGTTTGTTTTGTTTGCTTGTTTGTTTTTATAGATTTGATATAAGTAAAGTAGAGGTTGATTATAATCATGTTGCTATTTTCTCAATAATTGTTGCCTTCTAAATATCAATATTGGCATTTTCCAGAGCACTGGTGTTTATTATTTCCTTATTACCAGAGTTGTTCATGTTGTTGTCTGTAATTCCATTGGTGTTCTCTTCTGAAAGAACTTTTAAAACATTCTAAAAAATCTCTACTTTGAAAAGAGTGATCAGATTACAAATCCAAACATATGAATATGTGTATGTCCAGGTGGAAGCCAGTAATAAGTGACATCCCTCAGGGGTCTGTCTTGGGATTGGTGCTCTTTAACATCTTTATCAATGACATTGACAATGGAATCGAGTGCACCCTCAGCAAGTTTGCTGATGACATCAAGCTGAGTGGTCTGGTTGACATGGTGGAAGGAAGGGATGCCATTCAGAGGGACCTCAACAGACTTGAAAGGTGGACCCGGGTGAACCTAATGAGGTTCAACACAGTAAAGTGCAAGGTGTTGCACTTGGGCCAGAGGAATCCCAGGCATCTATATAGACTGGAAGGAGCAGTCTTTGAGAGCAGCCCTGCAGAGAAGGACCTGGGGGTCCTGATGGATGAAAAACTTAACATGAGCCAGCAGTGTGCTCTTGCAGCTTGGAAAGCAAATGGTATTCTGGGCTCCATCAAAAGAGGGGTGGCCAGCAGGGACAGGGAGGTGATTGTTCCCCTCTGCTCTGCTCTTGTGAGGCCCCATCTGCAGTACTGTGTCCAGGACTGGAGCCGCCAGTACAAGAAAGACAGGGAGCTGTTGGAGAGGGTCCAGAGGAGGGCCACAACGATGATCAGGGAGCTGGAGCACCTCCCCTATGAAGACAGGCTGAGGGAGCTGGGCTTGTTCAGCCTGGAGAAAAGAAGGCTGTGGGGTGACCTCACTGCAGCCTTTCAGTACCTAAAGGGAGCCTACAAACAGGGGGGGAGTCAACTCTTTGAAAGATAGATAGCAGCAGGACAAGGGGAAATGGTTTGAAGTTGAGAGAGGGAAGATTTAGGTTGGATGTCAGGGGGAAATTCTTTATAAAGAGAGTGGTGAGGTGCTGGAACAGCTGCCCAGAGAGGTTGTGGAAGCCCTGTCCCTGAATGTGTTCAAGGCCAGGTTGGATGGTGCCCTGGGCAACCTGGTCTAGTATTAAATGTGGAGGTTGGTGGCCCTGCACATAGCAGGGGGGTTGGAGATTCATGATCCTTGAGGTCCCTTCCAACCCTGGCTGTTCTGTGATTCTGTGATAAGAAACTTAACAATGCATTTTATTTATGATAAAGAAATAAAAAATACTTATCCATGTTAATGTTAGAAACAGATTGTTTTAAGTGACAGTGGTTTCCTATATAAAGGTTGCTGCTGGTTTAGAGGGCTCTGCCTAATAGAGGTTAAAAGTGCAACCCTTGCAACCATGCAAGTCTTTTGCACTTGCATTTATCAGTGTTACTAGAACCACTCAATGTTGTACTTCTGTTTTCTGTGTGTAAAGTTAAACATTCTATTGTCTGTATACACACATTCAGTATCTACAATGACAAATAGTAAACAAACAAAAAATGGAAACTGTCACTGATATTTTACTTAAACAGTTGACTAACAGTGTGGGTAGATTCATGCCATTTAGATGTTTGTTACATTGTTTTCTAAGGTACTTGGAAAACGGCTCTCCATATTTTCTCTAAAGTGCAGTAGGTGAGTAATCTTAGTATTTCAAAGTCTTCCTTTTTCTCTTGATTTATCTTTTATATAAAGGAATGACAAGTAGTAAGAAAAGTAGCAAGGAAAATAGCAAAGTATCAAAAAGTATTGTTTTGACAATAGTAGAGTGACTTAGAAGTGTTATTTGTCGTTGAAAATTTGGTTTGTATTTTTCCTATACAAGTATGCAGATACAAACTCTGAATGATCCAGGCTATTATTACATAGTTATTAAAGAAGAGAGATTTTAAGTTTCCTTGCTTAAAGGCTGTTAGAAGTTTTCTAAAATTAACAAAGTTAACCTTTGAATAATAACTACCACCAACCCTAGATCTTAAATTTATAGCTTTTAATATTTCATTTCCTAGTTATATTTCACATTCTTC
Organism: Chrysolophus pictus; assembly: GCA_037305975.1. Classification (NCBI taxonomy): domain Eukaryota; kingdom Metazoa; phylum Chordata; class Aves; order Galliformes; family Phasianidae; genus Chrysolophus; species Chrysolophus pictus. Next base: position 1,835,578 of record CM074577.1, read on the forward strand.
TTTCATTTATACCACTGAAACCTTTGGTTTCAAAAGTGCAGGAAACTAGACTTACTGCAGTACTGGTATTATATTATGATTTGAGACAGGGGATGATGAATAACTGTGACTAAAACAGGAATAAATTCTAGGGCAAGTGACACAGAGGAACAATCTAAAAGAATTCATTGAGCTTTCCAACCTATTACCTTGAGGAAAATCAGACCACTTTCTAACAACAATAAGTGTTATGGATGAAAGGTACTTTGACACAGACATTATATCCTAGTCAACTAATTCAAGGCATGTTTAGGCAATGGCTACTGAAAAAGACAAGTGAAAAGAGACAGAAAGGAAAAAGAAGAGAATAAAGAAGAGATTTTTCAGCACATCCTCAGATCAAGTGTTGTTTTTAGCTGGGATCTTGATCTATGTGTGGTAGGTCAACCAAAAATACCAAAACATGAGTGTCCAGTTTTATATAGTCCAGTTGGTCAGAGTCCAAACTTGGGCTGGCAACACATTTCCATCTGCACAGCAGAGGGTTCTAGAAAATTTGGGAGTTTTTGGCGAGGGTCTCTAGTGACCATGCACCTCCCCCTTCAGTAAGCTGCCATAAAATGAAGCAGGTAAACAAGCTTGCTGCCCCTCCTCTTCAGGACCTTGTCTGCCTCTCCCACCTCCTCTCTTAAACTTGTTGTTTGAGTCAAGTTCTTCATTGGTCCCTTACACCACGCTATACAAGTTCTTCTAATTTTGAATATAGTTTTGTGCATCTTCTGCATCACTGAATATCTTTTTCAGTAGTAAACTCATTAGATGTTGTTTCATCTGTCTGCAGTAGGAGCAAATCGAGCAAATTTCTGTACCTGTTTTGAAAATAAAAGTTTAAAAAAGTCTTTCACAGCCTTCTTTATCAACAGACATTCTCTGGCTGGCTTTTCTGCTTAAGATTCTTAGGCTTTTCTGTGCATGAAGGTTGCTTGAATGCATAAATATCTGTGTACCACGTATGTTGAACATATAGTTCTCTGGTATTTGCTATCAAACAGTCATGTACAATCATTCTTGCACAAGTTGAAATTAATTGTCTCTTTTTTGTGCAGTAGAGTGCTATCCAGTATAAATGACAGTACCCAATGACTCTTAGTTAACTTCACTGAGTCAATTATTTATTGAGTGTGATTAATCCCAATAAATTCTGGAATAGTGTAAAAATAGGAAGCAGATACTGTGCTTCTTGCCTGATTAATGAAAGTAAACTATATTGTATGCATGTTTAATATATTTTGAATATTTTATAGTTGTTGTATATTTCCAGTTATTCTTAAGTCACATTGATTTCATAGTTTTTAGTGTATTTTTCATTAAAGGCAGTACATGAAGTAAAATGGCAGTACATGAAGTACATACCATTACAGATATACCCAATGTCTTTTTTTTTCACCACATTAAAAAATACAAACAGTGAAATAATATAATTCAGAATACAACCAGTGATAATTAAAAACAGCTTATTTTGCTCATTCCTGAAGACAATTTGTTATTCTATAAAAACAAATGTATTTCTAAAAAATGTCATATTTATTGTAAAAAACAGGTTTGGATTTCTAACTCAGTACTCCTTTCAAAAGGCAAAAAATTGTTAAATATTTTGTCATTATCTCCTCTATTCTGTGTCTGGTATCAGATAGGTTCCTTCCATTCTAGTGAGGAAGATATTTTTATTCAACACAATATTTAATTATTATGCTTAGCTGTAAGCACATGCACGTTTCTGGGGATGTGAGATTTTTAGAATGAATGCTTCTTGAGTGAAGACACAAAGTATTTCAAGTACTTTGATTTGTGAGGGAATTGTATCTAATCCAGGTTTCTTCCAAATTAATCTGAAAAACAAACAAACATTAAAAAAAAAAAAAACACCTTTATCAATCCTTAATTCAATACAGTTTACACACAGATCACAAAACAAATGAACAAATAAATCAGCTCCCTAACATTAAGCAGTTGATGAATCAAACTGGAAGAGGAATTCCCAGATCATTCCCTTCACATGCTGATCCACTATAACTGTATGTGTTTCTCCTTCATCCTTTTGACTATACATTTATTTACTTATTTGGAAAAGCTGAAAAGGAAATGCAAAACTAAGATACAAAATTTGATCAGGCAACCAACAGAATGATTGCTGCTCTCTGTAATATTGGCTGAAAGTCTTGTTTCACTTACTAGCAACTGTTAGAAGGTGACTGTCTCATACGCTATACAGTACTCATGTTTCCATCTGCTTTCACATCGTAACTTTAAATATAGTGTCAAATATCTTTACATTTTGTTAAACGTGATGTGAAGAAAATTTTCTGATTCTCCTAAAATGTAAGTGAAAGAGAAATCTAAGCGCCCAAGTTTTCCCAAATGGATATTTTCTGAACCAACTTTTCAATGGATTTGTAGGTAAATGCTTTCACAAACCTAGTTTTAGTTTACAAGGCATGAACATTTGTCAGTTGCAAAATCTGACTCAGCATTATGAATCCGCTAAAATAAAATTGCGTTGCATTATAAATTTAATAATCTAATTATAGCTAAGCTTTTTCCTTTTAAGAGGGCTGAGTTGAAGAGGGGGATGGTCAGTGTAGCTAATGTGCAGAACCATGAGCCATGTGGATGGTTAAAACCAAGGAACCCAGTGATGATATCATGAATATCTGCACAGATAGTTGGGCTGTGTACCAGGGGCTCACTCTTTGGATTGAGCAGTGAGCCACCCAGGAATGGACTATCCATGCCCAACCCATATGGGGCAAAGATTTGTGGTTAGACATATGGAATGCAGTTTAAACACAGGAGTGTACGTGTCTACCGCATTTCTGGTCACCAACCCCTACAGTCACCAGGAAGTGATGAAGCCGACACACTGGCTTGAGTTTGATGGATTGAGAATTCACCATCTGAGTACATTGCCTGCTGGTTACATCAGAAGCTGCAGTGTGCTGGACAAAAGACCATGTAGGCAGCTGCTAAAGCATGGGGACTGCCCATACAACTATCTGACATTGCTGAGGCATGCTGAGACTGTGATGGTTGCTCCATAATGAGGCTGAGATTGTTGTCTGAAACAACAGTCCATCTTGCTAGAGGACACAGTCATCTCCAGCGATGGCAGGTTGATTACTCTGGGCTCCTTCCTCGGTGTGAGGCGGAAGATATGCCCTGATTTGTGTCAACATGGCAAGTGGGCTAATGCAGGCCTATCCAGTGCCGAGAGTGAATCAGGCCTGTACCATCAAGGCACTTACTAAGCTGGTGACTGCCTACGGGACACCTCAAGTCATTGATAGAGACCAAGGGACTCATTTTACTGGTACTGTAATACAATGCTGGGCAGCAGAAGACAACATTGAATGACGATTCCACCTGCCATATAATCTGACAGGGGCAGGTCTTATTGAATGCTATAATGCTATTCTTAAGGTGGCCTTGAAGACAGCCTCTCAGTCCCTGCAAAAGTGGACAGAGACTCTATGAAACCCTGTAGGACCTGAATGAAAGGCCTAGAGACAGCAGACCCAGTGCCCTGAAAACGCTATGGACAACATGGGCCTCCCTGCTTAGGATCCAAATTATAGGCACTGATAATTGGATCAGACCTCAAATTGGCAATGAAACTAATCTGCTCCCTGCCCCTGAGAATCTAGATCCAGGTACCCATAGAATAAAATGGCCTTGGAAGGTGCAGGTAGGACCGCAGTGGTGTGGCCTACTTGCAACTTAGGGGAGATTATTGGAGTAGGAAGCTCAGTAGTCCCTCTAATAATCAGTACATGGCCTACTGACCTTGTGGTCAACACTCTGGTCTTCATTGCTAAGGGGACCCTCATCATGACCCTATGGTAGATCAAGACCCTTCCCCCCCCTCCCTCCCCTTTATTGCCTAATGTTGGCTAGGTCATACCCCAGTGCAAGCTGCAGTGTTGATCCAGGATAGGAATACAGCCTGTATCTTGCCCTGGAGGGCAGACCCTTGATCAGTATTATGTCTTTAATGTGAAATGCTGTTTCAAGTGCTTATGAAATCCTGAGATTGTTACTGATTTATGCCAACTGACTCTAACAAAGAATTTCATGGCAAATTAGTCAGCCTTTGAACAATTATAATGTGGCAAAAACTAATAAAGTGTAATTACAGCATAATAAACACACTGAGTCTCTAGCAAGCAGCCCATTAAATCATTATAACTACATCATAAAATGATTAAGTCAACAGAGTTAATGCATTTGAATTTATACTGAAGATGCATTTTTTTAAAAAAAGGAATCATATTTCTTTTGTACATTTATGCTTTTTTCTATTATACTTCTCACAGCTGGTCTGCCTTCCAGCAATCAACTTCTTCACAATGTGTTCCCTTCAGAGTAAGTGTCTGAGGTCTACGTCTCTCTTCTGTTTCAACCCAACAGGTGCAGGAGGCTGGTCTCCATCAGACAGTGATCATTATCAGTGGCTGCAGGTGGATTTTGGTAATAGGAAGCAGATCAGTGCTATCGCAACTCAAGGCAGGTATAGCAGTTCTGACTGGGTTACTCAGTATCGGATGCTCTGTAGTGATACAGGGAGAAACTGGAAGCCTTACCATCAAGATGGAAATATCTGGGTAAGTCGTTGGTATGCAATGAAAGTGTATGCTGTAATCATGTTGATTGATTGCATTTTTAGGGTCTATACACTTCTATATTTCATTAGTATGGTATTTGTGAGGACAGAACAGAATAGCTCAAAATGTGGTAATTCAAGTTGCAGCTGTTGCCAAGAGACCTATCTAGGCCTCAGCAGTATCTCACTTGGGATGATAGCAGTTATTAAAGATGCATAGCAACTTTGTTGTTGTTGTTGTTCCACTGTTTCAACTTACATAGGATAAAAGTGAGGCACAGAAATAGTTCTGAAAATTCTGCTCCAATATTTTATCTTGAAAAGGGGCTTGTTCTTTGTGTATGTGTATGTTTTTAATGTATGTGGTGTTTTCCATATTGAAGTTACAGGAATCTGTATGCTGTAATAATTTTAAAGAGAAGCATATAATTTGGTCCTGTTTTTTTTGGTTTTTTTTTTTTTTTTTTTTTTTTATGTTTTCACAGATAAGCTGCTAATTTCCTTCTTTTTGAAAACAGTTGCTTCTATTCTGCTAACAAAAAATGATAGCTATTATTTGACATGTCTGTTCTCATAGTAGTTCACTTAGATGGATGGTCTTTTGAAAAAGTATACTTTGAGAACAACAGAATTACTTCTGAAACCAAATTGAATTGATTAACTACTACGTTTCATTGGAGGAGTACTATCAAATCAGACAAGCTTTAATTTTGTTATATTTTAGATTTGTTTTTGTCAGATCTGTCTTTTATTATGGTCTACTAAAAATGAACATCAAAGATACAGCATCAGTGTCAGTGGTTTGGTTTGTGTTACAGGAACTTTCCTAATATGTGGAGTATATACAAGCAGGCTTGCTTTTTATTAGAGCATTGAAACTTATTGAAAAAGCATTCTCTGTGGCAGACTGGATTCTGAAAATGAAAAGCTGGGGATGGGTGGAAGCAGGAGTAAAGAGGAAAACATTAGGTACTGCTTTAGATTTTTTAGGAATTGCATTGTAAGGATCTCGTTCATCTTGGGAGGAAATAAAGCTCACGCTTAAACTTTGAATATAAAAGGTTTTACTTTCAAGGGCTATTATGTATATAAAAATACTGGTAGCCTTTAGTGTTTGTATTATCTTAGAGGTAGAAAAATCTTAAGGAACTACTACTGAAATTATGAATTTCTCTCAAGGGAATGAGAAAGAGGACTATGAAGCTGACTGTCTGAGAGATATATAAAGCAGGACAGTCAGGCTTAATAAAACTGGAATAATCTGTTCTTAATACCTGGAAGGAAAAATCTTTCAGCAGTATGTGGTTGGGTGATTTTTGTCCCAGTTGTGACTGTTTCCAAAACAGACAGTATTTCTGAGGGCTTTATAGAATGATTTATTCTTATATTGTATCTTAATACAGAAATACTGACAGCTTTTCTGTAAGGAAATATTTCATGTATGTATTAGCAATTAGAAATGTTTAGTGAATTCAGGGACAATTACTTGTGTTACAGAACGTAATTATAACCTACAGCAGTATGTGATGAATTGTGCAGAAATCTGCACTTTGTGTTTGTACTTGCTTTGCAAGCTGGTAGATGCAGTACAGCTGCTGTGAATGTCCTGTATCTTGAGAATGTATAAAAATCACAAGCTATCCCAGATTATCCAAAAACAAACAAACAAAAAAACAGCAACAAAACAAACACAACAACCAAAAAAACAACCCACATCACTAGAGTATTGACTTTTATTTTCCTAAACAGAATTTTATTTTGTGAAGTGATATTCTCACCTCTGTTTAATCTTTGAATGTACTGTACTTATTAACTGTTAGTAAGTTGCAAAGACAGGAAAGGTGCCTGAGCATGAAGAAAGTTTTCTGGATAATTGTAGTAGCATCATGAGACAGACTTGCCAGTGTGGAAATGGAATGGTGAAGAATTTCCCTGTTTGTTTGTTTGTTTTTTAAATTTCTTGTACAAAATGATCTGCCTTACAGAATCCTGTAAGTGCAAGGGCCAAGTCAGACTCCATAAGACAAGCATAGCCAGCATAGGAAATTTAAACTCAAATTCATATTCTTCCTGGCTGTAGTGACTGCAGTAATCCTGAAAATACAGAATACACTTAGAAATCTTATTGCACAGTACTTTGTCTTTCCCTTTGGATTTGTGTTTTTTTTTTTTTTTTTTAAATCTGTGAGAGAAAGGTATATTTCATGCTATATAGTTCCTATGTTCCATCAGTTCCATACCTGGGTATAGTTGTTTCCAGACAAAAGTAAATTTAAAGGAGAAACCAAAGGAGAAAAAATGAAAACAGAAATGCAAATTTCAGCAGTTCTTAATACTGAAACAGATATGATATTGAATAACACAATAAATAGTGAAAATATAAGAAATAAAAGCAAGGGTTCTTTATAGAAAGCAAGAGGTAGTCATTTTTGTGGATTCCAACAGCATTCCATTGGTATGAGGATATCCTCATGTCAGTGGGGAGGATTCTCTCTGTTTCTCTCAGGCCCTTCATCTGAAGAGTCATTTATACTGTCCTTTTACATTGTTGGCAATCATAGATTCCTAAGTAACAGCACATGTTGCTATGAGGAGCATATGTTTTCCCTCTCAGCTGGTCAATCTCACAGAATCACAGAATGGCCTGGATTGGAAGGGACCTCAAGGATCATGAATCGCCAATCCCCTGCTACAGGTAGGGCCACCAACCTCCACATTTAATATTAGACCAGGTTGCCCAGGGCACCATCCAACCTGGCCTTGAACACATTCAGGGACAGGGCATCCACAGCCTCTCTGGGCAGCCTGTTCCAGCACCTCACCACTCTCTCTTTAAAGAACTTCCCCCTGACATCCAACCTAAATCTTCCCTCTCTCAACTTCAAACCATTTCCCCTTGTCCTGCTGTTATCTACCCTTTCAAAGAGTTGACTCCCCCCTGTTTGTAGGCTCCCTTTAGGTATTGAGAGGCTGCAATGAGGTCACCCCACAGCCTTCTTTTCTCCAGACTGAGCAAGCCCAGCTCCTTTAACCCCTCTTCGTAGGGGAGGTGCTCCAGCTCCCTGATCATCTCTGTGGATCTCCTCTGGACCCTCTCTAACATCTCTGTCGTTCTTGTACTGGGGGCTCCAACCTGGACACAGTACTCCTCTGAGATCCACATCCAGAAGGTTGCTTGGCCGTAATCTGGACCCTGTCAGAACCGGTTTTTCTTTCTGGTCTTACCTTCATTGCCCCTGGCAATCATGCATAGGCAGGACTGGCAAGACAGAAAATGACTGTGGGCTTTCATGTAAGTCTTGAGACAAAGTGCCAAATGGCTCAGACAGTCCTTGAGATAAAGGATCCCACATAGTCTCTCATAGCAAGCTTTGAGAAGGAGTCCTAAACAGTATCTCTCATGTGCCCTGGGAATACAAAGAACTTGTGTATAGTATCTTCAAGTGAAGAAGGAATGAATTCTAGTATATACCCATTCTACTAGAATATACAAGAATTACTTGTTTTGCAAAAACTGTCACTGTTTTTTCATCGAAATCCATCTTTTTCTTTTTTATGACTTTAAACAATATTTTTGAAATATGTTAGAAAAGTTGGTGTTTTTTTTTTTTTTTTTCAGTTTGATACTTTCTGCATCTGTCCTTTTGGGTACAGTAAGATCTTGAGTGGAAGCTTACGTCACAGAAGCATTTGCTAGATGAGTGGCCTCTTCTTAATTTAATTCAATATAAGTACTTATATTAAACCAATTAAAGTTATATTTAAAATATATTTTCAACATACAGTTATCGGAACACTTTAGGAATATGAAATGAGATTAGAATAGTATGTGTATTGCTGTTTGTTGCTGGGTTGCTATTAGAATATCATATACTGTGCAGCCCTAGGCAGAGAAGCTTTGATACATTAATGGGAATGTTTTGACTAGTGTTTATTGCAAGGCTCTGAGGCTGTTTGGAAATAATGTGAATTTATTGCTGTTCTGTATTTAAGGATGCCCTGATGTATTGTGCCTGGCAGGATTTTTATGTCTGGTATGTCTCTATCTCCATAGCAAAACCTGCAAAGTGACCAGAATCACTTTTACTGGCTCTTAATTCTCTGGATATTTTATTACTAGAAAAACTTTGTTTTCAAATTTTCAAATTCAAACATCTCTTCCATGTGGAATTTTTTTTTTTTTTTTTTTTTTTTCCCCTCATGAAATAACCCGTGTTTCATTAATTTCATCAGAAAATGGCTTATCTGGCTACCATGGTTCTGAATCCTTATCTACCACAGCTTGACTTTATAGGGATTGCTCTATTCACTTGCAACTGCCAGTATATCATCTTACAGCTGTACTGAGTGAATGAGTTGTAATTCTCACTGAACTCAAGAAGGCTTAACACTTGGTGCATGCTGCTAGCTTATACATTGAGTACCAATAACTGAAAGTATGTGGATGCAGGAAAATGTTTATTTTGATATAGTGGAGCTTAAATCTCTTTGAACTGATGTAACACTCACTGCCATTCTATTTAAAAAAATAGAAAAAAAAAAAAAAAAAAGCATTAATGAGAAACCTTCTGAAATTCAGACTGACACTGACAAGTTTTTCAAAACCCTAAGGAAAAGGACTTGATAGATAAATTGTATCTATCTATATAATAGCACATCTGTGCTATTATAAAGAAGCTTATTTTCTAAATTTTCTCTGTTTGGAATCTGTTAAGGGAAATAGTATAACTTCTTTTTTGAATATATTTGAGCACATTTAGTGCACTTTTACCTATTTATGGTAACACTACAAATGTTGCCATAATCAGAATCATAGAATCCTTGGAGTCAGGAAGGGACTTCTAAAGTTCATCCAGTGCAGCTCCACTATAATGAACAGGGACATCCACAGCTGGATCAGATTGCCCAGAGCCTGATCCAACTTCACCTTGAAAGTCTCCAGGGATGGAGCACCCACCACATCTCTGAGCAATTTGTTCCAGTGCTTCACCACCTTCACAGTAAAAGAAAACATAAACCTCCCCCCTTGTAAGTTTAAAATTATTTCCCCTTGTTCTGTCACCACAGATCCCGCTCATGAATCTGTCCCCTTCTTTTCTGCAGCTTCACTTTCAATACTGAAAGGCTGCTCTCAGGTAACCTTGGAGCCTTCTCTCCTCTAGCTTGAAGAGTCCCAGCTCTTCCTTTCATAGGAGAGGTGTTCCATCTTTTGGATCATTCTTCTTAGCCTCCTCTGGATGTGCTCCAACAGGTATATATCACTCCTGTACTAAAGACTACATAGCTGCATGCTGTACTCCAGGTGAGGTCTCACCAGCACAGAGTAGAGGGGCAGGATCATCTCCCTCAGTCTGCTAGCCATGCTGCTTTTGGTGCAGCCCGGGATATGGTTGACTTGTTGGGCTGCAAGTACACATTGGTGGCTCACATCTGGCTTCTCATCCACCAGTACCCCCTGGTCCTTTTTGGCAGGGCTTTGTTCAACCCTTTCAGTCCCCTAACTTGTGTTTGTAGTGAGTGTTGCCTCAAACCAGATGCAAGATCTTGCATTTGGATTTATTGAACCTCATGAGGGCTTCAACTGGGCCCACTACTCGAGTCTGAGTGGTACTCCATCCCTCAGGTGTGTCAATTGTACCACACAGCTTGGTGCCATCAGCAAGCTTGCTGAGGGTTCACTCAACTCCACTGTCAATGTAATTGATGAAGATATTGAAGAGTATCAGTCCCAGTAATGACTCCTTGGGGACAACACTCATCACTTATCTCCATCCATACAGTGAGCCACTGGTCACCACTCTCTGGACTCGATTCTGCAGCCCAGTTCTTTGTCCATCAAAAAGTCCACCCATCACATCCATACATTTCCAATTTGGAGAGAAGGATGTTTTGGGGTACCGTGTCAAAGGCCTTACTGAAATCCACACAGGTGACATCAATGGCTCTTCCTTTGTCCATTGACACAGTGACACCATCATAGAAGGCCGGTAGGTTGGTCAAGCAGGATTTGCTCTTGGTGAAGCCATGGATTCTCCCGTATCACCTCCCTGTCTTCCATATGCTTTAGCATATCTTCCAGGAGGATCTGTTTCATGATCTTCCACAGCACAGAGGTGAGACTGGCATGTCAGTAGTTCCCAGGGTCATCCTTTTTACTCTTCTTAAAAATGGGTGTAATGTTGCCTTTTTACCAGCCCCCAGGGACTTCACCTAATTTCCATGACTTTTCAAATATCGTAGAGAGTGGTTTGGCAACTACATCAGCTAATTCTCTCAGATCACTGGATTGCCTCTAATTGGTACCCATAGGCTTGTGGATGTTCAGGTTCCAAGGATGGTCATGAACTTGCTCTTTGCATGCAATGGGAGGAACATTGATTCCCTGATCCCCTCCTACCAAAGCAAACATTTGAGAGCTGTGTGATGAGAAGTTATCAGAGAAGACAGGCCAAAAAGTTAAGTCCGTCAGCCTTCTCCTTGTCTGTTGTCATCAGCCAGCCTGTGTCACTCGCTGAGGACTTTCCTTTTCTGGGTGAGGTACATGTAGAGACCTTCCTTGCTCTTCTTGGCATCCCTTGCTAGTTTAGTTCAAACTGGGCTGTGTTTTTTTTTTTTTTTCTGACCCCATTGCTACACAGCCTAGCAGCTTCCTTCTACTCTACCCAGGTATGACACTTGTCCCTGTTTCCACCACCTGTGCCTTTTCTTCTTGCTCTTCAGTTTGACCAGCAAGTCCTGGTTCAGTCAGCCATGCCGGTCTCTTGCCTTCCTTTCCTGACTTGCTACACCTGGGGATGAAGAGCTCTTGCACACTGAGGAAAGCTTCCTTAAAGATCTGACAGTTCTGGTCTGCACCTGTGCCCACGAGGACAGTTTCCCAGGGTGTTCTGGTGACTAACTCCCTGAAGAGCTGGACCGTAACTTTCTTAGAATGTAATGTCTCATATGCCTCTAGAGTGTGAACTAAACTATAGTATGGTCACTACAGCCCAGGAAGCTTCCAATTCTGATTTCACTAATTATTTCATTTGTATCGGTGAGTAACAGGTCTGATATTGTGTGTCCCCTGGTGGTGCCATCATAATTACATGACTCAGGAAGTTATCCTTAATGCATTCCAGGATCCTCTTGAATTGTCTATAGCTCAACATGCCACTTTTCCAGCAGATGTTTGGGTGGTTGAAGTCCCCCAGTAGGATGGGCAATTGCGATTGCAAATGCCTCTTGTAGCTGGAGGTAGAAGGTGTCATTGACAGGCTCTACTTGATTGGATCAATAGACACTGATCACAAGGCTCCCTTTGCTGCCTTGGTCTCTGTCACCCATAGGCTTTCAACTTGCTCATGACTCAATGACTATTCTTTAGGGACAGCTCTTCACATTCTGTTCCCTTTTTCATGTACACAGCAATACCCCATTCCCCTCCTTCCTCACCTGTCCTTTCTGAACAGCTAGTAGTGGTTGATAGCAACACTCTAGATCCATGGGAATCATCCCAGCAGGTTTTGGTGACAACAATTATATTGTTGTGTGTTTTTTTTGTTTTTTTTTTTGTTTTTTTTTTTTGTTTTTTTTTTGTTTTTTTTTACACTGCAGTAGTTTCCAGCTCCTCCTGTATATTTCCCAAGCTGAGACCATTGGTGTAGAGGCTTTTCAGCTGGGCAGCTAGCCTTGTCATTTCCTTAAAAGATAAAATCCTTAATTCCTTTTAAGTATTTCCCTTGATTTGGCCTTCTCCTGTTGCCCCAGCAGTTGCTGGCTCATCATCGTAGATTTTCGTATGTGCTGCAATGTTGCCAGCACCTCTCAAGGAAGCAGTTCTTCAAGGCCCCTGCTAGCACCCTGTCCCTCTTGTATAGCTATGCCATCCCATGCCTTAGCACAGGAAGGTCACTATCCCACCCACCTCTCCCCTTCAGACCTAGTTTAAAGCCCTCCCAGTGAGCCCAGCTAGCTTTTCCACAAGAACCCTTCTCCCCCTTTGAGAAAGGTGAACCCCACCGGGTGTCCTCAAATCTGGTGTCATGTAGGCCATTTGGTTGTTTAAAAAAAAAAAAAAAAAAGTTCTGGTGACCGCACCAACACAAAGCTAGGTACTTTATGATAAGATTATATTGATTTATTTCCATGTCTTACTCAATGCAAGATGCTGAAGCAGAGGAAACCTATCCAAGTAACTTGGCATACCAATGAGTTATATCAAGTAGATATCTCTTCATTACAATCTTCTTTTACAATGTATTTATCACTGCCATTTCAAGGTATAGAAGAAAAGATGATCTGTGCATTCAATTCCTTCAGCCATTGTCCCAAGGCCCTGAAATCCTTTTTAATCGCCCTTTACTCACATGTAGCTGCATCATCCCTCCCTATATGGAAAAGCAGTACGGGGTTGCGGTCTCTTGACCATACCAGGCTATTATTTTCTTGGTGATATCTCTCTCTTGAGTATACTGGGAAGGCAGCAGACTTCACTAAGAAGAGGGTCTGTTCAGCATACTGGGCGTTCAATTCCCTGTAGGGAGGAATCACTTATAACCAATACCCATCTTTTTTTCTTCAGTCATGTAGTCTTAATGTTGAGGGAAGTCTTTTACTCGCTGGTTTTGTTGGTTTTTCTAGTCTGAGTCGGCTGTTATCACCCACAGATGGGTTTTCCTTTCACATTCAGGGCTTCATACCTGTGTTGCAGAGGCACCTGGAGGGCTGGAGCAGGCATGGAGGATTGCAGTTTCACGCATGGACTTGCTTCCTTCAACTCCTTTCCTTTGTGTTGTTGCTTCCAGCCTGACAAGTGTTTTCCTCAACCTGATGGGATACTGTTATCTTGTGGTTTTTTTTTTTGTTGTTGTTTGTTTGTTTGTTGTTTTTCCTTTGGAATAACCTGTGTGTGCATGGGTGAATTGTAGTTTTTCCCCTTCCTTTTTCTTCCCCATGATATACTTAATCTACATATTTCATCCTGTAGCCTCCTAGCCGGAGGTCTGGACAGCTGTACTGTTGCCATCCATTTTTGCCATGCTTTCAAAATCCTTGCTGACAGGACAGACACCCTAACTCCTTCAGATGTATACGTGACTAAGTCTCTGTCCTTGGAGGGTGATAATCCTGCACTTAGAGTGTGGCGACCCTGTGCTTTGTGGGTAATGATGAACTTATCTCTCTAGCACTCGCCCAACCCTGTTTGCCTGCCCTGCATGAATTGCCCGCATAAACTGATGCTCCAAGCCTTCTTTTTCTGTCCTGATTGTGCACTCTAGTGGCTGGTTTTTATATGCCTGGGGGTTCGGCTGTTCTTACCCACATCCACACCATGTTGGTGCTGCTGTATCTCAGGATCTGTGCCCTCCCTTCCCAGTGGCTCTTTCTGTGGTGTTGTGCTGTGGTATTTACCTTTCTGTGAATTCTCCCTCAGTGCGAGCTTCTAGTATGCAGCTGACCCACACGAAGTCTGTGCTAAAATGGACCAGTTTTGCTGATCTTACTCTCGTCTTCACCAAGAATAAAAAGCTCTACTGTCTCATGGTCACACTGCCCAAGACAGATCCTGACCACCACATCTCCCACCATTTCTTCTTTGTGAACAGCAGGTCTAGTGAGGCATCTCCCTGGTAGGCTCTCTTACCAGCTATGTCAGGAGGTTATCTTCCCCACATTCCAGAAACCCCCTAAACAGCTTCCTCTGTGCTGTACTGTATTTCTAGCATGTATCAGGGAAACTAAAGACCCCTGTGAGCTGTTGATTGCAGAACTTCTGCCAGTAGCTCATAGAATGCCTTTCCCATCTCTTCATTCTGGCTAGGCAGCCTATAACAGACCCCCACCAAGATGTCAGCCTTGTTGGCCTTCCCCTCTAACCATCCTCATGGCCCTCTTTTGGATCTTCTCCAAAAGCTCTTTGTGATTCTTGTGCTGGTGGCTCCTGGCCTGGATAAAGTACTCTAGATAACACCTCACAAGGTGGTGGAGGAAGTCACCTCCCTCACCCTGCTGCCCCAATTTTTCTTGATACAGCTCAGTATACAATTGGACTTTTGGGCTGCTGGTGCATGTCCAGCTTTTCATCCACCAGAATCCCCAAATCCTTTTCTACAGGACTGCTCTCAATGAGTTCTCCTCCCAGTCCATACACAATCTGTACACATCTGCAATTGTCCTAACCTGAGTGTAATACCTTGCACTCAGCCTTGTTAAAACTCTTAAGGTTCATGTGGGCTCACTTTTAAATCTTGTCCTGGTCACTTTGGATGGCATTCATTCTTTCTACACTGTCAGCTGCACCACTCAGCTTGTTGTCTGCCAACTTGTGGATGTAAGCTTGATCTCACTGTCTATGATAAAGTTAACTCTTCCCAAGACAGACCTAGGGGACACCACTAGTCATCAGCTTCCACCTAAAGATAAAGAGCCATTGACTACAACCATCTGTCTGTGACCACCCTACCTATCTTTTATATATTGAATAGTCCAGCCTTCAAATCCTTATTTCTCCAGTTTGGTTAAGAATGTGGTGTGGAACTATGTGAAAGGCCTTGCAGAAATCTAGGTAGATTACATCAGCTAACCTTCCTTAATCCACTGGTGCCATTACCATTGTTGAAAGCTATGAGATTGTGCCTGACCAATCTACCCTTGGTGAAGATATGCAGGGTGTCTTGACTCATCTCCTCAGATAGTACGTGCCTAACCATCTCTTGCAGGATGATATTCCAAGGCCTATGTGGTACTCACCAGCTTGTAGTACCCTGGTTCCTTCCATCCTCCTTTCCTTAAAAGAGAGAGTGATATTTTTTGGTTTCCAATCACTGAGGATTTCATCTGATATCAGTGACTTCTTGAATGTGGCTTGATAACTACATCACCCACTTCCTTCAGGACCTTGACATGCATGTCATTTGGCCCCATAGACTTGTACACACTCTGACTCATGAGGTAATCTCAGACTTGTTTTGCTCTTACAGAGTGAGATTTTGCTTCCCCATTCCCTCCCTAGAGGTTTGTGGACTTGAGAGATGTGGGAAGAGTTACTGACAGTGAAGACTGTGGTAAAGGGGAAGGCTGAGTTACTCAGCAACTTCAAGTTTTTGTAGCCATTTCTTTCATTTCAGTTATCAGAGTGGGTACACTCCCTGGCCTTCCACTTTTGATCAGTGTTCCTGTACGATTGCTTTTTTCTTTCTTCACATCTCTCATCAGGTTCAGTTTCATCTGTGCATTAGCTTTTCTTATCTCTTTGTGTTTGGACAGCATCTCTGTGTTCTTTTCAGGTTGCACATCCCTGTTTTCACTGCCTACGTGTGCCTCTCTTTTCCATCTGTTTAATTAGTAGGCCCTTGGTCAGCCATGCTAATTTCTTGCTTCCTCTGCTTCCTTATGCTCTCGGGAAGCTGTCCTCAAAGAGATACCGGGTCTGCTTACTCCTTTTCAGTCTCTTCAATTTGAGAGAGAGAGATGCTTTCAAGATTAACTTAAACAACATTTCAAATTACATATTCAGTTACATTACTGAACACCAAAGCTGAAGTTATGAACAAGAGTTAATCAGGCCAATTTAAGGCTTTAAATTTAAATTAAAGACTTTGAACAGCTTGTATGACTTTTAATCCTCAAAAATTTACAAAGACAGTACAGAATACTTAATTCTTTGGAATTCTATTTATTGTCTGTAATATCTCATTTTTTTTTTTCTCCAGATATCTTTCTTTTAGATCTCTTCCTTTTTCTTCTTATCTGCTGGTCTAAGCATCCCACGATCTACTATTTCTAAAGTCAGAAAATGCATTTTACTCAGTCTACTGACAAGATTTACTTGTATCTAATCAATATTGATATAGTTGCTCTGTATACAGCTACAACAGGCAACAAACTTCAGTGTCTTCCTTGTTCCTGCATCACACCCTCTCCTACCTGACTACTTCAGTTAAGCCTCCTTTAACAAGGATTACAACATAGATTTCTAGAAGTTGCTTTTCAGGCTGAGTATTCTTTGCTAGTGAAATGGGATTTGTGAGTATTCTCACATTTGATAAATTCTGACAGTGATCTCTTAGCTCATTTGCTCCTATAAAAAGGTCTATATAAAGACATCAACATAACACTGCGTAGCAAGTCCCAAATGGTACATATTTTCAAATTAAGATGACTAAGCAGCAGCATTTCCACAAACTACTTTTTAGCAAGATATGTCTGTGTTTTTACATTGCTAGCACCCAACTAAATAAATGTAACAGCTTTATACACGGAGCAAGGAGTGCTAACAGACTACTAGTATGAAAGTTTTTTTTTTTTTTCCCATATTGCTGCTACCTGTAACTTGTTAAACAGAGATGCATTAATTTATCAGTACAAACAGAAAAATCATATAACGATGATAGTGACATTCAGCAGTGCACAGATGATTTTTAAACAGTATCTCCAGAGATCACATAACTTCAGAGACAAGTAGAATGATACATGAAATTTGTAATTTCATAATTTCATTACAAGTGACAAAATGTGAAACCTGACTCTTAACACAGGAGATTTGTTACTGCTGTATTTGTTTTCTTTTCCTGAAGACTTGCACTGCAATTCAACAACAGCTTTTTCATTTCTATCTAAACTCTCTAGCTGTATCTACCTGTTCTGTTTCCAGTAAACTTCTGGCACAGATAAATAAAGCAGAAAAGTTCAACAAAATCACATATGAAACCCAACAGCCAAACCCAGCCACCATCAGCCAGGCTCATGCATGACCAACTGGATCATCTATGATTAGGTGACCCACCTGGTAGACAAGGTAAAATCTGTGGATATAATTTACCTACACTTCAGTAAAGCATTTGACTCTATCTTCCAAAGTATTTTCTGAGGAAAAACTGCCAGCTTGTGTCTTGGAAAAGTTTACTCTGTAGTCATTAAAATAGTGAATGGATGTCCAGGCCCAGAGAGTGGTGATGAACAGAGCTAAATCTAGCTGGTGACTAATTGCTAGTGGTGTTTCTCAGTGGTCAGTATTGGAACCTACTTTGTTTAACACCATTGTTGATGATCTGAATGAGGGGGTTGAGTGAACCCTCAGTAAGTTTGCAGATGACATCAAATTGGAAGGAGGTATTGATTTGCCTAAATGTAGTATGACCCTATAGAGGTATCAGGATAAACAGAATTTATGGAGTGATTGTAAGAGCTTTAAAAAGATGAAATGCTGAGTTTTGGCTGCAACAACTCTATGAATTGCTACAGGCTTAGAGCAGTGTGGCTGGAAAGCTGTACTGAGGAAAAGGACCCAGGGATGTTAGTTGACAGCCAGCTGAGCACGAATGTACCCAGGTAACAAGAAGGTCAAAGGCATCCCTGGCTTGTATCATGAATAGCACAGCCAGCAGAAACAGGGAGGTGATTGCAGAACCAAGGAGGATGTTCTGAACATCCATCTAGGGCAAGGCAGTCAATTCTACTTCTCAAGACTACCTCTGCCAAGAAGGAAAAAGGTCATAATTGTCCATATCCCTTCTGAGGGATATCGAGGGCTCAATATGTTGGCTAGGCCCTTCTCGTAGGAAAGTGTGCTGACTCCCTGGGGCTTGGGTCAGGGATATTACTAGGAAACTTCCTGACCTTGTCTGCCCCTCTGATTATTATTCTTTATTGATAGCTCAGGCTGGCAGTGATGAAGTCACTGAGAGAAGCCTGATGGCTACCCAAAGGGCCTTCAGGGAATTGGGGCAGTTATCAGTGGGGCCAGAATACAGGTCTTGTTTTTCTCTGTCTCTTCAGTGACAGAGAAGGATACTGAGAAGAACAGGAAAACCTGTCTGATAAATACATGGCTAAGTGCCTGGTGTCATCATAGGATTTCTTAGAAGTGCATCTACAACAACGTATGCAGCATGGGCAACAAATAGAAGGAGTTGCAAGCCATTATGGGAGGGAGGACTAGAATTTATTTGCCATCACTGAAACGTTGTGGGGGGGCAGGGGAAAAGAGGGAGGGGTCATTCCCACAATGGGAGTGCTGCAATGAATGGCTATAAGCACTTCAGAATGGACAGACACTAAAACAAGGATGGTGGTGTGACTCTCTAAGTTAATGTTTTGATGCTGCAGAGCTCAGGATTGGAATGATAAGGTCAAGTGGATAAGGATCAGGTGAAAGACCGACAAGGCTGACATCTTGTTGGGAGTCTGTTATAGACTGCCTAATCAGGATGAAGAGATGGATAAGGCATTCTATGAGCTATGGGCAGAAGTCATGCAATCAGCAGTTCACGGGGGTCTTCAGTTTCCCTAATATATGCTAGAAATACAGTACAGCACAGAGGAGGCAATCTGGGGGGGTTTCTGGAATGTGGGGAAGATAACTGTATTGGTGAAGATGAGAGTAAGGTCAGCAAAACTGTTACTTTG
This sequence comes from Chrysolophus pictus, assembly GCA_037305975.1. NCBI lineage: Eukaryota > Metazoa > Chordata > Aves > Galliformes > Phasianidae > Chrysolophus > Chrysolophus pictus. The sequence continues at coordinate 1,854,602 of CM074577.1, forward strand.
GACTTCCAGAAGATGGGCTCTGAACTATACAGGATGTTGATAGGGAAGGTCCATTGCAATTCAGTCTTGAAAGGCAAAGGAGTCTTGGAAAGCTGGATGTTTCTCATGAAGGAAGCCTTACAGGCACAGGAACAGACTATTCTCTTGTCTTGTAAGGTGTGCTGGAAGGGGGAAGACCATTGTGGATGAACAGGGAACTGTTTCTGAGATTCCAGGAGAAAAAAGGGTGTGTACCTCATATGGAAGAATACGGACAAGCAACTCTGGAAGAGCACAAGGAAATTGATAGGATATGCAGGGGAAAAAATTAGAAAGGTAAAAGCCCAGCATAAGCTCAACCTGGCCACTGTGGCAAAAGACAACAAAAAATGTTTTTATAAATATATTAACATTAAGAGGAGAACCAAGGAAAATCTCCATCCCTTACTGGAAGTAACAGGGAACATGATCACTGAGGATAAGGAAAAGGATGAGATTCACAATGCTTTCTTGTCTTCTGTCTACAATAGTCAGACCTGTTATCCTCAGGGTACTCAGTCTCCTGACCTAGGAGTCTGGGTTAAGGAGCAAAATAAACCTCCCACAGTTCAGGTGAAAAGAGACTAGAGACAGTCCCACCTGGGGGCTGTCACTAGTCCTTGGGGTCAGATGGGATTCACCTGAGGGAGCCAAAGGAAGTGGCAGTGGGGATTGCCAAGCTGCCTTCCACCATCTATGAGAAGTTCTGGTGAAACAGAGAGGTGGGGTTTGGTGATTTGGGAACTATCTATTTATTTAGTAGTCCAAACATTTTTTTGATTGTCTACCTAATATTTATTATGAATCAAGTCATTTTCCCAGACCTCTGTTTGATTCTATCCTAGAGTTTATGTAATGATTTTTCTGAAAAATTGCCAAACAATTTTTTACTTTCTTTTAGTTCATCAAAATAGATTTCGTAATTGCTATCACTTGTTCAAGTAACGCTAATCATCCATTTAATATTTCCCATAATGATAAAGTAGATTTTTGCCTGCAGATGAGATTTTTACTTAAATGTAATTTTGTTTCATATTAGTCATCCTTTTTTTTTTTTCAGTCATTCTTTTTCCTGAGACTGCACTGTCATCTAAGTATGTTGAGATTATGTAACTTGTAGATGCTAAAATCTACTTTCTGTAATTGGTGTTTTGTCATAATCATGCAGTAAAAAAGGACAGAAGGGGGTGGGTCACAAGTAATGATGGGATTATACGACAATAATGTCTTAATTATGTAAACAGAAAGCGTACAATTGAAACAGTAATCCCTCTGAGTTCACAGAATAATGTTTATGTCATTTGAGCTAAAGATGTTCCTCTAACAACGCCTCCTCCTACTTGCAATGCATAGTACAGTAAAATGATTTACTTTCCAAAGTAATTTTGTCACCGTTCACTAAATTTTGCATGCAATTAATTGTATAGCCAGTAAGTTCTCAGATCCTTTTCTTGTACTCCCTAACTTACTTTCTTTCAGCTAAATGATTGAATCAGGATCATGAAAAGAAGACAGCAACATTACCAATGATTGATCAAATCCTTATTCCTTTCCAGAATCTAAATGACTGGGAGAGATGGGAAAATAATAGAAGAAATCACGGTATCTGGAATATTATTGTATTTGTGCAAGCTAGTCTTCAGTATTCTCCAGATACTACACAGAGAGGTAAATACGAGGAGCAGAACCCTAATATACCTTTGCAATAGTGGAGTCCTTCACTAACAAAGTTTTTTTTAATGCTTGGCACAATCTTTCCAAGGCTTATTTTCTTCCAGTACTAACAGAATATGGTGCATATATAAGTGCAACAGCACACATAGCAACAGGAACTATGTTATATCTGCACAACAGCCACCGTTGGGGAACCTCCTAACAGTGCTTCCAGTGAGCAAAGACACTAAAAATAAGAAGTCTAGTGGAATGGGCACTGTTTTCTGATCTTTGCTAAAGTTAAGTAGAAGTTAGACAGCTTTCAAGAGGAGGGGAGCTTTTTAAAACTAGCTGGTGAAGGTTTGACTGTTATGATTACCTGGTTACTCCTCTAATTTCATTTGAAATTTTCTCTTTCCTATTTAACACTTTTCTATGGTCACAATGGATGCCATCGTCTATGTCTTTGATAAAGATGTTGAAAAGCACTGGTAACAAGACCTACTCCTGAGGGAAACTGCTTGTGACCAGCCTCCACCCTGACACAGAACCATTGATCCCAACCCTTTGGCTGCATCCAGGCAGTCAATTTCTAATCCATTGAACAGTCCATCCTTTGAATCTACACCTCTCCAATTTAGAGAGAAGGATGTGGTGAAGGGCCATGTCAAAGGTTTTGCAGAAGTCCAGGTAGATGACATCCACCACCCTTCCGCCATCCACCAAAGCCATCACTGCATCATAGAAGGCCACCAGACTGGTCAGGCAATATGTGCCCTTGGTGAAGCTATACTGGCTGTTTCTGATCACCTCTTCATCATGTATGTGCCTTAATATGGTTCCCAGGAGGATCTGCTCCATGATCTTCCCAGGTACAGAGATGAGGATCAGTAGTGTGTAGCTCTCTGAGTCTTCCTTTCTCCCTTTCTTAAAAACAGGAGCAACATTTCCCCTTTTCCAGCCACCAGGGACTTCACCAGACAGATTTTTCAAATATGATGGAGAATGGCTCAGCAGCCACAACAGCTATCTCTTTCAGAACCCTGAGATGCATATCATCAGGCCCCAGGCACATATATATATATATATATGTTCAGTTTCATGAGGAGGATTCAGACTTGTTCCATGGTTACAGTGGGACAGAAACCACTCCCCACACCCTCACCTAGATGCTCATGGTCCTGTCAGGCACAGGAAGCGTAACCACCCGTGAAGACTGAGGCAAAGCACTTATTGTGCACCTCAGCTTTTTCTATGTCTGAGGAAGCCAGCACTCCATCACTTTTCAGCAGAGGGATAACACTCTCCTTGGTCTGTCTCCTCCTGCCAATGTACCTGTAGAACCCCTTCGTTATCTTTCACATCCCTCACCAAGTCCAGACATGGAGCTATTGATCCCAACCCTTTGACTGCGACTAGCCAACCACCTCTTAATTCATCCAACAGTCCATTCTTCAAATCCATACCTCTACAATTTGGAGAGAGGGATGTGATGAGGGTCCCAGTCAAAGGCTTTGCAGAAGTCCAGGTAGATGACATCCATCACTTTTCCCCTGTCAACCGATACCATCACTCCATCACAGAAGGCCACCAGACTGGTCAGGCAATATGTGCCCTTGGTGAAGCCATACTGGCTGTTTCTGATCACCTCTTTATTGTGTATGTGCCTTAATATGGTTCCTAGAAAGATCTGCTCCATGATCTTCCCAGGTACAGAGGTGAGGCTCATCAGCCTGTAGTTCCCTGAGTCGCCCTTTCTCCCTTTCTTAAAAATGGGAGTAGTGTTTCCCTTTCTCCAGTCACTGGGGATTTTACCCAACAACCACAATTTTTCAAACATGATGGAAAGTAGCTCAGCAACCACATCAGCTATGTTTCTTAGAACCCTGAGATGCATATCATCCAGCCCCATGGACTTATATGCATTCAGCTTCATGAGGAGATCTTGGAATTGTTCCAGTGTTACAGTGGATCAGAATCCACTCCTTTCACCCACATGTAGAGGTTCAGTGTCCTCACAGGCATGGGAAGCCTGACCACCTGTGAAGACTGAGGCAAAGCACTTATTGTGCACCTCAGCTTTCTCCTTGTCTGAGGAAGTCATCTCTCCATCCACTCTTATCAGAGGGCTAACACTCTCCTTTGTCTGTCTCCTCCTGCCAATGTACCTGTAGAACCCCTTCTTATTTTTTTTTTCACATCCCCTGTTAAGTTCAGCTTTATCTGTACCTTGGCTTTCCCGATCTTTTCTCTACACATGCAAACAACATCCTTACATTCTTCCCAGGGTACACAACCCTGCTTCCACTCTGTGTACATTCTCCTCTTTTCCCCCAGTTTAAACTACAGGTCCTTGCACAGTCATGCTGGTTACCTGCCTCCTCTGCTTGACTTCTTCTGCTGGAGGACAGAGAGCTCTTGCACTTGCAGAAGGGTGTCCTTAAAAGAGAATGAACAGCTCTGTTGTGTTCCTATGCCCTTAAGGACAGTTTCCCAGGAGATCCCATCCAGCAGTTTCCTGAGCAGCTGAAATTTTGCTCACCTAAATTCAGGATCCTGATACTACTTTTTGCCAGGCCTGTATTCTTCAAGACCACAGACTGTACACTACAGCCCAGGTTGCCTCCATCTTAACCTCTCTAATGCTCCTCTGCATCAGTGAGCACCAGGTCCAGTAAGGCTTCACCTTGCGTTGGTACATCTAATACTTGGACTAGGAAGTTATCCTCAACAGACTCCAGGAATCTCCTGGATTTTCTGCCACCTGCCATGATGCAATCCTAACAGATATCCAGATGGTTGAAATCCCCCACAGGATAAGAGCCTGTGAGCGCAACACCTCCTGGAGCTGAAGCAAGAAAGCCTCATCAACAGGCTCCCCTTGATCAGGTGACCTGTAGCAGACACAAGCCACTAGATGCCCTGGAATGATCCTTGATTTTAACCCATAAGCTCTCAACCTGATCTCATTCCCCATTCCTGCCTAATTTAAAGCCCTCTTAATGAGCCCTTCTAGCTCTTGGGCTAGGATCCATTTCCCTCTTAGAAACAAATGATACCCATCAGCAGGCATTAGACCAGGTGCTGAGTAAATTGCCCCACAGTCAAAAAACCCAAAGTTCCTGTGGCAACACCAGCCTCTCCTCCACTTGGGTTTTCCAAACTCACTCTGCATCCCTCGCTGCCCCAGAAAGGATAGATGAAAATATTAGTTGTGGTCCTGCTCCCTCAACCAACAGCCCTAAAGCCCTGAAGTCTTTTTTCTCTGAACTACGTCATCACTGCCTGCCTGAAATATCAGTAATGGGTAGTAATCAGAGGGGTGAACCAGATTTGGAATCTTTCTAATTATGTCCTTGACCTGGGCCCCAGGGAGGCAACATACCTCCCTATAAGTCGGATCCAGTCTGAATATGGGGCCCCCCATTCCCACAAGGAGGGAATCACCTTAACTCTTCTGTCTTTATTAGCAGAGGCATTCTGGAAATGAGTCTTTGGAGTCTGGAGGTGCAGAGTCAACTGCCACCCCCTTGGCAACGTCTTAGGCAAACCTTCCCGTGTCTCCTCACTTACCTTTACTTCCATTTCCAGTGCCTTAGATCTATTACTTAGGGGCACCTGGGGAAGTGAGGTTGGCAAGGAAGGGTTTTACCCACATAGTCAAGCTGGTCTTCCAACTCTCCTCATCTCTCAGGTCCCCCCCTCTCCACCCAGCAGTGACAGGACACAAGGTCCATCACTTTCTGAGGAGTGTCTCCCTGGCTACTTTCTCTCTGGTATGCCAGGGGGTTACTGCACCAGTCAGTCTTCCTCTCATACTCTGATCATCCTTAACCTTTCCATCTCCTCTTTGAGTTCTGCCACCATTCTGAACAACCTTCCCTGGGCAGCAGTGGACTCAGGCACTCCCTGCAGCCTAACAGCCACAGTCTTGGGCAGTGTCTCTGGCTGGGTTGCCACAGTCTTTATGGAGCAAACTGCCTGGTGGAGACCATGGCAAATCTGTGGTCGTGGAGACTGCAAATAGATAACAAGGAGAGGCAGTACTTCCGCGGCCTGCTGCACGAGTTAGTATACCTGCTGCTGTAGTTTGCTGTGGGTGCTGTGCACGCACTGCATTCTCCTCAGTGCATTAGTGGTGCACTCCTGGAAGTTTTTCTAAAGCAAGGGGTGTGGATACTGATCCATTGCCCTGGCAATATCCAAGCCATGTCAGCTGCTTTCTTGAGATCTGCCAGACTACTCTGTTAGGTCAAGAGTAGGTTCCTGAGAAAGGAACTGACTAAAACTTTCCTGTACCTCAAACTCAAGTCACTGCAATTCCAGCTGGGACAGCTCAAAAGCAGCTAACCTCAGTGATCAAGGTTACAATCATGTAACATTTATAACATATGAAATCTAAGTAGCCACAAAAGGTCATATATTTCCTGCTTCTTTACTTTTCAAAAGTTGAAGAGACTGGGCATGAGCCGGCAGTGCTCTTGCAGCCCAGAAAGCCAACTATATCCTGGACTGCAATTAAAAAAAAAATAAAAAATGGAGGCCAGTAAGGAAGGGGAGGTGATTGGCTCTTGTGAAGCCCCATCTGGAGTACTGTGTCCAGGCCTGCGGCCTCCAGTACAGGAATGATGTGAAGCTCTTAGAATGAGTCCAGAGGAGGGCCACTAAGATGATCAGAGAGCTGGAGCACTTCTCCTATAAATAAAGGGTGAAGGAACTGGGCTTGTTTAGCTTGGAGAAGAGAAAGCTCCAGGAAGACCTCATTGAGGCCTTCCAGTACTTGAAGGGAGCATATAAACAGGTGGGGGTACAACTGTTTACATGGGTGTATAGTGATAGGACAAGGGAGAATGGTTTTAAACTGAGATAGGGGAGGTTTAGGTTAGCCATTAGGAGGAATTTTTTCACTCAGAGGGCAGTGACACACTGGAACAGATTGCCTAAGGAGGTTATGGATGCTTCATCCCTGGATGCATTCAAGGTCAAGCTGGATGTGGCCCTGGGCAGCCTGGTCTGCTGGTTGGCGACCCTGCATATAGCAGGGAGGTTGAAACTAGGTGGTCTTTGAGGTCCTTTTCAACCCAGGGAAGTCTATGTTTCAATTGTAGAAGTTGTTTGTACAATATATTACTGTATGGTCAAGGTCACTCAGGTTCTACCAAATGGGCTACTCAGAAAGCAGAATGGTTTAAGCCAGACTGAAACATTTACTATCTACAAATAATATGAGCCTGACTCTGGGAGTTAGAATACCTTTCAGCTCTGATTCAGGAAGAGCAGAGCTTTCTCTTCTTCTCAGATTCTGACTACCAAGTCTACTATTCTAAAGTGAGTCTGTTTTCAGTCACCATTCAGCATAATTATATAGGGTTTGTATGTAGGGTTTGAACAGAGTTTTAATGCTGAGATACATTCAAACATTAGTTAAAATGAACTAGAAAGTTCTCATGTACTGTGTGCTTGCACAAAAAAAAAAAAAGTGAAAAAAGTGCAGGAGAAAGCTATGAGGTCCTTGACAAAGTGATGACCATTCTGTTTTCCAAGTAAAGTATAACATCTATATTATTCTCTTGTTAATTCTACTTAGACACATGCTTCTTCTGTATAATGCTGTTCCCTTAAATGTCTGTTGCAGTATACATATGTGTACACACATAAGTCCACAAGTAAATTTTATGTTAAGATCTCCATCAAAAGAAAGTTGAGCCTTCCTTGGTAACCACTTAAATTATGGACTTCTTGTATAAAGCAAAACTGTACTCTCCTTAGTGCTGACTGCCTCTTACATAGTCTGAGGTGCTGATGGTTGTGTGTGACAGTTTTCTGCTGAAGCACTTGCTTATCCATCTCTAGGAACAAAGCAAAAGAATTATACATTAGGGACGCTGATTTCTCTCAGTCATGGAACAACTAAGCAGATCTTCTTGAGATTAGTAAATTAAAATATGAATAATACTGAATCCTAATCCCTGCCTTGAGTGCAAAGAATAGGGGAGATAAAAACTGATGCAATGATTTCATTTTTTATTTTATTTTATTGAGATAATTGTGACAAAAGGGTTTTTGTGCCTTATATTCCACATTTTCAGCTAGGACAGTACAAGTGGCGGTATTTAAAAGACCACTGACTGTATGCACCTGCACGCAAGTGCGGTTGAAGAAGTAATTCCCAGCCAGGCAGCCTGCCAGACTCTGGACATTGCATCAATCTATTATTATTATTTTTTTTTTTTTGGTACTGTGCCAATTATGAAGCTGATCTTCATTTTACAAACACAATTAAATGTCCTTATGTTCAGAATTTTAATAAGAAACTAGTATGTTCTAAGAATTAAGTCCTCCACTCCCTGCTTTGGAGTTATATATGTATCTAACCAACTAGGGGCACTGATGGAGGCACCTATCTAGTACCTGTATGCCATATGGTACGGTTTGAGTATTAACAGTTACATCACAGAGGAATTAGCTAATTTTATAAACAACAAACTGTTTTAACAGTCTTCTAGGTTCTCCACTCAGTTCCTTGTATGTTTTTGGAATGCACTATCAATGACATTCTTATTGACCGTGTTTCCAGTCTGCTTGAATGTATTCCTCCTCATTTACATTATCTGGAGGAAGCTTTCCCCAAACCCAGAGAATACTGAGTAGCAGAGAGTGTGTAGGAGTTTAGGAGAAACCTTAGAGAGGTGAGGACCCCCGATGTCATTAAATTTTTACTCTTGAACACCTGCAGAACCCTGAGAACCTAAGCACGTATTTAAGTCAGTGATGTTACAGCTCTGGCACATCTGAGGAGGTGTGAATTATTTGGGACTTGGCTTGTTCTTACCAAGACCTGTATAATATTATTTTGGAGAGTTTTTGAGCTGAGATCTAAAGTGAAAGGGGAAGTCCCTGAGTCAAATCATAGAGAAAGAGCATTAAAACTGCACAGCCTAATCAATCACAGAAGGCACCAGTGTAAGTGTCAGTTGCCCCTGTGGAAGGACAGAAATGGGTATTGTCGCATCTAGAATGGAAAGCAGCAGCAGCAGGGGACGAAGTAGAGGAAAATCCATGTGAGAGGCCCTCTACAAAAACACCACTATTGAGAAAGACAGCAGGAAAAACTGAAAGACGAGGAGAGCAAGGAAAAGGAGATCACTGTTACCACTACTTGACAACCTCTGAAGATGTCTGAAATCCAAGGTTCAAGAAAGTAGTTTGCAAGGCTCTCAAATGAGCCAGTTGTAACCTGTTTGCTTTGATGTGGGGACACCAGGGCCAATAGCTTGTTGCTAGATAGTAACAAAGCTCACCAATTGGGAAGCATTGCTAAAGACTCAGCCATTGACAGAGGAATTAGTAGATGTCTGAACAGAACTCCCACATCCTGGGAACAAGTATAATAAGCCACAAAGGGAAAACATCTCTTCAAAACTACCTCAAACCTGAGATGAAGAAATAGACCACTAAGGAAAAAGATATCCAGTACCTTAGGGAAATAGCCATGGTGGAAAAGTTGTATGACCCCATGTTCGTTCCTGACAATCCATGTCGAGAGCGTGATCCTAAGAAAGTTAAGAGTATGTTGAGTATATGGCAGAAATTCACAAGAACAGCATCAGGAATGTACAATGGTACACTAGCAGCAACATTTGGAAGGTATGAGAAGCAACAGAGAAGACCCCTAGTATTTGAACTGACTATTCCACTTCAAAACTTTGAACAACTGTTACCACTGTTACATGCTTTTATTTCAGCTATCCTGGAAGTAACAGTCTAATGAAGGTGCTTATCAAACTGATTAAGCTCTCAGCTACTAAAATGCGAACATTGTCCTGCTGGAGCAACAGGTTTATCCAAACTGTATTGGAACAGAGTGGTGCTCCCAACCACGTTCGGTACATTGATGACATTATTTTGTGGAGTATACAGTGAAGGAAGTTCTCAAGAAAGGAGAGAGAATAATCCAAAACCCCCTGTGAGCTAATTTTGCTATTGAGTGGAGAAAAGTGAAAGGACCTGCACAAGAATTTCAGTTCCTATGAATAAAGTGGGAAGATGGACATCATCACATCCCAGCAGACATGATCAACAAAATTACTGCTATGTTTCTGCCCACTAGTAAAAACAAAACTCAATCTTTTCTGGGCATAGTGGGTTTTTTTAAGGAATGCATATGCTGAACTGTAGCCTCATTGTAAGCACCCATAATCAGGTGATGTGGAAGAAGAATAATTTTATACATGATCCTGAGCAAAAGCAGGCTTTTGTGCAAATTAAACAGAATATAGCCCATGCTGTGGCCCTGGGGCCAGTATGGATGGAGCAGGATGCACAAGACATCTTCTATATTGCTGCTGGGGAGAGGTTCCACTTCAAGTCCATGGCAAAGGGCCTCATGAGGGACTTGAGGCTGATTCCTTGGATTCTGAAGTCCAGTATACAAGGTGTCCAACGAGTGCTACATCCAACTGAAAAGGAGATATTAGTGGTGTATGAGGGGGTTTGGGCTGCTACCAAAGTAATAAATACTGAAACACAGCTCCTTTTAGCACTTCAACTGCCGGTGCTGAACTGGATGTTTGAAAGGAGGGTTCCCCCCCACCCATCATTCTACTGATGGTACTTGGATTGCACTGTGTACTCAATGAGCTTGGATGGGGAATCTCAGTCACCCAGAAATCTTAGAAGTGCTTGTGGACTGACATGAAGGTAAAAAGTTTGAAACATCACCAGGAGAAGAGGTATCATGTGCTAGAGAGTCCTCACTATACAGTGAATTACCAGAAAATGAAAGTAAATATGCCCAGCTCACTAATGGATCATTCTGGGGAAACATCACAGATGGAGAACTGCTGTGTGAAGCCCTGCACAACAAATTGCAGAGGCTACCAAAGGAAAAGGAGAATCAAGCCAATTTGCAGAGGTAAAGGCTGTCCACCTGGCCTTAGATGTTGCTGAACAGGAGAGGCGGCACATGCTTTATCTTTAAACTGACTTATGGATGGTGGCAAATGCCTTATGGGGGCGGTTACAGCAGTGGGAATAAAACGAAGGGGTAAACCTATTTGAGTTGCTGAACTGTGGAAAGACATTGCTGCCTGAATAAAGAATATCATTGTAAAGGTGTGTCACGTAGATGCTTATGTGCCCACCAGTCAGGCTACCGAATAACAACAAAATAGCCAGCAAGTAGATTGAGCTGCCAAAACTGAAGTGGTTTTGAACTGGCAACAGAAGGGTGAATTATTTCTAGCTTGGTGGGTCAGGAGACCTCAGGCCACTTGGGAAGAGATACATTGTATAAGTGGGCTAGAGAGCAAGGGGTGGACTTAACTATGAACACTATTGCACAGATTAATTATGGCACATGTTTCACAGTCATGAATAAACCTCTCTGGGGGGAGGGGGCAATGGAAAAAGTATAAATATGGGGAGGCATGTCAGGTTGATTATATCACCTTGCCACGAACCTGCGACGGTAAGAGTTATGGAGACAACCAATGGGTGGCTCAAAGCATAACTTATACCTCATGCCATCACCTGAAACATCATATTAGGTCTTGAGAAACAAGTCCTATAGCAATACAGCACTCCAGAAAGAATTGAGTCAGATAATGGGGCTCATTTCAAGAATTCTCTGCTAGTAGCTGGAACCAAAGATCATGGCATTGAGTTGATTTATCATATGCCATATCATACATCAGCTTCTGCTAAAAGAAAATGATACGGTGGGCTGTTAAAAACTATGTTGAAAGAAGTGAGTGGCAGAATATTTAAGTATTGGGAGAAGCATTTGGCAGAAGCCACCTGGTTGGTCAACACTTCAGGATCTATTAATCCAGATGGCCCTGCCCAGTCCATCTCCCTACATACTGTAGAGAGAGATAAGGTCCCTTACTACATGTAAAGAGCGTGCTGGGAAAAGCAGTTTGAGTCTTTTCAGCTTCAGGCAGGGAACTGTTTTTGCTCAAGGACCTGGATCCACTTATTGGGTAATGCAAAAAGATGGGGAAGTTCAATGTGTACAAGGGAATTTGATGTTAGAGGAGTGCAGTATTCTACGTGTGTTTATATATGTGTGTGTATATATATATATATGTGTGTGTGTGTGTGTATGTGTTTAATGCATGTTAATTATTGTTTGTATATACATTAAGCATAACTTAGTGATATGGAATAAGGGATGTAATGTCATGGCTTTGAGGTTTGTTATTAGTATTCCATATCATAATGCTATAATGTGATGGACAACACAGCAATGACAGTAGGGTAGCTGAGTCTCAGGCTACAACAAGAGAGGATAAGCTCAAGAGCAACAGCTAGGAGTACAGAAACAAAGGAATAAAGCTGCTTACCTTCAGAAGGACTGAGGAAGCCAGGGACCTCCAGTGAGATACCTTTGCCTCTACTGCCAACACTTATACGAGGTCTGGGAGGGGGTGGATCCTGGCTCCACCCCTTCCAGTCATTCAGGTTCATTGTTTGCCACCTGAGCTCCCCTGGGTTGGCCCTGCCTTCCAGTAAGTGCTCAATCACTATTTCAGGCTGTGACTTAGCATTTCTGCTACATATTTCAAAGCATTGTGTAACATACTGGGAGTTAATGCCGCAGTTCCGTGGACTGTTGATAGTCCTGGGTATGTGATTCTCAGAACAGGATAATGAACTACAGTTCCCGAAGACTTGTTATTCCATTTCCCATTCAGAGAGAAAGGTAAAACTGCTTGGAAGAAATCACAAGACTATCTGTTTGCTCCCTAGAGGATCAGAGTAAGAACTACAGTTTTCAGGAACTCTCATTTATTTGATTTATTAGCTTCAATCCCAATTAACTTATATTTTGCTACTATAGTTAGTAATATAAATTTGTTTTCCTTCTCAGATCATTTCTACTTTTTAAAAACAACAAGCCACTTTTTAAAAACAATGTCTGTGGAATCTAAGGAAAATGTCCTTGCACACTTTGAGGCAAAAGATGAAAGTATTCTATTGTGACTCCAGTACTTCTTGTGAGGCAAAATCACTGAGGAAGAATTTTTTGATATGCAAAATTGGATGCTTATACTTTAACTCAAATTCCTTTAGTAAATTATGTTTTAAGAATTTTTGTATTCCAACCCCATCTTAGCTTATAATTTTATAAAATACTGTTTCAGCCTTACCAGTACTAATCCTGGCTTTGGCTCAATCATTACCAACTCAGCTCTCTTTGATCTTCCAGGCACTTCCCTGCCAAGAAGAAGGGCACCACCACAGCTTCCACTTTGGGTTAAATTCCTTTTTTTAGTGGCCTAGATTCTTGTAACAATAATACTGTAGCTTGGACAAATTTAGACTCTGGTATCAATACTTCTATCTTTCCACCTTCAAATTTTATTTCTGCCTCTAATTTTTACCAGTTAAAGACTTTGGTGCTCCTGGTAAATACAATAACTGGTGTGTCACCCATTGTTTCTGATTTTTAAACTTCAAAATCTTAAAGAACGATCTAACTTCTAACTTTCCTAAGTCTAACCAGCAGTTCTCAAGTGTCGTAGTCTAATTCATATTTCTTTGTTTTAAAGACTGAATAAGTAGCTCCTGCAGCAACCAAACACTATTTCAGTTTCATCCTCTCCCAACTTGATTTTAACCAGAAGTTCTGCTGGGGAAAATACTTTCAGTTCCCTTCACTCTGTAGCTTCCTATGTCTCTGTAGATACAGAAAATCTCACTTCCAGTGAGATTTTGTAATTAGCATGCTGTTTTGTTTTGTTTTGTTTACTTAGCCAGGATCTCCAGCTCCAGGCACCCTTAGTGTTCTGTCTGTGGACTAAGAGGGGTGGGAGTGGGGTCAGGGGTGCACTGTACAGTGAAGCAAGACTGTCCCATGCCACTGCTACCTGATCCTCCAGTTGGGTCCTCATGGTCTTGTGAATAATTTATTTTTCTAAACAGCACCTGCACAGTAACTTCTATAACTTTCCAATCTGATTGTCAATGGTTTCTGGGCAGGTTTGGCCCAGTTCCATGACTAAATGGGGCAGAAGGACCCACAGACCCATGTTCAGGGGGAAGGGAAAAGGGGAAAGGATAAGGAGATGGGCCTAAAAACAGAACAGTGGAAACAAGCTAAGGAAGAAAACTAACTTAACAAAATATGATGTCGGAATGTGAGATAAAATGTGATACAATATAATCAGAATTGAAGATAATAAATCAACTAAAACGAGAGAGAGAGTGTCTAAAACCAAAGGTCTCACTCTAATGTTGAAGGTGAGATGTCTAGGGATCACACACTGCAGAGACAAGCAATAAAAGAAGAAACTGTCTTGTGACTTGTGAGCAGTTTTATCTTTCCCTCTAAACAGAAAATGAAAATGGAACAGTAAAAGTCTTCTGGGATATGTAGTCGTTCTTCCCTTCTGAGAATGAGATAGCCAGAAATATTGACAATCCATGGAACTAGAGCATTAACTCTTTAACTCCCTGTGCTCTACATGATGTTATGATGTGGAACACCAATAACAAAAAATCATAAACCCATGAATTGGATCTTGAGTTTTAATCATTTCCAAAGCATTATCTACCTGTTCAAGGTCATTCCAACAGCTACCAGCAGCTGCTTTTCAATTGTTTAAATTCGCAATTGAAAAAAGTATCTTAATTGCAACACAATTTCTACAAATGGTCATCATTTCCAGCTGCTTGTCTCAGCAGTACAACCCTATGCCTGCTGTGAGTCTATCTGTATATGTATATATATGTTCAGATCAAACTGATCCCAAGCCTCTGCCATTCAGGATGTTGACTCAATATAAAGAGCATTTCAGCATAAAAAAGCTCCGTACATTTGTTATTCTTCTCCCATTATCTGATACCACCTACAGTTCAAGATCTTAGCTAATGATTGTATCTGGGTTCTAGTATCATGTGCTACCAGAAATTCTTTCTACTGCCCACCTCAATCATTTTTCTGCATAACCACACCAGGAGATCCAGCTATCTCTTTCCAGTGACTTAAAACACAGCCCAAAGGTTATTTTTTCTAATTTCCTACACTCCTAGATGATCCAGTGCCCATTTTAATGATGCACGGGTGAGTTCTTTGTTAAGTAACAGCACATACTGACAGTTAACAATCAAATAAGTGCACCTGATGACAATTGCCATGGTTATGGGTCCTCTAACCCCTTTACCAGTATCCTTAACCCTACCCTGCACAACTTCATCGTATCAGACAGGCAGGTACCAAAATACAGGTCCTCCCAAGAATACCTTGGTTCTGGCTGAGGTTCTGTGATCCCAGGAAGAGTTGAGGTGCAAGAGCGTTGTCCCATATGGGTTGCAAAATGATACTGTACGACAGTTGATCAGGAAACTCTAAGTCTCAAGTTGGAGTGTTAGAAAGCAGACATTCTTTAACAGCAGTGTTGGATGCCTGAAGGTAATCCTCCTATCATGCATAGCTTACACAAAAGACCTTCAATTTATATGTACATTATTTGTGTTACATATGTAGAAGTTTTCCAAGACGTATGTTACATATGCAAGTGTCACAGATGTATGCTGCTTATTCACAGACCGATTCTAAGGACCTCCTATTTCCTCAGTACAAAGACTCAACAGAGCTTCCTTATTTCCTTGGTTCAGAGAGACAGCTTTTTCTTTAATCTAAACAAATTACAGGGCAGAGGTATTCATCAAGAAACACTAGCAAGCTTAATAATCTTGTTAAAACTTGTATTAGCAGTAAACAGAAACTTCTCAAGAACAAGATTAGGCTCCCTCTGTACAAATGAAGAACTAGCTGCTAGTCTCCTAAGTAACAGTACACTTTAAGAGAATCTGACCTTTTGATTTTGTTGATAGAACTTTTAAAAAAAAAATATATATATAAAATGGATGTTAACTTCCATCTGTCTGCTGTTATTGATTTTTTTTGTTTATTTTAATTTTGTTTTGAAAAATTGAAATAAAATCTCAGTGATATGTATAAAGAAAAGGACATTATGCTATTTCTTCAGTTTACTTTGTTCAGATAGAAAATTTCTAAGATTAAATAATAATAAAAAAGTAACTGTTAGTATTACTTTTTGTCTGATATTTGTGTAACTTAGTTCAGGCCTATTGTTCGTTTTCACTGAATGCTAAATATAAAAAAGGCAGAATGATAACTTTCAGTGCTGTATAAAGTCACTGCAAAATTCTGGCATGTTTATTGAAAACAAGATGACCATCAGCAATCCTGGACAGAGAATTGAAAAAGAAAATAGTATGCAGAGATTTCTGTTGCAGTACAAATTACTCTATAGGATATTAGTCAATAGTATCATCTATTATCTTAAAAAGAATTCTGAAATGTCTAGCTTTCTTAAAAGCAGATTATTTTCTCTTCTATTTTCCGTAGTGAGAATCAGGTTGTCCTTTTGGGCTTCAAAATTTTGCTGTTAGAAGAAAGAAGGAATTAAATATTGCAGTGAAAACTATTTCCTCCTCTCCCTCTTGGATACTGTCCATCTAGAATTGCTGAATATTTATTATTTCCTGACCTAACTAACAGAGAAACATAGTTTCCCTCCACTTCCAGGTGATACATAGTGAAAAAAAGATCACTAAATCTCCTCCTTACTGAGCTGGACAGGGAGCATAAGAAAATAAAATAAAATAAAATAAAAGCAGAAGTATCTACTGATATAAGAAAATACTGCAAGAATTTTCAGTAAAATATAAACATATTTTTCCAGTTTTTTCCAAACTTGACACTGATTTTTCCTAGCATGGTTCACATAAAATTGGAACAACAATTCAGAATAAATTTTGCTGTGTAGCTACACCCATTTACAAATCAGTCAGTCATACAGACATAATTGATGGTTGAATAAATTATCACATTTTTTTTTCTTCATCTAATTTTAAGTCTAGCACATAATTTCAATATTCATTTACTTCAATATTCATTACCTAGCACCCAAATCATTTTTTGTAATAAAATATTTAAAGTAATATCATATTTAAACTAGTAATCGAGTGTTTAAATTCAAAGAGTTTCACTTTGAAACACTGGTTTATATTAATAAATATTATATAAAAATACTGCATCATATGTAAAATACTAAACTGGTTTGGATTCCTATTATATCTATGTGTTATTATAATGGAGAAAAAACATTAACGTATCTAGTATAGATAAACTTCAGGTACCTCATGTTTAACTATTCTGTCCAATCTAAATCCCCAAAGATAAAACTTAGTATCTTCAAAGTCCTGAATACTTTCAAATAGTTGTCTATCTAGGCAACTGAACAGATTTGATTTTTCATTGTTTTGGGCAACAAATGAAAAAAATCACAAGGATTTAATTAATTTAATAAGAAATTTAACTTTGTAAAACATAATGGTTTCTAAAGGCACCCAAAGCACTCTGTGAATCGGTATATCACAAGTGGTTTATTTTTTTCTTTTTTACAAAGTACTATAGAGTATTCTTTGAACAACTTCATCAAGTCCACAATGAAATTTGATATATAAGCAAACATTCAGCTGTTGGTTTCTTTATTAACAGTATGTAAGAAGAGATCCTTTATTACATTTTCTGTACCATGGGAGTTGAAATTTTTTTTATCATCTATAAGCAGTACTAAAATACATCAGGAGGTATGTCTTGTAAGTTAGCCTCACTCCCAATGTATTCTTAAATGTTTTATGAAATTCATTTTTCATTTGTGAATTCAGTATCTTCTCTCTCCAAGTTCTTTCAGTGTCTCTATGGAATTAATCTAGCTTTCCACATACTGCTGTTTTCTTTCACTTGCAGTTACTGAGTTATTAGGACAGAAAAGTTCATTTATGAATATAATTCCTCTACTTTTAAGACCGGGTGATGTTTTAAGTGACGTCTAAGAATTCCAGTTGTTCAACCTAGATGTCTTTAAAACAAACAAACAACGACAAACAAAAAAGAAAAAAAAAAAAAAAGAGAGAGATAGTGAACATTTTGTTGTTCTTGGCAATTACTTTGCACTATAGTCCAAATTCTACTGTAGGGATTTTGGTTTTGTCTGTTTTGAAGTTGTGGTTCTGTCTATCTCTGAATCAAATCAGATCCGTAGACCACTGGAGGGAACCTTTAAAGTCTCTGTGCCTCATTTTCTACTTAGCAAAGGGGTGTATGTGGTGAGGGTTTAGGTTAGAATATTTTTATTTTTTTACTCCTCTTTCATGCTGGTGAGTCCAAAAGCATTTACTTCTCAGACCATACAATTATTCTAAAGCAAAATCTAACATTACAACATTTGTAAATGGATTAATATTAGAAGTAGAAAAAGAGTATTCTATTTATGTCTTCAGGATTAAAATAACATCTTTGGAAAAAATAATGTTAACTCCACAGGTAGCAAATTTTCTAAAAGCGCTCATGCTTCAGAGATGACTGCATTTATCTAAACTGCTAGTATTCTATTTTCAGCATTCTGTTCACAAGGTCTGTATCTCACTCCTAGTGATCAACAAGAATTTGGCTATGTTTCAAATCTGCTGCTCAGCTGCCATCAGTCTGCGTTGTTGTTTGCAGATGTGTTGATTAAAGCCACTTACAACTTCGCTTACTTGTCATGGCAGTGAAATTTCTGTAAGAGTTCTGCTTTTTCTTGGACATAATGAAGACTTTTCTTCAGTGGTTATATTTTACACAGCTTATGAGTTTTAAAATCAGAACAAATTCATGTTTCCGTTTATTTATTATTCCATTTGAATTATTTCTGTAACAAAAGCAACTGAGTGTTAGTGTGTGGCTGATTATTCAGGGAGAATAGTTGTATGATAACTATAAAGCAAATTAATAGCAATTCCATGAGTTGAGGATTCACATATTCATTTCAAACATTGGAAGACTCTATTGGAAAACCCTCATTTCTGGCCACGAGTACAAAAAAATTGCCTCATCCCCAGGCAAGACAAGAGAACATGGAATTTGATAGCAATGGGCACATCTGAAGCCTAAAAAACCTATGTGTGTGCTTGAATGTGTCTCAGAGGTGACTGTTCATTTTGGATGTTAATTAGTCTTTCATCTCCTCTGCAGAAGGGTCACGTGTCTAAGCCCTCATAGCAAAAAGTTACTTTCTTTGCGAGTCAAATGAAGAGAAATGGAAGAAATAAAGTAAGTTGTAAAACATAATTTAAATGTCCAAACATTTAAAATGTGAACCTGAAAAATGACCTGAAAAACCTAAAATGACAGAACCTGACAAATGTGGATAAAATCAAAATTCCAGGGGATTCCCATTTTAATCTCAGACCCCTTAGAATGAAGGCACATCCTCAGTAAATGTAAATATCTGAGTTAAAAAACAGTTACAGCTGGAGAGAGAAACATTCAGATTCTAAGAAAGGTGATAAGACAGTTGCCCTATTCTTATAAATATCCATCCTCCGATTTCTGAAGGAACATCTAGCTTTCCAAATATTGCTCTAAGAAAAATCTTTGATTTATATGATATGCTCAGGTTTTTTTAATCTTTTTATTTTGCTTTTTTTTTTTTTTTTTTTAAATGTGGAGGAGGATAGGAGTAGAAAAATGGCTGCGTAGAAAGTGCTATGCGTTTAATAGCCCCCCCAAAAGAAAATAAATAGAATACACTATGTGAACTGTCATCACCTGAGAAAGCGTATAAATCTGATCCCACAAGCCTTATATCTTTTCACAGAATCACAGAATTGCCAGGTTTGGAAGGGACCTCAAGGATCATGAATCTCCAACCCCCCTGCCACATGCAGGGCCACCAACCTTCCCACCTAATGCCAGACCGGGCTGCCAAGGGCCCCATCTAATCTGGCCTTGAACACCTCCAGGGACGGGGCATCCACAACCTCTCTGGGCAACTGTTCCAGTACCTCACCACTCTCTCTGTAAAGAAGAGAAAGTTTCTTCATTCTGAATCCATCTTTGGCAAACTGAACATATAGTTATTTTAAATAAACAATATAATAGATAAAGTGAATGAAAAATTATCTGCACGATGAGGGATACATAGATTGTTCCTTCTTCTTTTTGCCAAGAAGTTAATTACCACTTTGGTGCAGTTGATTTAAAAGCTGTACTCTCTTTAAAAGTAGGCTGCTGTTTTACAATTAATGAATATACAGATGTTATAGTATAGCAGAAAGCTTGGCTACATAGTTGTTACACCAAAGCACAGAACAGAAAAGATACAGACACACACCCATACCCTGGACTTGCTGGAAAACTTCAGTGGAGTGGATCTCCAGAAGAGATCCTTCCCCACTGGCAGTCAGCTCTTAAATGGGTCTAGGAGAGGTGCAGCCAGGCTCCACTCCTTCCAGCAGCACAGGTGAATTGCCTTCACCTGTGCTCCCAGGGCTGACTCATTGCTCGCCTCAGGTGATCAATCAGAGGTTCAGGCCATGACTCAGCAGTTCCCATACACTCCACCCCTTCACGGTATGAACCAATGATCAGGTTGACTAACGGGTAAGCTTTCCCTAATACAGAGATCTGCTATATCATAACGCTTATACAGTTTCCATGTTGGTACAATTCAAGACGAGTGACAACTGGTGAATATTGATATTCTTTTATGGGCCAGTGCTCAATGATGTTACTGGAGGCATGTGGTCGTGAGGTGCAGGTCCGTCCTATGTTCCATCAGTTCCATGTAGACCATCACCGGGTGTTGCACGTGATCTGACAATAACACTGGAATGCTTTGATGGCATTTCATTCCTTCTGGTGATCCTGAAGGCTTAAAGACTCACGGGGAGTAATACAGATATTTCAGGGGTACCAGGAGGGGAAGGTCTGCCCTCCAGGGCAAGATACAGGATGTATTTCTATCCTGGGTTAACACTTCAGCTTGTACTGGGGCATGTCCCGGCCACCTGGCCAGATGTCTGCGGCTGCATAACTATATCAGGCACCAAAGGGGGTGTCCTGATCTGCCACAGGGACTTGATTCGGGTTCCCCTTAGCAATGAAGACCAGAGTGTTGACCACAAGATCAGTAGTCCATGTACTGATTATTAGAGGAACTACTGAGCCTCCTGCTCCATTAATCTCCTCCAAGTTGCAAGTAAGCCATACCACTTAGGTCCTACCTGCACCTTCCAAAGACATTTTATTCTATGGGTGCCTGGATCTAAATTCTCAGGGGCAGGGAGCAGATTATTTTCATTACCAATCTGGAGTCTTACCTGATGATCAGCGCCTGTGATGTGGATCCTAAGCAGGGTGGCCCATGTTGTCTGCAACGTTCTCAGGGCACTGGGTCTGCCATCTCGGGGTCTTTCGTTCAGGTCCCACAAGGTTTCATAGAGTCTTTTTGTCCACCCCTGCAGGGACTGGGAGTCTGTCTTCAGGGCAGCCTTAAGAATATCGTTATAACATTCAGTAAGGCCTGCCCCCGTTGGATTATATGGCAGGTGAAATCGCCATTCAATGTTATTTTCTTCTGCCCAACGCTGTATTGCTGCACCAGTAAAATGAGTCCATTGGTCACTCTCAATGACTTGGGGTGTCCCATAGGCAGACATCAGTTTAGTGAGTGCCTTGATGGTATATGCCTGGTTTGCTTTCGGTACTGGATAGGCCTGCAGTAGCCCACTTGCAGTGTTGACACAGGTCAGGGCATACCTCGTCCCCTCAGACCGAGGAAGGGGCCCATTGTAATCGACGTGCCATTGCTGGAGAGGATTGTGTCCTCTAGCAAGATGGGCTGTCATTTCCGGCAACAATCTCGGTCTCATCTTAGAGCAAGCGTCGCAATCCTGGCATGCCTGGACGATGTCAGGTAGCTGTATGGGCAGTCCCCATGCTTTAGCAGCTGCCCACATTGTCTTTTGTCCCGCATGCCATAGCTTCTGATGTAACCAACAGGCGATGTTCTCAGATGGTGAATTCTCAATCCATCAAACTCAGGCCAGCATGTCAGCTTCATCATTTCCCAGTGACTGTAGGGGCTGGTGACCAGAAACATGGTAGACACGTACAGTCCTGTGTTTGACTGTATTGGACATATCTAACCACATGTCTTTGCCCCATATCGGTTGGGCATGGATAGTCCATTCTTGGGTGGCCCACTGTGCAATCCAAAGAGTGAGCCCCCGGTACACAGCCCAACTATCCATGCGATATTCATGATACCGTCAGTGGGTTCCTTGGTTATAACTGTCCATATTGCTCACAGTTCTGCCCATTGGCTGCTCTGGCCATCTCCCTCTTCAAACCAGATTGTCTCGGTGGAAGGATGGTATATGCTATTGCTCTCCACTTGCTCGGGTTGCCCTTGCTGGACCCATCTGTGTACCAGGCATCTTCAGGGATAGGCTATTTTCCCTCGTGAATAGGACTCTTCTCTGGTGGAAGGACCAATGTTTCTTGTGGTGCATCACTGTGATACATCACTGGGCCTAGGATCTTCTGAAGCTCTTCTTTCAAGGATGATGAAGACAGACTACTCCTCTGGCTGAGGTAGGTGACCCATCGTGCCACTGTTTGTGCTTGGACCACCCCGTCTTAGGAAGGTGGGTCAGATCTTTCACTCACCCCTGAATTGGCAGAGTGGTCTTAACTATAACTTCAGCCGTCTGGGTTATTGGCTCTACTGCCTGTAATGCAGAATAGGCAGCCAATAATTGTTTTTCAATCATACTGTATCTTTCTTCTGCTCCATGCCAGACCTGAGACCGGAAACCAATAGGGGTCCGAACAGAACTCTGGTGTTGCCCCAGGCCCCACCCATCCAAAGCTGTCTTGAGTAACATGATCGTCCAACTTAGCTGGAAGGGTAGAATCAGATATACCTAATACCTGGGCTTGTTTAACTGCAAGTTTTTCTTGTTGGAAAGTGTCCTGTTCTGTTTTCCCCCAGTCCCGTAGCTGCCCCTTTTTTTGTGAGTCTCTACAGTGGCCTTAGCAGCTGCGCTAGGTGAGGTATAAAGGAATGCCAATAACCCAATATACCTAGAAACTCATACAGCTGCTTTGATGCTGTAGGGACTGGGAACACCTGAACCTTATCTATGACAGCACTGGGTAGTACTTTGGTCTTTCCTGACCAAACCACCCCCAGGAATTTTACGGACAGGCTGGACCTTGCACCTTTTGGGGATTTATAGCCCATCCCCTGTTGTAAATCGGCGGTTAATGAATCTGCTCCCTGCCCTACTGCCTCCAGTGAGTTGGATGTCAACAGGAGATCATCAATATAATGATACAGGTTAACATCATCAGGTTTTTTCCAATCAGCCAGGTCACACACCACTAGATTATGACAATATGTTGGTGAATGCACGTACCCCTGTGGCAGGACCTGAAAGGTCCACTGCCTCCCTCCCCATGTAAATGCAAATTGATCTTGCGATATACTGAAGAACGCATTTGCTAAATCTAGGACACAATGATAGGTTTTTATCTCCCTACTTAATGTGTCTATTAGGAAGGCAATATTGGGTACAGCCACATGAATATGCAGTATGACCTTATTTAATTCTCTGTAATCCAGTGTCATTCTCCACATGCCATCCGACTTTTGCACTGGCCATATGGGGGAATTATAAGGGTTGTGTGCAGGTCTCCTAATGCCCACTTTTTCTAATTCCTGCACCGTTCTCGATATTTCATCTTGCCCACACGGGAGTCTATACTGTCTTACATTAGTAATCCGGCGCGGTTTCAGCAGGCAAATAGGCCCATGTTTCGCATGACCTATTGATATTGCCTGCACCGCCTGGATACTAATAGATCTCTGTCAAAGTCTGAACTCTCCCACAGTTGTCTGGAGAGCCAGACCCCATAGAATATCTATGCCCAGGATGTATTCTTGGACTGGGGCAATAGACACCTTATACTCCCAGGATGGGAGACATCCAACCCCTAATTTCAACCATGTTTGGGTGACAGGAATATTTTGTCCCCCAAAATCACCAATCATCACTCTGTCTCCATCAAATTTGATCTGATCTCCGTAGATAATTGATGTTTCTGCTCCAGTGTCCACTAATGCCATAACTCTCGGAATATTTTTTGGGGGGGACCAATAAATCGTTAGTTCTACATAGGTCCTCTGGTCCCGTCTGGAGGCCCTAGGGGGACTAGCATCCCTCATCACGCCACGAATTATGCTGTGGCCAATTCTTTTTCTTCCGGTGGCTCAGGCATCATGGCCCGAGACACCCGAGGTGGCTTTTTCTTTCTATTAGGAACAATAAAATCTTCAAGGTTCCATGTTTTTGTTGGTATTCTCTCTATAACCCTTATCCTTGGATTCTTAGGGTAGTTCTGAAATTTTTGGTTGTCCTTTAGTTGTCTCCAAAGCTGGAGAAGGACATGGTTGGGCTGGCAGTCAATCTTAGAAAATTGGACCGCAGCCCAAATTAAGTCATTAAACAATTTGTTTTAGGGAGACCCTTATGGGTCCTGATTGAGGAGCTCGAGTAGCCAGCATTTTGGTTCTAGTCACCAGCAGGACCTCGGCTTCTTCTAATGTCCAAATATTGTGCCTAGTCCGCAGGTGTTCTGTTTCTCTTAGGTCAGCCACTAACTGGGCAGCCTACTGGACTACTGCTTCTGAGGCCACCAGGGAATTTTATATAGAGACCAAATACCATACAAATGAGAGGGGGCTTGCTGTAGTCTCTCATTCCCGCTGAGAATTTGACCGTATCAGGGCCATCAAATGTGTTTTCATAAATTGCTTCCCTTACACCTAGTTCACGGATATAATTTTGAAGGTCCTCCATGGGGGACCACATCCCTGTATGTAGAGGTATATCAGATTTATTCGGCCATACCATACGGCAGGCCGCCATTAACCATTCTATTATAGAACGATTTTCATCAAGATATTGATAACCCGCATATAACCTTTGCCTGAGAGCAGGATGGACAGTCATGGTGGCCAACTTGGCTATTTCCAGGCCATTCACCAAAACAATTTCTGCCCCAGAATCCCACAGTCTTAATAACCAAGCTGGCACACTTTCTCTAGGCTTCTGCTGAAATCGCTGTACTAAATTCATCAATTCTGTTATCATGTATGGACGGGCTGTTGATGCAAATGAGTCTGGGCAGGGGGCCACTGATCAGGTGGCACCCCTGCCAGTCTGTCCTGTACTTTTTTTGTTTTCTGTGTTATAACAAGATGGACTTCTAGTGGATTTGTCAAAATCAGAGATTCGAGATTTAATTTAGATTTTTTATTTTCCTGATCAACGAAGTCTGTTGATTCAGGAGTCTGGCCACTGTTTATTGAAATGTCACAGTCTCGGCATGCCTCAGCAATGTCAGATAGTTGTATGGGCAGTCCCCATGCTTTAGCAGCTACCCACATGGTCTTTTGTCCAGCACACTGCAGCTTCTGATGTAACCAGCAGGCAATGTACTCAGATGGTGAATTCTCAATCCATCAAACTCAAGCCAGTGTGTCGGCTTCATCACTTCCTGGTGACTGTAGGGGTTGGTGACCAGAAATGCTGTAGACACATACAGTCCTGTGTTTAACTGCATTCCATATGTCTAACCACAAATCTTTGCCCCATATTGGTTGGGCATGGATAGTCCATTCCTGGGTGGACCACTGCACAGTCCAAAGAGTGAATGCCTGGTACACAGCCCAACTATCTGTGCAGATATTCATGATACCATCACCAGGTTCCTTGGTTATAACCGTCCATATTGATTGCAGTTCTGTTCATTAGCTACACTGACATTCCCCTCTTCAAACCAGATTGTTTCAGTCAAGGGTAATGTGCTTGTGCTATCCACTGGCTCAGGACGCCCTTCCTGGACTCATCTCTGTAACAGGCATCTTCTAGAATTGGACAGTTCCCCTCCTGAACAGGAGTCTTCTCTAGTGGAGCAACAGTGCTTATTCTGGTGCATCACTGTGATATGTCACTGGCCCTAAGATCTTTTAAAGATCTTCTTTCAAGGGTGATGAAGACAGACTACTCCTCTGGTTGACATGCCACTCTTTGAGCTTGGGCCACCCCTGTTGTGGGAAGGTGTGTCAGATCTTTCCCACACCCCTGAACTGACAGGATGGTCTTAACTATGACCTCAGCTGTTTGGGTTATTGTCTCTACCACCTGTAATGCAGAGTAGGCAGCCAATAACAGCTTTTCAATCATACTGTTTCTTTCTTCTGCTCCATGCCAGACCTGAGACCAGAAACTGATGGGGGTCTGAATGGAACTCTGGCATTGCCACAGGCCGCAGCCAAAGCCATCCTGAGTGATGAGAATGTACAGTTCGGCTGGGAGGGTAGTGTCAAATATACCCAATGCCTGGAGTTGTTTAACTGCCAGTTTTGCCAGTTGGAAAGCATCCTGTTCCGTTCTCCCCTACTCCTATAGTTGCTCCTTTTTCCATGAGTTTGTATAATGGGCTTAGCAGCTGCACTAAATGAGGTATGAAGGAACACCAATACCCCAATGTACCAAGAAACTCCTGCAGTTGCTTTGGTGCTGTAGGGACTGGGAATGCCTAAACCTTACCTATGATAGCACTGGGTAATACTTTGGTCTTTCTTGACCAAATTACTCCCAGGAATTTCATGGACAGGCCTGGAACTGGCACATTCTGAGGATTTATAGCCCATCCTCTTTCTTGCAGATAAGTAGTCAATCTGCCACCTGTCCTACTGCCTCCAGTGAGTCAGATGCCAACAGGAGATCATCAATATAATAATACAAGCTAACATTATTAGGTTTTTCACAATTTGCCAGGTCACACACCACTAGGTTATGGCCATGTGTTGGTGAATGTACGTACCCCTGTGGCAGGACCTGAAAGGTCCACTGTCTGCCTCCCCATGTAAATGCAAACTGGTCATGCGATTCTTCAGCAAATAGAATACTGAAGAATCCATTTGCCAAGTCTATGTCACAGTGATAGTTTTTATTTCCCTACTCTATGTGTTCTTCAAGGAAGCAATATTGGGTACAGCCGCTTGAAACAGGTGGCGTGACCTTATTTAATTCTCTGTAACCTGTTGTCATTCTCTACGTTCCATCCGACTTTTGCACTGACCATATGGGGGAATTATATGGGCTATGTGCAGGTCTTATAATACCAGCTTCTTCTAATTCCTACACAGTCTTTGATATCTCAGCTTGCCTCCTGAGGGGTCTATACTGCCTTACATAAGTAATTTGGCACAGCTCCAGCAGGCAAAAAGGCGCATGCTTCACATGGCCGCTCAATATCACCTGCACTGCCTGGACACTAATACACCTCTGTTGACATCTGAACTCTCCTACAGTTGTCTGGGGAGCCAGACCCCATGAAGTGTCTATGCCCAAGATGTACTCTGAGATTCAGTTTCAACCACATTCAGGTGACAGGAATTGGCTGTACCCCAAAAGCACTAATCATTACTCTTTCTCCTTCCAATTTAGTCTGATCACCATAGACAACTGAAGTTTCTGCACCTGTGTCCACCAGAGCATAATTTGTACATTTTTTCCAGGATTGAAAAATTGTTAGTTTGATATAGGGCCTCCGCTCCTGTCTGGAAGCTCGAGGTGCAGGGAAACTAACATCCCTGTCACACCATAAATTATCCTATGGCCAGAACTTTTACCTCAGCTGACTCAAGCATCATAGCTCAAGTCACCTGAGGAGGCTTTTTTCTCTTTTACTAAGGACTATAAAGTCCTCTAAGTTTAAAGTTCTTGTTGGTACTTGTTGAATTATTCATACTCCTGATTTTTTGGGGAGTATTTTGAAATTACTGATCATCTTGTAATTGTTTCCACAATTGAAATTAAGTAATATTAGGCTGCTGATCGATATTGGCAAATGCCACCTCAGCCCATATGAGATCATTAAACATCTGTTTCGGGGACACCCATCTGGGGTCCAATCCTGGTCTTAATAACTGAGAGAACTCTCCTTCTACCACCCAAACACTATGCCTTGTTCTTAGGTGCTCTGTTTCCCTCAAATCAGCTACCAACTGGGCAGCCTGTTGGACAATGGCTTCTGAGGTCACTAGGGTGTTCAGTATGGAAACTAAAGTTCCATAAAGGTGGGAAGGAGTCTGTTGTAAAATCAGGTCTCATGTCTGCTGAAAATTTTGCTAAGTCTGGGCTATCAAACATTTCTTCATATATTACTTCTCTCATGCCTAATTCATTAATATAGGTTTGAAGGTCCTCCATGGTACAATGTACAATGGCGTGTCAGTCTTATTAGGCTATGTCATGCAGCATGCTGCTATCAAACAATCTATTAATGAATGGTTTTCAACCTGGTGTTGAACGGCAGCGTATAATTTTTTTCTAAGGGCAGTTTGTGAGGTAATTGATGTCAACTTAGAAATTTCTGGTCCATTAGCCACAACACTTCCTGCCCCTGAGTCCCATAACCTTAAAAGCCAGGCTGGTATGCTTTCCCTAGGCTTCTGTTGAAATTATTTACTAAATCCACTAATTCAGTTGCTGTATAGGACGAGCTGTTACATGCAAATGAGTTTGGGTAGGGGGCACCCCTGCGGGTCTATCTTGTACTTTCTTTGTTTTCTGAGCTATTATAGGGTGGATCTCAAAAGGACCCATCTCAGATGGAGCTTCAAAATCCAACCTGGGAGCTTTGTTTTCTGAATCATCCAGGTCCATTGATTTAGAAGCCTGAGTAACTTCTATGCAGACCTGTTTTATCGGGAAAGTTCAGCTTGATTTCTTTCCTATCAATGTCAGCTTGTTGTTCTAATTTTTCAATACAATCTTGTAGTAGTTGATTTTCATTTTCTAAGATATTGTTTGATATATCAGCTCGATTTAAAGCATTTAATAATGACCATGCCACAGTAGATGTGGCTAACTGGCACTCTCCTGTAATGAAGATATCTTTATCTAATCCATGAAAATAACCCATCATGCAAGATGGGGAGGAAATATTTCCAGGAGGGGGAACAGCTGTTTATGAGGGTGGATAGTGAAAGGAAAAGGGGGAATGGTTTTAAACCGAGGCAGGGGAGATTTAGGTTAGAAATTAGGAGAAAGTTTTTCCATGCAGAGGAACAGGTTGCCCAAGGAGGTTGTGGATGCCCCATCCCTGGAGGCATTCAAGGCCAGGCTGGATGTGGTTCTCGGCAGCCTAGTCTAGTGGTTGGTCACCCTGCGTGTGGCAAGGGGGTTGAAACTGTCTGATCATTGTGGCC
The DNA here is from genome assembly GCA_037305975.1 of Chrysolophus pictus. Taxonomy (NCBI): domain Eukaryota; kingdom Metazoa; phylum Chordata; class Aves; order Galliformes; family Phasianidae; genus Chrysolophus; species Chrysolophus pictus. Next base: position 1,883,425 of record CM074577.1, read on the forward strand.
CCTTTCAATCCAGGCCATTCTATGATTCTATGATATAGAAACCCACAGGGGACCCTATTTCTCAATTATAACTGCTATTTTGTAGTAGGATGATGCTAGAAACCCTGGAAAATGTCCAGGGATAGTCTTATCTAGGAGGGTAATGTACTCCCCCTTGACCCATTTAAAGACATTCCAAAGAAAGGACATTTAAGTATTTTAGTTTAGCTGGCTGGTCAAATGTTACTATCGAAAGATAAACACAGTGTAAAGGTGGTACAGAAGTATAATAGCAAAGGAACTAGCACAAATAAGATGATATTTCAAAAGAAAAGCAAAGGTGCTCACCTGTCTCCAAAGAGCTAAACTCACAGGCAAGACTCCACAAGGGAGTATTCCACAGTTGCAGTCAGCCCTTATATTTCTGTGAGCTGTGGGGGAATAATGATAAATATATACATTTAGTATATATTTTATTTTAAGTATTTTAAGACATATGTTAAAACATACCAAATGGAAGTAATTAAAATAGCTTTTAAACTTTACTTCAAATGTAAAAAGAAATATACAGAAATCTGTTCACTATTATGTGAACTTGCAGTATTTTGCTTTTATGTTAATGCACAGGCGAAATTTTTTAGCTATCTGTGGCAGAAGTAGTGTTTTCCAAGCATAGGAAGAAATTCCTGTGCTCAATAATATTTTCAATATGTTCTGTCATCACTTAAAGCACAGATATCACTTATTTTTTATTCTTTATCCTTATTGAAATGGAAAAATGATGCTTCCTAATTCTGTATCTCTTTAATAAAAAATTAGGAATTTTATATACCCAGTTACCTTCTACAAATGTTTGAACAGCTTCTCAGACAATCCCTGCACTTTCACCCATAGGATGGTTTGGTATGAAGGTTGCAAATGTGATATGAAACCTGTAACTGTTGCTTTTTCTGAGCTTACTATTACTGGATATGTGTAACATATATATATATATATATATATATATATATATATATATATATATATATATATATATATATATATATATATAATTTTATTTTTATTTTCTCAAGAAAAGACAATGCAAATTTATATTTCTTATGTAGAAAGTGATTGAAATGTGTACTGTTCTGGCTCAAAGCCAGCAAGAAGATAAATTAAAAGATCATAAGGTATATGTACTTACAGTAAAGTTGTGATCCTATGCACACATTTGCTTTATTTCCATTTGTAGGTTGGAGACCTGCGTTGCTCAATAGATGCACTTATAAAAAAAAAAAAAAAAAATCTCATGTGAGGTTCTAGATCAACTGTCATGTATACTAGACATGACTTGCAAACACACCATGAATTTTTATGTCATTTAGTGACAGAAGAGAATACACAGATGAGAAGTTTTCTTTTTCTATATTCTGTTTTTTCCCAAGTGGGCTATTCAACACAATGATTAAAATGTATTTATTTGCAAAATTGCTACAGAAAGGAATTACCTAACTGACAATTGCTTTCTCATCTTGTACTGCTTTTGAAGGCATAGGCAAAATAGGTTACTAAGCACTGTGTGTGCAAAGATGCTGTTACAAGTGATATTAAGAGATCTATTTGATATTCTAGTCATTCTTAAAGTCAGGAAAAGGTACCATTAGATACATCTAGAAATCAGAAAAGTGATTTAAAAACTCTTGAGGATTTCTTGGTTGATTGAAGACTTTTGGCAAATAATAAGACTGTCTTTGACTGTCTTCTAATAAGTAATATTTTGCAACTTGGCCATGCTTTTAATTTTAAGGAAAGATCTTAACAAGTGCCATAACTGGTAGTTATGCAACTTCATGCACACTTTGGCAGTTTTACAGCTGGTATGCATGACGTAAACCCATATAAGCAACACTAATTGGCCCAAGAAAAATTTCAAACTAGAAATAAATGACAAAGATTATTGAGATGCAAAACCTATCGTGTTCAGAAGCCTCTAAACTGGATTGCTACTGCATTGTCTAAAATTCAGAAAATTCACTCTTCTAGAAATAGAATACCTGTCTACAGGAATTGTGTAGTCTCATTATTGCCTTGCTCTGTTTCATCACTCTTCAGAGATTTAGTTCATTGATTTGGCATCTTCAGCTAGGGCGGGTGTAAAATCATTGAGAGCCAGAACTTGAATCACTTATTCATGTAATTTCTTATGGTGCGTACTCTGTCTCCTGTTGCAACTTTGGTCAGCTTACTTTGGTCAGCATGTTTACTTTCATGCTAATGACGCATCTGTACAGGTCAGCCTATAGATCCTCTGGAGCTTAAAAATGAGATTCGCTATGATTATATTTGAGTGGAAGGCAACATATCTGAAAGAGAAAAATCTCCTTTATCTAAAATTTGGATTATAGTTTTACTTTCTGTAGAAATATTTTCAGCAGACACGTAGACTTAATCTAGCTAGAGGTCTTTGCTATCAGACATTTGAAACTCTGAAAAGCTATTAATTGTTCCATGGTGAAGGATATTTTCTCAGAAGATGTTTGTTTCCACACCACTACACCAAGTTCAAGACAAAAAACTTTGGTTCAGTTTGAATATAGCCTTGAGTCTGAGATTGAATATAGTGATAGTGCAGATAAATTAAATCTATTTATTTCTATGTTTCCACGTCAATTGGGAAGACCCTCCTTTCTCTATTATATAGTATATTAATAATGTTTGTACCCTTCTGCTGGAATATTGCTTGTATGCCCTTAATCCATCGCTTAACTTTCTTTCCATAGCTCTTTAACTCCTGGCCTTCACTGGATGGGAACTGCATAGCATTGGTAACATTAAATTTACCGTCTGTATTTGTTCTTAATAGCTTTCCTCTGTTTTTCTTTTTTTTTTTTTTTTTTTTTTTTAATTATATGCAAGCTTTTCAAAACAAGATTATGCAAAGTAACGGATGGAAAAAATAAAGATTAGGTAAGACCAATTTAGTGAAATCTTGGCACCACTGAAACAGCACATTAGCTTCAATAAGAATATATAATCCTGGTTGGTGACTGGAAAAATCAGCCCTGTAATAGCTATAAATGATGTTTACATGAAGAGATGACCTTAAATATGTATGACTTAATTTTCAGATGCACGCTCTTATGGCAGTTGAAGTCATGAGCTCACAATAGCAACTGTTTTTTCACATCTTTTGCAATTAGGTCTTGCAATGTGAAGTCCTGATGTTTATTTTTGTAATTTTGTCATACAGGACTGAAAGATTTTATGTTTTACAAAATATGAAGTGCTACAGAATTTCTGAATACCCAATTCCTCTTCAAATTGCATTTCTTTTTTTTTTTTTTTTTTTTTTTTTATCATGCCTGAGTTGCTGAAACCTATAAATGGTTAATAATTACTTATCTGATCTAGAAAAATTGTCACCAGGATGATTCGTAGGTCCTTAGAACATTAAGAGTGCACAGCATCCTCTCCTCTCCTCTTCCTTCCCCCTGCAAGGTTTCCTAATGAATACCAGCTGAACAAAGACACATTTGGGATGATATAGTATGAAAATAAAGCATCTTCTGCAGAATGCATCATTTAAAATTTATTTAGAAAACAAATCCAAGTATTTATTTTAAGTTAGAAAAGTGATGATAATCATATAAAATGAGAAATATTCAGCACAATGATAACTTCCTAGGCAGAGTTAGTGACTTGTATGTTTAGACTCAGTGGAAAACACATGGAATATAAATGATCATGCATTGCATGAATGCCTTCTATAAATGTTCAATGGCAAGAAATTACTGCCTTAGCATAAATTTATTGCTATAATATGAATAATTGTAACAGCATACCAGATGGATGCTATATCAAAGAAAATATTTAAATTAGATACTCCTAGTATACTTCTCATTCTAGCTGTTGCTGCCATGTTGCTTCAATGATGAGTTGAAATTTTTGATGCAAGGAACACAAATTCATAAACTATCAACACTGAATTATGTGGGCTGGAATCATAAATTTCAGCATTGCAACACCTGAGGGGGGAAAAAAAAAAAAACAACAAACAAACATTGAATAAATTTAATTTAAATTATTCATATGAATGCTATAAAAATACCTATCAGAACTGAAGAGAACAGAAATCAGATAAATAAATTTTACTTTACTTGCAACACTGCATGTAAAGGTCTGTATTCAGTTTTGGACTCCCCAGCATCAGAAACACAAAGTAGGTACATCAAGATGACAATGGGGCTGCCACACACATTGTGTGAGCAGAGGCTTAAATTCAGACAAACAGAAATAAATATTATTATTATTATTATTATTATTATTATTATTATTATTATTACTATTATTTGCTGTTTTCACAAGAAAAAAAAAATATATAATATGAGCTTTTAGTATTTGAGACACTGTTATCCCAGGAAAGCCACTCACTTTCCAGGTGTCAAGTTCACACTGCTTTTCTCACTCTATGAAAAGAGAACATTTTTAGGAAACTATCTCTAATGTAGTTGAAAATGCTGAAAACTACTGTAGTGAGTGTTTGAATATCATAGAAACATAGAATTCTTGGAGTTGGAAGACCATGAAGAGTCATCTAGGTCCTCTTCCCTGCAATGAAAGGAGACATTCCCAGCAAGATCAGGTTGCTCAGAACCTGGTCCAGCCTGGCTTTGAATGTCTCCAGGGACAGGGCATCCACCACATCGCTGGGCAAGGACAAGGGGAAATGACCTCAAGTTGTACTAGGGGAGGTTTATGTTGGATATCAGGAAAAAATTTCTTTACAGAAAGGGTTGATAAGCACCAAAATAGGCTCCTCCAGGAGGTGGTTGAGTCACCATCGGTGAATGTGTTTAAAAACCATCTGGATGTGGTGATCGGGGACATGACTTAGAGGTGAGCTGTTAGAGTTAGAGTAGTATATTTAGGTTGTGGTTGGTCTCGATGATCTTTGAAGTCTTTTCCAACTTGAGCAATTCCGTGATTCTATGATTCTTATAGTTTTCGTTTAGAAACTGAAAGATTGCCACAAAGTCACCTTTATTTTCCAGGCTGAACAGCACCAGCTGTTTATTTTTCTGTAACAGTGGACAAAGCTAAACCTAGTAGCTTGTTAGAAAGTTGTTTCCTAGCTTCTTGAAGAATTCTGATATTATCCAATCCTGAAACTTACTAAATTTCTCTAAAGTATCATTATAGAATATTTTAAAATTTATAATTAGGTTAAAAAAAAAATAATCCAAACATGGGTATTTGAAAGGAATCTCCTTGAGACTTCTTAAATGATCATATCTAACACTGAGCTGTAGATAGGAACAAGATTTTGTCACTCCTTTGTCAAAAAGTCAGACTCTTCTCTGAGATGGAATTCTTAACACCACTAATGGTATTTGAAGTTTATGTCAGAATTCCACCCCTACTGCTGGTCAGAAACCTTGTTCCAACTATTAAGTTAATACTATTCATAAATATTTCACAACTCTTACATCTTTTATCACCATTACCATTTTTGTCTCATTAACATACTTCAGTCAATGCTTTCATAAATAGTAGTTATAAGGGTTTTGTTTTGTTTTGTTTTTTTCTTTTTTTCTTTGTTTTATCTGCAGCAAGCCTATGTTTCTTTGGTAACACAGACTCTCCGTTTCCCTGCGTTTCTATATACAACTTTCATGTTTCAGGACTAAAGAGAGGAATTGCCAATATTATGAGGAAGGAAGTTTTCCTGTGATTTATACATTAACATTAGTTTTATTTCTGCTGGGAGAACAAACAAACAAACAAACAAACAAACAACTATAAACACATTTTATATAGAGAGAGTTCAAATACGTCAAGATAAATTTCCTTTCCATTTGTAATATGAGAATGATTCAGTAAAATGAGTCTGTACTTTACGGAGCAGAACAAAAATAATTTAAGTATGGCCATAATGTATTCAATGAAAGATTCATCTACCGTGTCTCCCACATTGTTTGTAAGGAAATATACCAAAAAAAAAAAAAAAAAAAAAAAAAAAAAAAAAGGTATGTTGCTTCCAGACAGTGTTCTTCTACTTTTGAATTAGTTTTGGCTCAAAAACTTCCTGAGTCATGTGGTTCTACTGCATATTTATTGAACCTTAATTGGCTCTTACATATTATTTCCCAGTTTACATTCTTAACCTCACAAAAGCCTTCAGTATTGATAGCATTTTAGTAATAAGCTTAACAGATTGTCATCCGTTTTCCACGCATAATTTCTGTTTACTTTGAATCTATCATAATTTCACAGAATCACAGAATCACAGAATCACTAAGGTTGGAAAAGACCTATAAGATCATCCAGTCCAACCATCCACCTATCACCCATGGTTCTCGCTAAACTATATCCCTCAACACAAAATCCCTCAACACAAAATTTGAAGCATAATATATCTTTGCTGAGACTGTGAAAAGTTGCTCTCTCCATACTCTCTCCATGTCGCATGCTGCCAAGAGGTCACCCCGTAGCCTTCTTTTAACCAGGCTGAACAAGTCCATGTCCCTTAACCTGTCTTTGTAGAGGAGGTGCTCCATCCCTCTGATCATCTTTGTGGCTCTCCTCTGGACCTAACAACTCCCTTTCTTTCTTGTACTGGGAGCCTCAGACCTGAACACAATACTCCAGATAACGCTTGATGCTTGAATCTTTCTACAAATCTGCTCATTTATGATTAGCTGCTATGATTAGCTGTGTCAATGCACATAATGGTAAAATATTCTTACATTCTAAGAAAACATATCTATTTAAAATTCAGAGTTTAGATAGAAATATAGTGTCTAACTTGTAGATATATGAACTAATGAACATTCCTCTGATTAGTAATGCAGCATCTCATTTGAGCCTAAAGAGTTCTGGTCACTCACTCAAATATTTCAAGCACTCAGATATTTGATGTAGCTGTCAATAGGAATTGCAAAGTCAGAGTTTCACACAACAAGTTTCCAGGGTAGCCCTACGGATTTAATTCTGCTTTCTGTAATGTAGCTTCACAAGGGTGTGATTAGAATCAACTACTTACATATTCTTATCATTTACTGTATTAGTGCATTAGCAAATATGCAAGTCAGCCTTCAGCTTTTCTGTTTACAGATGATGCGCAATGAAAGCAGAGCTGATTTACTGATTAACTTGTTGGAGTAAAAGATACTATAAAGTTGCTTCCTTTTACAAGCAGTTCTCAGATGTGATCAACCAGCTCCTAAACACATGCAGTGACTTAAGATGTCTTAAGATGACTTAAGATGACTTAAGACATGTGAGACACAAAAGGATTTTTTTTTTTTTTTTGAAGTAGAGCCAACGAAAGTGAACTACAGTTGCAAAATAGACTTTCAAGTTGTAAAATAAACATTCAAACAATTTATTTAATACTGGCTACTTTATAAATATCTTACACTGAAACCTGACTTAGGTATATTTTGATTTAGAAATCAAATTTAATGTATGAAAAGTTAGTATAAAAGCATTTTATTTAAAGCATAGGTTTTGCTAGCAACGATTAAATGAGGGACAATAAGAATATAATATGTGGTTGTTCTGGATTCCCTGAACACAGTACTCCAGTAGCAGTCATAACAATTTTTTTCTTTAACAATCTTTCTTTATTATTTGCTTTCATTTTTCATGTTCTTTTTTTTCTATTTTTCTATTTATTGTTCATATATCCAGGTTAACTCTTTAAAATAATGGCCTTTGTGCTAAATTTTGAAATTATTAGTGGAGTACTGAGTGTTTTGAGTTGTGTTATTTGACTTTGGTAATTGTTTGCTATTCTAGACTAAATGGGTGTAGTTTTTGGTATGTTTGTTCCCAAGCACTAGTATTCTGTCATCAAAATTACTAATTGTTATAAATTATGAAGTGGATATGAATTTGTATATGCACCATCTACTCTTCATGACCCCATGGTCCATTATACCTGAACTCAAATATAAAAATAACCATTATCAGAACGTTTGATTCGACTTTTATACAAACTTGTCTAATCTAAGTACATATTGCTAGAAGATAAATGGATAGCGTTAGGACAGTATATATCTCATACTGAAGTGTTTTAGGCACCTAAGACAAATTATGTTTCTGAATTTAGGTATCTTTCACCAGCTGAGGCATACTCAGGCATTTTGTCTGTCCAGCAGTTGTTGTCTCATCTCATACCTCCTTCACATTGTCACATCTACAGAGCTATAGGGATGTTTTTGTTACTTAAGCATCTCTGGCACTAAGTACCCTAATTCAGCTTTTCTAATTCAACATAGTTTTTACCTCAGCTCAGAAATGCGTCTCATTTCTGAAATGAAATGCAGGCCATTTGCATTTTAGTTGTATCTAACTAAAATATGTATCATGTTGAATATGTGTTCAGAAACATATGTAATGAATTCAGACTTCTGTGTCTCCTTTTCTCTCTCTTTATCTACTGTGTTTAGGATTGAACCTCTAATGGTAGATGCAGTATGTCAGTGGTTTACAGGCCTGTTCAGCCTGGTTCCATGACTAATGGGGCAGGGGGACCCACAGACCCACACCTTGGGAAAGGAGAAGGGGAAAAGGGAAAAGGGTAAAGAGATAGGCCTAAAAATGAAACAGCAGTGATTTGAGGAGAAAAGTTAATTTACTAAATGAGATATTGAAATGCAAGATAACACTATATAATATGATATAATTGAAATTGAAGCTAAGAAATCAAATAAAATGAGAGAGAGAGTGTCCAAAAACCAAAGGCCTTACTCTAACGCTGAAGGTGAGATGGCTAGGGAGCACACATGCTGCAGAGGTGAGCAGAAAGGAAAAAGGAGATGTTTCATGATTTGCAAACAGTTTTGTTTTCCCATCCGAACAGAAAATAAAAATGTAATGTCCTCTGGGTTATATAGTTGTTTAATTTTGCAAGCTACAACATCTGACTTACAGGAAGAGATTTCTTCTGCTTCTGATTGCTCAGAACAAACCCGTCAGGGAGAGATACATTCATCTTCTGTGATGCAGACCCAAACACGAAAAGTTAGCTAGCCTATTTGCTGTCATTAAGGAAATAAATAAGATTGACTATCCCATTGCATCCACAGGAGGGGACTTCAGCTCTTCTGTGAGATGCTCAGTAGTGCTCATTCTCAATGTTTAACACCATCTGCCTCTCCAGTGTGGCATAAAACACAAATCATACCAGGACTACAGCAAGCTATTGGGTGAAAGACTCTACTGGGATTCCTGTTCTGCCTATAGCCCTCCTGGATGCCACAGGAGTGGCTGTTGTCTTACTGTTGCCTCAAGTGTTCTAATTTCAGTAACAACAGTAACACTTGAGATAGACAAAGTAAGCCTCTTAAAAAGCCCAGAGAAGTCATCTGCTGCTTGAGATAGCTCACAAAAGAAACTTCAGTTGTCTATAAACGTTCTTTTTCACTCTCTACATTTCTTGGACATGGAGGTTGTTAATGATTTTGCATACATCAGTGCAAATGCAATTCAACTTAGTTCTGACATACAGTCTAATTGGCTTTAATATATAATTTTATTTTTTGAATGCTAACTTTTATGTAATGACATTCTAATTGAGTTTTTCTTTATAAAGGACCATTGATTCATTCCCTTCAATGAAACTCAGTTAGCTTTCTAAGAGAATTTATGAAAAGAAGGATGTGCTACTGCTACTTTCTTTCTACCTTTCTTTCTCTCTTCTATAAAATGTGTTATTTATATTCTTAAGCAAGCTTCTGCAAAGATAAGCAAAGCTAAACAACTGTGTTTTATGTATGAGTATGAAATAGGTTCCTTGTAAAAGATGTGTCTATTCAAAGATGGATTGAGCTCTTGTGGCACTCTTCCTAAAAACTACATATTCATCATGTCTTATGATATATTAGCATGACAGCTATTTAACATTTGTAACAAGTTATTCTAAGCAATCAGACTGAATTGTACACAGATTATATGAACTGATGTTATTTTACAAAAATAGAAATGATAAATTTTAAATGGAAGCATAAGCTATGGTGTTATCACATTGTTTATGTCATTGTGAATTAAGTTACAGCTGATTTTATATGAAGTACAAAGACTGTGAGGAAGTTTTCTGTTATTGTATAATATACAACCCCAGCTAGATAATAATAAGTAATGAGACTGAAAATTGGAAACAAAAAAAGAATAGAAACCCACTGTTATTTAAGTCTGATTTTTTACACCAGTGACAGAGGAAGAAGAACTAATTAAAAAGTATGCCAGTACGTTTATAACCAAACCTATACAGATTTTGCAAATTAGATCACATTGTCATTTTGCAAGCTGTTCCAGACAAACCACCAGTTTGGCTTAATTACGTGATTACTTTGATGTTCTGCAAGTGTATCCGTTTCATCATAATTTGCCAGGAACTTGCAAAGGAGATGACATGCATAACATTGAACTATTCCTTAATACAAAGCAAAAGGCATAATGAGATCCAATTCCTAGAGGATCAAAACAGATATAGCCTAGGTGAAAATAAAGCCTATTTTAAAGAGTAAACATTATTAACTATAAGATGATCTTCTGTAGGGTGTTTGTAAATTCTGTCTTCCATTACCATAAGTTTTGAAATTAAGAGTGAATAACCTTCTAAATGTTTCACTATGATCCTGACTGAGAACTCATTAACTGAACTGTTTCAAAGGAATCTGTTCTGTGTCTACTACACTTCTTACTAGGTTATCATAATGCTCTCATTTGGACAATGAGTCTCTCTTTTAATAAATAAATAAATAGTAATTATTTATATTTTAAGAGAGATGTAAAAACAGTACATCTATTGTTTTTAAAGGATCAGTACATAAAAAAATTTGTACTGAGAACAGACTTCTGAGGGTATTATGGATATTATCTCCTTTTTACAGACAGAATGAGTTTCATAGACATTGAGTTGTTAGGTCTAAATTCAAACAGTATGCGAGCAACAAATTAAAACTTCCAACCACCGTTCCTGGCTTCAGTGCTTGTACCATTGCATTACATGTATTTACAAAGTTTTATCAAACCGCTGTAAAGATGTTTCCTGCAGGTATTCTGAACATTTGTAAACATGGTTTCAAAATACTCTCAAGCTCTATTTTAGTTTTTCTTATACTAATTCTAACAGAATGGATATACTTCACTGAAGAATAGTAATGCATTAATAGTGAAAATCATATTACTCCCTAAGAAAGCTAGTTATAATAAGAACAGTTGTTCTTACTGGAAAAGGGCAATATTCATTTTATATATATGGAAAAATATACACAAGATTCACCATTTTTTACCAATCCTTTCCTGGAGAATTTGGGTCTTTGAATAGCAAGAAAACCACACTCCTCTGTGCTGTTATAAATCCTTTTAACTAGCAAGTAGGTGATGTAAAACAAACATTGGGCTTTTAGCTTTGTATATTAAAATTTCCGTTGTCTGCTTCTACACCAGTAAAAAACATGAGATATAGCAGAGATATAATAGCAGAGATGCACTCTGTTGGTATCTAAATTTTCCTTTATTCAGTCCACAAAGGCTACATCTCAACTCATTGATACAACTAGCAGCCTGATACAAAGCAAAGCTAGACTCAAAATATCACCACTTCCTTATTTAAAAATCCTGACTGCCGAAATTAATAATAAGAAGAAAGACATGCCAGAATCAGATAAAATATCTCATGCTGCATAAATTAAGAAATGACTTGTAAATAACTAGTTACCAATTGACTAAATGTTAAATATTCTAAGATTTATAACACAGTGTAAAATTAAGTTTAGGAAAATTCTGTTGCAAATAAACAAACTTGAATCTTTTAGGAATTGTTTTCCATCTATTGGTTTAAAAAAAAAAAAAAAAAAAAGAGAGAGAGAGCTGGAGTGAGGGAGAAGCTAGCAACAACATAGAACAGTCATTTCTTAGATTTTAGGTGAGGGAATAATGTACATCCTAGAAAAGCAAGTATTCTTTTGAGTGAGATTACCAAATTCAGGTGCTGAGGAAGCAGCACAGACTGCCACAGTGCTGTGAGAAGTGACGTGTAGCTGCTTTGTGCCAGACACAGCTGTTTCAGCTGGCTCCAATGACCCCACCACAGGGTGCAGTCAGGCCCCTCAACCATGGACAAGTGCCTTGGGATGAAGAGAGCTTGGAAATCCAAAATGCTGCCTGGCATTAAGAGGAAAAGAGTAAGAAACAGTCCTGCAAGTAGATCGGGGAGGAGGTGCATCCAGCAGAGTTCATTGTGCTGCTACTGGAGAGCCTGTGCTGAAGCAGGGAAAGGTGTGAGGAGGAAAGGTCAGCAGAGACGATCAGTTCTGAGACTGTTTGAAGGGTCAGAAATGGAGGGGTGGCGTAAGCCTGAAAAGCAGGCAGTAACATAGGCTCTACTGCTCTCTGTGTTTGTTTCTCTCCACCTGATGTTATTTGTTTGGAAACAAATTACTTTTCCCCAAGCTAAATCCGTTTTGTCCATGATCGCAATCTATAAGTAATCTCTATGCCATCAGCTTTTCATTTAATTTGGAAATTTGGAAAACTATGAGCTATAGTGTTATGACAGAATATATATTCCCCACATAACCTGCAGAGCTTTAAATAAGCTAGTCTAGAAATTCTGCAAACTAAGTGAATAGTTTACTTAAAACATTTTAGTTTCAGTTAAAACATTTTAAAAAAGAGAATGTTGTTTTGTAATATCTTTTTTTTTCCTCAGTTCTGTTTCTGTGCATCTAGATAGCCAAGTTATCATTCTATGTATTTCCAAAACCTGAGAGAAAGTTCTATTTGGCTTTTATTGATTATTTGAAATCAATTTTTAGGGAGTAGATCCATCATATAAACTATATTTTAAATATTGATTATTTTAACATTTGAAATGCAAAGCAAGAAAATGTAAAGCTTGAAGAGGCAAAAGAGAGAGGTTCTGTGGCTAAGACAAGTTTAGAAGTGAGGATGTCCAGACTCCACGTCCATTGCTGAGGTTTTTTATTAACTAAATATTTGGCAAAAATTTGAATTCTAAATTTTTAAAGTGCCTAGTCTCACATCTCTTGAGTGTACTCCCCTGCTTTAATCAGACAGTTTCCTCACCTACAAGTGGTATTGCTGATTAGTTCTCTCAACTTTTACGTGTACATGTAAGAGGTTTTTCTTCATTTGAAAAGAAAGCACAATCCTCAGAATGTTTGGCTTTACATGAAATCATTGGATGGCCTTGGTAATTCTGAATAAATGTCATGGAGCAATAAATTTAATAAATAAATCGCAAAAAATAAAAATAAAATGAAATAAAATAAAAATATGTATTTGAAATGAATCTTCTACGGGTATCTCAACCAGAAAAGGTGAGTCCAAGAGGGTGTACCCCCCCCTAAAGAGTGACACAGGCAAGATGGTAACAGCAGATAAGGAGAAGGCTGAGGTACTCAACAAATTTTTACCTCAGCCTTTTCTGATGAGTGTACAGCACAGCACATAGCCCTCAAAATACTGGTTCACAGTGAGGGGATTGGAGAAGAAACATCCTTCCCAATGTAAACAAAGATCAGGTTCAGGATCACCTGAGGAATCTGAACATCCACAAGACTATGAGTCCTGATGAGATGTATCCCAGAGTCCTGACGGAATTGGCTGATGTAGTTGCCAAGCATCAAACATATTTGAAAAGCCATGATAGTCAACTGAATGCCCTGATGACTGGGAAAGATTTGGAAACCTTTCTGGAAAGGTTTCTAAAAATCTATATAAAACCAATTTCTGACTATTGCTTTTCTTCTTTATTTTATTTTATTTTATTTTATTTTATTTTATTTTATTTTATTTTATTTACTTATTTTTTATGGTGCTGAGTAGTGATATTTAGAGAAGGAAAAAATATATATTATTAAGCAAGTCAGGAATTAGCAGGTAATGCTTAGCAGAAAAGGAAGGAAAATTACTGCTGTTGCTATTTAATATTAATAAATACATAACTTTCTTGCTGTAGCTGCAGTACTCTCTGTACATGTCACAAGGGAAGAGAACAAATATAACTATTCCAAACTATTTTAGAGTCACTGAAGTCAAGAGTTCATAAGGTTGATGAAGTTACCAACGATGGTTTTGACGTAGGAAACCTCTAGTCAGTTTGCCTTTCATTACTCCTAGTTGTACTAGGAAAAGTCCATGCTCCAAAAATAACTTCCTTAAGAACTTCTCAATAGAAGATCATGGGTTAGGAATCTTCTACCGTATGCTTCAGGATATGAGCAAAAAGATCTAAACGTAGTATAGCAATGGGAAACATCAATGAAATGCATGTGGATCCTTTCTAGAACTCAGAGATTAAAAGAGCTCTGAATGCAAAAAGTTATATTAAAACCCACAAGCAGATGGAAAATTCATATCAGAAAGAGTGCCTTGAATATATTTATTTCAAATATTCCTTTCATACACATCAAAAAAGTACTACTGATTGATCCCCAGAGGCAGAATTACAATCTGTGACTGTCTTCAAACATGCTTATATGTCCTTCTACTTGAATGTGAAAGCTGTTCTCCTTCCTAGGGAAATGAAGACAGTTCTAAACGCCTGGTCTTAAGTAGTTTAAGAAAAAGAAAGAAAACAATATAATGAACATAAGATAATGGAAGGTAGGTTTTTTTGTTTGTTTGTTTTAAAGTAAATAATCTGATTTCATGCTTCTGTTTCTTTTGAAGCTTTATTATTTCAGGAGTTTTTTGTTCCTTTGAAAGAGATACTATTCCTCTGTGATTTCCCTATAGTTCTATTCATGTTTATATGAAACAAAGTACTCCAAAATTCAGAAAGTCTTTTAGGTCAAATGCCCCTGAATAGATCTTAGCATCTGAAATAGGAGGACTTCTGTATTACAAAAATATCATTTAATAATCAGAAAAAAAAGAGCAATAGAGAAGAATGACAAGATTTTGATAGAGTGATTTAAATACATCTTTTCCTTACAAAGAAAATGATTTAATCATTTACTGTTATATCATTGAAGCAAAGTGAGAGATTTCTAAAGACTGTTAGATGTTCTGGAACTAGAATCAGAATGAGCTACGTTCATTCCAGTAAAGATAATCTCTTCTTTGATATGTATTGTGTGGATGTTTCAAAGCATTCCTCTTTTCCTGTTAATAATGAATTTGTTGTCCATGAAGTGCCTTCCTTTCATAAGCAATTCACTCTGCTTCTTTTTGATGTTCCTGTTCAATAAGAACTTGCTCTCTTTCAAAATGCTCTCATTCCATCCTTTCCCTCTAGATTTTACCTTTCTAATTGTTCCCTTTCTCTTTGCAAGCATTCTTCTTGCTCATACATTATTTGTACACATTCTCTCTCATGACACTCCCTTTCAGCAATTTCTGTATTCTTTCAGAGTTCAAGAGCTCATTGTATTCTCTCCAGCAGAACCATGTGTTCTTGCAATCTCTTTTCCTTCATCTTTCCAAAAGACAAGATATCCTCTCTACTCATGTATTCTCTAAATTACACTTTATTTTGAATAATACACTCTTTGTTCTTCTACATCTGTGGTTTATCAAACCTTTCTCTTCTAATTGTCCTAGTGTGACCTTGATTTCCTTTTGTTTAATCTAAAACTACAACTCAATCTTTTACCACTTATGCTTTTCTTTTCTTCAGGTTTTCTTTTTTAGTTGATTCTTGATTAAGACCATTATCACTCTTCTCATCTTTACCCTCTGTTTTCTTGAGTTCTTAAGTTTGTTTTGTTTTGTTTTATTTTTGTTTTGTTTTGTTTTTCCGAATTTCCTAGATTTCTTCTATTTTGCTTGATGAAGTTTTTCCGGCTTTATCACTTGGTGCAGTTTGTTTATTCCCCATGCTTCTACCTGAAGCAGATTTCTCATCATTTTTCATCAGCTTCTTTTTGGAGGGGTCACCTTTGACTTTCTGAAAAGAAATATACACTAATTTGACTTTTTTTTCATAAGAACTAGGTTAGCTGTGAGAATAATTTCAGTTCATGTATTCATCGGTAAGGAACTGTAAATTAGTATGCGATATTGGTGATATTGCTGCTGAAATAATTCTTCAGTGTAGTTACCATACAGGAGTTTATAATTACTGGTGTGTCCCTTAAAGAGAGTGATTCATACTTCTTGCTATTCTCTGATGCAAAGAAATTATCCAAGTGAACATAAAATGTGAAAAAGCTGCAGAAGTGTTTTCAGCTCTTTGTTGAATATTGTCTCCTCAAAAGAAACCAGACTGGCTTTCTCTAGTAGAAAACTAGCACTAGCCTCTGAGGGACACCATTCATCACTGATCTTCATCTAGATATTGAGGCGTTGGCCATCACTCTTTGGACTCGATCCTGCAGCCAGTTCTTCATCCATCAAACAGTCCACCCATCAAATCCATATCTTTCCAATTTGGAGAGAAGGATGCTGTGAGTTACCATGTCAAAGGTCTTACTGAAGTCCACACAGACTTTAATGACTCTTCCCTTATCCATTGACACAGGGACACCATCATAGAAGGCCAGTAGGTTGGTCAAGTGGGATTTGCCCTTGGTGAAGCCATGCTGGTTCTCCCGTATCACCTCTCTGTCTTCCATGTGCCCTAGCATATCTTCCGGAAGGATCTGTTCCACGACCTTCTCTGGCACACGAGTGATACTGACAGGTTGCTAGTTTCTGGTGTTGTCTTTTTTACTTTCTTAAAAATTGGTGTGATGTTGTCTTTTTCCCAGTCATCAGGGCATTCAGTTGACTGTCATGGTCTTTCAAATATGTTTGATGCTTGACAACTACATCAGCCAATTCCGTCAGGACTCTGGGATGCATCTCATCAGGACTCATAGTCTTGTGGATGTTCAGATTCCTCAGGTGATCCTGAACCTGATCTTTGTTTACAGTGGGAAGGATGTTTCTTCTCCAATCCCCTCACTGTGAACCAGTATTTTGAGGGCTGTGTGCTGAGCGCTCATCAGAAAAGGCTGTGGCAAAAAAGTCATTAATTACCTTAGCAGCTGCTCTTGTCACTTCTTTAAAGAATAACTCCTTCATTCCTTTTAGGTATTTCTCCTGAATTTCCCCATTGCCTTCTGCTGATGCTCCAGCAGTTACTGCCTCATTATCATAGAATTTTGTATGTTCTGCAGTGTTGCCAATAACTCTCAAGGCAGGAGGTCCATTATGGCCTCTGCCAGCACCCTGTCCCTCTAATATATTTATGTCTTCCACATCTTATCATGGGAAGGCTCACTATCCTCCTTGTCCCCCTTCACACCTAGTTTAAAGTCGTCCCAGTGAGCACAGCTAGCTTTTCCCAGAGCACTCTTCTTCCTCTTCGAGAAAGTTGAGCCCCATACGGTGCCCACAAACCCAGTACCACGTAGGTTAATTGGCTGTCAAAAATGAAAGCCAAGTATTTAAAAGTATGACCCTTTGGTTTGTTTATGTGTCCTTACCCAGTGCAGGAGGCAGAGAAGAAAAGATGATCTGTGTATTCAATTCCTTTGGGCATTGTCCCAAAGCCCTGAAATCTTCTTTGATGACCCTTAACCCACATGTAGCTGCATCATTTCTCCCTATATCGAAAA
The DNA here is from genome assembly GCA_037305975.1 of Chrysolophus pictus. NCBI lineage: Eukaryota > Metazoa > Chordata > Aves > Galliformes > Phasianidae > Chrysolophus > Chrysolophus pictus. The sequence goes on from CM074577.1 coordinate 1,900,965, forward strand.
GTAGAAAGCGGTTGTGGTCTCTTGGCTGTCCCAGACTAAGTAGTGTCCCGGTGACGTCCCTCGTCCAAGCTCCAGGAAGAAAAGCAGGTTTCTCTAAAAGGAGGGTCTGCTTGGCATATCGGACCTTCAGTTCTCTGTGGGAAGGAATCACTTACAACTGATATTCATATCTTCTTCTTCAATTAAGTAGTCTTTTTGTTGGTGGAAGGCTTTTCTTCGATTGGTTTAGTTAGCATGTCTAGACTAAGCAGGCTGTTCCCACCCTCAGACAGGCCTTCTCACCCAGGACCTCATAACCATTTTACAGAGGCACCTTGGGGGAAGAGTGTGTGGGGGGTGTCAACAACAGTGTTAAACTCACTTGTTGGACACATATGTGAAACTCTTCATGTGCCTTGCCCTCTAGACAGTTCATCATCTTCACAGCCCTTCTGAGGATGATCCCTAATGGTTTTATGTAATTCTTACATTTTCTCATCCAGAACACACAGAGCTCAGTTTGTGGCTGCACCAGCACAGAGGCGAGAGGCACAATCCTAACCCTCATCCCTAGAGTACATCCCTCATCAACCCTAGAGTACAGTTGGCCCTTTTGGCTGCCATAGCACACTGCTGACTCAGATTCAGCCTCACCATCAACCAGAATGCACAGACTGCTTTCTGTGGGGCTGCTCTTCAACTTCTCATCCTCCAGCCTGTATATTTATCCAGGATTGCCCTAAGTCAGATACCAGAACTTATTAGATTTCCTATGATTATGAATAACTACTTTGCAACTTACTGTAATCTCAATGTTAATTGTACTCTTAAATTATAAGGAAAATACCTTATTATTTTATTATTTTATTTTATTTATATATTTATATTTATATTTTATTTATGATCTATTGTTTTATTAGTATGCAATATCAACTGCCAACGTCAAGCATTTAATACACAATAGCCATAATTTATTCTCCATTACTTTTTTTCTTCTGTTTGACTTACAGCTATATTTCTGAAACAAACTGTTTCACGTATGGCACATTTTTCATTTAAGGATTATTCCTTGCACTCAGATAGTCTGGACAGAATTGCAATAATCTGAAAAGTAGTCCTTGGAAATTTCACATACAAATGAGAACCAGTTGTAACTGAGGATAGTTGATCCTAAAAAGCTTACCATCAGTATTTCCCCATCAGAAGGAAAAGAATATGAAAAGAGCAAGGATTGCAATTTTGATTTATAGTTATAAATTGAAGATTTTCTATCAAGGACAAATGAAATTCTTTACATTAATATATACCCAAATAAAATATCAAATGTGTGCACTTTTTTACTTCCTATGTCCCTACTGACCTTTGCATAATCTCAACAATCTCAGAATCAGAGAATTAGATGAACTAAATTGAAGAGATGTGGAATGGCAGTGCTCAATTTTCATTTAACTCTCACTAGTGTGCTTGCTAGTAACATCATCAAATTCTTGGGTTTCATGAGAGTAAACCAATATTGTATGGAGTCAGCTGGAGGACACTAGACTTTGAGACCAGACTGGTGTACAAAGAATACATGCTGTTCTGAAAAATTTTTAATGGTTATTTAAAAAGTATGCAAGTGAGTGAAAATAGCTAAGTATATCAGTTCCAGAGAGGAAAGGAAACCATGGCTCTTACTGTGCTTGCCCTTCTCAAGGCTAGAGTTCCTGATACTGTTGAGCTCTGTAGCCCAGCAGCCAGTGAGAGGAGAGCTTCTGATGTGATGATTTCAGTAATTGCTAGTTTTCTTCCCATCTCTTTCATTTGAGATCTAGCATTTTTTGTGTATTAATGAATAAAATCGCACAACTCCTTGGGAGACAAACAGTTTTTATTCTCTTGTAACCATTTCAGACTTTCTTTATTCTTATTTAATTTAATGTGGATGAGTCATTTGGTAACTCTCAGAACTAGGGTGATTTTATTCTCCCTTTTTTAATTCACAGTTACATTGAAATCTGGAAAAAAATGATGTTTTGATGCATAAGAAGTAAAGTGTTTTAGTTTAGCTAGTGTCTCCCACTTTGCTTCACTGACTATAAAAGTATAGATTTCTAATTTACCGATGTGAATACATGAGTAAGTGCTTAAGAAGTATTTTTTTTTAATTAATTTTATTTTTGCAGCCCTATAAAATCATATAATGGATTCTTAGTCCCTATTTCGTATGTTTAACTGGGGCACTGAAAGATTGAGTCAAAACTGTCTAATCATTTTCAGTACCAAAGATATAGGATATAGGAAATTAAATGCCAACAAATATGTACTTGCAACTTATTTCTTGAGCATCAAGTGGGAGATGTGAAGCAGTTGCAAAGAGAATTCAGTAGTTGTACTGTATGGCATATCCTATATGTTACCATTTGGCAGCATGCAGGGTTGGGTAATATGCATGTTTCAGATTGTCGTGCAAATAAAGGAACTATTTTAATGTTATCAGTCTTACTCATTTTGAAGCTCAATGTTATCTCTGGATCTGCCCTCTGACCTGAATTGTCTGAGTTAAAATTTGCTTAGTTAAAGAGCACATTAATGACTACTCCCAAATATGTTAAAAAAATGTTACAAATTATGCTATTGTTTTATCATGGCAGCAAAGAAGTAACTTCATTCAAGGGCTGCAAAGGCTGAAAGGTTGTATTTTCACAAACTCAGTGCTATTGCGAATACTGGTTCTTTAATCCTAAAAAAAATTTTAAAAGACAAGGATAGTTTCTCATCAACAAATGCTTTCAAATCAATCTCATTCATTTTTATTATTGAATGTGTTTCAAAATGGAAAGCAAACAAACAAACAAAAAGCATCTCAAGGTACTGCAGCCTCAGTTGTTTAGGATACTAAGACAAATAATTATCATTTTGCTATAGTATGTGTTTCTAGGGAATAAACAGTGTATGTTTATGGAAGTAAATCAGTGCCATAATGTTATTTAGGAATTCATAAAGACTCTGCAGGAAACATTATTTCTAACCTTTCAGTGTTGACTTCACAATCTAATGTTATTTTAATATACTTGGTGTATATTTTATGTTTTAAAAATCTGACATTTTTCCTAATTTGGTGTCATCTTGACAAAATCTGCATGATTCAGCACGAAGGTTGAAATCTATTCATTATTCAGTTCTGTAAAGTATCTGCTATCTTTGCGAATAATAGAAAGTTTCTTATCTTTCACATTTGGTATGTATGCCAGAAAGGAGTGGGATATTTGCTTGTGAGATATTTTGAACATTTATGGAATATTATGTTCAATTTCAGATTCTGGAGAAACATAAGTTCTTTGCTACCTTTTCTTAGCTGCTATCTTTAGGAAACTGTGATACCCTCTAGAGTAAAACATTAAAATATCCATCTCTATGTCCACTTAATGAGTATGAAGTTTAGGGATAGAGAGAGGTTTGTGGTGGAACAAATTAACAGCTTATACACGTGTGCATTCTCAGATGTCCTACTTCAAATAGTTGTTTTGTAAATTTAGCCAAGGATTAACTGACTGGAAGTAGTTAATTTCCCTAGCAAATGTACAAATAAATTGATAATGTTTCTGTGCATAAAATGGTATGAACAACAATTTTGCAGAAGGATAACAAAGGCAATTCATTCTTAGACTTGAAATGTACAAGGAGGGAGACTGGATGATAACTTAATGCTTCATTACTGCAACTATATTAAACAAAGATAATTGACTGTGATACTCCTAGAGGAGGAAAAAAAAAAAGTGCTTTTTTTTCAACTTGCATTCAGTTAAATTTAAGTTTTTACTAGAAAGAGTGGTCATGTTTGTGTTGTTGCTTTTCACTGTTTTGCGTCTTAAGAAAACCACAAACATCAATACGCAAGGTTGAAACACTGTTTGAACATGGAATCATGATATCAGGATATAATTTTGTACAGTTCTTCAAATTCTGTCTTTGAACTGAATTTTTTCTGTGAAACAGTGTGAAGAACTGATATATATAGGAGCCGTTTTAGAACAGAAGTAGATTTATCTCTTAAAGTTATTGAGACTACTATTGAAGTAATAAAAACTTGATCTCCTGCAAATGAGATCAAGTTCCTTTGAAGTGTAGCATAGGTTACACACATTATAAAGTGTTAGCATATTATGTTCTAAAAGTAAAAAGTGTTACAGTGGTGAATCATGGTTTCAATTTAAAATGTTTTAGGGTAAAAGGCTACAAGTACAGCTTTCATCGTTATTTTTTTGAATATAGTGGATGAAATAGGTGAAGTAGATCTGATTATGTACACATGGTTAAGGTATGTTTTAAAACAGATGTGGGACCTAAAGAAAATCCCCAGGGAATCAATAGAGAACAATGTGACCCAAGTTTCGTTTCTATTTCAAAATGCTTGGAAATATTTTAGCATAGAAAAAAAAAAAAAAAAAAAAAAAAAAAAAAGCTGTATTTAGTCATATCAGAAACCTGTTAGTAGAATGTAGTAAGATGCACATTTTTTCCTAATAATGAATTTTTCTTTTTGAAACTTTACAAAAACATGGAATATTGTTATCTCCTTTTTCATCAAATGCATTTGAAATTGGCCCAGTAAGCTCCAAAGATTTGAGAACACTGACATGTAGAAAGATACAAAGATATCCAATCATATTTTCCACACAAGACTGTGTAGGAGACTTGTTACTAATAAACCATTTTTAAGAAGAAAATAGAATAATTATTTGTTGATGGAAATTGAAATAGAAAATTGATGTAAATACAATGATCATTCTTTGCATTTTGGATTTAAATGCTTTTGAGCTGATACAATGAGAGAAGAAGTGTCTCAGAAGCTTTTCTTAACCTATTAAATTACTTTTCTTCTTTCTATCTGGCCTAGTAAGTTCTGTGTTTAACTCACCTTGGAATCCTCAAAGAAGATGTAATTGTGTTTTCCACAGACATTTTCTGTCTATGGTCATTTCCATATTTCATAATAATGCACTTTTATTTATATGTGTTTTTACATGCAAGCTCTGTTTGAAATAGCAAGAGTCATTTATAGAGCTGTAAAGCCATGGAACAGAATCTTTGTAGTGTTTTCACTATTACTGTATCAAAATAAAGGTAGAATCCTAGATTTTTTTTCATAAGATTAGACTCATAAATTATCCCCATCTTGTGTCTACCCTTGCTACAGTGTCACTAGCAAAATGTAGCATTCAAGAAACATAAGTGGATAAGTAATGAAAAAAGCAGTCCTTCTTTGTTTAACTGGATAATAAATGTCATGCTGCTGTTCCCTGCATTGCACCAGGTGTACATCAGCGTAGAAAAAGCATGCATCAAAACAATTTTTATGATTGTGCATGAATAAACTGTTAATTTGTACAGAGACTAATCTACCTGGGTAAATTAATTTTGGTTGAAGAGGATTTTTCTTCACTTAATAACATTACTTTTCAGTTTTGAAATTTCTTATTTCAAAGATAATTTTGCAATTATGACAATTTCTTTTAAATTTTTTTTTTTTTGGTTGTTGTAAAAGATGATCAAAGACTCAAAATAAGGTTTTATGATTTATTTGTTTTATTCATAGAATGGTATTGCAAATCTATTCTACAGGAAACCAAAGCTATTTTTGTCAGCTTTACTTAATTAATATTCTTTAGATAAATGTTAATGAAATTCAGTTTTGAATTTATAATTCAGTTTTGCATTTGTTTTTGTTGATTTCATTATATTATAAATATAGATTTTTAAAACTGAATTAGAATCTTAAGTTTCCCTAACTTTGTCTCCAAATTTAAAACAACTTCAATTCTCACTGCATTTTTTTCTTTCTTTCTTTTTTTTTTTTCTTAACGCAAATAAAATTCTACTGGATATATTTAAAGTATTTATATGTGTAGTAATGTGGCTGAAGAATATTGGTAAAAACAAAATCACTTTCAAAGACCTTTCAAAGACCTAAATTCAGCTTTAATTGCTGATGCTTTTCCTGAAGAAAGATCCTGTGCGGCAAGCTTACCTATTTTTGTGGTGTAATTAGTTGGCGCCCATTAAAATACATATTATCTGTTCTATAAATCTGCTCTAGAAACTTCTGACACTAATCATAGTTGTACTCTTTGGAAAGTGAGTTACAAACCTCGTACTGAATGCTTTTGAAAACTCCACTGAACATGTGTTCAAAACAAGTATTTAGAAAGGAACTGCAGGCATATTTTCTTACTTTCCTTCATTCTTACTACATACATTACTGTCCTGTGGAGTACTGTATTTGAGAGAAGTTATTGTGACTCACAACATCCCCAAAGTTATTCTTCTGATATGAAATGAAACTTAAAGCAGCTTGAAGAACTTACTATATAAATGGAAGCGGCCTGTAAAAAAAGGCAGTTTACTGAACTGATGAGGCAGTGGTACCTGTTTTACAAACAGGTGAGCTGTCTTGGTCTTATTCTCAGTTTGACTTAAAGAAAAACTACATTACCCACAAAAAGAACCTTTCTGGCAATAATTATAATAAAGAGTTAATGAGATCAGTAAGCTGGCTGTCTTGTTTAGTTTACACAAATATTTCCAGCTTTTCCTGAAAAGTAGTTTTGCATGATGGAGGTATAGGGAGGAAGGAAAGAAGAGAGGTTCTTATTGTGTGTTTCTGTGATTTTTTGTTGTTGTTATTGTTTGTTTGTTTTATTTAGAAATCACTCTCTGTGTAGAATAGAAATAAAAAATATATGTATTATTTACTTTTAAATCTTGTTAAACTTTTTATTAACCTTGACAAATGTAGCTTTGCAAATTTTGTTAACTCATTTTTTAATGAGAATCTGACTTTCTCATAGTTCACACGCTCCTGGAAGTTGATTATTCAGCCTTATAACAATAGAATTTGGACTGATATTATCCACAGAACATATATTACTTTACAAAATCTATCTAAATGAAGGCTGAATTTAAAATATGTTTTTCTGCTGGAGACAAAATGGAATGCTTTTTAATAATCTAGGAAGCTGATGACAAAGTACCCTATTCTCTCTTGACGACGTTTATGCATTCGGCAAATGTCATTTGATCACAGATCAATATGAACCTTCAAACTATCAAATACCTACTGGTTCTAAGTCTTTCCGACATAGTATTGGTAAAATTCAAGTTTAAGGATCAGCTTTTTTATTCATTACATAATGTCCCATGATTCCTTGAACAGGACTCAGAGAATAGGCAGTTATTCAATAGGTTGTTTAGTTCTTGTTCAGCCTGTGCTTTTTGTTGTTGTCTGTCTGCTATTCAGCTCAGAATACAGAACTATTATATTTCTCATAAATGCTTAGCACTCAAACATGGAAGTGCTTCACAGCACATTTTTGTACCTAACAAGTTTTACTATGAAGCCACGAATGTCTTCATCATTATTTAGCACACTAATTGCAGCAGTACAAACAACCAACCTTATAAAAAAAATATTACATGTATTATTTTTTTTTAGCTCATCAAGGAAAGGATTCTGTGAATCTTTACCTACACCTAGATCTACTGTGCAGTATACAAGATAGATATTCATCTGAAATATCTATTGCTGTATCTATATGCAAAGTATCAACCTAAATTTTTGGCTTTACAAATTTTTGATGACTATATTTTGCAGTAGATATATTTACAGCCTAGTCGTTTCTTCATTTCTTTTTATTTCCAGTACTTGAATGTACTATAGGATTCTATATGTATTTATTCGTGTGGCAAAGATCACCTTTCTTTGTTTACTGCTCCAAGATACTCGTTTTATTGAAAATTACTCATGAAGACTTATGATGTTTCTCTGAAAATGCTGAAAATAACTAAATGGCAATCTTTAGCATTTACCATTAGAAAACAAATGGTTTGTACGTGAGATGAAAAGACAATAAAATCTGTTATGTTAACTGATAGATATCATTTACTTTTAAGCAGAGTACTATGAAATCTTTTACCAAGAGGTACAACATTACAAAAGAAGCACTGAATTTACTTCACTCATTTTTAAATTTTACTTGAGAGTCTGTCACGGTGTTATCTAGATCAACCTGTGCCCTCGACAGGGGACAGCAAGCCCATAGGCCCCCTGGCCCAAAAACAGGAAGGAAAAGGGGGAAGGGAAGGCAGATGGGAGCTGGGCCCAGAAACCAGAACAGCAGCAACAATCTAAGGAGGAAAACTTAATTTTACTAAATATGATATCGGAATGCAAGATAACACAATATAATATAATACAATTGAAATTGAGGCTAATAAATCAAATAAGAGAGAGAGAGAGTGTCCGAAACTAAAAGGCCTACTTTGAACTGAAGGCACACGGTTGGGGAGCAGACCCACACACTGCTAGGCAGTGAGCAAGAGAGAGCCAGAGAGCGAGATCCCATGACTGCCTCCCGTGGCTCATCTTCCTCTCTGAACGTGAAGTCCCCTGGGATGTGTAGTTCTTTTCTTCTGAAAACCAGGCATCCAGAAAGTTGTCAGTCCATGGAACTGGAGTATTAACTCTTTAATTACCCGTGCTTTACATGACATTTGGTGTGAAATATCGATAACAAAATTATAAAACCATGACAGAGTACTGTGTTTTGTACTTTTTTGACTTCCAAAGTTTCAACAACTAGAGCTGATTTTGCTGTGGGAGGTAACTATGGTTAGGAGAGAAACTGTGTGCTCATTTTCCAGAAGGTAGTACATAAGAATTAAAGGAAGATCTTTGTATTCCTGGAAATTTGAGAAATTGGAGGGTCTGCTGTAGGAAATAGGATATATCAGTGTTGCTGTTTACAATACAGTGACTGCTGTTTGTAATCTGTTAGAGGATGGGTATCTTGTCACAGAACAACCCTTTTGGGCATCTTTATAAATGTTTTAGTAACTGAGCAATGGATCAGCGATGCAAAATATTTTCTTATCTAGCAGCAGCTCTTATCTGAATTTACTGTATCTATTGTGGAGAAAGCATGAGGTTCCAGTGCTACAGTGTTTGTGTTGTGAGCACTATAAAACTTTTTAAACCCACTGTTCATTTGCTCAGTATCAAAGAAAACATTTTAACCAAACTTAAGTGCTAACTAGTTACTGGGAGGTCTTCACTACCTAAAATTTTCCTTCATAACAGAATCTTTACGGTGTATGAGATAGAAATAATAAAATAATTTTCTTCTTCTTCCCCTTAGGCATTTCCTGGAAACACAAACTCTGATAGTGTGGTCCGACATGATTTGCAACACCCAGTTATTGCTCGCTATGTACGTATAGTTCCTTTAGATTGGAATGGAGAAGGCCAAATTGGGTTAAGAATTGAGGTCTACGGCTGCTCCTACTGTAAGTTTTTTCCATTATATTCCTTTAAAAAAAAAAAAAAATCTAAATAGAAACTGTCTTTGAATTTCAGATTAAATCTGAATCTCAAGTGTTTTTTGCTAAAATGGATGGAGATATTCCAGGATTACTAATTGTAATGCCTGGAGCTTAATTTAATATTTACTATATTCTTTATTCTGAGTTGCTAGTTAGCTCTTCTATAGGAAATACAGCATTAGAATTAGTAACAGTGCTTTGAAATCACTACTTTTGATCTTCAAAATTGTTTTTGCAGAAGACTTGAATAGACCAGTTGAGGAAAAGATAGCATTCAGATACATTTCATGCTGGGTCTTGAGAGTAATAGCTGGGAAACAAGACATAATTCATTGCCTGATGACAAAGATAAAAATAAAACAAGTAAAAATTCAATTGAAGAAGCTCATCTTGTCTAAATATGACATGTTTTTCAGAGATTTTTCCTCTAATATTTCAGTATAACTTTAGAATTTCTTCTAAAAAAAAAAAAAAAAAAAAAGAGATGAGCAATGGTGCAAGTGGTTAAGAGCACAACAGATCATGTTTTAAGAAAAGCAAGTGTAGTTTCTAAATACCATTCCTTGAATTTGATCCTGTGGGTGCTTACATAAAGTCTACATGCCTGCAAACTGTAAGTGCCTGAAGTCCTATTTCTATGCAAATTTAGTACACTATTCTTGTAGGTGTTTTAGGGGAAACAAATACTTGAGATTTATCTTAAAAAAAAAAAAAAAAAAAAGTGTTAGAATAAGTTAAGAAGCACATATCTTGAAATCTCTTCCATTGACATCAAGTGATTTAAGGCCTATTGAAACACTTTGTCATGGTAACTAGCAATTATGTTAATTAACTAGCAAAAATATCTTGTGATTTCCGTTGTTTTGACTTGGCTATGTGCTTTCATTAAATACTATTGAGAATCACATTCTGGTATTATTTTTCCTATTTCCATGCAAAGAATTAAAGCCTCATTTTAAAATTTATATTAAACTTAGATAATTTTTTAACAGCTGAAATAACTTAGCTGAAAAATCAAATCAAACTTGCTGCGGTGTTGGTAGGGCTGTGCTGGGGGAATTCATGGGTGTTGGATACATTTGTAAGAAAACACATTGTATTTGTTATCTGAGGAACTGTAGGTTATCCTACAACAAGTTGGTTCTTGTTCAAAAAGATAGTGGTCATCTGAAGTATTAGGTAGCACTGCGTACAAGGCTCTTAATGAACCAAATTTCCCATCACTCTACTAAAATATTTTATATGCTGTTTTAAGTGTAGTCAACACTATAACATGGTTGATTTCACAGCATGATTACATTTTTTTACACTTAAGTATATCTACTTTGAATACAAATACAAGTATATGGAGACAGAAACCTTTTTTTTTTTTTTTTTTTTAATACAACACTTTTTTAAACAACAACAAAAAAGAAAATATTTTTAAGTTGTAGATTTTTTTTTTTTTTTTAGCCAAAAATATTTACAAGCATAAGATTTTAGGTTTTTGTTTTGTTTCTTTTTTCTTTTTTTTTTTTTTTTTAAATTAAATTGATATATAACGCACTGTAAGCACGTTCCAAGATGAATTTGGAGTCTGAAACTAAATGTGAGGAAAAGCATAGTTGGCTGACAAAATTATTTCTGTCACTGGATGAAAAGTTGTCTGCTTGAAAGACTGTATATTTCTGGAGAAAAATAAAATACATCTATCAAGGAAACAATGAATCAACTAAAAAAATACTGATAAAATTTGTCTTCACAGACAACTGAAGTAACGAAACCTAACCTTTTGTTTTCCTCGAAGAGAAGCGTTGAACTGCTAGTATTATAAGTTATTTCAGTATTTTGTTAATGACATTAATAATAATATTTTACATTTATATGTCTATAGGGACTTTTTTTTTCTTTCCCCTCCCAAACAAACAAAACAAACAAAACAAAACAAAACAAAACTCTCCTAAAATACTGTGTAGATTTTAGATGCAGGAGTCAGTATGCTGAAACCAGTAGACAGCAGCAGTGCAGTTGAGAAGAAAACTTCACTGTCTTAAAAGAGACAAAAAGCCTTGATATGACTTCTTGGAAAAACAGAATAATGTTTGAGAGTTCCAAACTTGTTTTCAAATGCATTATTTGGAGCCAGTTATGTAAAGTTACATTGTTCCATAGGTATGTACTTTTGCAGGAGCAAAGTTTTTAGCCCTATGATTAGTATTGTATATTGAAGCATTGTCATTAACCAGTGAGATTTGCAGATTAATCCTGCTGTCAGTGAAGAAACTGACTGTATAGATAAGTAGCAATTTTTGAAGCCTGATTAAAACATGGGCATCTAATCCAATTTGTGAAATTTTTTGAAACATTACCTAAAGCAAAAGGTTGCTTAATACCTTACAATCATATATTTTTCTTCAAGTTTGTAGGTTTATATTGAATGTAGTCTTTCATTTAGAGAATATTTGAGAACATATTTCAGATGTAGAACTTGCACATTTTCTCATTGTAAAGGTTTAATTGGAAAGTCATAAACTTAGTGCCTAAGAAAAATATTTCATTGCACAATACAGCAATTTGGTTATTAGTCTTATAGTATTAAGAACTCTCATTAAGCCACATATTGAAATACATAGTCATTAATTGCCATATTGATTTGTTCTTATTTTTCTTGAGTATGCTGATAAAATACACATTATTTTTGTGTGTCAGAAATGGAAACCACATTCTTCCTTACACAGCAACGTGAATTAAAAAGAAGGTTCAACTTTAAAAGAGAATTAGAGATGACATCTATTCCCTATGTTGAAGTGATAAGTTTGTAAAATTACAAAATATTTCCTTTCAAGGTGCTCTTATTCATTTAATTATTTGCTTGCCTTCTTGCTTTGAGATTTTTTCTATGTTTGAAACTGCAGATGAGATCTGTGAAGCTACTTTCTAATAGATCTCTTGGAAGTCACTAAATAAATAAATAAATAAATAAATAAATAAATAAATAAAAGGCTCCCTTTACAGTAAGATTGAAAAATGTTCTTTACATTTCTCTCTGTGAATGAGTGCTGATGTCAAATTTAGAAAAGATTTTAACTGTGTGGGAAGAGAAGCAAACAAAATATTTAACATAAAAAAAAAATACTATAGTCAATGGGAGATGTAGCTTTCATTTTAAAATCATAGAATGACTTAGGTTGGAAGGGATTTTAAATATCATGTAGTTCCAATGCCCTCACATGAACATAGTTATCAACGACTAGATCAGGTTGCCCAGGGCCTGATCCAGACTGGTACTGAATGCCTCTAGGGAAAGAGCATCCTCATCTTCTCTGGGCAACCTTTTCCAGTCCTTTACCACAATGAATAAAAAATTTCCTCCTATCATTTAACCTAAATCTTTTAGTTTAAAACCATTCTTGCCTGTTCTGTCACTATTAGACCATGTAAAAAGTTGGTTTTCTGCCAGTTCATAAGCTCCTCTGAAGTATTGGAAGGTCACAGTGAGGTCTCCACAGAAAAGCAATCCTCTTCTCCAGTATAAACAAGCCCAACTTCCTGAACCTTTCCTCATGGGAGAGGTGCTCCAGCCCTCTGATCATCTTTGTGGCTGCCATCTGGACTGATTCCAACAGCTCCACATCTTTATTGTCTTCAGGGCCTAAGACCTGGGCACAGTATTTCATGTGTGACTTCACAAAAACAGAACTGAGAGGGACAACTTCTTCCTGTTACCCAGTTGGCTGCCCTTCTTTTGAGGCAGTCCAGTATACTGTTGGCCTTCCAAATTGCAAGTGCACAATGCTGACTCTTATCCAGCTCTTTATCCACCAGGACCCCCAAGTTCTACTTGACAGAGCTGCTCTCACTGAGTACTTCTCCCAGTCTGTTCACATATATCTGAGATTGCTCCAACCCAAGTGGCAACACCTTACATTTTGATTTGATGAATCTCATTTGATTTTACATAAGCCCACTTTTCAAGCTGTTCCAGGTCTCTTTGGCTGGCATTCCTTCCTCCTGTCACATCAACTGCATCACTCAGTTTGATGTCAACTGCTAAGTTACTGAGAGTGCTCTTGATCCCACTAGGTCATAGATAAAGATATTAAAGAGTACAAGTCCCAGGATGGAAAAGTGTGATTAAGGACCATATGAAAGGCTTTGCAGAAGCCGAGGTAGAGGACATCAGTTGTTTTTCCTTTGTCCACTGATGCACTGATGCCATCACTCCAACATAGGAAGCCACCAAATTGGTCTATGTTAAGAAGCCACCAAATTGGTCTATGTTAAGAAAGAATGTGAACATATGGAAATTCATGATTGTGATAATAGTTTTGAGAGCTTATGGGTCAGAATAAAAACAAAGGCCAACAAGACTGACATTATCATGGGAATGTGCTACAGGCCACCCAACAAGGATGAAGAGGTGAACAAGACACTTTGTAGACAGTTGGAGGTCTCAAGGTCTCTCCCCTTGCTCTTGCGGGGGACTTCATCTTCCCAGACATCCGCTGGATTTATAATACAGCAGATAGGGAACAGTCCCAGAGGTTCCTAGAGTGTGAGGGAGATAACTTCCTGACACAGCTGGTGAAGGAACCAACAAGGGGAAGCAATATCCTGGACCTGCTGTTAACAGAGGGAGATGTAAAGGTTGAAGGCCATCTGGTGCATAGTGATCACGAGATTCTCAATCCTTGTTGAACCGTGGAGTCAGCAGAACTGCCACCTTGGACTTCTGGAGGGCAGACTTTGGCCTCTTTCAAGCTGTGGTTGAGATGGTCCCTTGGGAGGTTCTGAAGGGCATGGGAGCCCAGGAAGGCCGGGAATACTTTAAGGAAGTAATTTTAAAGGTGCAGGAGCTGACTATCCCCAGGTCACGCAAGACGAGCCAATGGGCAAGGAGGCTGAACAGAGACCTCTGGCTGGAACTCAAGAGGAAGAGGAAAGTTTATGGACTCTGGAAGAGTGGGCAAGCTACTTATGGCGATTACAGATACGTAGTGAAGCTGTACAGAGAGAAAATTAGAAAAACCAAAGCCCAGTTAGAAATGAGCTTGGCCATTAAGGTAAAAGACAAAAATAAATATTTCTATAAATATATCAACAGCAAGAGGAGGGCTAGAGAGAATCTCCATGACTTGTTGGACACCAAGGGCAACATGGTGACCAAGGATCAGGATAAAGCTGAGGTATTAAGTACTTTCTTTGCCTCAGTCTTTAATAGTAAGACTTGTTACTCCCTGGGAACACAGCCTCCTGCATTGGTAGATAGGGATGGGGAACAGAATAGGCCCTGCATAATCCTTGATGAGATGGTTTTGGACTTGCTTCGGAAGCTGAATGCTCAAAAGTCCATGGAGTCAGATGGATTATATCTAGAGTGCTGAAGGAGTTAGTGGATGTGGTTTCCAAGCCACTCTTCATCATCTTTTAGCAGTCCTGGCTAACCGGGGATGTCACGGTGTACTGGAGACTGGCAAATGTGACACCCATCTTCAAAAAGGACGGAAAGATGATCCTGGTAGCTCCAGGTCTATCAGTCTCCCCTCAGTACCAGGGAAGATTATGGAACAGATAATCTTGGGAGACATAATGGACCAATTAAAAGTCAACCAAGGGATCAGGACTAGTAAGCATGGGTTTACAAATGGTAGATCATGTTTGGCAAACCTGATTTCATTCTATGACAAGGTGTGTGATCTACCCGGACTTCAGTAAAGACTTTGACACTGTATCTCACAACATTCTCATGGAGAAGGTGGCTGCCTATAGCTTGAATGGGTGTATGCTCTGCTGGGTGAAACACTAGCTGGACGGCCAAGCCCAAAGAATTGTGGTCAATGGAGTTGAATGTAGTTGGCGGCTGGTCATGAGCAGTGTCCCCCAGGATTCAGTACAGGGGCCGCTTCTATTTAACATCTTTATTAACAATCTTGATGAGGGGACTGAGTAAGTTTGCAGACTACACCAAATTGAGAGGGAGTGTTGATCTGCCAGAGGGGAGAAAGGCACTACAGAAGGTCCTGGATAGACTGGATTGATGGGCCAAGGTGAACCGTGTGAGATTCAATAGAGCCAAGTGTCAGGTCCTGCATTTTGGTCACAACAACCCCAGGCAACCCTATAGGCTTGGGAAGGAGTGGCTGAAAAGCTGCCTGAAAGAAAGGGACCCTGGTGTATTGATGGACAGTCAGCTGAATATGAGCCAGCAGTGTGCCCAGGTGGCCAAGAAGGCCAGTGGCATCCTGGCTTGGATCAGGAATGGTGTGGTGAGCAGGACTAGGGAAGTAATTCGGCCCCTGTACTCAGCACTGGTGAGGCCTCACCTCGAGTACCGTGTTCAGTTTTGGGCACCTCAATACAGAAAGGACATGGGGGTGCGAGCAGGTCCAAAGAAGGGCTGCAAGGCTTGTGAAGGGCTTGGAAAATATGCCATATGAGGAGCGACTGAAGAAATTGGGCTGTTTAGTCTGGGGAAAAGGAGTCTGAAGAGAGATTTTATTGCTCTCTTCCAGTACTGAAAGGTGCTTACAGCAAGTGCAGGGTTGGTTTCTTCTCACTGATGACAGGATGACGGGAAATGGTCTCAAGTTGTGCCAGAATAAGTTTAAGCTGAATATCAGGAAAAACTTCTTTACAGAAAAGGTTGTTAAGCACTGGAATAGGCTCCCCAGCGATAGGGTTGAGTCACCTTTCCTGAATGTGTTTAAAAACCATTTGGTTATGGTGCTCAGAGACATTATTTAGCAGAGGGTTGTTAGAATTAGGGTAAGTTTGGTTGGATTGTGGTTGGACTTGATGATCTCTGAGGTCTTTTCCAACCTGAGCACTTCTATGGTCAGGCATAGTCTGTCCTTGACAAAGCTGTGTCGGCATTCTTGAATCACCCCCCTCCCCTTTCTTGCACATGCCTTAGCATGGTTTCATGGAGGTTCTGCTCCGTGATCTTCCTTGGCACAGGTAAGGCTCACTGGTCGATAGTCTCCCAGATTTTCCTTTCTCCCTTTATTAAAAATGGGAGTGATGATTCCTTTTTCCACTTGCCAGGACCTTTACCTGACAGCCATGAATATTCAGAAATGATTTAGAGTAGCTTGGCAACCACATCAGTCAGTTACTTCAGGACGCTGGGATATATGTTGTCCAGCTCCAGAGACTTGTCCATATTTAGTGTCATAAGGCAGTGTCAGACTTGCTCTTTTCTGACAGTATAGGAGGCATTTTGCCCTCCATCCCCTTTGTAGAGTTTCAGGTACATATAATCTATTTAATACACTCAAAAGAGGAGAAAGGATCTTTACATTTGCAGTGACATAATTTATCAGAAAGCAAGCCATAGGAAAAATTTATCAAAAAGCAAGTCATAGGAAAGAAAGTAATGTTAAAGAAGGCAAAGTATCCACTGAATTCATTAATGCAAAACTGATGGAATACTTATATTCAAGCTCTTTTTGAGACAGAGAGTAAAGAGACATGATAGATAGATGTCTCTCGTCATGTCCCCATTTATGAATTTTTTAGACAATCAGCAAATTCAAGGCATCTGGAGGCTATGACAACTACAGTATACATTGTATTTTATCACTGATTTTTGAAGTTCGTAATAAACTCCTGCAGAATCATTGCCATACGAATAGTTCCTTCAATCACAATACTGCACAGATTAATGCATACAAAAAAAACCCAAACCAAAACAGAAAAATGCCAGTACCATTCCTATTGAACAGTCTTTGACAGCACTTTTTAAGATAATCTTATGAGGACTTCTGGGTGCTGAAATCTTAAGGCATGAGTGGAATGGAGTCACTGATACCTTTGCTCATGGACTAGTTCTATCTTGCTATGTCAAATGTTACTGTTAGAGTATTCTGATGTATGACTGATTTCTTTTTAAGGAAGGAGAGAAAAGAAGAAAAATAAACAAGTCAGACCTTAGCATTTTATGAAGAAATGAACATTTTTTAATGGAGATTATTTACTCCTCAGATAGTACAGTGAACAAAATCTTGGTCATGTAAATATTTACAAGAGAAAAAAAAAAATTAGACTTGGAGATGCTGTTAAGGCTTAAGCCATAAGTATTTGAAAGGAATATTTACAATAACTGTTTTGAAAATATTGAAGTGCTAAAAATTAGAGCTTGAACAGATTTTGACAGGTTAATCCTATTTACCTGCAGTGACTTTAAGTGAAGCCATTGTTTTTCTTCACTATTAATTCCACATTCATCAGCTGTATTCATCATTAGAAAAAATTCTGTGATACTTGTAATTTCCTTTGCCACTGTCGTGCTATTGCTACCAACTATTCATATCTCCATCACTCTCTCCTATGGTTGCCATATGTACTTCACAGGAACTCCATTCTCTCCAAAACTATATATTACATCAAAATATCACAGGGAATATTTAAAGTAGATAAGAAAGCCACTATTTCACTTGTGTGGAACCTAACCAATTTTCTTTTGTCCAGTGCCACTAGATAGATATACTGGACATTTTGTTTCATCAGCCTATGCTCACAAACAAACAAACCTTCACTATCAAAGAACTGTTGAAGTGACTTGATGGCCACTGGAACTCCCTATGCTGAATGAACTATATGTCCATATGTATGTAAATATATGAATACATATTTATTCTTTTACACTTTTTTTCACCTAAATTGTGAAGATACTTATGTGGTCTCATAATCCATGTAAAAGGTTCTTTGCCAACCTCTCATAATATTTTATTACTCGTAATAATAATGTTCACTAAATTGTCTTAATGAAAAGATGGACTTTTATGACCATCGAAGTGATGGAACTGCATAAAAATATTAAATGATAGATAGGAAGAAATATTTTGAAGCGTATGTTTTGTATAATCATGTTCTCATATTTGTAGCAACTGTATTAAATCATTGTAATTAAAATTGCTTTTCATTTTGGAGAAAAAAAGAATCACAGATTTGAGAAAATTATCAGAAGTCACTGTAAACTTAATAGCTTTGTTTGTGACAGTGAATAGAACACTTAAGAGTTATCCGAAGCATCCAACCCTCTTTTTCTCTGTTTCTCTTTAGATATTTTTATTCTGGATAGTTCTACAATTTCTATGTAATTGATCTTCAGCCAACACAGTCACAGTTCAACATCTGCAAGCATAGCTTGGTATTTACTTTTTCTGATATTACAGGTGCATGTCTCAGTACTTGTATTAAAAGAATGGAGAGTGAGGGAAATGAACTGTGAAAACATTTGAAGATCTCTTTGAAAACATGTTCTGTTTGAAAGCTTGCTTCTTTTCTAATGTACTCTCTAGCATGGTTTTTTGTTTTGTTGGGTATTTATTCTTTTTTTTTTCTGATTTGTTTTTACATAGAGGGGACTTCTTATCTTGAAGATCATAAAAATTTGTGTTTTTCCTCATTTGCTCCATGGTAGTCCTCAAACAGTAGAGTTTTGCAGATTTAGGATCAAAAATAACCTTTTTTTTTTTTTTTTTTTTTTTTAATAAGTATTTAAAGTGTGGGTTTTTTACCTACTCCCCAGGAAGAGATAGTTGTGACTGTTTCTTTGCAAGTGTTTGTTATTCTGGTATGAAAATAAGTGAGAACAGACTTCAGCTAATTTCTTATCTCTAGTGGTTAACAGTAATAGGTATGGGTCCATTTTGGTTTTGGCTGTGTCCAGCACAGGGCACACAGACACACACAGCAGCCCAGCAGGCCCTGTCATCAACTCAGCACCTAAGACTGGTACAATTTTTAAATGAAATATTAAAATTTAACATATATTTTTCATTCTTTTAACTTTTATTTAGTCTGATACAAAAAATGTTTTATTTTTGTATCAACTTCTTGAAACCACAGCAAATAGAGCAGTCCATTATTTTTAAATGTCTAGCTGTAGTGAAGTTACTGGTGGATATTCTCAGGCACCACAGGTTTGTGATCTGCAACAGCAATGTGTATCCCATACAAGTACATCTGTTATGCATCAGTGGATGCATAATCAAAGTCAGATTTTTAAAAAAATCTATTTTACATGCATACATATCCACCAAAATGTTCAGCTGCATACTCAAACATTTTTCAATTACACTTGAACACTTTTTTAAATCATTCAGCATTTCCTTTAGAAGAGTATGTATTGCTAGTTCATTTTTAAAAGATTTTTTAAGGTTTTTTGATGGAACACTGTATAATCAATGAATGTACAGATGTTATCACAGAATCACTGAATGGCCAGAGTTGGAAGGGACCTCAAGGATCGTGGATCGCCAACCTCCCTGCCACATGCAGGGCCACCAACCTCGCCATTTAATGCTAGACCAGGCTACCCAGGGCCTCATAAAATCTGGCCTTGAACACATTCAGAGATGGGGCATCCACAACCTCTCTGTGCAGCCTGTTCCAGCACCTCACCACTCTCTCTGTAAAGAACTTCCCCCTGACATCCAACTTAAATCTTCCCTCCCTCAACTTCAAACCATTTCCCCTCGTCCTGCTGTTATCTACCCTTTCAAACAGTTGACTCCCCTCCTCTTTGTAGACTCTCTTTAGGTACCGGAATGCTGTTAAGAGGTCACCCCACAGCCTTCTTTTCTCCAGGCTGAATAAGCCCAACTCCCTCAGCCTGTCCTCATAGGGGAGGTGTTCCATCCCTCCAATCATCTTTGTGGCCCTCCTCTGGACCCTCTACAACAGTTCTCTATCTTTCTTGCATTGGGGGCTCCAGACCTAGATGCAATACTCCAGATGGGGCCTCACAAGAGCAGAGTAGAGGGGGAAAATCACCTCCCTGTCCCTGCTGGCCACCCCTCTTCTGATGGAGCCCTGTATATCATTTGCTTTCTGAGCTGCAAGAGCACACTGCTGGCTCACGTTAAGTTTTTCATCCATCAGGACCCCCACATCCTTCTCTGCAGGACTGCTTTCAAGGACCACTCCTTCCAGTCTGTATATATACCTGGGATTCCTCCGGCCCAAATTCAAAACAAATGACATTTTCCATCTAAAATCAAGAATCATATTCTAAGGAAGGGAAAAAGAATCAGATCAACAGGATCCTTGGATCTCAGTTGAATCTAATATATTTAGATTCAAAAATAAATAAAATCTTGACTAAATAAAATTGAGAAGGTTATAGTCCAATTAGAGGGAACCTTAGGTACCCTAGAAATAAGAACAGTAATTACTCAAAAAAAATAAGGAAGTCCAAGATTGAAACAGCAGGACTGCCACCCAATGAATAATCCCCTGCCCACACCATGCTACATGTGATAATGCACCTATACATTTCTGCCAAACTCATGGATTTATAACAATAATTTAAACAGAAACCATTACAGAGCGTACCAGCTTGGCTCTTAAGATTATGAGATATGGGGGTGAAAATGTGGTTATTAATGGACTGGAGATCTCTAAACTTGTAACCATCACCACACATCCAGCGAAAATTATATGGGACTGTAATACATAATAAGGAAAATCATTCTTTAATTCAATTGATAATGGCTGCATGTAGAATCACATGGCCAAATAAAAGCAATGTCCCAATAAATACTGGACTAAGGACTTTAACCATGAACCAATCATCTCATGTTTTGTTGATCTCCATTGTGATGGGAATCTGCATGAGTATTGCAGTGAACTGAGTCACTGTAATGGAAAGGGTTTACCTTTAACCTGCTCAATCATTGGTTTGTGCTGTGAAGGGGTGGAGTGTAGTGGAAGTGATAAGCCATGGCTTGAAACAGAAATTGAGCACCTGGTAGTAGAACAGGGCCAACCCAAGGGAGCTCAGGTGCAAACAGTGCACCTGAGTGACAAGAAGGGGTGGAGCTGGGATTCAGGAGTCAGGAGTCCTTCCCTGACTTCATTTAAGGGTTGAGAGTGGAAGTCAGGGTATCTTTTCTGGAGATCCTTGCCTACCTGAGGCCCTTACAGGACTTCTGAAGGTAAGCAACATTTTTTTTTTCCCCTTATTTCTACATTCCACTATTTTTTATCCAGTCCATCTGTTCTTGTAACTGTTAAATGTCTGTAGGAAAGTAGCTAGTCAAACAGTATTCTGGGTCTGTTTCATATACCAGTGAACTACCCTAAAAGAAAACAAATCTTCATCTTGATTAAGCAACCCTCTATGACTTCAACTATAATGGTATCAAGCATCATGAAGGCTTTCTCAGACTGTATTATTTGCTCCTGTACCTTTAGTCTAATCATTTCTAAGGCTGTCAAAATAAGTTATTAATTTGGATGTAGCTGTTTTATTAGAAGATAGAAAAAGCACTTTAGATGTCTTCATGCTGCAGCATTTCCTCTCATATTGTTCTGAGCTGCACAGCAAAACAATGGAATACTGAGTATTTTTTCTTGATTATAATTCAAGTTATTTTGTTGTAATTACATCTTGTCTGAATTGGTTTTTTAGATGGATTCATAGATTGCCCATCGAATACAGAAAGTTAACGGAGTTTACACAAGAAGTGTTTGTACTTCTTGTAGACTGTGGTAAATGTAGAGGAAAATACTTTAAAAGACCAATAGTTTTAAATTTTAGGCGTGCCATTAAAAAGTGTAGATGATTAGAAATCTGAATTTATAGTATGTGTGACTTCAGAAAAATTGATTTAGAAATACTAGAATTTTTTTTATGGGACACTTGGACTTTGCTTATCTTTTAGAAATTCACAATAAATTAAATAAGATTTAAATACATTTCCTTAAATATATTATTTGCTCTGAAAATAATGCTTTCTATTTACAAATTGTATCATCATAATCTTATCTATTATAATTTCCATTTAAATAGAATAAGTTCTAAACTACAGAAGATTATTTTTCAATGTAGTGACCATGACTAGCTATGCATTTCTGGTAGTGATTGAAGAAGAGCTTGTATGCTGTGCGTATTGTTTTAAAAAAAAAAAAAAAAAAAAAAAAAAAAAAAAAAAAAGCCTGGAGCAGCAGACTTGACCCACTATTACTGTCACCACTGCTGAAACACACCACCTAACACACTATACTAACATTGACTGTTAAATTTCTGTGAATGTTCATCAAGTATTGAAGAATATCAATGGATGCTGTTTTTTTCCACTTGGAGGAATTCAGTTATGTCTCTGTTTCATGTGCACTTCTGTGTCGGATATAATTTTCACAGACTGCCCCTATGCTGCCATCATGGCAACAAAATCTAGTGGAATATTGGTGGAAACGTTCGATCTCTACTGTCATACTACTGATGTCTACCTCTGATATCATGGGCCAACAAAATAAAATAGAAGGCATTGCTTTCAGAGCAGCCTTTGCATGGGAAATCTATAAATCTTTCCTTTTCCACATAAGTGCTTATGTAACTTCTAGATTAGAAAATTATTTTAATAAAGGAACCTCAAACTTTTAGAAGAATGTATGTAATTAGCAAGTTCTGAAAATAAATAATTTTTTTACATTATTGTTTTCACCATTTATTTTTCCAAACAGAACTTCATATTTCTGTATTGGTTGCTGGAAAAAGAATTATTGTTTTATTCTTTGCATGGTAACATCTCTATTTTTCTTTTTCAGAAACTTGAGGTAGTGGATTTTTAATTCTTTCAATATAAACATATTCTTACTTCCTTTCTTCCTTCGTTTTCTCTCTTTTTGTTTTCTTTATTTCTCATGGTACATAGTTGCCCTTTTGATTCTAAGTATATTGAAGAACTTGAGAGAATAACTATAAAATTATAGCTATAAAAAAAATTCTTTGTTACCTAAAAGATCACATCCCTGGATGTGTTTAAAAACCATTTGGATGTGGTGCTCAGATGCATGATTTAGCAGAGGCTTGTTAGGGTAGTATGGTTAGGTCGTTGGACTCGATGATCTTTAATGTATTTTCAACCTGAGAGATTCTATGATTCTATTTGTTTAGCCACAGCTGGCATTTATGTAGCATGCTCTTACTTAGGGATGCTCTTGCTTAGTGATGCATGTATAAGTGTATCTGTCCCCCCATCACTTTACCCCTGTGTACATTCTCTTCAGGTATAGAGAAAAGAGGTGATTCTGTTTCCTATGAAGACTAAATTGCAAACAATCATACAGACTGTTACTGAACTAAAGAAAACTGAGTTAGTTGTGTTGTTTTTGGTGACATCAGTGTTGCCATGGTACCAGAGGATCTCAACACACCCCTTTTGCTTGGGTACTGCTTATATTTTTTTCTATGCCTTGTATAGATGCAGAAAATTGTACCATTGAACTGTCCACTGGACTGATGGGGAAAGGTGGGACAGCTGTCCCTTCACTGTGCTTCATAGCTTCTCTTCTTCGACTCATTTTCTGAGGAAAGCCTCTGGACGGAATACAACTTGCAAGCATTGGTTGTTGGTTCTTTAGGTTAGACTCAGTGAAGCTTACTTAAATCTGGTTAATCTGGGGAGGATTGAGATCCTCTGTATCTCTGGTCACCTGTTCCATGTTTGAGCACCCTCACAGTGATAGTCTTTTCATTCTACTAAGTGTCACCCTGGGTAAGGACACATTTCATAGATGAGGTTACTCTAAAGTGCCATTTAAATGGACCTTGAGCTCTTCCACTGATGCATCCACAGCTTCTCTGGGCAGCTTGTTACACTGCCTCACCAGCCTCATAGTGACAGAATTCTTCCTTAATTCTAATCTAAATATATCTTTGAATTTAAATTGTCCCCATTCTCCTGTCACTAGAGATCATCAGAAAAGGTCTTTCTCCATCTTTCTTAAGCCCACTGTATGTATCAAAAAGCTACAATAAATCATCCCCAAAGCCTTCTCCAAGCTAAAATCTCACAGCTTTTCTTCAGAGGAGGGGAGTTAAATTCAGCCAGATTGAGTCAAGGTTAGATATCATGGGGAAGACAGAGACAGTCTTTTTCTTTCTCCCAGCTGGAAGATGTCCATGCTGCAGCACGTGTCTGGTGCCATTTGTGCTCCTGTCACTGAGCACCTGTGAGAAAAGCCAGGCTTCATGATCTTCCACAATCCCAGTGAGCATCTGGGTAACACTCACTTCCTTTTTTTAACACTGATTGTAGGCAGTTCCCTCAGCCTTTGCTGCGACTTCTGGGTGCCCTGGACTCTCACCAGCTCTGACACCCTGGCTGAGCTCTTGCTCCATGTGGCAATGTCTTTTTCATACCAGGGACACCAGGTATGGACTTAAGAATCCACATGCAGATTCTCAAGGTCCAAAAGGGGGGAAAAAAATAGAGAGAGAAATGTGTTGTTTTGTTATTTTTGTGAGTTTGTTTCTTAAGTATTATTCATTTTTTATTTATTGAATCAATTGTTCAATTTGCCTAATCTTGTAAAGATGACCTTCATGCTGAATTTCAGGCTTCTTCATGTCAGAATGTCATGGAATTAACTAGATCAGTTTATGCCCGTGACAGGGGGCAATAGGCCCCTGCCCTCCCCACCCCCCGCCTGGTCTTTCAAGGAGGGAGGAAGGGGGAAAAAGAAGAAAAACAGCAGCAACAATCTATGGAGGC
The DNA here is from genome assembly GCA_037305975.1 of Chrysolophus pictus. Taxonomy (NCBI): domain Eukaryota; kingdom Metazoa; phylum Chordata; class Aves; order Galliformes; family Phasianidae; genus Chrysolophus; species Chrysolophus pictus. The sequence goes on from CM074577.1 coordinate 1,925,789, forward strand.
AAACTTATTTTACTAACTATGATATCGGAATGCAAGATAATACAATATAATACAACCTAATTAAAATTGAGACTAATAAATCAAATAAGATATGAGAGAGAGTTCCCGAGACCGAGTCAAACCTGAAAAAAGCTTGGAACGGCCAGGAAAGCACCCTCCAGCACCCACTGCCAGGCAGTAAGAGACCGCCTCCCCGGAAGGGTCAGATCCCATGACTTCCATAATGTATAGGGATAGGTGCGTAGAAATGAGAGCATTAACACCTTAATTCCAGTACATGATGTTTTGATGTGGAATATTGAAAATCAAAAAAACAAACCCATGACATTCCACCCCTTATTCTACATCACTACATCATGCTTTGTTTATATATATATATATAAACAAACAAAATGATTAAAAATGCATCACACGCACACGTCTATATACATATACATAGAATTACTGTCTGCACTCTCCCAGCATCAAGTTTCCTTGTGGTACACATTGAACATCCCCATTTTCCTGCATTACCCACCAAGTGGACCCAGGTCCCTGGGCAAAAACAGTACCGCGCAGAGGTTTGCCCTTTCCAGAAGCTGGAAGAACCCACACTGCTTTTCCCAACATGCTCTTTACATGTACAACAGGGACCTTATCTCCCTCTACGGTCTCAAGACCTAATACGGTGTTTCGGGCGGTAGCATGGGGTACTGCATATGTTTCAAGCCACCCAGTGGTTGCCTCCACCATGGTAAGCACATAACACTTACCACTGCGGGATCGTGGCAAGGTGATATAATCAACCTGCTATGCCTCCCCATATTTATACTTTTGCCATCGCCCTTCCCCCCAGAGTGGTTTCATTCTCTTGGCTTGTTTAATTATGGCACATGTTTCACAGTCATGAATAACCTGTGCAATAGCATCCACAGTTAAGTCCACCCCTCGGTCTCTAGCCCACTTATATGTTGCATCTCTCCCCTGATGGCCCGAGGTCTCATGAGCCCAGCGAGCTAGAAGTAATTCACCCTTGCTCTGCCAGTCCAGGTCTATCTGAGCCACCTCAATTTTGGCAGCTCGGTCCACCTGGTGGTTATTTTGCTGTTCTTCAGTAGCCCGACTCTTGGGCACATGAGCATCTACAAGGCGTACCTTCACGACCATATTCTTTATTTGGGCAGCAATATCTTTCCACAGTTCAGCAGCCCAAATAGGTTTACCCCTTCTTTGCCAGTTATTTTGCTCCCATTGCTGTAACCACCCCCATAGAGCATTTGCCACCATCCAGGAGTCAGTGTAAAGATAAAGCGTTGGCCACCTCTCCCGTTCAGCAACATCCAAGGCCAGTTGGACAGCCTTTACCTCTGCAAATTGGCTTGATTCTCCTTCCCCTTCAGTGGCCTCTGCAACTTGTCGTATGGGGCTCCACACAGCAGATTTCCATCTGCGATGCTTTCCCACAACACGACACGATCCATCAGTGAACAGGGCATACTTTCTTTCATTCTCTGGTAATTCGTTGTATGGTGGGGCCTCTTTAGCTCGTGATACTTCTTCTGCTGGTGATGTTCCAAACTTTTTACCTTCAGGCCAGTCCATGATGACCTCTAGGATTCCTGGACGGCTGAGGTTCCCCATCCGCGCTCGTTGCGTAATCAACGCAATCCACTTACTCCAAGTGGCACCAGTTGCGTGATGGGTGGGGGGAACCTTTCCTTTAAACATCCAGTTCAGCACTGGTAGTCGAGGTGCCAGAAGGAGCTGTGTTTCAGTACCGACCACTTCAGAAGCAGCCCGAACCCCCTCATACGCGGCTAAGATCTCCTTTTCAGTTGGAGTGTAGCCCTCTTCTGACCCCCTGTAGGCCCGACTCCAGAATCCCAGGGGTCGGCCTCGGGTCTCTCCTGAGGCTCTTTGCCACAAACTCCAAGTGGGACCTTTCTCTCCAGCAGCAGTGTAGAGAATGTTCGTTATATCCTGCCCTGTCCGTACTGGCCCTAAGGCCACGGCACGGGCTATCTCCTGTTTAATCTGTTCAAAAGCCTGCTGCTGCTCAGGGCCCCATGTAAACTCATTCTTCATTCGCGTCACATGATAAAGGGGGCTTACAATGAAGCTATAGTTTGGAACGTGCATTCTCCAAAAGCCCACTACACCCAAAAAAGATTGTGTCTCTTTCTTACTAGTGGGTGGAGACATAGCGGTGATTTTGTTGATCACATCTGTCGGGATGTGGCGACGGCCATCTTGCCACTTTATACCTAGGAACTGAATCTCCTGAGCAGGTCCTTTCACTTTGCTCCGCTTAATAGCAAAACCAGCACGCAGAAGAATCTGGATTATTCGCTCTCCTTTTGTGAAGACTTCTTCTGCTGTATCGCCCCACACAACGATATCATCAATGTGCTGCAAGTGCTCAGGGGCACTGCCCTGTTCCAATGCAGTTTGGATCAACCCATGGCAAATGGTTGGGCTGCGTTTCCACCCCTGGGGCAAACGGTTCCAAGTATACTGAACACCCCTCCAGGTGAAAGCGAACTGTGGCCTACATTCTTTGGCCAAAGGAATGGAGAAAAAGGCATTAGCAATGTCAGTGGTGGCATACCATTTGGCTGCTTTTGACTCCAGTTCATACTGGAGTTCTAACATGTCCGGCACAGCAGCACTCCGTGGGGGTGTGACTTCATTCAGGCCATGGTAGTCCACCGTCAGCCTCCATTCTCCACTGGCTTTACGCACTGGCCATATGGGGCTGTTAAAAGGCGAGTGAGTTTTGCTGATCACTCCTTGACTCTCTAGTTGACGAATCAACTTATGAATGGGGAGCAAGGAATCCCTGTTGGTGCGGTACTGCCGTCTGTGCACCGTTTTTGTAGCAATTGGTACCTGTTGCTCTTTTACTTGTAGCAACCCCACAACAGACAGATCTTCTGACAGGCCAGGCAAAACAGACAGCTGCTTAATGTTGTTTGTGTCTATAGCAGCTATTCCAAAGGCCCATCGATACCCCTTAGGATCCTTGAAATGCCCCCTTCTGAGGTAATCAATACCTAGTATACATGGAGCCCCTGGACCAGTCACAACAGGGTGCTTTTGCCAGTTCCTACCAGTGAGGCTTATCTCGGCCTCCAACACAGTCGATTCTTGAGAGCCCCCAGTCACTCCAGAAATATGGATTGATTCTGTCCCTTCATAAGTCGAGGGCATCAGAGTGCACTGTGCACCGGTATCCACCAATGCTTTATATTTCAGTGGTTCTGATGTGCCAGGCCATCGGTTCCACACAGTCCAATAAACTCTATTATCCCTTTCCCCCCCCCGACTGAGGGCAGGGCCCCTCTATTCATTACCTGTGGTAACCGGAGCAACTGCACTGGCGGTTGATCTGCTTTGTAATTCTCTCACCCGTGCTCGTAGTACATGAGTAGCTTGGTCGTGCCACTTCCTCATGTCTTCTCCATGGTCACGTAAGTAACGCCACAAGGCAAGTCGCGATGTAGGATTCCTTCCTGGAGCTGGAGAGCGTTTGCCTCTGACAGCTGAGATTTTTGATGATGCACCTGAGAAGGAGGGTTCATCGTCTTTAGTCAGTTGGATCCGCATTAGTTTCACCAGCTCCTTCATCAGACTCTTTTGACTATTCCGATCTTCATCAAGCGTTTCTGATACTTCTACAGGTTTGTCATGATTCATCAGTGAAGACATTTGCTCCATTTGCTCTTGCATTTCATTCAGTTGCTCCGTCATTTGTGAGATGGCGGCGATGGCGGCGCGAGTTGGGGGTAGCTGTTGTTCATAGCTTTGGAGCGTAAGAATCAATTCAAAAACTAAGGGGCTTCTCTGTTGGTCCTTGTATCTCTCAGATGCTGACAATAGTGCAGAGGCGTATCTGGCTGGTGCTGTTGATGTGAGTTTCTGCCATATTTCAGGTGTCATCCTCACTTTCTCAGGGTCATGGCCTTGGCGTGGGTCGTTAAAAACACAGTTAGGGTCATACAACATTTCCACCACGGCTATTTCCCTCACATACTGGATACCCTTTTCAACTGTCTCCCACCTTTTTGCCACAGGCTTCAAGCCGTCTTTGAAGGGGTACCTTTCCTTCACGGCTATTAATATTCGTTCCCAGAGGGAGGCAGCCCCGTCCAGACATCGACTAATTCCTCTGTCAATAGCTGGATCTCTGGCAATTGCTCCTAGTTGGCGAGCTTCATTACCATCTAGAGACAAGCTACTGGCCCCATCGTCCCAACAGCAAACTAACCAGGAAACAATAGTTTCACCTGGGCGCCGTATAAATTCCTTTCTTGAGCCTTGGATTTCAGTCATCTTCAGAGGCCGACGAGTAGTAATAGAAACTTCCTCTTCATCACTCTCTTCTGCATGTCTCTTAGTTTTTCCTTTTGCCTTTCTTGATGTTGGTGGTTCCGAGGAGGGCCCCTCACCTGGATCTTCCTCCACCTCCTCCTCCTCTTCTTCTTTTTTCCGTTCTAGACGCGAGGATACTCGTTTCCATTTCTTGCCCTCCACAGGGGCAACTGATATTGTTACTGGTGTCTCCTGTAACTGATCAGATTTGACTTGGGGATTCTCCCCTTCGGCTTGAACCTCAGCTCGGAAACTCTCTCTCTCCAAAACAGTATTATATAGGGCACGGTAAGCACAGGCCAAACCCCAAATAAGTTGTACCTCCTTAGATTTACCTAAGCCGCACTGCCCCTGTCTCAAATACTGGCCAAGTTTCCGGGGATCCCACAGGTGCTCAAGAGTGAAGTCCCATGACATTGTGGGTCCCCATGCTTCTAAGATGTTTCCTATCTCTCTCCATATTCCCTGCCAGTCAGCATTCTCTGGTTTTGGAGGAGACTCCTTCTGCTTACTATTCCTGTATTGGAATACATTCAGGAAGACTGATATGAACAGGAGGACTGTTACGCCCATAAATGTGGAAGTTAACTCAGCATTGAAAAAACGTCTGATAAACTGAGAGGAAAACCGGGAAACTGGTTTGAACATCGTGTGGTTTGTAAAATTAGCAATTCCATTTGGGATGTAGGTGCTTGTAAAATTAGCCATTCCATCCGGGATGCAAGTATCAAAACTCATATCATACCACATCGCATATAGGTACCAATATAGGTACCATACAGGCGTCTCCGTCAGTGCCCTTATGTAGTTATATATGGACACAATTCCACAACAAGTCATTATGACATTGATGATTGGCCAGTAGGTCGCGAGTAACACCATGGTTTGTTTAATCCCTTACTCAGCGCTCCCACGAAAAAGAGTGGGTTCATCGCTGGTTTCTGCTCAAAAAGGGTTAATGAATTGAAAGTAACAAGAGGGGGGAGGGAAGGAAAAAGGCACTACCCAGACTAAGCAGTGCTCAAAGTTTACAAATATCCCAGAATACTGGCACTACGCCTGGTCTTTCAAGGTCAAGTTTTCCAGCACAAAAACCTGAACTACTGATAATGCTCCCTAACGAAGCTCTCTAAGAGCAGAGAGCAAGGTTCGTTCTAAGAGCCAAAAAGTAAAAAAAAAAAAAAAGCAGCTATGCCCGCATTCTCCACCAAAAGCTGTCACGGAATTAACTAGATCAGTTTATGCCCATGACAGGGGGCAATAGGCCCCTGCCCTCCCCACCCCCCGCCTGGTCTTTCAAGGAGGGAGGAAGGGGGAAAAAGAAGAGAAACAGAGGCAACAATCTATGGAGGTAAACTTATTTTACTAACTATGATATCGGAATGCAAGATAATACAATATAATACAACCTAATTAAAATTGAGACTAATAAATCAAATAAGATATGAGAGAGAGTTCCTGAGACCGAGTCAAACCTGAAAAAAAACTTGGAACGGCTAGGAAAGCACCCTCCAGCACCCACTGCCAGGCAGTAAGAGACCGCTCCCCCTGGAAGGGTCAGATCCCATGACTTCCGTAATGTATAGGGATAGGTGCGTAGAAATGAGAGCATTAACACCTTAATTCCAGTACATGATGTTTTGATGTGGAATATTGAAAATCAAAAAAACAAACCCATGACACAGAACCAAAGTCATCTTCTCCACATGAATAGCCACCTCTGTAACTTCTTTGACACATTCTCAGGGCCTCAGTCAGCTCAGGTCCTTCTGCTGGACTCCTTCTGTTGTCCTGGCACAGCTGCTCAGAGAATGCTTGTCTCTGCCTTCCCCTGTTCCTGAGGACTTGGGGAAGAAGAAATGATGGATTTTGGCAAGGGAAAAGGATGGAGATGGGAAGGATGGTCTCACAGGAGCTTTTGTTGTCAAAAGAACTATCAGGAATGGCCATTTGAGCCTGCAAGGTGGTACTGGAGTTGGGACTCTGCCAGCTAGTGGTAAACTTATGGGATGGATAGTTCAGTGCCAAGACAGAGGTGGCCACCTGGGGAGAGGTGGACAGGACCCTGCCTGGCCACCAGGGCACACAGCTAGTTTGAGCTGAAGGGGAAATACTTCGTCCAGTAAAGATCCCAGTAAATCCTGGAAAAGCATCCTTCAGGAATAATATTGGAATATTTTTTGGAATTTGGAATATTTCTTTCTTTCCAGACTTTTTCTGATAATTTGAAAATTTTACACCAATCTATATGAGAGAAGTCTATAATTATTAAACTTGCTTTTAGCTTTTACATTATACAGTTTTTAATTTTTTTACTTGTAAATTTACTTTTCCTCTTAAAAGCTCAAAACATATCCTGACTATGTTTTATCAAAAAACAAATAAGCGAATAAAATATACAAACAGGTAATTTCTCTAAAATCAGAAATCTGTTACTCAATTTTCAGGCACATAAGAAGCTGGCTTATCTACAACATATCTTTCAATTTTAATGGACAGTTGTAAGTCAAAGAATCAGTGGGATCATATCTAAATTATGCTTCTGCATAATCTTCACACAGCATTAAAAATAATCCTTATACATACCTAGGTGCAATTTCCCTTGATTTTTTTTTTTTAAGAGAACAACAGTAGTTCACAGCTTGAAGCAAGCATAATATTAAAAATCATAAAATAAAATTACAATAGTTTTTCTTAACATTGTTTTTTAATAAGTTGCGTAATTCATCAGAAGATATAAAAATCTTCATGTGGAAGGTACATTTATTCAGTATATTCTATTGTTGCTGTTTCAAAGTGTATTAGTTACTGTAAGCTTTCAGGTATTTATTTTTTTCCCTCAAGATTCAGCTTTTTGACCTCAAACATTAGTGAAAGATGCAGTCGGGATTAGCAGGTTCTAAACTGTATTGACTCTCAGGAAAAAAAGCACTGAAGTTTCTGTTCAGATTCTATCTGAAGAGACTGCTGATCAGTTCTTTACTAGAAAAATTTCCATTTTAATGAACTTTTGTCATAGAAAAGACAGACAAAAATAATAGCAATTTAATAATATATTACAAACTACCAAAATAGAAACATCAGAAGAAAGCTAGAAATTACTTCATCAAAAGTTACTATAGGAAGTAGATTAGTTGTCTGTTAATATATATACTGCTGGTCCTATCACCTGATTTCTTGATTGAATAAGCCTACACATGAACTGTGATGCTGAAAATGCTTATCACTAGTTATAGACAAGATTATTCCTAACAAAATGGAGGAAAAAAAAAGAGCATGATAACATCTAGATAGGAAAATTCTTTTTATTAAAGGCCTGAAGAGGAAAGGAAAGCAAGAAGAATTCTTAAAAAGAAAGATGAAAACAAAAGAAATCAAAGGGGAGAAAAGCTTGAAAAGGGGAAAAGGGGGGGAAGAATGAAGTAAAGAACCCTGAAAATAGGGACTGTTCATACCTCACTAAAATTGGCTGTAGTGAAGGGCCAACAGGATCCCTTCCCTGAAAATGGGGGGGATGGAACTTATTTATTTTTTCCTAGAAGCTCATATTGTGTTGCATTGGGGATTAAAGGTGAGCATTGCTTACATATAATCATGGACTGGCCTGGGTTGGAAAGGACCATAATGATCATCTAGTTTCAACCTCGCTGTCATGGGTAGGGTTGCCAACCACTAGACCAGGCTGCCCAGAGTCACATTCAGCCTGGCCTTGAATGCCTCCAAGGATGGGGCATCCACAACCTCCTTGGGCAACCTGTGAACAGTGTGTCACCATCCTTTTTTTTTTTTTTTTTTTTTTTTTACTATAGGGGTAATGATGCACTGGAACAAAGGGGACATACTTTTTAGCAGAGTTTGTTGTGAAAGAACAAGGGAAAATAACCTCAAATTGAAAGAGGAGAGATTTAGATTGGATATAAGAAATATATATATATGTTATATATATACACATATATATTTTTTTTACTATAGGGGTAATGATGCATGGGAACACGTTGCCCAGAGATGTGGTGAATGCCTTATCTCTGGAGACATTCAAGGTCTTGCTAGATGAGGATTTGATCAACCTGATCTAACTGTAGACGTTCCTGTTCATTGCAGAGAAGTTAGCCTAGATGGCCTTTAATGGTCCCTTCCAACTCAAATGATTCTGCTGGAAGAAAACACACTTTTAGTTTTAAAGCTAAGTTCAATATCTAGAACAGTTCTAGTATATTTTTGTGTCTCAAACTGCATGAATTTAAATGCTTCACAGAAATGCATTAATGCTGGTAGTAGTGGATACTGTGAGAATTGCTCTACCTCTGTTACGGACATGAAAACTGCTGTCTCACAACCACAAAAAATAAAACTACACGTACTACGCATCTTGCTGTTTGGATGGAGCTCTTGATCGATATTTATGATCACCGTTTACAGTCTCATCTGTAGTTTCCTTCTATTTTTTTTTTTCTTCCAAGCTGTAATGAACGCTCACTGAAGCTGTAACTTGAAATAGGAATGATTTATCAATGCTACTATATAACATATTGTCATGTTTTAACCATGAAACTAGAAGTGGTAATCACATAATTATTAGAATAGGATCTATTATGTATGTTGTCTGACTTCGTTCCAGAGGAACAAAGTGCATTCAAAGTACCTACCACATATCTGTTTCTGACAGCGATCAGCTCTTTCTCAAGAAAACCATATGACCAGCATGCTCCTATAAGATTAGGATCCCAAAGTGAATAAAACACAAAACTCTGGAATATTTCACACTGAGTAAGTGTAAATATAATTCAAATAATTGAACTTTAAAACAAAACAAAAAAAAAAAAAAAACCATCTGTTGTTTGTCTTAAACATAATGGTGAAAGCCTTATACTAACAGTGAGGAATAAATATTTAATTTTTAGATTTCCATGTATTTTATTCTCAAAATCATATGTAATATGAACCAGATCAGATTTGTTGGCAATTAAGATTCTATGAAAACAGAAGCAGAGAGCTTATAAAAAGAAATATTTAAAACTTTTTTTAAAGCATTCTAAAGTTCTGTCTTTTTTCTCTGTTGCATACAGTACATAAGGTACTAAGATCAGTTGTTTTTCTCTTCATATGTAACACAATTTGAAAACAGTACATTAAATGTACAGTAAACTGTATCCTCTTCTCTGTTTTCTTGCATCCATGTATCTAATCATAGTTCATATTTTCTTTTGTATTTATATTCAGGAGCTATGAATTAGATGTTAATGGAGATACTTGCTCAGCCTTTCTTAGTAAGATAAAAATCCCATTTAATTCCCTTACATAAAGACAGACTAGAATTCTTTCACAGGAGTCATTCTTGGCTGAAATTCTGTTGTGTATTTGATAAACTATGAAAGGCTTTGACCCCTATATGTATCCAGACCAGTTTGCCTTTTGTTGCCTAACCATACCCTTCTGTGTTTTCTCCAAATAATAGAAATCACAAAACATTTGAGGTTAGAAGGAACCACGGGAGGTAACCTGGTTATGCAGAGCTGTTGCAATGTAATTGCAGATGACCACGTATAGGTGTGTTCTTTTGTTTTTGTTTTTTTTTTTTTTAATATTTCTAAAGAGATATTCTGCAGTCTCTCTGGGCAACCTGTGCCAGTGCTTGATCACTTTTACCATGAGGGCATTTCCAGAAATATAGAGGGAACCTCCTCTGTTTTAGTTCTGCCCATCACTTCTTGTTTTATCACTGGGCACCACTGAGTAGAGCCTGGCTCCTTCATCTTCACATCCTCCCTTCAGGTATTTGCACACATTGGTAAGGTCACTCTGAGCAACTTTCCAACTTTCTCAATCTTCCCTCAGAGGAAAGGTGCTCCAATCCCTTCATCATATTTGTGGTCTTTGGTCTCTCTCATGCTGACAGAGAACAGAACTGGGCACAGCTGAATGGAGAGTAAGGATTACTTCCCTCAACTTGTTGATAATATTTTTTTTTGACTAATTCATACCAGGATATAAATCCCTCATAGAGGTTGTTTCAGGGTATGTTTGGATCTGAGAGCAGCACAGAGGGTTATGAGTTTTAGTCAACATACACACACAGGTATCCATTTTATATAATCTCCATAAGGGAAGCAGAAACTCACTAAGCTAGTGTACCCTTGCTTACTGACCTTTGAGAGGTTGTAAAGAGCTGAAACAGAGAGAGAAGAAATGTTCTGGCAGTGGATTTGATAGGTAGTGCCAGCAGGGCATCCCCTGCTTCAAGGTGCACTCCTCCTCTCTCTCCCACCACAGCTTCTCTCCTGCTTTTACTCTCCCCAGGGTCTGCAGGGTTATTTCCACTTGCATGCCATACCTGCACGGCCAGTGCATCATACAGAGCTCAAGAGGAACACCTGCTTGCAAAACAAGTCTTTCCAAAAACAAGATAAACTACCAGGGTGGTCTCTCTCTGCAAAACAAAATATTTGCAGCTACAGACACAAATATCAGTTCCCTTAAAACTGTCAGAATATTTTGTTCCATCCTGGATCATTCTTCAGTCAGAGACCTTTAGGTCCCCAACACAGAGGTGTTAAACAGCTTCACAGTGTTTTTTGTTTTCTTTGTTTTGATGTTTGATTTTGTTTTTCAGAGGGATCCTTTTGCACCTTCATATTCTGATTCTTCCAGAGAAGTCTTCTTGTACTTCATACTTGTTTTACGGGAATGATTCTGCTCTCATTTTTGAATAAGTCTTTAAGAAAATATTCCTATTCCACTCTCTTTCTTTAAATGAAGTGTGGTTATTCTTGGACATTTCTTTAACATTTTTAAAACATATGAAAAGTATTGGTAATTTTCTAATGTGTCAACAAGATGCAGTTACAGTAGACATGAATGCAATGGTCAGCTCAACTGAAACAAATACATCAGCTGTACGTTCTGTCAGTGTTATTTATCTAAAACTTCCATGACAAATTATGAAAAGATCATGTAAGTATCATATTGTATACATTTGTTCTTGATGAAAGGATGAACTGGGTTAGCTGTAGTTAAGATAATAGTACTTATATGTGATGTTATTTTTCTACATACTGCAAAATAAGTTTCATTCTTACAAGGTTATATTCAAGGTTATATGTGATAACATTTGGTAAAATATTATAGCTACCCATAGATTTCAAGGTATTACGGAAAGAGAAACTTTATCACAGAATGCTTTTCCAGTAGAGTATGTACCTCTACTAGATTTACTAGATTGCCCAAGTCTACCTCAAACAAAATTCTGAGACAGTCAAACTCTCATGGAAAATTCAGTGCTTCCAGGGCTCCTTGTACTTATGATTATGAACAGCACTGCAAAGTGCAAAGCCAATGATAGCCCAGTTTTTGCTTCCCACGTTATCACAGAATTTAGGCAAGCAACTGCAGTGAAATGCGTGCATGCACACACACACATACAAAAAAAAAAAAAAAAAAAAAAAAAAAGAGTGAAACACTCCCAAAACCTAAATTATATTTTTTTTCTTTCCCTATCCAAAAATAGTAAAAAATATTTAGTTTCAGTTTAGTAGGATAATTTCATTTTCAATATTTAAAAATGCAAAGTAGCTGATTCAATGTATTCTTTGAATGCTCTACAGCACAGATTCTGCTGTTTTACATTACTGGATGGTAATGCAATTTGATGTAATTACTATTGTTTCCAGAGAAACTTCATGACAAGTGAATTTTGAAATATATGAATAGTTCAGATTAGTGGGATATTATTTCGTATGACCACAAGTCTCTCATCTGCCCTCTCCACTGGAAGGCAACTTAAAAAAAAAAAAAAAAAAAGCTAACAAAATTGTTAAATTCTGAAGAAGAAGAGTTTGTTTCGATCAACATCTTGCATGTTTCTCTTGCATACTCATATAGTTGTGTGGCTCTTTTGAAGTGATCTTTGCAGGTCCTCACTGAAGTCGTAAACTTTAAGGTGCAAAATGAACTTTGAAATACTTGCAAAATGAATATTTAAAAAGAGGGAGCTTTGGTATTAAAACTGAGGAAGAAAATTTTTAAAAATGTTGCACGGTAGAGATGGAGAGAGAGAGAGAGAAAAGCTTGCAAACAGGAGTAAAATATGTTTATTGGAAATGAACTGGACCGTTTTTGTGAAAAACCTGAAAAGCATGTGGCTACAGGCAGAAGAAGAAAGAGTAACAAATCTATATACATCACAAATAACAAATTCTAACAAGAAATATTTGTGAACATCCCATCAATCCATATTTCTTTGTAATGGTTTCACCAAATTATCTCTGCAGTAAAAAAAATATCCAATTAGATAGGAAAAAATAACACAGTATTTAGCAGATGAACTAACAGTATTAAACAGCAATGATCTAGCAGTCCACTCTGATCTTCCTAATTAGGCATCTCTCTCTTCATGAAGTTGAAAACACAAGTGACATAACATAATATAAAAAGTAAAAGGCCTCATTTTCTTCTGGTAGACAGTGAAGAAAATAAGAGAGAAAAAAGAAAAACCTACAACACCGCTTACCCTCAGTGATCTGTAACGCCTCATGAATTGCACTAAAGATTGTAATATTTATTTCATTATATTTGATCAGTTCTAGAGTTCAATTTTCTAGTGAAAAATATCTTGGAGCAATGAGACTTCAAGACTAGGGATAAAAAGTTAACTTTGTGCAGTCTCAATTGGGATAAGAGCTGTGCAATCACTTATTTAGGCAATTCAGCAAAATGTTTCTGCTCAGTTGCTTAGCTGAGATGGGCTTGGAAGACTATTAGGTTTCTTTTCATTTCAAAGTACAAACCAGCTTTTCTTTCAAGCTGTGTATTCTATATTGATTTACTCTTTCATTTTTTCTGTTTTACTGCTTGAAGTGCAATGAAAAAGGCTTGAATTCTTATATACAATAAGGACAGACACTAGCCAAGAAATTTCTTTGAGTTCACCGATATTTTTACCATTAGTACTTTAGGCAATGGAAAATTAGTATTACAGTATTAAGTAAAAAGTGAGATATCATACTTTCACACATCCCTTGAGCAAAAGTAGACTACAAACCAGGCCTGTACATCATGCTGTAAAGATATATGGCACATCTAAAAGAGGCAAAAAAGAGGTCTGTTTTCCCTTGCTGAAGTTAACATGAACTTTGAAAATGCCAACTTCAATTTAAAATATAATTTATCTTACAGCTCTCACTGTATTAGCCAAGCATAAATCTGATACTGAGCTGGTGTATATAAAGCCTGTAAAAAAAAAAAAAAAAAATAGAAAATTCTGGATAACACTCTCATTTGCCAATGAGGTGGTATATTTTTTGTCTTGTGGTAAATAGCTTAAATACTGGTAGTGTTAAACAGTTTATTTCATTTGTTTAGAAGAAATGCAGAAAGTTTATGGAGAAGATGTGGAGTCTCCTTCTCTGGAGATATTCAAAACCCACCTGGACACTTTCCAGCCCAACCCACTTTAGAGAACCTGCTCTAGCAGGACAGTTGGACAAGATGATCTCTAAGTGTCCCTTCCAATTCTTACAAATTTATGATTACTTTGGTGGTTCCCAATGACAGAGCTGCTCCTTAAAAGATGAATTAAAGTTTATTAGTAAGATTAGACAGAGTAAGAATTGTTTTTGTTTTTTACTAAATGGTTCTTTATGCTATATGAGCACATACACTTGAAAGTTACTGCTATTACAGAACAATCTATTCTAAAATTCAAAACGGTACTGATGCTACTGAAGAAGTAGCAGCTTTGGTGCTGGAAGAAAGCAATCCAAAGGACTCAGATACTTACCAGAAGTACCTACATTGATGAAAAGAAATAAATGATGGTTCTTGTTTTCTTCTTTTTTTATTGTTGTTTTCTTACACATTTTTTTTTTAAATAAAAAGTTGGAACAATAGGTGAGTAGGAATGTGAGGATATCATATTAAATTTTGAATATTTGAAAATAATTAGAAAGATCAGGAAGTAAAACAAAAGGAGGGTTCTTTAAAAAAGAAAAAAGGATTGAAGACAGTACGTACTGGGAGTGCCAGACTTCATAACGTTATAATATTCAGTGTCACAATCGATATTGTTTTTTTTTAAAAAAGGTTTTAGCCCATTAGTGAATGGAGAAGTACTCAGTTGTTGCAACATAAAGTTAACAGAAGAGTTCTGCATATTTCAGTACTGCACCTTTTTCTCTTTTTGCAGTGAATAACAGTTCGCTCTATATAAATCCTTGAAGTAGGATTACTTCTCTGTCCTAAAAGTAGTTTGGTTTCTCTAAAGCTTTACTGAATTAATTTTTTGTTCAGTTCCCAACAACGTGTAATCTCAGACTGAGAAGAACTTTAGTAGCAAGAGCAGTAACTTGTAGTATCTTTGATTGTTTGGTACTGCTATAGCCCTTTCTTTAAAACAGCCTGATTTTTTATCTGTACAATATTCAGCTTCCATCCCTGTCATAAGCATCTTGCAAATTTTTCTTAGTATCTTGGAAAAAAAAAAAAAAGCATCCTTTTGTTCACATCGCGTTAATTCTTTCTTGCAAGTAAATGTGATAGAAAACTTTCCAGTGAATCCATATTCTGTGGGGAAATAATGGCCTTTTGGTGCAATAAGTGTTATGTCTGATTTCTTTGGGAATTTGCAACAGTTCATCAAAAAGAAGGGACAGACAAAAGCAATTAAAAGAATAATTTAAAATATGCATGTATTTATTCTTTCCTCTCTGAGATCAGAAAAAGAAAATCATAATTCCTTTTTAAGCAGCTTTGGGAGATGTAATTTAGCTGTTCTCTTTCCTTAGGCACTGATTTCTAGTCAGACACATCTAAGGTACTGTGGTCAATCACTCTTTTATGCAGTGGCTCAGATAAGTAGAGGAGCATAACAAGAAATATGATGTTGACAAAGAATCCCACAAGAAGAAAATACGACATATGAACTGTACCTACCTTAAGGCACAGAAATGAAAATTTTCAATCAAATCTAACAATTACAAAATAGTGATTTTTTTTTTTTTTTGCTTAAAAAATCACCCTTCTATCAGCTTGAAATTTGAGTTTTAAAATGCTCTTTTTTGAAAAGGAGAATTGTCAGTGCAGAATATAAGAAAAAGGAAGTCTTGCAACTATGCAAGATCAGCTCTGCAACTATCAAAACACTTCTTATTTATATTGTTTTAGTCACAAATCCAAAATACAAGATCAGATGAGCTGTCGTGAAGAAAATAACAGAGTAGGATTTTTGAGGCAAAGTTTCATATTTAGTGTCTTATACATTTAATTACTAAAATTTTTAATTCCATTATCTTTTTTCCATTAAATAGTGATCAGTGAAGTTTTCACGTATGGGATTTTGTAAAAAAAAAAAAAAAAGCAGTAGAGATAATCAAATGTGGGGAGGAGATTCCTATTTTGAAATATATATGAGGCCTTCATTGACTCCAGCTGATGTTTTTGTTAGGCGCTGTAATGTGTTATGAAATATCTACTTGTACAGCAGTGCTTTATTATATTGAAACCTGTCAGCAGTTTTCAACTTGATGTAGAGATATGAAGAATATGTACTTCTATTTTCAAGTAATGACATAAAATGTTTTGTTTTTCACGTGTTAATTTATGAAGGACATTATGCTTAATGCTTTTGAAACTCAAATATATGTATGTATAAATATCTACACACTGACACTCACCACTATTTCAGAATTTAGAGTGAAAAAATATCAAATATATGTTAATTTTTAAAATTATTTTTTGAGGCCTTAAAAGAATACTAATGTATGGAATAAGATTAATGAATTGTCCTGACTAAATATTTGGAAGACTAATTCTTCAACAGTATACGTCATTTTAAAATGATTAGACAAGTATTTGCTAAACCCTAAGGGAAATCATTTTCCTTTACAAACCAAATCCATTATATGTGTTTAAGCTGTGAATGGCTGTCATATTGCATCTGGTTTTATTTCAGTGTAGCAAATTAAGCAAAAATTGTTTTTTACATGGCTTACTTATTTGGTTCATTCTAAGTAGTAGTGATAGGATAAATGGAAAAAAACTATTCAAGCACTGTAAGCCTCCCACATAATTCCCACAGAAAAATTTCTCTGACAGCACAAAGGAAAAGTAGTTTAAAGAAGGGAAAGTAGATGTTCTTTACAAGAGACACAAGATAATTTAGTTTTCTACATGCTGAAATTAATAAAAAAATCTTTTTTTTTTTTTTTTCACACATAGCATGAAAACTCAAAACGTTTTGAGTTTCAGTAACAGCACTTTTTGAATTTGGAGTTATGCCTTACATGCATTTCTTAGATACTTCAATCTTGAATATTATTGCCCCTTTGCGTATTAAATATAATAGTTTATACCCTATGTAGTAGTGTAGTGAAAAGTTCACCCTTGTGTCAACACAAATATCTGGTGTTGTGAAACTAGCTAACACACAGAGATAGTTGCATTAATTTTAAGAAGGAAACATACTCTTTAGTGGGTTTTTGGAAATAACTATTGATATGTGTATTCTTTTTTATCATCTGAAAAAAAATCTTGCATAATTTGATGATAGAGAAAGTATTCTGTTAAAACTTTTGCTTTTTTTGTCATGTTTAATGAGGTTAATACAAGAAAAAATCTCTAATCCAGAAGTAAAGATAAACAGATGCTGTTTGCAGCCTCTAAGTTTGAAAAAAGTAAAATTTAATGAATCTTGGAGTCCTTTATATTCATGTATTCTTACTATATTATGAATTTTCTATACATTTCTAACTTTCATTTCCTTCTGTAGCTTAATCTGATTTGTTTACAAACAAAAGATAATCAATATTTCCCCAATTTCTAAGTGAGCATATTCCTGTCAGTCAAGACAATTTCTATCAGAAACTTGCAACTTGACTCTCTGGATCTGCACTCAACAACCTTCTTGCTTCAGTCTTCACTGGTGACTGGTTTCACAAAACCCCTGAGTGAATGGTTGGGAAGATGGGGACTGCTGGACCACTGTTGTTCCTGCTGTAAACCATCTGAGGAACCTGAATATCCTTAAGTCTATGAGTCCCAATGAGATGCATCCCAGGGAATCGGCTGATATAGTTGCTAAGCCACTCTCAGTGATACCTGAAAAGTCATGGCAGTCAGATGAAGTCCCCGGCAAATGGTAAAAAAGGGCAATGTCACATCCATTTTAAGAAAGGTAGAAAGGATGATCCAGGGACCTACCAAGGAAAAGTCCTGCCAGACCAAATTAATGGTTTCCTATGATTTAGCCTGGATATAAGATGAAATTTTTATTATAAGGTTATTTTATTATAAGGTTAGTGAAGCACAGGAACAGTCCTGCCACTTGCGCCACTTGCCTTGGACAAGTCATCCAGGCCCAGCTGTTTTTCCCTTTGTCAGGAGAAAAGTTGTAGAGGATAGAGAGCGGTGGAATAGAAAACTTCTGTCACACAATAAACACTTCAACCTGCAAAAAGCCTCAGAGATTTTTGATATAGAAAGAGTTGTTTCTTTTAATTCCTTGAACAACAGGCTTCTGAGGATACTTCCTAATTTAAAGATCTGGAAATTCAAGAAAGACAATTGGCTTCAAAGATTAATCTTTGAGAGTAAAGCTGTGTTCCTGATGGAACTTCAGATGATGTAGGACTGTTTTCTGCTCTTCACAGGCTCTTAGAAGAGCGTGTAAGTTTTGAGACAGTGACTTCAAAAAAAAATTGAGGAAAAAATGTGATAATTTTTTATTCTAGTGTCTGTATTTCAGAGCTAAAAAGCTTATATGAAATAACTACACTAGGCTAGAAAAAGTAAAACAGTGGGAGTGGATGAAGAACTGAAATCACAGGAATAAAATATTTAATTTTCATAAGTATTGCTATCCTCACATTTTAAGTATGTATGTAAGTATTTTAAGTATGTTATATATGTAGGTAATACATAACTACAAACAGATAGAAAGAACATGACAGCACTATTGCGTAGAGCATATTCATAGATACAAAAAGATCTTTTCAACATAGTCATCAACATTAGTTGTGCATTTTCACCAGCAATGAATGAGAATCTGCATGCTGCACTTGTAAACTTGTCATGGCAGTCTGGAACATGGCTTGATTTTCATGCTGCTGTTGCCACTCCTTCACAACCTCTGCCTTTCTGCTAGCATCCACTGTTTGGTCTCTGCGAATATTTAGTAAGCACTGATGAATGTCAATGGATGCAACTTTCTCTACATGGAGGAAATCAATTGTACACCATGTCAGATGCCATTCTGTTGGGATGTGCCTCTGCTGCATGGCAACAAAATTGAACAAAATACGGTGGGAAGATTTAGCTACTACTGACATATCACCACCATCTGCTTCCGACTCTGTGGGCCAACATAATAAAGTAGATGCATTTCTTCCAGAACTTCCCTCTTATGTATGTATGTAAATCCTTGTTTACTGGATATGAAGGTGTTCCTCATACTCTTCCTGAAAAGAAATTATTTTTTCTGGCTTCCTTCAGCTTTTAGAGATGGAAAGCAATTGAGAACCAAAGAGACTAGGCTGATGGTACTGACTACTTATGAAGCCTGAAACAAATGTTACAGTAGATAGGCGAGGAAAAGCTAATCAGCACAGTTGAGATGCCATGTAAACAATTACTACAAAAAAAAAAAAAAAAGGCTTTCCAGAACTACTCTGGCAACTAATGAAGTAGAAAGTCTTAAATTTTGCAACAGCAGCAAACCTTAAATTATTATAGATTGCTAGAAATTGTGAATAGGTTTGCCAGGGAGGCAGGGGGGACAAAGTACAACTGACCATCCAAATTACAGCCTGATAAAAAGAATAAGGAAAATCATTTGGAACTCAAAGCCTTTTTTCCTGTCTCAGGTCAGGAAAAAAGTAAAAACTGAGTTTACTTAAATTCACTGTAAACAGAGTGGCAAGTGATACCAGTGTAGTATCAGATCCTTACATTTGACAATGAAAGCAAGGATTATACATGCATTAAAGGTGGTCTTTAATGAAAGATGTTTTTGCATCTTAGACAACAGTGAGTAAATGTGAGTTTCCCCCAGTCAGAACTAGGCTCATTCTTGCACACATTTCTTTTTAGAGTCAACTATATAAATTTGAATGATAATGATCAGGATTTTTACTGTGTGAGATTTAGTTTCGTACAGCACTTTAAAACTATTTCTGCTGCATATTTCTTATTCAGTGTGTATGCAGCTCCTTTTGAATGTTCAATATAAATATGAGCTCATCAGGTGTAAGAAGTGACGAATAGGCATTTAAGAATAATTATATGAAGAAAGAATAAAGAATGTGAATTAGGAAGAAAAAATTGGCCGTTAGTAATGACTTTTCTTAGAGCATTAAAACATTAAAAGACGTTTTTTGAAAGATCACATAGCATCAGATTAAACTTAGGTGATATCTGCTCAAAAAGAGAAATACTGAATATTTCATGGGTCAACTGTGCATCTTCCTGTTTTCATTCGGATGTAAATATTTAATCAAGGTCTCCATCTAGTCAGACATACACTTAAAGTATTTATAGATAGATTTGTCCATTACATGGCTCATTTATTCACTGAGTAAATAAAAGGTTTTATGAGATGGTGCAACTCCTTTCTTTGCTGTTTTTTCATAGAAGTAAGTTCAGAAATTTAACAAGAATTGAGATCTGTTTTGTCTGTTTACTATGCGAGAGTCAGTTTTGTCCTTTTTTATTGACCTGAAGCTCTTGCAATTTATTTTTTAATAAATAATAAAAACAAAGACTGTTTTCAGTAAACTCAGTTCCTTACTGTACCTGGATTCAGAGCATAATTATATTCTTCTCATTGAGAGGCAAAATCAGATGCTGGGTTTCACACTGAAGAATAAATACATACACAGTTGCAGGGAAATCTTCTGGCCACTAGGTGATAGATCAGGTTGGTCAAGCACGACCTGCCTTTCACGAACCTGTGCTGGTTGAGCCTGATCCTCTGGTTGTTCCACATATACCATGTGATCTCCCTCACATGGTCTGCTCCATACATTTTCCTGGTACCAAGGTAAGGCTGAGAGGCCTGAAGTTCTCTGAATCCTCCCTACAACCCTTCTTGTAGATGGGAGTCACTCTGTCTAGCCTCCAATCCTCTGGAACCTGTCCAGCTGACCAGGACCACTGATAGATGGTGGAAAGCAACTTGGCTATCACCTCCACCAGCTCCCTCAGCACCTTTGAGTGGATCCTATCTGACCTCAAGGACTAGTCACTGTGGAGTAGTAGGTCTCTGTTTCCACCTAAATCATGGGGGGTTTATTCTGCTCTGTCTCCGAGTCTGAGACTTCCAGGTCAGGGAGGGAGTATCCTGAGGATAACTGGTCTGACATTTAAAGACAAATGTAAAGAAGGTATTGAGAACATCAGCCTTTCCTTATCCTCAGTTGTCAGATTCCCCAGCACATCCAATAAAGCACGGAGATTCTCCTTAGTCCTCTTCCGTTAATATATTTGTAAAAAAAAGTTTTCTGTTTTCTTTTACCCCAAAGGCTAAGTTGAGTTCAAGCTGAGCTTTTGCCTTCTAATTTTCTCCCTGCATATCCTAACAACTTCTTTGTACTCTTCTTATGTTGCCCATCCCTTTCTCAGGAATATAATTTTCATGATAATGTAACTTCAGGAAAATGAAAACTTAGCAGTTTAAATTGCATCCTGAAGATATTTTTAGCTGTCTTTGAACTACACGTTCAGTCTCAGGGTTTAACAAACCTTCAGCACCACTTTCTTTTCTTTTTCTCTGATTTAGCCATTTGAATAAACTTACTTCAAAGAGAAGAAAGCATGCACTATGTATTAGGTTCTTAGGACAAAATACTCCTGTTTTTATAAGTATTAATACAATAAACAGATCTCGGAGATTTTATGATTGGAAAAAAATGAAAAATTAGCTGTTCAGGAAAATAAATTACTGGATTATGAAAGAAAAACATGATCCCATGGATTTTTTTTTTTCCTAACTCCCTAACAAGTAGAGTTTTTCAGACCAAGTATATCTCACATCATTCATCTTAACTGATTTTCTGGAGCCACTTTTAGAAACAAATTTGAACAAAAGCTAGAAAAAAATAGGGTTCTTAATAGTATACCAGCATTATAATAACAACAGTGAAATAGGAATCAATAGGGAAAAAAAATAAGGAAAAGCCTGTTCTTCGAGATTCATAGAAACATTGGAATGTGCCAAGTGCTGTTGGCGGTGGATATTGCACTCAGAACTAGGCACAGCATTCTCACTACCTTAGGGAATATCTCCTCACGGATTTATTTTGAGGGTTTCTGGCAGGTTTCTAAAGTATATGAATAAAATTTTTGCCTTTACTACTTTGATACTGCATATTGTGTATACATTTTATCTAATAGAAAGAAATACAAACAATTTTCAAGCACCATGGCAAATGTAATTCTTTTCTTTTTCAAGTTGAATTCATTGAGATGTACAACAAGATTCATATTCAGTACAGTGGAAATAAATCACACAATGGGAACTTAAATTTCATTTTTCTTCACGATGTTCTTCTCAAAACGGGAAGAAGTATTCATCATAGTATATGCAAAATGCATCTGTGTTTGATGTGGTGTTTTTCTGTCCCATCCATCTTATGGCCTACATATTGCCTTTTGAAAAAAATAAAGGAAATGTCAAACTGCAGCAGACTTCAAGGCAGTGAGGTGCCCATGTCCTCACAAATGAACTATCATGCCTAAAGGCAACATTCAAACACATTACCTTTGGCTCTCTCCCTGGTTGTGAGAAAATTTAAAAAAGGACATTTTCTTCGGCTGATGTGCTGGGACATAACTTCCTCAGTTTTGTAATGGTGGAAGGAGATGTTGTAGTATATCTCCAACATGAGATCAGCTAACTTAGTGGTACTGAGATTCAAACTGCAATGAGTCCAATGGCAAATTTGATGTGTTCTCATGCTGACGTTACCTGAATTTCCTGGAAAAAATAGATTAGAACCTTTTGAAGTAATTTCTGCGTAGGCAATTAGTCATCAATCATTAATAATATAAAAATATGAGATTTTCTTGTTATGATTTTGAGCAGTGCCCCTTGCTTGAGGAGGGAAAAATTTCAATTTGTTTATCAAAATATCACAGAATCACAGGGGTCGGAAGGGACCTCTAGAGATCATTGAGTCCACCCCCCTGCCAAAGCAGGCTCCCTGCAGCAGGCTACTCAGGTGTCCAGGCAGATCTTGATTATAACCAGAGAAGGAGAATCCAGAGCTCCTCTGGGCAACCTGTTCCAGTGCTCTGTAACCCTCATTGTGAAGAAGTTCTTTCGCTTATTGGTTTGGAACTTCCTATGCTCAACTTTATGGCCATTTCCCCTTGTTCTGTCCCCATGGACTGCTGAAAAGAGGTTGGCCATGTCCCTTTGACTCCCACGCTTAAGATATTTATAGACATTAATAAGATCCCCTCTCAGTCTTCTTTTCTCAAGGTTGAGAAGATTCAGGTCACCTAGCCTTTCCTCATAGGCAAGACTCTCCAGGTCACTTGTGGTCCTCTGCTGGACTCTCTCCAGGAGATCTCCGCATTTTTTGTACTAGGGAGCCCAGTACTGGATAGAGTACTCCAGGTGAGGCCTGACCAGAGTAGAGCAGAGGGGAAGGATCACCTCCCTGGACCTTCTGGCCATGCTCCTTTCAAAGAACTCATTGGCCTTCTTGGTCATCAGAGCAGTGTGTTGATAATACATTGTTTATGTGCTTAAATTTTCATAATGATATTTTGGTGCCCGTGATTAATAACAACAACAAAATACTCTACATGTGTGGAATATGGTAGCCCAGCCAGAGGCCCTTTGATACATTTTACATTTTTGAAAGATAGATGCTTTTAAAGGATAGATTCATGGTTAATGCTTTTTAGTCATACAGAATTAGTATTTGCATTAGTGCCCATACAGCAGGCATAAGGCTCACATAATATGTTAAGAAAAGAATGCTACAAGTGAAGATCCACACTCTAAAAATGTTTTAATCTAAGAAGTATGTCAGATGAAATAGAGTTAATGTAAATGAAAAAAGTGAGAAAAATTTCACCTAGAGTTGCCAGCGATCATTAGTACAGAACCTTTATATTTTTAATCCCAGTGAAATGTTTTGTAAGAAGCGTACAGAGTTGATCATGTAGAGGCCGTTGGCAATTTTGAAATGTGTGAATAGTAGATTTCCTATGAATATTGTTGTCTTGATTTCAGATATATTCACAAGCATTTCTCTGGAAAGTACACTGCTATTCTGCCCAATGTAAATTCACTGACACCTGCTCTTAGCAGGAATTTTTTACTAATTCAAGGCAGTAACATTTATCAAAGTAGCTAAATTAGCTGTTATGAAATCACTGATGAATTTTTGTGAATGAGCACCTCTATGCACTATTCTACTTCTATTCTAGCACTTTTCAGACACTAACATAGGTAATAGACTAGTGAGGCAGGGGAACCTGCGAATCCAAGCCCTGGGAAAAGGAAGAGGGGAAAAGGTAGGGAGATGGGTCTGAAAACAGCACAGTGGCAATGATCTGAGGAGAAACAAACCAATTCACTAAATAAGATATCAGAATGCAAGATAACACACATGTATAAACAATGAAAATTATATAAAGGAATATTATATAATCAAATAATATTAAGATGTTATAATAACGAAATAAGCAAGAGAGTTAGGCACAGCGAGACAAAGAGAATAAATAGGACGTTTACCCATATTGTGGGCTCACTCAGGAAACTCCAGTGAAGTGGATCTTCCAAAGAGAGAGAGAGATTCTTCCCCACTGGCAGTCAGCTCTTAAATGGATCTAGGAGAGGTGGAGCCTGGCTCCACCCCTTCCTGCAGCACAGGTGAATTGCTTTCACCTGTGCTCCCAGGGCTGACTCATTGCTCACCTCAGGTGGTTAATCAGAGGTTCAGGTCGTGACTCAGCAGTTCCCATACAACACTATAATACAATATAATATAACATAATTAGAATTGAAACTAATAAATAAAGTGAGAGTGTCTGAAAAATGGAAGCCTTACTCTAATTAAGCTGAGGTGATATGGCTGGGAGAGAGATGAGCCAGAAAATCAAAAAAGGGAGGTCAAGAGATCTACGAATGGTTTTTATCTTTCCCATTGAGCAGAAATGGTAACAGAACAGTGAGCAGTCTTCTGGGGCATATAGTTCTTCTTCTCTTCTAAAACAGGTACCCTGAAGTATCTACTATCCATGGAACAGGAGCATTAACGCTTTAACATGTACTACATGATGTTATGATGTGGAATACCGAGAACAAAAATCATAAAACCATGACATATAGTTACATTTCCGTCACCAGAAAAAAGAGGAATTAGGGAAGTTCTGGAATCTGAGCCTAATTCAAAGTTGTTTGTAATTAATTAAATGAATTATTTTGGGATACAAAAAGGAATCTCTTTTACAGATTTTGTTCACTGACCAAAATTTACGAAATTCTTCAAGTAGACACAAGTATAGGGCAAAATATATCTGAACAAGCCTACCCAAGTCTAATAAGGTAATAAGACTGTGGGTGGTGACTTATTTTCCTTTGAGATTTAGAATTGGGGTCACTTTTGTCACCAGATTTTCTAACACATTCTTCAAGATATTCTGATTTATTGTTCTTCGGAGGAAAATTGCTTAAATGTGGCATCTCAGAAATATACTGGATTAAGGGCTAATACATTTTCCTAGCCAGATGAAAGTGGTGTTGTATTTTTAACATGTCAATAGTGCTTATCCATATCTCAGGAAATCCAACAGTGGAGAATTCAGGTTGAAAGTAATTAGATTTATATTTCTTATTTAAATGCATATATTTATTTTCAATATTGTCAGTTAGTTTTTTCCTATCTTACCACATTTTTGTCTCTCTTCCTCTTTTCCTGTCTCTCTCGTGCACTAAATAAATATATAAACATATATGTATACACTTATATACTGTCTCTTTCCTATTAATGGTAGTTAGTTTAGTGACTAAGGATGAAAAATATTATATATTTACGCTTCAATTATAGGAACAATATGTTTTACTGTCTAAGTACCATTTCTTGTCATGGTTATTATCATGATATTAAATAGCTGAGAGTCATTGTAGAAGGAACATAAGTCATTACCATCTTTCTACACATAATGACTCTTAAACATAATTGCTATGTAATCTTTAGGTGAATTATTATATTGAATTATTATATAGGCCAATGCACATGCTGGTAGCTTAGCTAGGAATAAAAGAAAGCTACTCAATCAAAGATTAGTCCTATTTCTTTTTTAATTGAATGATTTCAAAACATAATATTCAGGGCCGTGTTTTAGAAATATGTGATACTTTTACTCGACTCTGTTAAAGTGTGTGATATTAATTTATGAAAATTGATAATGAAAAGAACATAACTGCATGACTGAGAGACTGATCCAGGTATGAAAAGGATACTTCTATTTCATTAGCTACATGTTGAGAACCCACAAACCCACAAAAATCTAGTCAATGTCTTGATTAGATGTGAGTCACATGCTTGACAGTCAAGGTAACTTATGCTGATGTTACAAAGAGATACCAGCTGATCTTAGCGGAAAGGTGTTATGTTCTACATAGGGGACTTTACAAACAGCAGAAAATTAAATTCTTCCCTTTGACTTCCTTCATAGGATGTGAAGTCAATGCTGTGGAAGTCATGATAGGTTGAGGTGGTCCATGAAAATATCTACATATTAATATATATCTGTACATATATATATAGGCAATTGGAAAGAGCCTGAAAACCTTCCAGTGATGTGACATGTCTATTTTGGTGATACTAAGCTGCTATTACATCAATTGTGTTCAAAAATAACATGAAATAAAAATGCTCTGTAGGTGCCTTTTACTCCAGTAGAATGTAGAGTAACAATGTCATAGAGACATGAGGAAACTTGCACTATAGAATCTATCCCCTCAGTCTTCTTAATCTCTTTTACTTCCACAGGAAGAATTTTGTGGAGCCTATGACTGTTTCGAGTAGAGAAAGAAAGTATTACCTTTTTCTGATCTAACTTGCCGCTCCCAGGGCAGTCCATCCCAGTGCTTGACCAGTCTTTTGGAAACAAAGCTTTTCCTAACATCCAACCTGAACTCCTCTGTCACAGCTTGTAGCCATTCCCTCTAGTCCTATTGCTAGTTACAAAGGAGAAGAGGCTGATACTCACCTTGCCACAACTTTCTTTCAGGTAGTTGTAGAGAGCAATAAGGTCATGCCTGAGCCTCCTCTTTTGCAGACTAAACAATCCCAGTTCCGTCAGCCGCTCCTCATAAGACTTATGCTCCAGACCCCTCACCAGTTTAATTGCCCTTCTCTGGACAAACTCCAGGGTTTCAATGTCTTTCTTCTAGTCAGGGGCCCAAAACTGAACATAGTACTTGTGATGCAGCCTCACTATAACTTAGTACAGAGGGATGATCATTTCCCTGCTCCTGCTGGCAGCACTATTTCTGGTACAAGCTAGTATGCCATTGGCCTTCTTGGCTACCTGGGCATACTGCTGGTTCATGTCTAGCTAAACATCGGCAAACACCTCTATTACAGTTTGGATGTAACTAAATAGCAAGCACTACTTTCAGAGTGACCTATGAATTAGTGATTGGTGCATGGGTTTCCATACCTTTGGTTTGCCTGGTCTGTTCTGAGAAAAGAGAAATTTTTGTGGGCTACATGTACTTAAGTTACTGAAAGTAATGTCTCCATGGAAACTACAACAGATACAATGAACATAATAACACTATTTGATAGAGCAAATTCTCAGCCTCATAACACTATTTTTTCAAGAAAATCACCACCATTAGCTCTGTATTTTCACCAGGATGAACAAGAAACCGTAGGCCACTCTTGTAAAAACCTGCACCAGAGGAGGAGACTAGCTGTCACAATTGCTGAAATCTATCACCTACCAACTCGTATTCACATCCACTGTTGGTGTTCATCAGTGTTGAGTCATCACCAGTGAATGTCAATAAGAGTCAATTTTCCACCTGGAAGAATTGAATTATCCACCTTTGCTTCTTACGCACTTCTGTATCAGAGGTTATTTTGTCAGACCACCATCCTGCTTCCATCTGTCACACACAAAATGTAAAGGAATATGGTCAGGAAGTTTCAGCCTCTACTACCACACTTTCAACATCTGTCTCTGTCACCATGGGCCAACACAATAAAGCAGGAGGTATTATTTTTGGAGCATCTCTTGTAAAATATATAATATAGTTTATGTATGTAAGTAACAAAACTTATTTTAATTTTTGATTTTTAAAAAGGGGGGGGAGGGGGGAACCATAAAACTAGTAAGATATTTGACTTCATTTCTGTGAAACCAATGCGTCAGTCTGGTTTTATAGTAGTGGTTGCAATTCCTAGTGAGTTCTCAAGGTGTTAGTGAGAGACTTTTGATGAAATTTTATTCATTCTGTGCTTCATCCTTGATAACTGTTGTTCACAAATTTATGTACAGTCAGAGAGCAATGACATGAGTAAGATGGGGTGGTGAAGCAAGGAATATTTGTCTCTGCTAAGAGAGGTCTTACAAAAGTCTGATGAAGAGACAGGATCAATGTTTGAGTTAAATATGTGATTGTAACTCTACACATTACATTTAAAAATTTGCAGGTAATTTATTTATGGGAACTGAAAATAGGGTCATGAGGAGAGGAGAGGAGAGGAGAGGAGAGGAGAGGAGAGGAGAGGAGAGGAGAGGAGAGGAGAGGAGAGGAGAGGAGAGGAGAGGAGAGGAGAGGAGAGGAGAGGAGAGGAGATTCTTTTCAGTAGTCTTGAAACATAGTCTCAAATTCCTTTATCAAAACAGAAAGCATGGCTGCATGTTTTTCACTGTTCGCAGTACTGTTTTTGGCTAAAGTATCAAATAGTATAAAATTATCTGCCATAACCTGACTTACCTGTACACTGAGCTCTCCCCACATCCTGGTTTCAGTCAACGTGATGTTAGTGGCAGATCTATGTGTGGTTGTTTCTAGGTGAGCACCTAGGGCCAGACCAGGCAGGTAGGTTAGCAAGACTAATCACCATGACGGTGAGGGGCAGAGGCTGGGCCTCTTGACAGGCTGCGCCGGATTGCATGTGGTCCACATTCCATGGGTTGGACTTGCCTGGTCTATCTGGAAAAATCCTGAAGGACAGAAACATAATGTGTTAGTGTGTATATCAGAAAACTCACTTTGCTTAATGGTGAAAGGATGTATGGACAGGCACTTAATAAACATAACTGCGAGCCTTGATCTCAACTGACTGTTGTTTAGTTAATGAATAGAAGATGGGTTGTGGATTTTGTGACTGGACAATGAAATAGATATCATTTATGAAACATTGGTTCTGTTTGTACATACTTTCAGTAAAGAATAAACATCATGAAGCTTGATATGGTGCTTTTCTCTGACACTCAGATAACTTCTCTATCACTGTAAAAATGTTCCTGGAAATTATAGAATGTGAAAAGAAACCTAGGTTGATGCTGTACATAAGCAGTCTCTTGATAGCAGTTGAGGACTCAGAACTCGTAAAAATTGACACAGCAGATCATTTTGGTATCCCCTAAATTCCCAGACATTTAGGCATGGTTGTAGACATTTCTTTAGGCACTTCACTGAATCTGGATGAAAAATAGTATTTCAAGAATTACTTCAAAGTAAGCCTTTTTTAAAATGCATGTCTGACATATGTTGCCAAAAACAAAGACAACTTTTTTAACATAATAGCGGATAATGTTGACTACCTAAATTTGAACTGAAATATATACAATTTATTAATCATTTATATGTAATATTAATCATGTACAAAATGCTATAATGGAATTTTTTAAGATTCTGCTGCACTAACTGCATAATGGAATGTTTTTTTGTGTGTGTTTTTGAGAAGGTCTGAAAGATTTTGTTATCATCTGAAAGATAATAACAAAAACTAGATAGGATTTTTAGAAAGTTACAATCAGTCACACAAGAAAATAGGCACACAATAGAAGCAGGCAAAAATAAGGAAGATGTAATTGAAGAATTTATGATAAATTTTATTTTTTATTTAATTCAGAACATGAAATGAATTATACTAATATGTTGTGCCAATAGCAGTGGACGCTTCCGTAGAATATAAGTGGGGAAGACTCTTTTCTTTAAAAAGCTCAACATTTTAAAGAATCATTTTTAAAGAATTTAAATTATTAATTGTGAATAGAGAGGAGGAAATACTGATAGAAATAATAGCTAGGGCACTAGTTACTGGTCACAGGTTAAGTGGCTTTTAAAGGGTTTTATTAAACAAATCTATAAAATTTTAGACATCTATATGTTTGCAGTCTTTTACTGAACTATTTTTAAAAGAGAAGATTCAAAACTCACTAGAAGTATGCCTGTTCATTGAAACGAAATTCTGTGGCTATTACTTCCGGACCTCGCATCCAGAAAGAGTTGTGAAAAATTCTGTCTCATTCTTAAAAAAATGAAAATAAAAATATGTCAAATTTTGTAGTATCATTATGCAACTTTTACATGAATATTGGATTAACTTTAAAAGATAATCATTGCATCCCTCAGTTTTCCTCCCTGATTTTGAATAAAACCAAACCTAGATAAAAGATTGGCCCAAATGATTGAATTTTTTCTTCTCAAGACCAGTTGAAGTTAAATTTTATCAAACATTTCTATATACAACTGAACAAGGCAAGGAAAAATATTTTAAAACTCCTACACAATTTTTTTAGTTTCATGTCTTAGTGTCTACAGTCTTCACAGATGCATATATTTGATTTTAGGAGGCATAATATGAGTAATTAATGATAACTCAGAAGTTGTCTCTAGACTGAGTACTTCTGATAACTCAGAAGTTGTAATTCTAGTTAAGAAAATGCATAGGAAAGCAACTACATTTAAGAAAAGCCAGAATAAAATTAGTACTGTGGCAGTATTTGTTTCCCTGATGCTGCTTTTTTACATCCTATGAATTAAACTTATGCCCTTCCTGGTTCCTGCTTTTTATAGGAATAATCCTTGGTCAATAGAAAATATATTTGCAATGCATACTGCACTTGCACAAGTTTTTATTCTGTTCAGATACAATCTATATACAACATATCTGTTTTTCCAATAGCTACTGGAATATATAATCACTCATAAACAATGTTATCTTTTTTTTTTTTTTTTCCATTAGGGGCTGATGTTATCAACTTTGATGGCCACGTAGTGCTACCATACAGATTCAGGAACAAGAAAATGAAAACATTGAAAGATGTCATCTCTCTGAAATTTAAGACCTCTGAAAGTGAAGGTGTAATTTTCCATGGAGAAGGACAACAAGGAGACTATATCACCTTGGAACTCAAGAAAGCCAAACTTTTTCTAAATTTAAATTTAGGTAATTATTATTATTATTATTATTATTATTATTTTGTATGCTTTTGTGTCCTTTTTAACACTTGTTCTGGTTTCAGCTGAAACAAAGATGTCTTGGCTTTTGCTTAGTGATGGGAGCATGTCCACAGCCAAGCCAGGACAGGCCACTTAGTGGGAAAAAAAGTCACCGCTATAAGCATGACCGCAAGGGGAGGGTGGAGCCAGGACAGGTGGCCAGAATTAGGCCAAGGGTTATTCTATAAAATAGGACATGCAGAAGGTTATGACTACTATCCTCTGCTGATCTTCCACAGATGGGGAGGAAACTGCATCCCATAGTCTGAGGGGAATGAAGAAAGTCTTCAAGGCCTTGGGACAGTTGGTGAAAGGGTCTGGGGCACAAGTTGTTTTCTCTTTCCTCCCTTCATTTTCAGGTGATGACATGGGATGGAATAGAAGTATCTAGTCCATAAATGCCTGGCTACAAGGCTGATGCCATAGGCAGCGCTTTGAGTTCTTTGATCATGGCTGGTTTTATAAGACACCAGACCTGACAGTAATACATGGAAAAGGTTTATTTCACAGTAGCAAAAGGGTTCTGGAACAGGAATTAGCAGGGCTCATTCAAAGACCTGTAAACTAAGTTTGAAGGGGGATGGGGATGTAGATTGACTTGGTGTGGTGGAGAAGTGCTCTAGTACTGATGAAGGCCAGGACATGGGACAGACACCCCTTGAGGGTTGCAGGGCATTGGTTGGTATGGGATAAGAACTTGCATTGCTGGCAGGCCACAGGTCAGCAGGCAGTTGTATTTATTGCTGTGGATTGGTTAGAAGGTAGAGAGTAATTGCATTGTGGCTATATAAAGTATGCATATATATATTTATAGTTGCATTTTTTCCCATTTTCCTCTTCTTTCTTAGTGTATAGTTTTTATCTCAACCCGCAATTCCTGTTTTTTTTTTTTTTTTTTTTTTTTTTTTTTTTTTTTTTTTTTTTTTTTTTTTTCCCAATTCTCTCCCTCATTCTATCTGGGATGGAAAGGGGGAGTGTGGAGAGAGTGAATGGCTGTGTGATGTTTAGCTACGTGACAAGTTAAACCACAATTCTCAAAAGAACTTATATCCTTCTTTTTCTTCTTTATATGGCAGGCCACATAATTTAATTTTGTGAAAATATTCATCATTCCCTTTATGTTCTTCTTTTTTATTTCCTGCCCTATGTCCTCCCATTTTGTGTGAGATAACATGAAAGTAAAATCAAAATAAAGATCAACAATATATTATTATTAGAAACTTGTTGGAAAGGATTGGTAGAGGATTGGGAGAACTGTATTTGCCTCAGCTATAATTTCGTCTTCAGAAACTTGCAAAATTGTTGAGATTGGAAGGACTTCTGGAGGTCATCTCGTCCATCCCCCAGCTCAAGCTGAATCAGCTAGAGTAGGTTGCCCATAAGTACATCCAGAGCTTCAAGTATCCAGAGCTTTGAATATCTTCAAGAGTGGAAATTGTCATTATCTCATCTTTAAGAACACAATCAAGTGGCTGCGTGAAAGAAAGACGCTGTCTTTAATGCTAGGGGAATAAGAATCACTCTTAAAAATCTGCAGCAAAAAAAGAAAGATGTCTGGGAAGTTACAGGCCACATGAGGTTCAGTAGCCTTCCTACAAAGAAATAGAGCTTGAAGGTAGGCAGGAATCACAGAATTGCCAGGGTTGGAAGGGACCTCAAGGATCATGAATCTCCAACCCCTCTGCCACCAACCTACCCATCTAATGCTAGACCAGGCTGCCCAGGGCCCCATCCAATCTGGCCTTGAACACCTTCAGGGATGGGGCATCCACAACCTCTCTGGGCAGTCTGTTCCAGCACCTCACCACTTGCACTGGACCCACTGAAGCTGGTGAAAATTCTCAGAAGGATCAATAACCTTTAGCAAAAAATCAGTAAAGATCATTTGTAGGAAATATTAAGCCATGGCAGTGTGATTTGCTAGAATCTGTTGTCAACTTGCACATCTTTACTGATTTTCAGGCATGCTCCAGAAATGCACTGTCTTCTCATGTATTTAAAACATAGAAGAATGCACTGAGTTATTGGGCAGTGCAGCAATTTTTTAAACTTCTTGGTGAATTTGTCATTTGGTGCTTCACTTGGGATATATACTATGTACCTTTTCTGGCTTAGTTATGTCAGCCAGACTGCAGTGAAATATGATCTCTGATGAGCACAGCTACACAAGCAAAAGTTTCCAGAAACCACAGCAGTAAGCTGCAAAACTGTATTTACGTTAACTTTAATTGCCTTCCAAAAAAATCACAGAATCACTGAATGGCCAGGGTTGGAAGGGACATCAAGGATCATCAAGCTCCAACACCCCTGCCACAGGCACGGCCACCAACCTCCCCACTTAATACTAGACCAGGCTGCCCAAGGGCCTCATCCAGCCTGGCCTTGAACACCTCCAGGGATGGGGCATCCACAACCTCTCTGGGCAGCTGTTCCAACACCTCACCACTCTCTCTGTAAACAACTTCCCCCTGATGTCCAACCCAAATCTTCCCTCTCTCAACTTAAATCCATTTAACAGTCCTGCTGTTGTCTACTCTTTCAAAGAAATGACTCCCCTCCTGTTTGTAGGCTCCCTTTAGATATTGAAAGGCTGCAATGAGGTCACCCTGCAGCCTTCTTTTCTCCAGACTGAAGAAGCCCAGCTCCCTCAGACTATCTTGGTAGGGAAGGTGCTCCAGTCCCATGATCATCTTTGTGGTCATCCTCTGGACCCTCTCCATCAGCTCTCTGTCTTTCTTGTACTGGAGGCTCCAGATCTGGACACAGTACTCCAGATGGGTCCCCACAAGAGCAGAGTGGAGAGGGACAATCACATCCCTGTCCCTGCTGACCACCCCTTTTCTGATGGAGCCCAGGATACCATTTGCTTTCTGAGCTGCAAGAGCACACTGCTGGCTCATGTTAAGTTTATCATCCATCAAGACGCCCAGGTCCTTCTCTGCAGGGCTGCTCTCAAGGACTGCTCCTTCCAGTCTGTTTAAATGCCTTGGATTCCTCTGGCCCAAGTGCAAAAAAGGGAAGGTTAACACAGGAAGACTAAAGTAAGTTGTATTAGCAGAAGATATTTTTAGCTGCTATTGGTTCATTCTGCCCTGAGATTCTTACACACTAATTAGTCTAGCTATACTGGCAGTCTACAGAGGATAAAAGTTTTTAAGGTGTTATCAGACTGAAAAGACTTTTTATCAGCCTGTTATCAAATGCTATCTAATACAAAGGCTATTCTAAAAAGAGTGATAGTTTTTTTATTTCAGGTACTATAGGAATTAAAACACAGAAAAGACTTAGTTTAATACAACTTTGCAACTGAAAGTAGCTACTGCTTCCCAGATACACCTTCATATGCCTACTATGACAAATATTTATAGAGTTCATTAATGTGATTATTGATGTATGTGATCTAGGTATTTGTATTCTTATGGCATCAAATCTCCATGTGGTAGATCTTCATGGTGAGTTGAATTTCTCCAGTGTGAGGCTGTGTGACTGTGTGACATGATTCAAGTGAAGTATTGACAGAGTGAGAGGAAAATGTTTGCCAACTAACATGAAATGAAAATTGCTTTTGTTTCCATTCTTACTTTAGGTAGCAACCAGCTTGGCTCTATTTATGGCCACACATCCGTGATGACTGGCAGTCTCTTAGATGATCACCACTGGCACTCCATCGTCATAGAGCGCCACGGGAGAAACATCAATCTAACCCTAGATAGACACATTCAGCATTTCAGAACTAATGGAGAATTTGATTATCTGGACCTGGATTATGAGGTAGATAGAGAAATCTATACATTTTCATTCAAATTTACTTTATAAAGAGAAGTCCAATAGGAAGAGAAACTTGATATAATTAAAAATGTTTTGTTGGTTTTTTTTTATTTTTTTTTAATAACATTTTTTTTCCTTACATTTCTTTCAAATAATCTATTCCCTTAGGTATAAATTTACTTTCCCTTCATCAGATCCTTTCTATCAGATCTTGTCAACAGTTCATGGGTTGATTTGGCCCAGTTTCATGACAACCGAGTGGAGGGACCCTCAGATCCGTGCCGAGGGATAAGGGAAAAGGATAAAGAGATGGGCCTATAACAGAACAGCAGCAATGATCTGAGGAGAAACAAACTTATTTACCAAATAAGATATTGAAATGTAAGATAACACACTATAATTCAGTATAATACAATATGTTAGAACTGAAGCTAATAAATCAAATACAATGAGTGTCTGAAAAATTAAGGCCCTACTCTAACGCTGAGGCAAGACATGCATTTGGGACAAACAGAAGGGAAGAGAATGAGATCCTGTGACTTTGCCAGGGATTTTATCTCTTCTCTGAATGCAAAGTCATCTGGGGTATGCAGTTTTTCTTGTCTTCTGGGACAGATACCTGGAACTGGAGCATTAACTCTTTAACTCCAAGTGCACTACATGATGTTATGATATAGAATACTGATAACCAAAAATCATAAAACCGCTACAGATCTCATCTGTTATAAGGCTCATCTTAATCTTTTGTTTTAAAATGGGAGATTATGTAATTCAGTAAGGTTATAGTACTCTATAGCTAAGCAGCTGCTGTAAGCACAAAATTGATTAAAAAAAAAAAAAAATCATACCATCTGCTATTACTTTCAGGTGCACATTTTGCACTTGAATCAGGCAGAATTCTTTCTTAGTGACAGCTAATATAAATTTGTAGCAAAGGAAACAGATTAGAACTTTTCTACTTACCAATGATCTTGCTCTTCTTAAGAAAATAAGTACTTCCTTATATTATCACAGATGTACCATCACTAAGTTCTTTCTATAAAGAAACAGTAAATTCCAAAAAAACTTGTTTGATCAGTCAGTTAATGCATCAACAAGTGTTGATGAGAAATGATGCTACACTACACTACACTTGCTCTTAGCCTGAAAAGCTGTCATAAAAACCTGAAGGAAGAAACTGGAAAAAGGAACGTGTACTCCTGGTAGACGAGGATAAGATAATGGAATATTTGAGAAAACCGAACACTCGTAAGTCCACGGGCCCTGATGTGACACACTCATGAATGCTATCATTGTGATGTCCTTCTTGATAACTTTGTTCAAGAAGATCTTGAAGATTGAAATAAAACTTATTCCTGCCTTCAGAAAGGATGGGGTGGGGTCAGAAAATTACAGTCCTGTGGGTAGCACTTGATCCCTCGGAAGGTGAATCAACAGCTAATCCTGGAAACTGTTTCCAGGCACATGAAGGATAAGAAAATAAACAGATGCTGTCAGCATGGTTTTATCCAGGTGAAGTCGTGCTTAACCAATGTGATGAGCTTCTATGGTGAAATGGTGAGCCTAACGGATGAGAGGAGATCAAACCATATTGCCTGTGTGGACTTCAGTAAGGCTTTTGACTCCATCTCCTATAATATCCTCACAGAGAAGCTGTTGAAATATATGGACCGGATGAGCAGATTGTGAAGTGGTTCCGAAACCGGCTGTATGATCAGACACAGAAGGCAGTGGGTAGCAAATTGTAATTGGAGACTGAGAGTAATCAGAATACCTCAGGGATGGTTAACATCTTCATTCATTCACCTGGATGATAGGATTGAATAGACCCTCAGTAAATTCATGGATGATATATAACTACAGGGAGTGACTGACTCATCAGAGTGTTGGGCCACTAATTGGACACAGATGACCTGAACCGTGCTACCAGAAAATCATATAAATTGATTTTACTAAAGATTTTCAATTGATTGAACAACAGAAAATGTTAGAGTGCCATAAGCCAATTAACATATATATATATGTAGTATATGTAAATAATAAATGTATTACAAGCAATAAGAATGGAATCCAGGAAATACAGTTTTCTCTCTTCTTTGGCATTAAAGACCTCATTGGCAGTTCCCAAAGGTACATTTCAATCTCCATCTACATAGATTTTCTCATGTTTAATGAAATTGTTTTAATGTGCATGAGAACGTGCTCTGTGGTTCATATAAAAGGCAGAGCCTTGAGTTCTCCATCCTTTACTCTTAATTAACTCAATGACTTTGGATGTTAGTCTACATTTAACTACATTGCCCTTATGATAAGTTAATCTATAGGTGGTAAATCTCAATGAATCAAAACAATTTTTCATACAAAACACTGTAATTCCAAACATCCCTACTTTCCTCCTACCTTCACTCAGCTTGTAACTGAGCACAATGTCAAGTGGTATGGGATATCTCTTTGATCAAGTGTGGTCAGTTGTCCTGGCTGTGTCCCATCCCAGTTTTTTATGCACCTTCATTCTACTTGCAGGTAGGGGAATAGGAGTAACTTAAAAATCTTTGATGCTGTAAGCACAGTTCAGCAAAAGCTAGAACACCAGTGTGTTACCAATGCTGTTTTGTTCAAAATCCCAAAAAGACCATTTGACAACAATAAAATACTACAATTACATTCTCCAGTTGTGCTTTTTTTTTTTTTTTTTTTTTTTTTTTTCCCCTCTCTCAAAGTAAAGTCAAATTAATGTACAACATCTGAGGATGTGCATGCAAAGTATTTTTATATAGCTGGTGTGTACTATTTATAAAAACCTTAGTTTTCAGTGAAGTAGTTGAAATGATACAATTATTGTATGCAAAGTCAATGTCTCTTACTTTTAAAAGAGATAATAATTCCTTTGAGCTGCATTTTCACGCTCTCAGTAACAACCAATTGAGATAACAATGAATTATATTTGAAGGCTTGGCTCTATCAAATCTCAGCAGGAGACTGCAAGTAGAAATTTTTGTGAGCTTTCTTGGGCTAGGAATTCTAGTTGTAATCACTGTTTATGCCTCAGTGTATTTGATATAAATACCTAACATAGACTGCAAAGACAAATCTCATGAATCCTTTATTCTTCATATTTGGGCTGCAAAATATTTATGAAAGAATGTAGCTTTTATTCACTTCCAAACATTTCAGAAAGACACTGATAGTGTAGAAAACTGTGTAGTCCCTAAAGAGTAACGGGAAGTAATCAGCAATTCTAGTTTGTAAAATTTTATTTTTTCTTAGTGTTTTTGCACTACAGTCTCTGGGTAACCCAGGGTAATTAAATTGGTCATAAATAAATAAATATTTCTTTTTTGGCCTACTAAATTATGTGGTAATTTCTTATTAACTATGTGGTATATCTACCTCTCTATATATAACTACGTGATAAAATCATGTTCTCAACACTGGAAAGTGAGCCTGTTTAACAGGAGATAGTTTTTTGAACTATGTGATTCTGTAAAATTCTGCTAGATAAAATAAATATGTAAGTATTATGAGAAGCAAATACATTGTATTGAAGCCACAATTACAACTGCTACATTGCTATTCTAAGCTCTGGCATATATTTAGAGCTGAGTGAATGATTCAAATCAGGCTATCTGACTGATCTCTAATCTATTTTTGTTGAAAAAGTACTAAAATGGACACTTATTTCAAGTTGTTAGTTATTTGAAACACGTACTGAACATCAGTGATCAGAAGATCACTCTATATGTAACTGTGATACATGTTTTCTCTGTATTTGGGAAAACCTATTAACAGATACAATTTACCATCAAAAATATTTGCAGTCATGACTTCATCATAGACTTTTTCCTACTTTTCCAGTACTTGTTTGATACTTTCTTTTTCTAGTAAGAAAAAATTCTAAGCCCTTGTCCTTCAGTAACTGTCTTTCATTTTCTGATACATTCAAAGATAACCTTTGGAGGCATGCCTTTTTCTGGGAAGCCAAGTTCTAACAGCAGAAAAAATTTCAAAGGCTGTATGGAGAGCATCAACTACAATGGCAATAATATCACTGACCTTGCTAGAAGGAAGAAATTGGAACCTTCTAATGTGGTAAGAACATAACTTTATCATCATCTAAACTTCTGCTTCTCCTTCTAAGGAAAGTTTGTGAGTGTGTGAGACAGATGTTCTGAAATCATATAATATATAAAACAAAGTTTGTCACATGCCTACAGATCTCATTGTACATACTTTTATGATGTTTTTTGATTGTTTGTTTGTTTTTAATATCTGAGAACCTGTTTCTGCTGGGATTTAAGTTTCAGCTTTACAAAATTAGCCTTCAGCATCAGATGAATGTTTTTTTAAAAGAAAACCAGTAGATCAGTACATACATTTTTGCTGTCATATTATATATATATATATTATAGTAACTCAAAACCAGGATAGACAGTATTTATTGTTAAATCAATTGCAGTGTGTCAAGGATCTAAATCCTGTTATCCTCCATCCCCACAGAGCAAGTTGCGTGGGTGTGCAAAATCATGAGAAAGGGATGGCTCAGAGCCATTTTATGGGAGCTCCGTAAAGCATCAAGATACTAAACTTTGAAACTGTTATTTAGTTTTTTAACATTACAGAGATTATTAACATTATATTCTATTTTTTTCTCTCCAAAGAATTCATAGTTGCTTTCACGTTTAAACTTGTGTCTTTCTGTAAGGGTTGATTAGGAAATTAATTTCTGTATTTTTAAGAATCTAGGCGTTCCTAAAATTGTTCGTGGATTACATGAGCAATGTGGGTAGGAAATAAATGTATTATTACCCTGAATTTGAGATAGATCTGTTCAAGGCTTTCTTCTGTACAATATTGCAGCCTTCACAAAGCCCTGCTCACAGTATGTATAGTTCCATTACTGCTTTTTTCTTTAAGTATTTTGCATAATACATAACAGTAATGAAGAATAAGACATAAGATAAACATGTACAGTAGAAATAAAGTGCAATGACTCTTCTTGGACAGATGTGCAACTTCTGAGATTTCTGTAGGACAAATTCCAGCTTTTGAAAAGCATAGCACAGCTAACAGTTCTGTAGAGTGTCTATAAAATCCTCTTTCTGGTTTATTTGGATATGAATTTTCTGTTTGCCTGTTTTGTTTGTTAGTTGATTAAATTCTGTTGCCTGTAACATTAAAGCAAAATCTACATATGTAGATTTGGTAGTGTTAGAGGTTTACCGCAAAAGTGTGGCATGCTAGTTTAATCTGATGATTCACTTCTGAGAATATAAAAACAGAAGTGACCTTTGCTTTCAGATGAATTATTTAAATTTCTTCCGCTCTTCAAAAACAGAATCAGTTTCACTTATGAAATCAACATGGATTTTCATGTTTCTTACAAAAAAACTTTTATTCTTCTAGTTTTGAGCCTGATTTACCATGAAAAATACTAAGCTGAAACTACTATTTTTGTTAACCATGTTTATGTTAACGGCACTTAAGCAATCCAACCAGGATCAAAGCTCCATTGTAGGAACTGTGCAGATGCATAGCAGTAGACATATCCTGCCCTAAACACAAAGCAAAAATAAATAACGTAATGAAATGGAACACAAAGTAATTGGTAAAGTTATAAGAAGCATCATAGGGGGAAAAAAAAAAAATAGATGGACAAAGAATAAAAAAAGAGGTTTGAGACAAAAAGAAAAATGTTTTTACTGTCAGATTTCAGAAGTTGTACAAGGAAAAAGAGTAAAAAATTAAATTTATACAATGAGGATGTCCAGAAAATCTAAGAAGTTAATCTTGATTTTACATTGAACAAAAATAGAATTAATAAAAATCCTTAGGTCTCACAAATACAGATGTTATGATCATAAATGCATCATTAAGAGTCTTTCAACATCTTCTTAAGCAATTTATTCATCCTTAGAGGGTAACAATGTGGAACAAAAAAGTTTTGCAATCCTCTGTGATAGAACAAGTGGCAGCAAACCTTTGAGGAGAATGAATAAGATGGATGGCCTTAAACGGTTTTTGCTTTTATTAATAGAGCCTGATTTGTTTTCACAGAAATGAGGCAAATAATAAACATACACAAAAAGGAGAGTAGGAGATAGAAGGACAACAAGAAAAAAAAAATGGTGTGTCAAATTTTCTCCCAAATGGACTTGCAAGAGTTGACAGTGACTTACTAGAGCATTAATTTCTTCTTTACAGCTTTATTCAGGTCTAAGACAGAAAAAAAGAACATGCACATGAGTCTTCCAATCCATATTTTCTACGTTATTGAAAATAATAAGGTTATGTATGGTATTTTATGCTGGTTTCATTTACATTTACAAGTACTAAAATCTAACAAGTTTCTCAAAACCTGTAACAGAAAAATGCTGAGAAGAATCAAATTTGTTGCTCTCTCTCTTTACATACATTGGGCTTATGCTCCTCCCACTTCAGTGGCTGCTCTTCTATGGATTACTGAGTGCAATCATGTACAAATATAAGATAAACATTTTCTTTAAAGTATTTATAGTATGTTACACTCAAATAAATATTTGAGAAAAATAAATAAATAACCTGACAGCTATTAACCAGAGTTTTATTGACTTTAATATATGATCCATCCTGATATAGCAATTGTTGTAGTTTTAGTAAATGCATTACCTCACTTTTACAGGTTTATTTTCAGCCAGTATCTCAATTAAATGGGAAAAGTTTTAAGACCTGGCAGTATTACCACAGAGGATAACATCTCAAAGCAAAATTGATTTATAAAATGTAAATTTGAAGGTAGTTTGCAAGATAAGGATCATAATGCAAAGTTCTAACTGCCCAAATAAAGATATTTTCACAATTTCCCTTCCGATGTGTTACAAGTAATTCTTCTATATGACCAATAATTTCAGTATAAATGCACATATTTCAGTATAAATACATGCTAAATGTTTTATTTGCATGTCTCACTGCCCACAGAGCTATTCAGCAAATTATTCTGAATCTATACAAAAGAATCTCTTACTCTTTGAAAAACAGGGATTCTTTTACAGAAACAAGCTGCAGATTAGTTCTAACTTTTAGCTAGATCTAGTGACCAATCTGTATCCAATGGGCTTTGTTTAAAAGAGGGATTCTCTTGTGAAGTACAGTGATAGTGGGAACTGATAATTCAGTTCAGATTAATCTAAATGGTTCAGCAGGGAAAATACAGTTTTGAATAGCAGAGAAATTAGAATTATGTGTTACTTCCTCAAGAAAACTTTTATGCGGTTAGAGTGTGGTAAATGAGCTCACTGATTTAAAAAATAATAATAATAATTGAATGCATTTGGCACCAGTAGCCTAAGGAAGTGCTTTACGTGCAAGTATCTTATATATCAGTATGCGTTGAGAGTGTCAATTGGATGTGAAAGACTTCTTCTTATTTATAAATTGTTAGTACCTCTTATTAACAATGCTTTAAGAAAAACTTATAAATGTTTAACAAAGTGCTTTCTGAGTGCTACTTAAATGATATCTGTGGCTGGTGTCTGTAACTGAACCATAAGGTGCCAGCTCTTACAAAATGCTGTTGCCCTCCGTATCTATGCAGGACTTCCCCAACATAGAAACAGAATAAATTTTCTTACTCATAAGGTGAATATTATACTGAGAATGTTAACAGAGGATTACAAATGGTATTTCAGTTGATCTCTAGGATTTTGTTGTTGTTACTGTTGTTTTGTTTGTTTGTTTGTTTGTTTCTGTATGTTAAATCTAGGATTGAATAAAAAAAAATGTATGACACATTTGGAAATGCTCAGATTTACAGTATCCAAATAAATGTGTTAGCTATTTGGACTTACTGCTTAGTAAGATGAAAATAAAATAAATAAATAAATAAATTCTCTGGGCTATTTTTAGTCTGAAAAAAAAAAAAATTCAAGGAGATTGTCAGATCAGCTAAAGGAAGGTCGTTTGGTTTTACTGAAAAAGTGGTTGTAATTTCTTTAACTCATATTATAGATTAAATGCTCCAGTTGAAAACAAGTACTTCTAAAAAGATTTATTTAGGACATCTTCAAACAGATCTTACAAACTTATTGTCTGGCTTCAAAATGCTTTAACTTCCCTCAAGGTGCATTTATGCAACATGAAGTAAAAAAAAAAAAAAAAAAATGTTACAAGAAGTCAGTAAGGTGGAGTTTAAAATATTTACGTGCTGACCATGATATCTGACTATGTGACTCCTACTCGAATTCTAAACAGTATTCAGATGAATGTTATATCTAAACATCTAAGTACCTCTGACAATGTTGTTCAGTCCTTAATAATTTTTAATGTGGAAATATAAAGCAACAGAACTGCTGCCCCGATCATCACTATCATTTCTGTACTGTATCAGATAAAACCTTACCTTCTGAAATTAAATTGAAATTACCACAGAATATTGGTTTGCCATAGTACATCAGAAAACCCAATCATAAAACACAGTCCACTTTGCCACATAGTAGAGCTGTTCTTCAATAGAAGAAGTTTTTGTATTCTATGCATTGATTAATTAAAAAGTCAGTTCTGGAGAGAGATTGCCTTAGATAAATGCTTTATGTTATAAAGTAATAAAGTAAGAGCTACACAATGATTATTATTTCAAAGAAAAAAAATAGTGTCTATAATATGGCTTGGTGTTGTCCTCTCTCATGAGAAAAGACATTAGAAGCTGAGTGAATATTTCATGTCTATAGTTCTGGTCTTATTACAAATATATTTTAAAGTTTATAAATTCAGGATAATTTACTAGACTTTGTCAGTTTCCCTAGGAATGAAATTTTACAGAGTGCAAACTCTGAATTCTTTTACAAAGGAAATGACTGAATGATCACAATTATTAGATTTTGCTCATGGTCAGCTACTCCAAATCATTCAGCTTCATGAATTACTGCATTTGCTTTTTTAATATTATCCAGCAGAAAACATAACAGAGAAGATAGTTGCTCACAAGTTACGATATGTCGTTCTTTTACAACCTCACACACTGTATATGTACATAGACTTATTTATTTAAAGATATTTTGGAAACTTGATTTCATTTTCATGAAAAGATGAGCTATTACCCTCTTACAGGTGTCTTTGCTGACCATGAATAGGTTCAAGTTTCTCTCTGATTCATTTCTTCCTCTTTGAAATGGGAATATTAATGTTTTCACGCAAGGTTTATCTTAGATGACAATTTAAAAGGCACAGTGTGCATCTTACTACACATATGTACGGTGCAAAATATAATTAAGCCATTCTTTGGTACAAGCCTCTAGGAAAAACAGAAATATCAACAAATACATCAAAATAATAACAGTAATGCTATTAATAATACATTTTTACATGGAGCTTACACTGACTACAGCAAACTTTGGATTAAATGAAACCTAGAATATTTTTCTAGAGCTGTCTATGAATTTAGTGGAATCTTATGATTTTACTTATGTTGTTTTTTTTTTTTTTTTTTTTTTTTTTTTTTGTGTGTGTGTGTGTGTTTTACTCAGGGAAATTTAAGTTTTTCTTGTGTGGAGCCACATACAGTGCCTGTCTTTTTCAATGCCACCAGTTACCTTGAAGTTCCTGGACGTCCAAGCCAGGATGTGTTTTC
Source organism: Chrysolophus pictus (assembly GCA_037305975.1). Classification (NCBI taxonomy): domain Eukaryota; kingdom Metazoa; phylum Chordata; class Aves; order Galliformes; family Phasianidae; genus Chrysolophus; species Chrysolophus pictus. The sequence goes on from CM074577.1 coordinate 1,969,981, forward strand.
ACTCAGTTTCCTTTTCCGAACCTGGAACCCCAATGGACTTCTTGTCTTCAGCAACTTTGCAGATGGCCTGGGGAATGTTGAGATTGACATTAATGAAGGCAAGGTCAGCGTTCATATAAATGTTACCCAAGTAAAGAAGAATCAAATAGATATCTCATCAGGTAAGCGTTTTCAATTGATAACAATTATGTTGGTATTGTTTAAAAGCATAATAGAGTTCAAAACTGGAAATTTTTAAAATTTTCAGATTTAAGAATCAAATTTGAAGCTGCATATTTATTCATACTGAATCAAATCCTTTATTGTGTGTTTCACTGAGCAAGGGTTACAGGAATAATAAAAGTTATTAAAATAAAAAAAAGAAAGAAACCACAAATATTTTTATTCTGAGCAAAATGAGAAGACATTTCACTCCTTGCTTGCAAAGCCTCTTATTTTCTTTCTTCCATAACTCTTTCAGTCTTCTGTGCAAAAACATTTGGTTTCAACAGGAGAGAGTATTGTATATCCTTGTTGAGAATAATCTAGAATAAAGAAACTCTGCAAGCTGTTATAAACACAAGGCCAGTATGAAAAAACTATGGCATTTTTCAAGCATACTGCATACTCATATTGGAGAACTAAAAGCTTTCATTACTTATCTAAGGAGTGTTTGGGAAGTGCTGTATGAAAGAATTACTGAGCATTAGGTCTGCTTCTGGAAGGTAGGATGCATGTTCATTTCAGTTCATGCACTTCATAAAATTGCTTGATGAATCCTAGGGTAAAGAGGGAACCGGCTGATATTGCTGCTGAATCACTAACTATTATATTTGAAAAGTTATGACAGCCATGTGAAGTCTCCAGTAGCTGGAAAACATCACAGGTGGAAAGGAAGACCTAGATAACTACACACCAGTCAGTCTCACAGCTGTGCCTGGGAAGATCATGAAACAGATCCTCCTTAGTTCTACGTTAAGGCATATGGAAGATAAGTAACTGATTAGAGATGGCCAAAATGACTTAAGTCATGTTGTCTGACCAATTTGATGGCCTTCCATAACACTGACAGCACCAGTGGACAAGGGAAGAGCAACTGGTGTAATCTATCTGGACTTCTGTAAGGCCTTTGACACAACACCGTATCAAAAGCCTTGTCTCTAAATTGGAGAGTTGAGGATTTGAAGGGTGGACCATGCAATAGAAAAGAATTGGCTGGGTGGCCTCATCCTGAGAATTGTGATTAATGGCTCAGTATCCAAGTGGAAACCAATAATGAGTGCTTGTACCTCAAGGGTCTAAATAGGGACTAGAATTCTTTAATAGCCTGTAAAACTGAGTACACCCTCAGCAAGGTTGGTTCCAAGCTGACACAACAAAAGGAAAAAATGGCACCCAAAGAAACCCAGACAGGCTTGAGGAGTGAGCACGTGAGCAACAAAACCAAGTAAAAAGTCCTGTACCTGGGTTGATACAATCTCAAATATCTGCACAGACTTGGTGATCAATGGACTTAGAGCAACTCTGCAGAAGAAGACCATGTGGGTTCTAGTAGATAAAATATTGGACATAACCTGAGCACGTGTTCTTGCAGAGCAGAAAGGTAATTTCACCCCAGCCTGAATCAAAAGAAATCTGGCTACCAGGGTGAGGGATGTATCTGCCCCTCTCTGCTCTACCCTCATAAGGCTTCATCTGAAGTACTGCATCCAGGTCCGGGTCCCACAGCACAAGAAGGCATGGATCTGTTGGAGCAGGTCCAGAGGAAGACCACTAGAATGGTCAGAGGTCTGGAGCATCTCTTCTACAAAGAAAAGTTGATGGAACTGGTCTTGTTTGATTTGGAAAAGAGAAGGCTCAGAAGAGACATTATTGAGGACTTCTGACACTTAAAGTGAATTTACAAGAAGGATCAAAAGAGATTTTTACAAGGTCATGAACAAGGAGTAATATTTTTACATGCAAAGGGGATAAAATTAAATTTGATATAAGAAATAAATTATTTGTAAGGAATGTGGTGATGTACTGGGATAATTTGCCCAGAGAAACCATGGAAGCATTCTACACTTCCACTCCTTGGAAGTGTTAAAGACCAGATTCGGTAGGTCTTTCAGTAACATCAACAAGCAAGAAGTGTGCCTGTCCATAGCAGGTAATTGGGACTGGATGATTTTTTAAGTTTCCTTTCAACTCAAACCATTCTATGATTATATGGTTTTTCTAACTTGTATTTTCATTTCAAATACTTTCATACATTCCTGGATCAGCTGTGATGATTTAGTATTCTCTATATTGTGTAAATTAACACATGTTAGCAAATTCATGACCTAAGTATGAGGTAAGAAAATAAAGGTTGCTTTCAAACACATCTTGACACGTACATGAGTGCATGTGCACACACACAAATTACTTAAGTAGAGTATATGGAATCTTAGTTATCTAGCAACAAAAGGGCTTTTTTTTTTTTTTTTTTTTTTTTTTTCCCCTAAAGTGATGTGTTATTATTTGCTTAATCTTAATTCTATGGTGAAGATATTCTAATTTTCATCAATAACATTGACTGGAATTAATTACAGTTGGTTTTTTTTTGTTTGGTTGGTTTTTCTTATGTCCATTGTTCAATTTGGCATGTGAAAATATGTTTTAAACATAGTAATGTCAACAGGAACTTAATTTGTTTAAGTAGTGCACTTAAAATGAGAAAGTAATGTTTCATTTGGGAAGTGGACATTTTTGTCATTTTTTTTCTTTTTAGTCCATTAATGAAATAGAGCTGAGCATGAAATGAAATGAAATGAATTGTTTTAAAGGCAGGTATTATTTATGCTTTATTCACTTCTGTTTCGTAAAATGAATATTTTTTTAAATGAAAAATATATCAAATTTTTTTCCATCTTTTTTTTTTTTTTTTTTTAAAACAGAAAACCCAGTACTTTAGATTGCAGATTAGTGTTTCATTGCCTTGTTTTTAAGAGCACTCAAGAAAGAATTACATACTGTTTTAGTTATATTGTGGTCTCTTGAACAAGAATATTTTTCAAGGTGCTAATACAGAGTAATTAGGAAAAGCAGGTATTTATCAGCTTCATGATTTCTTATTCAGCCCTGTCTACTCCAAAATTCAGATTACAGAGAGAAATGGCAACTCATGATATTTCTTCATAAGCTTCTTTGTACCTCTTCAGTCCAAGGAACATTTCAGGTTGACCAGCCAAATAATATGAGGGAGAAGAAATTCATCAATTTGTTACTAATGATGCCCATATCTCGATATGAAACTGTTCTCAGATTTCACTGACTTTACATACTGGAAAGAAAACACACATAACAACTACTGCAAGCCTAGCTGTAGTTACTTTAGACCACTCCCCACAGCAACAAAAATTTCTCAACACTTGTTGAGGTAGCCTATCTATATTCTGAATTTGTTCTGAAATAAGCTGAATTGAACATTCTTCAGAATAAAGCTTTTCAGTCTATATAGCCAGTTCAGCTAATGATCAAAGATTCCCATGAAGCCATTTGTTTTTATACCCATTATGCTTTGTCTCCATGCAACCCAATATCACAGTTGAGATATCTTGAAGAATTACCATTTTCACTGCTTTCATTTTCACTTATTTCATTTTCATTGTATGGACCCTTATTTTTGCTTAGTCATTCTGCGTAAGTCTTGATCTCTTTTAATACTTTCTTTCTTCTTTGAGTCAGTGAATGACAAAATTAGTTATATGTGTGAATGTAAGAGTAAAATATGACATCTGCCAGAGAAGACTGTGGAATGAATGCCATTATTTTTAGGCTAATATCACCGCAACATTCTTCTTCCCTTCTCATGAAAGGAATCAATAGACTTCAGCATTCAAAACTGCAGGTCTTATGTAGAGTTCAAAGTGGTCTGACTCTGGTAAGAAGAGGTCTGACTGTAGCAGTCCTAGACATACAAGATGCACTTACTTTCTACTTAAAGCTGATAAAGAATTTTCTATAAAGTCTATTGTACAGCCTTCCACATAACTGCACGAGAAAAGTATAAATAATTTCACTCCTGCCTAATGGGAGGTATGTAGGATCAAATTAACTAAAATCACAACCTAGTTGCAGTTGTGTCATGCATTTCATAGCCTTGCTGTACTTATGCCTACTACCTGTAATGACATATATTTGCTGGGAAAATCTTAAGCCTCTTAGTTCTTATTCACCATAATTTACCAACTTCCGCACATTAGCAGCTTTTAATGCTAATTAAATGCTAAAAAATTCTAAAACTTCAGCATTTGAGTCCAAGACATGTTCTAAATCTAGCCTTAGAAGTAGTTAGGTGAATTGATTGGAAGGAATTACACGGAAGAACCATAAGCTAATGTGCAGACAGCAAACTTTATTACTGCACATTTCTGCACTAATGAGATTACCGTGGAATGAGAGTCTTTTTTTTCTATTATTCATTCTCTTGAGATTCCTCCAAAATATTCAGTGAACTCTATCTTAACATGAATGGAGCTCAGATAAACAGAACAAGATAAACTAGATCTAGTCTTCCAATATATTAAATTCACTTGGATTCCCATCTTTCTAGCTGGTAGGTGAGCACAACAAATTTCCTTATAAAATTATTTATAATAGTAGTTTGTGATGCCTGGGAGGGATTCTTATTGACTTGGCTTACCAGGATGTTTATACCTAATTCAGCACCTGTTATTTAAGGACAGTATGCAGCAATGGAAGATGCTATAGTGCCTTGTATCAGGATAGGAGCACACTTGCAAAGGTATTAGTTATGATTTTGCTTAGAAAATCATACAGGAAAAAGCAGCTTACTCTTTCTAAGGGCTGATGGAGTCTCAAGAAGGGTGCAATCTCCAAATAGAGATTTGGCTCCCTTAGCTGCTAACCCTTAAATTAGGATGGTTGCTCAGATTCATTGCTGGCACCTGTATTCCCTGGGTTAGCCACAGCTCCTCACCTGTGTTCAACCACTAGTTCAGACCTAGCAATTTCCATACACTCCGCCCCTTCACAGAATGAACTAATGATTATGGAGGTCAGGGTAAGCCCTTACTGTTTTGGCAATCCATAATATAATTAATAACATATATTGCAATACACATACAATAGCCATAGTAAAGTTAGATGTCAAAGCATAAAAATTTGAGACTTGTTCTATGGAGTGTGTACCTTGCTCACTCTCAGTGACCTAAGGAGTTTCATATGATGCCATCAGCCTAGTTAATGTTTTGACAGTATAGGCTTGATTTGCCTTTGTACAGGATAGGCTTGCATTAGTCCACTCACCATGTCAAAACACATTAGGGCATATCTGGCCATCAAACCAAGGAAAGAGACCTACATAATCAACTTGCCAGCCCTATAGTGGGTTGTGTCCTCTAGTGAGATCAGCTGTCATTTCCAGTAGGGGTCTCGATCTCATTCTCAAGCAAGTATCACATTCCTGACATGCTTGAACAATGTCTGGAAACTTTATGAGAGGTCCCCATGCATTAGCCTCTGCTCACATGGTCTTTTGTCCTGCATGTCATGGTTTTTGATGTAGCTAGTAGGTAATGTCTTTCACTGGTGCATTTTCCAGCTATCATATTTGAACCATTGCTTCATCATTGCCTGGTGATTGCAATGGTTGATGGAGATCCAGTATGCTTGTACTGTACTTTGTCTAAACACATTCCATATATCAGCCCACCTATCTCTGCCCCAGATATGTCAGGCATGGATTGTCCAGTCCTGAGTGGCCCAATATACTGTCCAAAGCATGAGCCCTAGGTAGAATGCCCAAATATCTGTGCAGATATTCAATGCATTGTCACATGGTTCTTGAGTTATAACCATGCACACAACTTGTAGCTCAGTCCACTGGCTACTTCATCCATCCCTCTCTTCAAATCATATAGTTTTGGTCAAGGGATGGCATGCAGCAGCTAGACATTTACCTGGGTTCCCTTCTGTCACGGAATTAACTAGATCAGTTTATGCCCGTGACAGGGGGCAGTAGGCCCCTGCCCTCCCCACCCCCCGCCTGGCAAAATATACAAACAAACAAAATGATTGAAAATGCATCACACACACACGTCTATATACATATACATAGAATTACTGTCTGCACTCTCCCAGCATCAAGTTTCCTTGTGGTACACATTGAACATCCCCATTTTCCTGCATTACCCACCAAGTGGACCCAGGTCCCTGGGCAAAAACAGTACCGCGCAGAGGTTTGCCCTTTCCAGAAGCTGGAAGAACCCACACTGCTTTTCCCAACATGCTCTTTACATGTACAACAGGGACCTTATCTCCCTCTACGGTATGTAGGGAGCTGGATTGGGTAGGACCATCACGATTGATGGATCCTCTGGTATTGACTAACCAGGTGGCTTCTGCCAAATGCTTCTCCCAGTGCTTAAATGTTCCGCCACCCATTGCTTTCAGCATAGTTTTTAACAACCCATTGTATCGTTCCATTTTACCAGAGGCTGGCGCATGGTAGGGAATATGGTAAATCCACTCAATGCCATGATCTTTGGCCCAAGTATTTACAAGAGAATTTTTGAAATGGGTCCCATTATCTGACTCAATTCTTTCTGGGGTGCCATGTCGCCACAGGACTTGTTTCTCAAGACCTAATACAGTGTTTCGGGTGGAATCATGGGGTACTGCATATGTTTCAAGCCACCCAGTGGTTGCCTCCACCATGGTAAGCACATAACACTTACCACTGCGGGATCGTGGCAAGGTGATATAATCAACCTGCCATGCCTCCCCATATTTATACTTTTGCCATCGCCCTTCCTCATCGCCCATCCCCACCCAGAGTGGTTTCATCCTCTTGGCTTGTTTGATTATGGCACATGTTTCACAGTCATGAATAACCTGTGCAATAGCATCCACAGTTAAGTCCACCCCTCGGTCTCTAGCCCACTTATATGTTGCATCTCTCCCCTGATGGCCCGAGGTCTCATGAGCCCAGCGAGCTAGAAATAATTCACCCTTGTTCTGCCAGTCCAGGTCTATCTGAGCCACCTCAATTTTGGCAGCTCGGTCCACCTGGTGGTTATTTTGCTGTTCTTCAGTAGCCCGACTCTTGGGCACATGAGCATCTACAAGGCGTACCTTCACGACCATATTCTTTATTTGGGCAGCAATATCTTTCCACAGTTCAGCAGCCCAAATAGGTTTACCCCTTCTTTGCCAGTTATTTTGCTCCCATTGCTGTAACCACCCCCATAGAGCATTTGCCACCATCCAGGAGTCAGTGTAAAGATAAAGCGTTGGCCACCTCTCCCGTTCAGCAACATCCAAGGCCAGTTGGACAGCCTTTACCTCTGCAAATTGGCTTGATTCTCTTTCCCCTTCAGTGGCCTCTGCAACTTGTCGTATGGGGCTCCACACAGCAGATTTCCATCTGCGATGCTTTCCCACAACACGACACGATCCATCAGTGAACAGGGCATACTTCCTTTCATTCTCTGGTAATTCGTTGTATGGTGGGGCCTCTTTAGCTCGTGATACTTCTTCTGCTGGTGATGTTCCAAACTTTTTACCTTCAGGCCAGTCCATGATGACCTCTAGGATTCCTGGACGGCTGAGGTTCCCCATCCGCGCTCGTTGCGTAATCAACGCAATCCACTTACTCCAAGTGGCACCAGTTGCGTGATGGGTGGGGGGAACCTTTCCTTTAAACATCCAGTTCAGCACTGGTAGTCGAGGTGCCAGAAGGAGCTGTGTTTCAGTACCGACCACTTCAGAAGCAGCCCGAACCCCCTCATACGCGGCTAAGATCTCCTTTTCAGTTGGAGTGTAGCCCTCTTCCAACCCCCTGTAGGCCCGACTCCAGAATCCCAGGGGTCGGCCTCGGGTCTCTCCTGAGGCTCTTTGCCACAAACTCCAAGTGGGACCTTTCTCTCCAGCAGCAGTGTAGAGAATGTTCGTTATATCCTGCCCTGTCCATACTGGCCCTAAGGCCACGGCACGGGCTATCTCCTGTTTAATCTGTTCAAAAGCCTGCTGCTGCTCAGGGCCCCATGTAAACTCATTCTTCATTCGCGTCACATGATAAAGGGGGCTTACAATGAAGCTATAGTTTGGAACGTGCATTCTCCAAAAGCCCACTACACCCAAAAAAGATTGTGTCTCTTTCTTACTAGTGGGTGGAGACATAGCGGTGATTTTGTTGATCACATCTGTCGGGATGTGGCGACGGCCATCTTGCCACTTTATACCTAGGAACTGAATCTCCTGAGCAGGTCCTTTCACTTTGCTCCGCTTAATAGCAAAACCAGCACGCAGAAGAATCTGGATTATTCGCTCTCCTTTTGTGAAGACTTCTTCTGCTGTATCGCCCCACACAACGATATCATCAATGTGCTGCAAGTGCTCAGGGGCACTGCCCTGTTCCAATGCAGTTTGGATCAACCCATGGCAAATGGTTGGGCTGCGTTTCCACCCCTGGGGCAAACGGTTCCAAGTATACTGAACACCCCTCCAGGTGAAAGCGAACTGTGGCCTACATTCTTTGGCCAAAGGAATGGAGAAAAAGGCATTAGCAATGTCAGTGGTGGCATACCATTTGGCTGCTTTTGACTCCAGTTCATACTGGAGTTCTAACATGTCCGGCACAGCAGCACTCCGTGGGGGTGTGACTTCATTCAGGCCATGGTAGTCCACCGTCAGCCTCCATTCTCCACTGGCTTTACGCACTGGCCATATGGGGCTGTTAAAAGGCGAGTGAGTTTTGCTGATCACTCCTTGACTCTCTAGTTGACGAATCAACTTATGAATGGGGAGCAAGGAATCCCTGTTGGTGCGGTACTGCCGTCTGTGCACCGTTTTTGTAGCAATTGGTACCTGTTGCTCTTTTACTTGTAGCAACCCCACAACAGATCTTCTGACAGGCCAGGCAAAACAGACAGCTGCTTAATGTTGTTTGTGTCTACAGCAGCTATTCCAAAGGCCCATCGATACCCCTTAGGATCCTTGAAATGCCCCCTTCTGAGGTAATCAATACCAAGTATACATGGAGCCCATGGACCAGTCACAATAGGGTGCCTTTGCCAGTTCCTACCAGTGAGGCTTATCTCGGCCTCCAACACAGTCAATTCTTGAGAGCCCCCAGTCACTCCAGAAATATGGATTGATTCTGTCCCTTCATAAGTCGAGGGCATCAGAGTGCACTGTGCACCGGTATCCACCAATGCCTTATATTTCAGTGGTTCTGATGTGCCAGGCCATCGGTTCCACACAGTCCAATAAACTCTATTATCCCTTTCCCCCCCCCGACTGAGGGCAGGGCCCCTCTATTCATTACCTGTGGTAACCGGAGCAACTGCACTGGCGGTTGATCTGCTTTGTAATTCTCTCACCCGTGCTCGTAGTACATGAGTAGCTTGGTCGTGCCACTTCCTCATGTCTTCTCCATGGTCACGTAAGTAACGCCACAAGGCAAGTCGCGATGTAGGATTCCTTCCTGGAGCTGGAGAGCGTTTGCCTCTGACAGCTGAGATTTTTGATGATGCACCTGAGAAGGAGGGTTCATCGTCTTTAGTCAGTTGGATCCGCATTAGTTTCACCAGCTCCTTCATCAGACTCTTTTGACTATTCTGATCTTCATCAAGAGTTTCTGATACTTCTACAGGTTTGTCATGATTCATCCGTGAAGACATTTGCTCCATTTGCTCTTGCATTTCATTCAGTTGCTCCGTCATTTGTGAGATGGCGGCGATGGCGGCGCGAGTTGGGGGTAGCTGTTGTTCATAGCTTTGGAGCGTAAGAATCAATTCAAAAACTAAGGGGCTTCTCTGTTGGTCCTTGTATCTCTCAGATGCTGACAATAGTGCAGAGGCGTATCTGGCTGGTGCTGTTGATGTGAGTTTCTGCCATATTTCAGGTGTCGTTCTCACTTTCTCAGGGTCGTGGCCTTGGCGTGGGTCGTTAAAAACACAGTTAGGGTCATACAACATTTCCACCACGGCTATTTCCCTCACATACTGGATACCCTTTTCAACTGTCTCCCACCTTTTTGCCACAGGCTTCAAGCCGTCTTTGAAGGGGTACCTTTCCTTCACGGCTATTAATATTCGTTCCCAGAGGGAGGCAGCCCCGTCCAGACATCGACTAATTCCTCTGTCAATAGCTGGATCTCTGGCAATTGCTCCTAGTTGGCGAGCTTCATTACCATCTAGAGACAAGCTACTGGCCCCATCGTCCCAACAGCAAACTAACCAGGAAACGATAGTTTCACCTGGGCGCCGTATAAATTCCTTTCTTGAGCCTTGGATTTCAGTCATCTTCAGAGGCCGACGAGTAGTAATAGAAACTTCCTCTTCATCACTCTCTTCTGCATGTCTCTTAGTTTTTCCTTTTGCCTTTCTTGATGTTGGTGGTTCCGAGGAGGGCCCCTCACCTGGATCTTCCTCCACCTCCTCCTCCTCTTCTTCTTTTTTCCGTTCTAGACGCGAGGATACTCGTTTCCATTTCTTGCCCTCCACAGGGGCAACTGATATTGTTACTGGTGTCTCCTGTAACTGATCAGATTTGACTTGGGGATTCTCCCCTTCGGCTTGAACCTCAGCTCGGAAACTCTCTCTCTCCAAAACAGTATTATATAGGGCACGGTAAGCACAGGCCAAACCCCAAATAAGTTGTACCTCCTTAGATTTACCTAAGCCGCACTGCCCCTGTCTCAAATACTGGCCAAGTTTCCGGGGATCCCACAGGTGCTCAAGAGTGAAGTCCCATGACATTGTGGGTCCCCATGCTTCTAAGATGTTTCCTATCTCTCTCCATATTCCCTGCCAGTCAGCATTCTCTGGTTTTGGAGGAGACTCCTTCTGCTTACTATTCCTGTATTGGAATACATTCAGGAAGACTAATATGAACAGGAGGACTGTTACGCCCATAAATGTGGAAGTTAACTCAGCATTGAAAAAACGTCTGATAAACTGAGAGGAAAACCGGGAAACTGGTTTGAACATCGTGTGGTTTGTAAAATTAGCAATTCCATTTGGGATGTAGTTGCTTGTAAAATTAGCCATTCCATCCGGGATGCAAGTATCAAAACTCATATCATACCACATCGCATATAGGTACCATAAAGGCGTCTCCATCAGTGCCCTTATGTGGTTATATATGGACACAATTCCACAACAAGTCATTATGACATTGATGATTGGCCAGTAGGTCGCGAGTAACACCATGGTTTGTTTAATCCCTTACTCAGCGCTCCCACAAAAAAGAGTGGGTTCATCGCTGGTTTCTACTCAAAAAGGGTTAATGAATTGAAAGTAACAAGAGGGGAGGGGGAGGGAAGGAAAAAGGCACTACCCAGACTAAGCAGTGCTCAAAGTTTACAAATATCCCAGAATACTGGCACTACGCCTAGTCTTTCAAGGTCAAGTTTTCCAGCACAAAAACCTGAACTACTGATAATGCTCCCTAACGAAGCTCTCTAAGAGCAGAGAGCAAGGTTCGTTCTAAGAGCCAAAAAGTAAAAAAAAAAAAAGCAGCAATGCCCGCATTCTCCACCAAAAGCTGTCACGGAATTAACTAGATCAGTTTATGCCCGTGACAGGGGGGCAGTAGGCCCCTGCCCTCCCCACCCCCCGCTTGGCCCCACAGAGGGACGAAGGGGGAAAAAGAAGAGAAACAGCGGCAACAATCTATGGAGGTAAACTTATTTTACTAACTATGATATCGGAATGCAAAATAATACAATATAATACAACCTAATTAAAATTGAGACTAATAAATCAAATAAGATATGAGAGAGAGTTCCCGAGACCGAGTCAAACCTGAAAAAAGCTTGGAACGGCCAGGAAAGCACCCTCCAGCACCCACTGCCAGGCAGTAAGAGACCGCCCCCCCTGGAAGGGTCAGATCCCATGACTTCCGTAATGTATAGGGATAGGTGCGTAGAAATGAGAGCATTAACACCTTAATTCCAGTACATGATGTTTTGATGTGGAATATTGAAAATCAAAAAAACAAACCCATGACACCTTCACTGGATACATCAGGTATCTTCTGGAATAGGATATTTCCCTTCTGGTACATAACTGCTCTCCAGACAAGTTACTATTGTTTTCTCAGGTGCCTTGCTGTGATATATTACTGGGACAAGTACCCTTTGCAGTTCTTCTTTCAATGGGGACAGTGACAGGCAGCTTCTTTGACTAAGATAGGAGACAAAGCATGACACTGTTTGTGATTGGGTCACCCCCACCCTAGGAATGTGAGTTGGATCTTTTATTTACCCCTTGATCAGTAGAGTCGTTTTAACAACAACTTCTGCAGTTTATGTTAGTGGTTCTACCACCTGCAGTGCGGAGTAGATAGCCAATAGCTTCTTCTGGATCATACTATATCCTTCTTCTGCTACATGTTAAACCTGTGACCAGAACCTGATTGGAGTTCAAATGGAACTCTGGCACTGCCATAAAATCCCCAGCCAAACTCTTCCTGAGTTACATGTACATCTAGTTCAGCTGGAAGGGTTGACTCAAATATGCTCAGTGCCAGGGCCTGTTTAACAGTTATTGTTTCCTGTTGAAAAGCCTTTTGTTCCATTCTACCCCAATCCCATGCTTGATCTTTTTTTGTCAGTCCTATAAAGGTTTTACCAAATGCTCTAAGTGGAGTGTAAAGCCAAGATACACACACACACACACACACACACACACACACACACACACCCAAGAACCCCTGTAGCTGTTTCAGTGTTCTCCATTCTTCTAGAGAGTCATCCATACCCTGAACCCAACTATCATAGACTTTGTGCCTGGGGGTTTATTTGGAACATCATAAATAATTGAAGTTTCTGCCCCCATAAAAGCACCATAACTCATTGGATCTTTTTCCAGGACCAGTGAGTCCTTATCTCAATATAAGGTCTCATCTAGAGGTCCTAGTCCCAGGCGATCTCGGCCCCCCTGCAGTTCCCAATACTTTTTCCTCAGAAGGCTTGACTGTAGCTGCCCAGGCACCTGAGGAGGCCTACATTTCTTCATTAGGACTATAAAATCTTCCAGCTCCCATGTTTCCTGTGAGATTTCTACTACTATTCTACTACTTCCTTCCCTCTTGGTGGAGGATTGGAATCATTGTATATCATTTAATTGCTTTCACAGTTATGATAGGACCCGATTAGGCTGTTTTTAATCTGTCTTTTTAAGTTAGACTCTAACTCTAATTCAATAATCAAATATTTGTTTTTTAGAGACCCAGATGGGTCCTGATTAAATTACTATAGGCACCAGACTCCTGTATAAGGATTGTAGGTGGACTTACAACCTTTCTGTGACTCTGACATTGCACCTGGCCCTTAGGAGCTTTGTCTCCCTGAAATCCACCACTAACTGGGTGGTCTGTTGTATTATAGCCTCCAAGGGGCTCAGTATTGACATCAAGGTGACATAGTGATGACGTGGGACCTGTTAGTCCCTCATTCCTGCTGAAAATCTTACAAGACCAAGGCTTTCAAAGATATCTTCATAAATTGCCTCTTTCATGCCGAGTTCCCTGATATGATTTTTTAAGTCTTCTGTTGATGATCATAGACCTATATTTATGACTATGTCACTCTTATTTGACCACATTATGCAGCACAGCCATCGACCATTGGGTTAATGAATGATCTTCCTCACTGTATTCAACTGTAGTGTATAATCTCTGACTAAGGGCGGGGTGGGTAGTGCCAGATGTAAATTCCGAAGTTCTGGTTTACAACACCCTATGTTTCGTAACATAAGCAGCCATGCCAGGACACCTTCCTTCTGCCTTTGCTTAGATCACTGCACAAGGTTCATGAGCTCAGTTTTTGCCTGTGTGCCCAGGCAAAGTTTTATCAAATAGGGTAGTCTTTTTAGTCTTTTCCTATCTGAGTCTTCCCAGAAGATTCCCTAGAAATGCCATTTCATTTTTAGTATTCTCTTTTTCAGGAGACTTGGAAGGAAATATCTTTAGAAAGTTGCTCCAGCCTGGCTAACCAATAACATAAAACAATGGAAAGAACAATACTATCTTCTGTTAGGATAGGAGCACACCTGTAAAGTTATTACAATTTTATTTAGAAAGCAATACAGGGGGAAAAAAATAAAAACAAAAACAGAACAAAAAAAACCCCTTACTCTTCCCGAAGTCCAGCAGATCTCGAGAAAAGCACAATTTCCAAATAGAATTGCTATCCCCTTAAATGAGAGTGATAACCCCTAAATGAGGGTGAGGAGGTGCATTGCTTGCACCTGTGTTTCCTAGGTTATCCATGGCTTTTCACTTGGTGTTCAGTCACTGGCTTGGGGAGTGACCTAGCAGTTCCCACACAGACAGGAAGATAGCTGTAGTTTTACATATTTTGGTGAAACTTTACAAAAATAAAAATGAAATAATGCATAGAAGATACATCTAAATGAACTTCACTTCTAGAACACGGGCTTGTGTTTATTATCTATAGGGTCAGTAGGATGATTAACTTACAAGATAAAGCTGTGAAGTTTTGAGGCAAGAAAATCAAATAATCAACAGGCAGAATCAATTAATTGGCAGTTAAAAAAAATAGTGAGAGCTATTCTTTTACTAAATATATTTTTCACTAAATACACTTATGGTTTACCTTTTATGCCAATTAATTCTACTTCTTCTATTTTCTGTGGTGTATGAAGGGATTTAGTACTCTAACATGGTCCAATGGAAAGTAGGAATGCAAAAAAAATGTAGTTTCCATGTAAATACAGTAACTTTGAGAGATTAACATAGCATGCGGTGGAAAATAAAATGTTTGGATAAATTGTTCACAATTCATGGGAATTCGCTTTTTCAAGTCTCTGTCTAATCTCCATGCTTCTGATTAATCTCTATCCTTCTGATTAAGGCATTTAAATTGATCTATATAATGATAAAATTGTTATATTCATATTTATTTTCTCTTATTGTGTTGAAAACAATCTAGGTGATTACAAATAGTATAAAGTAGTATGTAAGATTTTTGCATTTCAAGAAAAAAAAAACAGACTTCATTTTTACTTGGCAAACAAAAATCTCAAAATGTATTTGAGATGGCTGTAGCTTGTTTGACAGCAGCCAAATGGGTAGTTTTTGACCTGTCTGGATACCAACTTGGTAAATAGCACAAGCAACAAAAAACAAGTAACAACCAGTAACAAATCTTAGAGTGTTAAACATATTTTACTTTAACATTCATCTTAGCCTTCAGTCTTTAGTACTCTCAAATACTTAATAACAATCCCTTGATGAAAACTCAGCAAATTTTCTGATTGTACAAGGCAGGGAGGGATGGCTGATACAGCTCTGCCATTTCACTCCAGCGTGGACAGGCTTGAGAGCTGGGCGGGGGGGGGGGGGGGACTTCTTGAGGTTCAACAAGGTCAAGGTTAGAGTCCTACACCTTAGCAGGAATAATGTTTTTCTTGAAGAACACATGATGATATTCAAAATAGAACTCTTGAGTGATAATCTAATGGCTTCCTGACATTCTTTGACTGCAAACCTTAAATTCCTGTTTTAGTACAGAAAAGTATTTCTATACCTCTGGAGAAAAAGCAAAGTTTTCAGGCTGGTAGATTCTAAAATAATCTTTCAGTTTATCAAGTGTTTATCTTCTTTCTTGTTTTTTTTTGTTGTTGTTGTTTGTTTGTTTGTTTGTTTTTGCAGACAGTTCTGACCTTTCAAATTGAAACATTATTTCCTTAAATATAACAAGCTCTGCGAAAATCCCCTGGATTTCACCTCACAATAGAAATCATAAGTCACTGAAAGAGAATATTATCCTTTTACTCAACACAACTTAACAGAGAACTTTCCATTAGCCAAAACATTCTGCCTTTAAGTTAAATTAATCTTCTTGGAAATATTCCTCTTCCAACTCTCCTGTTCTGTATGTCAGCTGCTGCTCAAAGCTGTCTACTGTTCCTCCTGTTAACCATACAGTTATTAAAACTTGGTATATGAATACCTTTTCATCATATTTATCCACAATAAATGAATGAGACTTCTCCCCATAGAATCCTTCTATGAAGCTTTCCATCCCTGTCTTTCTGCTAAATCTCAAATAATCTGAACTGCAGTTCATTTAGATATTAGACCTCAGGTTCAGATAACATCCTTGAGGTAATAAAATGGTATTGTCTGACAGATCTAAAGTGATATTTTTCCTGTAGAAAATTCCATGGGGCACTTACACTGAAACTGAGAAGTGTTTTTCCTTCTCTTGCTGAGTGAGGGTTTAAATAGGAAATGCATATACACAGAGCAAAATTTGGAAGGTAACATTTCCCATCAGGTCTTTTCAGTATTACAGATACTAAACTGTACAATCAACGTAAGTGAAAGCAGATACCCGTGAGATGCTTGTCAGCATGATCAAGACGAGACACGAATGCTATCTTCAAAGGGCAGCATGGTGACTTAGAATATTTTGAATATTAAAATATATTTTCTTCTTATAAGTCAATTTTGTCTCTGTTTCTCCTTACATATTTACTTTTGGCTAATGACTTAAAGCAGTGAACGCAGCTACATGAATAGTTATTTAGATTTTTGAGTACCAGAGAACTTAGAAATAGACATGCTTGTATTCTGTTTTATGTGTTTTACTTGTAATCTGTTTTTGCTTCTCAGTACAATAGGCTCTCAAACCAGTCAGAGCAAGAAAAAGATTTTTAAGACTTGCATGTGCTGATTAAGGTGACTGAATTTTTTCTAGTATTATTTTCCTTTTAGTTTAGCAATAAAGAAATACATTTAAAAAAATGCAATAGAGGAAAGATCTGCCCATGGATTTGTTGTATTTGTGCATATCTAAATAGCAGTACAGGCATCTTGTCATCCCAAGGACACCATGGAGTATTCATATAATATAAAGAGAGATGATGGGGATTTTCTAATAACTAAATTGGAAATCAGAAATATTACTATTTTTTTTTTCTCCCAATTTACCAGTTTGCAAGCAATGCCTCCTTTTCCATAAAGACAGCTCTTCAAGAAAGCCCATTTCTAACACTCACACACCTGTGCTGAACACCATTTTTCACTGATGACAGACAGTAACCTCACAATAACATCAGCCATTTCTTTCAACACTGTCACAAATACCATTCAACAACAAATACCATTCAACTAGGCCTCAACTTCCTAATTTCAATGAAGCCTGTATATCTTTCCTTCAGTGTTAACATTACTTGAAAAAAAGTGTTTGGACATTACATTATATTATATCTTCAGTTCACTTTGTTGTAGCAGATCTAATCTAATGAAAATGAGACATGTAGGAATCCTATTTGAACTTTACTTTTATCTTCACTCTTATTTCAGAAATAAAGTAGTTGATTAAACACACCTAGTGACAAACCAGCATGTGATTATCATCTATAATAAATGATAACTCCTGCTTGCTAGTATAATTGTATTTGCTTTTCTTGATGCCTTTGCTTGCTTCGTCCACACCAGTAGATGTGTTGAGAAAACTGACTGGGAGAAAAGAAATCCCTGGTCCTGGTTACAAAGACAGCATAGACACAGCCCTTGGTGACTGAAAAACAAGGAATAAAGAGGTTCAAGACTGTACTGCAAAAGTGTATTGCAACTGCAGGCTGCTTAAAGAAGTAGAAGCAAAGGGAATGTCCACAGGTTTGAAAAAGTGGTCTGCAACTACACAATATTCATTGTTTCAGAAAGGAGATTTAACGATGCAAAATCTTTGGCAAGCAAGCAGTTGTTTTTAGGGATCAAATAGAGAGAAAGAAAAAGTGCCGGCGACCTAGATTCCATTTAGGACATAATACTTGTCTTGTCTCTACACATGAAAATATTTTAAATTACTAGCTGAGAGATCAGGGGTCCTGAGTCATGGTATGTTCATTATGGTTGATTACATATAATGTGTTATATCACTAAAAAAATTAAAACATTAATGGCATTGAAATTTCAAACTGGGTGCACATACCACTGTGCATAACAAGTGACAAGCTATTATCTACCTTGATTAAAACTCCTAGTGCTAGTGTTTTAGCTTCTCCAAAAGCAAGGAAGAAACAATTTGAATGTAGGCATTATCAGTAGTTGTGCTTGTAATAAAACCAGGAATATTCATGGAATCAGAGAATCATAGAATTTTTTATTTTTGAGTTGGAAGGGACTCTTACAGACCATTGAGTCCAGTTCCCCAGTTATGAACAGGGACACCCACAGAGGTCAGAGACCTCAGAGACCTGTCCAGCCTGACCATGAACATCTCCCCACTGGAATAATGTTGTCTTGTCCCAGACCTATACAAGACTACAAAGTGAGTCACCAGCTCTGAATTCCTACTTAGGAGGGGTTTGCCATCAGGATGGACAGCAAGTCTCCATGTAGCCCTCACCCCTAGGCATCAGCCCTGGGAAACATGCTGCCAAATATTCTTCAGAAAAGCATCTCAGAGAGGTTTCTGTGAGCAGATGGGGGACATTTATGAAGCAAACGGATGCTGGGTAAGCAGTAATTCTCACTCAACAACCAGCCTGGGGGCTACGTTCTTTCTTCATTTCCATTCTTTCTGATGGAAATGTCCTTGAAACTTAATTGAGTTTGCATGGAATTTTACACTTTTTGAATTTCTAATCTTATTCATCATTAATCCTTAAATATGTGTTCCACAATACCACTAACCAATTACAGAAAAATAATTTAAAATAATCATGTATCAAACTTTTTTTAAATTCTATTTGGAAGGTAGGAGACCCAATTACAGGCATGGAACTTTAATTTATGTGCTGAAAACTGAAACTCAATATCTACTTTTTCATTGCTCTTCAGCAACCTGAGCAAATAGATTACCTCCTGCGATAGGTTTCTGACAGTCCCTTTTAGTTTGACAGTTATTTTAGAGAGAGTCACTTTTGTATATAATGAAAGGAAAAGTTGCCAAGCATACGTACATATTTTATGCTTCTTAAAACTTAAAAGCTAGAGGAAAGATTCCATTTTTAGTCATGCCATTTTAAATTCAGAGTATTTGTACTATCCTCCGGGTTTACATCAATGACACAGAATGGCATCTAGCCCAAGGGCTGAGTTATATTTCTTACACAGGAAGGGCAGCTTTTATAATTGAGTGTATCAGTTACTGGTTTGAACTTTTTTTGTGTTACTACATTCTTCTGAAAATATGATGTGCATTTTCGCATATTGGCATCTTCTATGTATGCCAAAAGAATTAAAAGCAATTTCTATCAAAGTGTTTCCTTGAAATTGCAACATCTATGGTCTTCATTGTCTAACTGTGGAGATTTTTTCATGTTAGTTCACATGAGCTACAGAAATATATAAAAAAAGTAAAATATAAGAACTAATACAAAATTCTAATTTTAAGTTGATAGCTCTGTGTTTACTATGTTTACATCTTCAAAAGATGGTGAGTCCCTTTGGGTGTTTTTGCAAATTGCTTCTTTTCAGTTTTAAATGCTGCTGAAGTAGCAGCAGATAATCACTGAAGTGAGACAGAGCAACCAAAGTCCTTTTGATCCTGTAAGCTGAACAACAGAGTCTTCGGACAGCACTGTCCAAAGCTTTGGACAACACTGTCTTTGGAAGGCTTACTCATTAAATTTACGTATTTGAGTTCAGAAAAAAAAAAAAAAAAAAAAGATAAACAACAACAGGAAAAAACACCTTTAATTGCCTTGCTGTGAAGCAGCCACTATGAAATACATTGTTCATTTTAATGTGAAGCAGGATTTTATCAAAGGTTTTCACTGACCACAAATACTGAAAACTCCATACTTCATAGAATTCTTCCTTACTAAAGAGAAACATGTTTAGAGGCACGGTATCCAATATCTTTTCCCCTGAAATATATGTATACGCAACATTTTAAGTTTCCATTCATTTAAAAAGCAAAAAAATGAATTTGTTTGTTTGTTTGTTTGTTTTTATTTTGTAGATTTAAAATAGTGGAAAGACCTAATCTAAGCTCTCATAATGGAGGATCTCATTTATTAAAATATTCAAGCTCTCCTAACACCTCTTTATGCATACAGTTTATGCATATAATTTATGTACGTGCATTTAAACCAGCTGCCAAGTGGAAACAGCTTTTCCACAGAAAGAGCACACAGCAATGAAACAACAAATTTAATATTCTGATGTCGGTACTTAAACAATTACCTCTTCAAAGAGTGATATCAGATCACATGTCTCTGGGATCTGGAACTTGCAACTCTAAGCTGATGTTACTGATAGCACTGAGCCTGGGACAGAATAATGTGGTTCTGTTGCATGTTAAGGAGAATAAGCCTGGCTTTTGTTCTGTTAGAAAGAAGTGATATGTCTGCTGAGTGATAAAGCTTTGTAATATGTCATGTCAAGCCTTTCACTTACCAGGACCCCAAGCCGTTCTCCACAGGTCTGCTCCCAATCTGTACATCAAATATGAAAAAGTATGTTTGAAATTATCCAAATTTTACCTTTTCTATCTTCTTCCCCTCCCCCCTCCACCACTCCTCCCTCTCCTGTAAGGTTATCTGTATGCTGAAAAACAAGACTAGAAATAATTTCTATCAAGTATTTTTACACTTCAGGCTAATTTAGATTGATAGTGAATTTCAAAAATCTAATTGATTATTTCAAGCTTTTGGGATGAAGTCCTGAATCAAAGTAATTGTCCTCACTTCAGTGGAGATAATGTTTTACAGAACTTGAACAGTGTTTCTAACATAGTTTGGATTTTTTTTTTTTTTTTTTTTTTTTTTGTAGAGAGAAATTTAGTTTGCTACTTGTATCCACTCATACATCAAAGTATTGTTAAACGTGTACCATAAATTCTGCAAGCAAAAATAGTTACCAAAAGAAAAGGCTTCGCTGTTTTATTTGAAGGTGCCTGAGATACTGAACGATAAACCTAAAATGCACGTTTAAGACATGCTCCCTTATATTCAGTATGACTGGAATGGCATAAAACACTATGAAACAACAAATACTCACTATTTCTCTTTCTTAGTGTGGAGATAGAAGAGTACCGAACTTTTCCTGTACCTGGTACAGTTCAGAAGGAACTACCAAATCCATCAGCGTCCTAATCAGCCACAGCTCCCTAGCTCCTCCTAACTCCCTAGCTCCCTCTGAAGGCAATAATACTAAGGAACTGTGTATGTAACATAAGACAATACATCTACTCAAATTTGCAAGTAATCTTGCAAGGCAGCTCAGTTCCCAAAATTCTGAAAGCTAGAAAATTATGTTTTATTGAAAGACTAATTAAAAAAAAAAAAAAAAAAAAGAAAGGAAAGAAAGGAGGAAAGGAGGAAAGGAGGAAAGAAGGAAAGGGAGAAAGAGAGAAAGAGAAAGAGAGAGAAAGAGAGAGAGGGGAAAGGAAAGGAAAGGAAAGGAAAGGAAAGGAAAGGAAAGGAAAGGAAAGGAAAGGAAAGGAAAGGAAAGGAAAGGAAAGGAAAGGAAAGGAAAGGAAAGGAAAGGAAAGGAAAGGAAAGGAAAGGAAAGGAAAGGAAAGGAAAGGAAAGGAAAGGAAAGGAAAGGAAAGGAAAGGAAAGGAAAGGAAAGGAAAGGAAAGGAAAGGAAAGGAAAGGAAAGGAAAGGAAAGAAGGGGGAAAGGGGGAAAGAAAGCTGTTTTCTTTTTCTTTGGCAGGATAACATTAGATTATTCATTGTTTTTCTATTGAAGAAACTTGAAAAAAAGAGTTGAGCTTCCTATTGAAGAAGCTTGAAAATAATGTGTTAATTTATTACTTCCTGAATTTATTCTTTGCTTTATAGAGACTTTTATTCTGCTCTGGTTAGTTAACTGAGTTGTACTCATCTATTAAACAATTACTTCAACTTCCTTGAATGTTTTCTCACTTGTATGGTATTAAATTCTGGTTGGCAAACTTTCAAAGAAAATAAGCTTTGTTTATGTACAGTTATTTGCCATGTACAAACAGCTGAACAAAATAGCTAATTTAACCTTTTAAAATATGCTTTATTTTTATTGATGTGGTCTGAGGCTCAATAAAATATGCTTTACAATATGTCATCAGAATAATTTCAACACCAACATTGAATATAAAATTACAATAGGAGAAAGGGGTTACAGAGATGAGCAAAAGACTAGTAATTTTTTGTCAGTTTTATTATTATTATTATTATTATTATTATTATTTTCTAAATGGTAAATTAAACATATAACTCTGTAATTTGCTTCTTAAAGTAGATCCAGCTTTCATAATGAAGTCTGTACACGAGGCAGATTATTTTTAAATTCCAATATATCAAATAATTATAAAATTTCTAAACCATGTTTCTGCAAAAATGAAGACTAGATTAAAAAGCAAACAAAGTAGGTTGTTTGTGGCTCGCAGAGTAGTGTATACAGATATTCACTCATCTAAGAAATTGATTTTTATGTAGAGAATTTTTGTGTTTCACTGACTATAGGCATATCCAAAAGCAACTTCAGAGTTATAAGTGTAAACATTATCCACTTCTTATTATTTCTTTTAGTTGGGTACCATCACTCAGGACTCTGACATTTTACTATGGAGTTCACTGTTGTATCTTCTGTTAAGGAACTTATGTACCTACCTGGCAACCATACCCAATCCAACTGACTAATTGCTGCTCAGCTCTTCAAATGAATTTGTAATTGGTTGGATAACAGATACTCCCCAACCTCACCCTGGATGTGCTTACAGCCATCTCATTGAAGAGACATCATTCATGGGATGAAGAGGGGAGTGGGGATCTTGCAGGACCTTGTGCCCATGGAGAACACATTTTCTTTAGCAAACACAAGGACAAGAGGAAGCCATGCCCAGGAAAGATTCTCTTATCATCCCTATCATTTCTTCTTCAAAACTGTAGCAACTCTCAGGCCAGAGGCCTTCACTCCTGAAAATGCAATGTTTTGGTAACCCTGGAACACTCTTAGAATCACCATGGACACCTGACGTCAACAGCCACTTCACAACCTTCTGCCCTGATCTCTATAGATACAGAAACCCTGAAACCAGAACTCCAGCTGCTGAGAAACAGATGCCAGTGATGAGTGCTTTGCATGAGGCAGACAAGCAGTGATTCTCCCCAGTGGGCAGGACAGATTCCTATCCTTCCAAGAAGATGCAGCTGATGGGAAGGCTCCACATAAAGGAGGTGATGGGGTGGGCCCACCTGAGAGTGATGGAGAGCCCATGGAGGAGTATCCAGAGTCAGATACTCACTGATGTGAGTGGATCCACTTGCATCAGGAAAGAATCATCACAGGCCCATTGCTCTCAGTGTGTGAGGAGTCCCTGTCCATACCATTGCAGAGATGAAGGACCAAAACAGTCACTTTGCTCCTGGCACTGACCCTACATCTCATACAGTTTACCATCTGCTGGGAGATCCCCAAATCCAGGACCACCTTGAAAGCTCACAAGACATTTGTTTAGCAGCAATTCTTTCAAAAGCCGTGGCTCCTAAAACAAAAACAACCAAGCTGAGGAGAGGAGAGGAGAGGAGAGGAGAGGAGAGGAGAGGAGAGGAGAGGAGAGGAGAGGAGAGGAGAGGAGAGGAGAGGAGAGGAGAGGAGAGGAGAGGAGAGGAGAGGAGAGGAGAGGAATGAAGAAAAACGTTCCTTGGGAAAAGAAGACTGAGAAGAGATCTTATTAACGTTTATAAATATCTTAAGTGTGGGAGATAAGGGGACATGGCCAATATCTTTCCAGTCTCTTTTCAGGTCTGTGGGGACAGGACAAGCAGAAATGGCCATAAATCGGAGCATAGGAAGTTCTGCACCAATGTGCAAAACAAATTTTTCACAGTGAGGGTGATGGAGCACTGGAACAGGCTGTCCAGAAAGGCCCTGAATTCTCCTTCTCTGGTGATAATCAAGGCCCACCTGAATGCCAACCTGTGCAGCCTGCTGTAGGGAGACTTCTTTGGACAGGGGGGTTGGACTCAATGATCTCTAGAGGTCCTTTCCAAGCTCTACATTTCTGTGATTCTGTGAAACAACCCATAGACTTTTTTTTTTTTTTTTTAAACTTTAGAGTGCACATGGATTATTGTGTACATTCCTGGTCTCCCCAGTCTGGGAAAGAATTCACCATGTGGGATGAGGGCTAAGCCCAGGGCCCCAGGCGTAGGGAGGGGTCAGAGCACCTGGCATCTCAGGGAAGGCTGAGGGAGATACATTCAGTCAGCGTTAAGGAAAGAAAGCATGGTGGGGGGGTCTGAGTGTTGCCTACCCATTGGTAGGCATGTTGGAAGCATGCAAGAAGACAAGACCTGGCTTTTCTCACCAGTGCTCAGTGATGGAAGGAAGAGAGGTTCATGCTGGATAATGAACAACTATGAATTAGGCAAAAGAAAATGACTGTTACCAAGAGGATGCTCAGGCATGGAACTGGAGCCCAGAGGGGCTGAGGAGCTCTGTCTTCCCCAGGGTATCCATAATTGATGGTGTTGACTGAACAGACTCCTATGAGGACCGTGAGTTTTTAGCCTGGAGAAGGCTCTGGGGAAAACTTATTACAGTCTTCTGATACATAAATTTATATATATATTTTTAATCTTAGACAATATAAAGTCTGGAATGTGCTTTGTTTGGTACATGCTCTGTAACCATTCACACTTTCTGGAATTTTTATTGTAGCGTGTCTCTTGTATGGATACAAGATACAGACTTGGGAACACAGCATTCATCTTTGCTCTGATCAATGCATTCTAAAATGATACCAATACATCACCCATTAGAGTGGGTAAATTTGCAAAATCTTCCATTTTCATGTCATAAGTAACTTAAATAACCATTTTAAAGGACATTCCTACGGTGTTAATGGTGTTATTTTGATTATTCCTAACAGTCTAGTGTCATAACATTTCTATTTACCCCATCGTCCATATTTAATTTACTAAAACGTGCTATTTCACAAGCACAATTCATTTTAAAAGAAAATATGAATGTTTTCTGGAGAAGACTTCAGTACCACTTGTCAGGAAGGACAATAGTTTTTAAGCAAAAGGGTCATTAATGGCATACTAAAAGGAGGATATTTACTGTCCATGGATTACTTCAGGCTATAATTTGGAGATAGGCATTTAAAAAGTAGAATAATAATATTCTGGTACTTCCAGACTGTAACAGGAAGAACCTAGCCCTGAAAAGTTAAAAATGTGCATTCCAGCTGAGTAGCTTTATAGCTGCAATATGAAGAAAATGATGTTAGTTCTTGGCATCCTTTCTCTTAGCAATTCCTTCTTGCAGCATAGTTGTTTGAATAATTTTATTTCTGCAATTTAACACATAGTTAGATTTTGATGAGTTTGTCAACTTGCTTCAAATACAATACAGTCTCTAATGATTTCACCACTGATATTTTCATATGGGGAAAAAATTCTGCTACTCTACTACAATTACTTAAGCACATCTTCCCAGTAATAATGCTATTGCTATTGCTAGCTCAGTAAGCAGTAAACGACTATACACTTCTCAGAGTCCTTTTCACTAGCCTCCATATCTCATCTGCTTGGACAGCCTATCATTTGGTCCAGATTTATATTTTTGCCTCTACAGGTAGTTGGGATTTTAAATCCATACATTTTTCTGCTCTTTTTTTTCCCCACTTTTTTTATTCTTTTTTTGCCCAGCAAAGCTATTTCTTTTTTATCTGTCAACTTTTGTCTGTTCTAGATTCTTTGCTCCTTCTAATTTATAGAATATGAAAGAAAAACTAAAATTGGCATTTTTCAAGTTTATCTTTCTATTGCTGAGATTTTAACAGTGAACTTATTGTGCTTACAGTATAGCAGCATGGGTTACCCTTGTTGGACCCATCTGTATACTGGGCATCTTCAGGAATAGGATATTTCCCTTCCTGAATGGGTCTTTTCTCTGTTGGAGCAAGCATTGTGTCTTCTGGCACATCACTGTGATACGTCACTGGGCCTAGGATCTTCTGAAGCTCATCTTTCAATGTTGACAGACTATTTCTCTGGCTGAGACAGGAGACTCATCATGTCGTTGTCTGTGCTTGGGCCATCCATCTTAGGGAGGTGGGTCTTGCCTGTTGTTTCAGGCAACGGTCTCAGTCTCATCTTGGAGCAAGCATCGTAGTCTTGACATGCCTGGATGATATCAGACAGTTGTATAAGCAGCCCCTATTGGTTTTTGCTGGCATCTTCTGGATGTAGCCAGTGGTCAATTTTCACAGATGGTGAATTCTCAATCCATCAAATTCAAGCCAGTGTGTCCGCTTCATTGTATCCCAGTGACTGCAGAGGTTGGTGGTCAGAAACATGGTAGGCATGTATGAGTGTGTCTAACCCCAATTCCATATGTTGCATGAGACATACTGAGACAGACTGATCTGCCCCAGATCAGTTGGGCATGGATAGTCCATTCCTGGGTGGCCCACTGTGCAATCCAAAGAGTGAGCCCCTGGTACACAGTCCAACTATCTCTGCAGATATTCACCGAGTTCTTTGATTATAACCATCCACATGGCTCACAGTTCTGCCCATTGGCTATCCTGTCTCTTCAAACCAGATTGTTTCAGTGGAGGGATAGTATGCCACTGCTCTCTACTTGTTCAGGTTACCCTTGCTGGACTCATCCATATACCAGGCATTTTCAGGAATGGGATATTTCCCTTCCTCAACAAGACTTCTCCAGTGGAGAAATCATTGTCTCTTCTGGCACATCACTGTGATATGTCACTGGGCCTAGGATTTTCTGGAACTCTTCTTTCAACTGTGACAAAGACAGACTACTCCTTCAGCTGAGATAGGCAACCCATTGTTCCACTGTCTGTGCTCAGGCCACCCCTGTCTTAAGAAGGTGGGTAAGATCTTTCACCATCCCTGAATTGACAAGGTCGTCTTAACTGTAACTTACATGTTTGGGTTTTTGTAATTACTCCTGTAATGTGGAGTAGGCAGCCAATAACTTTTTCAGAAATACTATACCTCTCTTCTCCTGCATGCCAGACCTGAGACCATGGCTCAAACACAATTTTGGTACTGCCATAGGCCCCAGCCAAAAGCTTCCATGGACATCTAGTTCAGGTAGAAGGGTAGGATCGAACATACCCAGTGCCTGGGCCTGTTTAACAGCTAGTTTTGTCTGCTGAAAGGCCTCTTTCTCCATTCTCCCCCAGACTCGTTCTTGGCCTTTCTTTCTGAGTCAGTATAAAGGCCTCAGCAGCTACGATAAGTGGTATAAAGGAACACTGATATCCCAATATTCCCCAAAATTCTTGCAGCTGCCTTGGAGCTGTATGGACTGAGAATACCAGAACCTTGTCTGTTAAAGTACTACCAAGTGCAATAGTCTTTCCCAACCAAACTATACCTGGGAATTTCACCAGCAAACCTGGTTCTTGCACTTTATGTGGTCCACCCTTTCTCTTATAGATAAATAGTCAATAAATCTACTGCCTTTCCTATTGCCTCCAGTGAGTCAGATGTTAACGTGAGATCATCAATATAGTGGTATAATTTGACATTCATAGAATCATAGAATGGCCTGGGTTGAAAAGGACCATAATGATCATCTAGTTTCAACCCTCCCTGCCATGGACAGGATCACCAACCACTAGAACAGGCTGCCCAGAGCTGCAACCTGCCTTGTATTGAATAGGATAGGGCATCCACAACCTCTCTGGACAACCGGTTCCAGTCACCAACCTCTGAGTGTAAAACTTCCTCCTAATATCTAACCTAAATCTCCCATCTTAGTTTAAAACCATTGCCCCTTGTCCTATCACTATCCACCCTCATAAACCTCTGTTATTCCTCCTCTGTGCTCCCTTCAAGGACTGGAAGGTCACAATGAGGTCTCCTTGGAACCTTCTCTTCTTCAAGCTAAACAAGCCCAATTCCCTCAACCTTACTTCATAGGAGAAGTGCTCCTGCCCTCTGCAAGAATTCCATATCTTTCTTGTGCTGGGCACCCCAGGCCTGGACACAGTTCTCCAGATGTGGCCTCACAAGAGCTGAGTAGAGGGGGACAATCACCTCCCTCTCCTTGCTGGTCACTGCTGTTTTAATGCTGCCCAGAACACAGCTGGCCTTCCAGGCTCCAAATGCACACTGCTGGCTTGTGTCCAGTTTCTCATCCACCAGAACCCTCAGGTCCTTCTCCACGGGGCTACTCTCAAGTTCTTCTCCCAGTTTGTATAAATACCTGGGATTGCCCTGACCCAAGTGCAGCACCTTGCACTTGGCCTTGTTGAACCTCAATACGTTCTCAGAGGCTCAATTTTCCAGCCTGTCCAGGTCCCTCTGGATGGCTTCCCTTCCCTCCACAATGTATGCACTGCACCGCTCAGCTCGGTGTCATCTGCAAAGTTGCTGAGGGTGCACTTGATGCCATCGTCCATGTCATTGACAAAAATGTTGAAAAGCACCGGTCCCAAGACCAACCCCTGAGGGACACTGTTTATGATTAACTGTCCTGCACCAGGGTGGAGGCCAGTCACAACCCTCTATCACTCTCCAGGCAACCAGTTCTTAGTCCACTGAACAGTCCATCCTTCAAATCCATACCTCTCCAATTTAGAGAGGAGGATGTGGTGAGGGACCATGTCAAAGGCATTGCAGAAGTTTAGGAAGATAACATCCATCACCCTTCACCTGTTCACTGATGCCATCACTCCATCATAAAAAGCCACCAGATTGGTCAGGCAAGATCTGCCCTTGGTGAATCCATGTTGGCTTTCTCGGATCAGCTCTTTGTCTCATATGTACCTTAAAATATCTTCTAGCAAGATCCCAGGAACTGAGGCAATGCCTACAGGCCTATAGTCTCCTGGGTCATCCTTTCTCCCACTCTTAAAAATATTTCCCTTTTTTCTGACTTCACCGGAGAGCCATGATTTTTCAGATATGATAGAGAGTCGCTCAGAAACTACATCGGGCTTATATCTCAGAACCCTAGGATGGATATCACCCAGCCCTATGGACTTACTGCATGAAGAGGTCTCAAACTTGTTCCATTATTTCAGTGGAATGGAATCCATTACCCACACCCTCACCTAGAGGTTCAGGGTCCTGGCAGACATGGGAAGCCTGACCACCAATGAAGACTGAGGCAAAGCGCTCATTAAGTACCTCAGCTTTTTCTATTCCTGAGGAAGCTAGCTCTCCATTATCGTTTATCAGAGGGGGAACACAGTCCTTGGTCTGTCTCCTCCTGCCTACATACCTGTAGAACCCTTTCTTGTTATCTTTCACATCCCTTGCCAAGTTCAGCTCTATCTGTGCCTTGTTTTTCCTAATCTTATCTCTACCCATGCAGACAACAGCCCTGTATTCCTCCCAGGCTACACAACCCTGCTTCCACTTCCTGTACTTTTCCCTCTTTTCCCTCAGTTTAAGCTGCAGGTCCTTGCTCAGCCATGTTGGTCACCTATCTTCCCTGTTCCGTTTCTGCTGCCAGCTCTGTCCTGTACCCATGTACTGTGCCCTTAAGGACAGTTTCCCAGGGGACCCCTTCCAACAATTCCTTGAGGAGCCAGATGTTTGCTTTCCTAAAACAGAGGATCCTGACTCTACTTTTTGCCAGGCCTATATTCTTCAAGATTACAAACTCCACAAGGGCATGGTCACTACAGCCCAGGCTGGCTCCAATCTCAACCTCTCTAATGTTCTCCTCTGCTTTGGTGAGCACCGGGTCAAATAACGCTTCACCTTGGGTTGGTCTATCTAGTACAGTTTAGAAAGTTATCCTCAGCAGACTCCAGGAATCTCCTGGATTGTCTGCCACCTGCCACGCTGCTATCCCTGCAGATGTCCAGATGGTTGAAACCTCCTATCAGGACAAGAGTTTAGTACAAGTGCAACACCTCCTGCATCTGAATCAAGAAGACCTTGTCAACGGGCTCTCTCTGACCAGGTGGCCTATATCAGACCCCAACCACTAGATGCTCTTTACTGGACCGAGCCTTGATCTTAACCCAGAAGCTCTCAATCTGATTGTGGCTGTTTCTCAGACACAGCTCTTTGCAATCTATCTACTTCCTAACACAGAGGGCAATTCCCCCACCCCTTCTATCCTGTCTATCCTTTCTGAAAAGCCTGTAGAAGGCCTCAGGTAAATAGGGATATCCAACAAGATGCTCTTGCCTCCACTTCCAACCATTAAATGAGACCTGGGAAGGGGTGTATCCTAGTTTCATCCCTTCAGGTGCATGCACCCGAGCTCTCCTATGTTGGCCCTACCTTTCCATCAGATGTTCAATCACTGTTTCAAGTGGTGACTTAGTATTTCCACTACACCATCTCACAACATAGTTTCTTTTCTGAAGTCTATTTTGGTTTCTTTAATGTTTCTGAAAAACCTTTGTCTGTGCAGAAGGCTGACTTATTATCTTAGACTTCACATATCAGGCAAAATACAGCAAATAATCTTTTACGCCCCCTCCTAAAAGAACAAGTGTGAATAAGCATGGGACTTCCAGAAAGTGCTAGGAAATATATGAAAAGCAAATGGAAAATTTTCTATTACCTCAAATTCGTGTTGATTGTTTTTAATACTGAATAGGTTAGAGATTACTACCTTTTTCAACATATCTGTAAAGTTAAGCATCAAAAAGATAAATGTACTAGTTCTCAACAGCTCATTTCAAAGACATTTGTTAATGTATCTTTAAATGCATTTTAACAATATAAGTAATTTTTATATTATTAAGGAATGTCTAAGCAAGAGAAAACTTAATCCCATGCAGTCTTTATGGGTTACTTTGGCTAAATAAGAGTAGTCATTTACTACTGTTATCATTGTTCAGTGTCAAAATACAATCTTTAAGTGGCTTTTTGTGTATGAATGAAATTTTATATTTTAAAAACATATTACAGTTTTTCAAAAATTTTAAAAGTAGATGTTTTTATCAATGTAGTATTTAAATCAGTTTTCTCAATGGATGTGTCTTTTTGTATAGCAGAGCTGAAGACCATTTGCCAAAAATTTCTTCACTGTTGTGGGAAAATTAAATATTTTTCACATGATAAAATTAATTGCGGCTTTGTCTGAATCACTTCTTTTTAGTCTGTTGCTCAAGAAAAAAAGGCCACTTATTAAAATGAAAATTAAAATGAAAAATTCATATATAAACTTACACACACATACAAAACACACCAAACCAAACCAAAACCAAACACTTGATATTATTTGTTAGAAACTAATGAGTTGTTAATTAGTTTTGGATGGATCCTGAGGAAGTTCTATCCCTGACTTTTGGTTTCCTATTGAAACAGTACAGTTAGTTCTAATGTCTTGATTGAGGCTGCACCACCAAAACACAGAAGCTGTCCAGCAGGTACCTGTCATGGATGGAAAATCAACTGCATTATACTGCGCACTTCAGCATAACCTTGAAAGGTATTGCTGCTAAAGGGGAGATGCTGTTGTGCAGCCAGCTGCCATGCAGGAGAGCTCAAAGGGGGCTCTTGGGGTGCTCACTATTTATGTATAGGTAAGGTGGCTTACCCATAGTCATAGGTCACCTTTTAAGCTCATTCTCAATTGGTTCTTAACTGTTGAACCAGAGGTCTGCTACCTATTCTCCCTTTTTGTGACAGCTTTACGGTTTTAGCAAGAGTGTTATCAGTACTGTTGTTCATTGTCTTCCTGTGCAGGCCTTGTGAGCAAGGCGAGGCCAAAGAAGAGAGTTGATGAAAGAAGTTGGGGGCCAGGAGAGTGAATGAGCAGGGGAATGGGCAGAGGGTGCACACCATCACAGTGTCACCACACAGCACTACGTATCTCATGGCTTGCATTCCTAATTATCCCTTTTTCAGATTTTCTGTTTTGCCACCTTTATGCATACCTTTCTCTGCTCCACGCTGAAACATGCTGATTCTTAGGAAACAATAGATACTTTGATAGAACATGTAATTTACATTTCTCAATGAAATCTTAGATTTATTACTGAATGTATCTATTTTCCCTGGGGTACATGAAAACACAACCAGTACATCCCAGGCCTTTGTGTAGAATATTTTAGGATGAAAGTAATTTTAAAAAAAGCAAACACAAAAGTGGTTCATATGATTTGGATCACTATGCCTTCCTTCCTAATGAGAATAAATAATCAAAATAGAGATTTCATGACTTGTCATCCCTATTATGACTAGAGAAATATTTAAAATTCTGTTTTTCCCCCATTCTTTTTGGCTTTGTGTATTAATTTGAGAACTCTAGTTAGGTATACAAAAAAAAAAAAAAAAAAGGCAAGCTTTGCTATGAACATATTTCTTAGAGGAAGTAAGAATACAGATGCATGAAAATCACCTGCAGTGATTTTTGAAAGATTCCTAATCTCAGTCTGAAATTTACATAGTTCTTCATGTAGAAATAATGATTAACCATATTTTTGTTAATAAAATGGGGAAAGAGAATCACAGAATCACAGAATCACAGAATCACAGAATGGTCTGCATTGGAAGGGACATCAAGGATCATGAATCTCCAATCCCCCTGCCATGTGCACGGCCACCAATCTCCACATTTAATGCCAGACCAGGCTGCCCAGGGCCCCATCCAATCTTGGCCCCTCCAGGGATGGAGCATCCACAACCTCTCTGGGCAGCTGTTCCAGCACCTCACCACTCTCTCTGTAAAGAACTTCCCCCTGACATCCAACCTAAATCTTCCCTCTCTCAACTTAAAATAATTTCCCCTTGTCCTGCTGTTATCTACCCTTTCAAAGAGTTGACTCCCCTCCTGTTTGTAGGCTCCCTTTAGGTATTGAAAGGATGCAATTGGGTCACCCTGCAGCCTTCTTTTCTCCAGGCTGAACAAGCCCAGCTCCCTCAGCCTGTCTTATTAGGGGAGGTGTTCCAGCCCACTGATCATCTTTGTGGCCCTCCTCTGGACCCTCTCCAACAGCTCTCCGTCTTTCTTGTACTGGAGGCTCCAGACCTGGACACAGTATTCCAGATGAGTCTTCAGAAGAGCAGAATAGAGGGACAGTCACTTCCCTGTCCCTGCTGTCCACCCCTCTTCTGATGGACCACCCCTATTCTGATGGAAAATACAATACAACAATGTGTATTTTTTTCAAAATTTTATCCCACATTCATGCAGTAGATTTTATATTCTTGAGTGTGCCTGCGGGATTTTGTGCAAAAACTCCATGCCTATTGAATTCCAAGCTTGCAGTTTTGCATAGAAGTTATTTTCATTTCCTCCCTTTTATAACACATACGGTAGGCTGAAAATCTTTACATCTGATACAAATTTCCAGGTGTTATCTCTAAATATAGTACTTTATTAAAAATAACAAAAGAATGATATTGTAAAACAAACAAACAAGCAGAAGAAAAGAGAAAAACTTTGCTAGTAGTTTTCCATATTTTTTTTAAAATAAGAGAATAATAAACATCCAAACATTGCATTTTAGGCCATGTGGATATCAAGATAACTCATTTTCTCTTTTTTTCTGAAATCTTCTAAATATTGTAGCAACTTTTTCCCAAAAGAGGGATTTATATGTTATGTAGATGCAGTGATATGTGAAACAGCCTCTAAGTTAGCATCTGAAGATCAAAATTATTTTATCACTTAATGAAGCAGCAGAAGTGGATATATAACATCCAAAATCTGAATATAAGCACGAAGAAATAACTGGACACATCTGACTGTAGTTTAGAAATTTGGTCTTTGATTATCCTGACTGATAAGTGAACCACTGAAAATCAGTGTACAAGATGTTAGTCTCAGACTAATTCTTAGTAAGAATCTTCAGAGTACTTCAATATTCTTCAAATAAGAGTTTTTAATTAGTATGTTAATATTTGGTTAGTATGCAAGGTTGTCATGATTTTACAATTTTTTGTTATTGATATTCTACATCATAACATCATGTAGTGAAATGGGAGTTAAAGAGTGAATGCTCCAGTTCCATGGATAGTTCTGGATTCCTGGTTCTCAGAAGACAAGAACTACATACTACATATCCCAGAAGACTTTGTGTTATTTGTGTTTCAGTTTTCTGTTCAGAGGGAAAAGATAAAAACTGACCACGAATCACTGGCCCTCCCCTTTTTCTATCGTCTGGCTCTTCTCTGTTGCAGATGCCATCTCATCAGAGCATCAGAAGAAGGCCTTTGGCTTTCAGACACTCTGTCTCGTTTTATTTGATTTATTATCTTTAATTCCAATTATATTGTATTACATTGTATTATAGTGTGTTATCTTGCATGCCAATATCTTACTTAGTAAATTAGTTTGTTTCTCCTCAGATTGTTGCTACTGTTTTGTTTTTAGGCCCACGTCTCTACCCTTTTCTCCTTTTTCTCTTTCCTGGGGCATGGGACTATGGGTCCCCCTGCCCCACTAGTCACTGAACTGGGCCAGATTGGCCTGTAAACAGTTGACAAAGGTATACAGTATACCCTTATTATTAACTTTTTTTTTGTGTGTGTGCAAAACATAGAATTAAAAATAATAATAATAATAATTTGACTGTGAGATCTTATGCTAGCAAAAAGTGATTTTTTGTTTAATTGCCTAACATGACTACTTTTTGTATTTAGTTCAATTTCTTTGTAACAATTACTGTGAAATTATGAAGAATGACAGGAAAAAAACCTTTAGGGTTCAAAGCCAGAGACATTAAAACAAACTGTAAACTGCACTAGGCAAGCTCCCCAGTGAGGCTTGAATGGGATAAATAAAGACGAGGGCTTTGGGGCTTCTTACTATGCCTAATTACTTCTTCAGAGATACATTTGAAAATTCCTAAAAACAACCAGATTGCTCTTTGTTACAATCATTCCACATCCCTGTGAAATATAGAAAAGGTTTTAAAGTAACTTAGGCAAATACAGATTTTGATTTTAAGACTCCTGTCATTTGCAGTGGCGATATATTTAGACATTTCAGCATATCTACCACGTTTGTCAGGTGACTCACATAGTAAGTTAGAATGCAGTTCATTCTCACAATTCATAAGTTAAATGATTATTATACAGCCATTTAAAAGATTTTATTGTGATGTAGCAAATATTAAAGAAGCAGAAATAATATAATTCATCTAAGTTATTAGCAATAAATAAACTAGGTATTGTTGCAAATACAGTAACTAAGGTTCCAGAAATGAAATGATGTATTAAAATTCTTATTTTCCTTTGATGTCTCTAAAAAATTCTGCTGAATTGGATTTGATAAGCATGTGTGAAAATTATGATCTCTAGTGTTCTATGCTGGACAAGGCCACTATTTTGGGGGCATGTATGTAAAAAACAACATTAATATGTTTGTTGTATGCATGCCTGTATGAAATAAAAAGTTCCTCAAACTGCGATTCAGGCATGGCTTCTGTCAGTTTCCTAAAGTTCAAACATCTGAAGGCTTCAGCTAGCAAATATGTAAATGCAATGTGGAAGAAAACTGAAAGGAGAAAAGATTCTTTCCTCACATTGCTAATATTCAATAGTCTTAGCTGCTTAATTTATTTTATTTTTTAATACACAATAGGTTTCTACATATAGCTGTATTTCTAAAATTACCATTTCAGGTATGATCCAATCTCCCTCAGGAGTGTGTTGCACAAATAAGGATCTCTGATTTGTTTCTGAGAGATTAACTCTTTGTGTATATTTAGTTGTATAGTTGTGCCCAGTCATCTGAAATGTATGTAAGTTGAACAAATACAGTAAATTAACAGTTGCACTAGCTGAGAGCAGAATTTCAAACTCAGGGGTAAACAAAAGCTCATGGAGATCACAGAGCACATGTGCGTGTCTTTTGCACTTAATCCAATTTACAGATTCCAATACCAGAAACTAAAATTTTATTGTCAGCCTATTGGAATGGGATATATGCTATAATATTCTAAGGTAACCATACTGGTGAAGCATTTATCTGAGATGACCAGTAGGAGTGCCAGAAAGGAAACAAGCCAAATAGAAATACTGAGATCTCTGCTGTTAATAGCAGTAACTGAAGGCAAAAAAAAAAAAAAAAAAAAAAAAAAAAATCCTACTCCAGCACTGTAGAACAGGTTAGTGGTTGCACTGGTTTGTAATGTAGATTACATTATGAATGGAGATGTTCTCTGCAGGCTTCCTCAAAATAAAATGTAGCTTTTGGGAATGGTATTTGCCAAGGATCAGAGCTAATGACATGAGTAAAAGATTGGCAATGTCTAGGGAAATTCTCATCTTTGGGGTTATTTCTGTACATGTCCATAGAAATACAGATATAGGAGGAAATGTTTTGTCTACTACTGGCAATGCTGAAAATCATAGAATGACTTGGATTGAAAGGGACCTCAAGGATCATCAGGCTCCAACTCCCTTCCACAGGCAGGCCCTCCAACCTTCAAATTTAATACTAGATCAGTCTGCCCAGGGCCTTGAACATCTCCAGGGAGGGGGCATCCACAACTTCTCTGGGCAGCCTGTTCCATTATCTCACCATTCCCTAGGCAAAAATTCCCCCTCTCCAAGATCTCCCTGTCTTTCTTGTACTGGGGGCTTGCAGACCTGGACACAGCACTCCAGATGGGGCTTCACGAGGGCAGAGTAGAAAGGGACAATCACCTCCCTGTCCCTGCTGGCCACCCCTTTTTCTGACGAAGCCCAGGATACCATTTGCTTTTTGAGCTGCAAGAGCATGCTGCTGGCTCATGTTCAGTTTTTCATCCATCAGGACCCCCAGGTCCTTCTCTGCAGGGCTGCTCTCAAAGATTGCTCCTCCTAGTCTTTATATATGCCTGGGATTCCTCCACCCTGAGTTCAAAACCTTGTATTTTTCTTTGTTAAGCCTCACTTGATTTACCCAGGCACACCTTGTGGGTTTGTCGAGGTCCCTCTGAATGGCATCCCTTCCTTCCATTTTGTCAACATAACCACTCAGCTTGGTGTGATCTGTAAACGTGCTGAAGGTGCACTCAACTCCATCACTGATAAAGATCTTAAACAGAACCAGCCCCAAGACTTACTGATAGTTGTAGAAGTAGCTAATATGCACTTACTAAGACAGGGCCAGGAAGAAGGGTATCTTTTTTCTCCAAAGCTGATGAATTGTGTTGTCATCAATGGGGATTATGCACTAGCATGTCCAAGAGCACAGATTCTTCTCTGACAAAATAGACACATGGTTGATGATTTCCCATGTCTGTAAGAAAGTAGCATCAGAGATCACTGCCAAATCTTATTAGCTTGGCTAGTCCTCAGAAGAATTTTTGCTTTCGTTCAGTGACAGGGCTGATTTTGTTCATTGTTTTATTTTGAAACCAAGTGGGTTTCAGCACTGAGTGGAAACATTGTTTTTTCAGTTTTTAAGCAATTAGTATATGAAAAGTTAGACTCACAATCTTGTACATCCCGAAACATAATGTTTTGTTTGATTCCATACAAGAAATACCTTCTGTAGAAGATAGTGGGATACTAATCTATAAAGAGCTGACTGCCAATCATTCATTTTGATTGCTATACTGCAATTGAACCTATGTAATCCAATTTTACAATTGCATTGTGATGCTGAAGTTTGTCTTCTAAATTTCAGTATTCTTCTGCTAGAAAAATCATTAAGAATTAAAATGTTAATGAAAGTATATATGACATATGCTCAGTCGTATATATTCCTTTAAAGGGAAGTTGGGAGATAATTTTCTGTACCTTATTATGATTTTCAAAAGCAGAAGATCTGTAATTTTGCCATGTTAAAATTTCTAATGGGAAACATGTGTGTGTACCATTTTACTTAAGTGCTTCTCAGGATTAAAAGTGAGTCATAAAAAGTTAAAAAAACAAACACACACTTTTTGCACATGATAGAACTTGCAATCTCCATACAGTCACTTTAGTCAGCGCAGTATTTAACTGATTGATTGTAACAATCAGTTTCTCTATTTGAAGATGCACATACTTTTTAATGGAGTATAATTAAATGTTATGCTTTGAGATGTACAACGTTTGTCAAGACTCTGGATTTACTGAATACTGGAGTATTTTTTGTAATACTGGAGTTCAAAATTAGAAGATTCATTAATATTTTATATTAAATCTCATAAATTAGTATATATATGACCAGAGAAGATTGGGTTGGAAGAAGAAATAAGGTACTGGAAAGAAATTTGGAGCAAGATTAACTGTATTTTGGACACTTGTGCTATCTTTGCTTATCAAAATTCTATTTGAATATTGTAGTAGCAATCTTGTTTCACTTCTCTTTTTTTCTCTATGTTACTCTTTATGAGTATGATGACGTGGACTCTTTTATATGATAGCATGTCATCACTGAACTGAAGAATTGCATAGATGAAGATATGAATAGTGTAAATAGTGCACAAATGTCAGGTGGCTCACTGCTATGTATTATCTGGCTTAGAATTACCATTGACCATTTTGACAAAGACAAAAGAAACCTAACTGTGCATATTTTTAGTATGTTTATTTAAATTGCTAAACATTAAAGAAAATCCAATAAATTGAAATCCAAATTGGTAGAGGTTCTGTTAGTCTCAATAGAGTTGATTTACATAGGTACAAAACCAAAGAATTAAGAAGAAAACTATGATGTGAACTAGAAGTAACAACAGTTATTCATCAGATCCATACAAGTACTGTTCATATCAAATGCTAAATAAACACTCTTTTACAAAAACACCAAGCCTTGAACAGCTTGAGTTTTTAATATCTTTGTTTCCTGTCTAAATTGGTTAATTAGCATGTCTAAAAATACTCTATTTTTTTTTAAGAGTAGTTTTGTTGCAAATATGCTCAAATGATTTTCAGCTTGATTCTATGATGATTCTAGCCATACTAGGTAGGCCTTTTGCATTAGCCACTGTTTGAAGAAAGCTACAAAAGAAATAACTCTTATTTCAATTCTTAATTACAATTCATGTAAATTCTGTGTATATCCTTAGCTAAAATACACGTATGAAGGTCTCACTACTTATATATTACGTTGAAGTAGAGGGAGCCAGCCATAAAATTAATAGTGAAACTTATTCAGAACGTAGCAGCAAGCACAGTCAATATAGACAGCCTGCAGACAGCATAGACCTAAGTTTCAAAGACTCACTAAAAGCCTAAAAATTGCTCAGAACCTGAAACAGAATTGCAAAAGAAACTCAGTTACTACTGTGATGCCAATTAAAAGTTTGAAGAGGCTGAAGACAACAGGAAAAGAGATGTGCTACGCTGTAGCACATACCTGAGAGATTGGAAAGTCTGCTTTCTTTATATCACAGATATTACAAGAGAAATTATAGTTAGATGAAACTTCAACTGTTTTACTCTGCTCAGTGACGTATCTGCTTTGTTTTATTTTTATTTTATTAAATTGCCTGAAGAAACCAGCTTCTGCCAGGGTTACCTCTGATTTATAAGAGGGAGAGGAGGTTATTTCAATATATGTATACCCAGCATGAGATTAAGAAACAACGGTTCAAATGTTGGTCCAACCAGTTTATTACAGATCTTAATTAGGGAGATGGGGAAGGGGAGGACGGACGCTATTATGAATTAGGGTAATGGGGAAGGGAAGGAAGGCGATAGAAAAGATAGGAAAGAAGCCGCAAGGAGTCTTTATAGGAAGCAAGAGGGAGATAGTCACCACCATGGATCCAGCGTGGTTCATAGTTTAGTCTTTGATCTTCAGTAGTGGTGGGTCATCGGGCGTTGTTGTTCTGTTGACCACAACGACGGCAACGACGACGACCATGGTGATGATGGCCCCTTTTCAATGCTTTCAAAGTGGTCGAGTATTTGGAGTGACAGCTCAAATCCAAAGTGGTTGAGTCAGCTCTCCTTGGAGTGGCAGCTGCTGGCTCTGGGATCTCAGCAGAAATTCCTTTGTTCCCACCTTCCGGGCCTTGCCAGCAGATAGGAGGGAGCAGGGATGCCCATCTGCATCCTGTTTTTCACAGGACATGATGGTATCATTCCCCAATTTTCCTATAACAAGCTGGAGCTATTTAGTCACAGGCCAGATCTTCCGCCAGTAAACACTCCTGAGCACTCTCTTCTGGAGGTAAGCAACTCTGGAGGAAGGGGCTTTCAAATGTTCCCAGAGGGATGTCAATTGTCACACGGCAGCACCCATCACTTGCCTCCTCAACAAATCAATCAGAGTCTTATCACAAGAGATACCTCAGGAAGCAAGCTTTGAGCCAAAAGACAAAGAAGGATTCTCAAATCAAGTAATGTTATAGTCATCTTAATGATGATTTAAAACATTCCACTATTAGGAAATATCAGTAATTCTTTGATTGTTATAGATTTATGTTTTATGATCATGAACATTAATTTCATTCATCTTTATTCACGGAAAGACAGCCTCAAAGAGCTTTTATCTTTCTTTTGCCTGCTAACAGTCTCAGTTCCGTACGTACTTAAAATAGGCATTTCATTGCAAAATGATGGAAGAATCCTTTAAATTGTTGGCTTTCATTGACTACTCCTTGTAGTTAGAAAGATAGTCCAGAAGCTAAAAGTGACAGTAATAATAATTTTACAAAATATATTTAAATATTAGTATAATCAATTTTCTTCTATTAAAGTATTAAAATAGGAAATAAAATAATTAGAAATATAAATTGTCTTGTAATAGTGACATGCACTTGACTGTTTTGTTTCAGTGTAACTATAAGTAAATTATTTAATCGTGCTCTATAATCCTTCTTTGTAATAAAGGCACAACAGTTTAATTCTTCCTCATTTGTCTTACCTATTTGTTTTAAAAAATCATTTATCATTTACTCTATACATGTGCAATAGCAAGAGAAGTATAAGAATAAAAATGTTAGTAGTAGGTAGGTCTTACATTAATATTTATAAGCAAAGGTAAAATCATTACTGTGAAGAATAAGCTTTGTTTCTGTTATTTTATGTGCACAAGGAAAAAATTTCATGTA
The DNA here is from genome assembly GCA_037305975.1 of Chrysolophus pictus. Lineage (NCBI taxonomy): Eukaryota > Metazoa > Chordata > Aves > Galliformes > Phasianidae > Chrysolophus > Chrysolophus pictus. The sequence continues at coordinate 2,010,804 of CM074577.1, forward strand.
ACTCACACAGGAACTTTAAATAAGCATTTCTCCTACTTCTTTCATTGATATCAGTGTTAAATGGTATCTTTGAAAACAAATAGTATTTTTCATAAGGCTCATTTTATTACACTGATTTCTGTGTACACTTAAAAGAAAAATTTTTCTTCTTAAAAGAAAAATTTTTCTTTTGTTTTATTGATGTCAACAGTCTGTGGGCTGGTTTGGTCCAGTTCCATGACTAAGGGGGTGGGGGGGGACCCATGGACCCAAGCCCTGAAAAAGGGAGAAGGGGAAAATGGGAAAGGGTAGAGATATGGGCCTAAAAAAAACAAAACAGCAGCTACAATCTGAGGAGGAAAGGTAATTTACTAAACATGATACTGTAATGCAAGATCACAAAATATAATACAGTATAATTGGAATTGAGACTAATAAATAAAAAAAAATGACCATTCAAAAACCAAAGGCCTTACACTGTTGCTAGGGAGCACACAGAAACGGGCAGTAAGAGGAAAAAGGGACATCTCATGACCAGCAAATAGTTTTATCTTTCTCTTGGAATGAAAAACAGAAACAGAACAGTGAAGTCTTCTGGGAGATGTAGCTCTCCTTCTCTTCTGAGAACCAGGTACCTGAAACTGTTGTCAATCCAGAGAAATGGAGCATTAACTCTTTAACTTCCAGTGCCATGTATGGTGTGGAATACCAATAACAAAAATCATAAAACCATAACAGTTTAGTATAATTTCATTATGTAACACCTCATATTCAAATGTCTGCTTTTGTGCTTCAGAGCTGTCAAAAATATTGCCTTAGTTTTAGAATTAACCTGACTTGTTTACGACATATCATGGTGGTGTTTTAAAGGATCTAATAAGAAAGTTCCATCTGATCATGCTGGAAATCGTATTTTTTCATTCTGTTCTCACTGGAGGAGAATTTGGAATTTTATTTACTTATTATTATTACTAAATATAGGACCATATAGGAATATTTCAAATGAATCTAATGTTTTATTAGACAACTGTGATTTGGTCTGAGAGCTTTGCTTTCTCATTTGTGCTTTACATACATACACTGCTCTGCATTCTCTTTTATTTATGTTGTCTGTTTCATTAAAAAGTTCTCTGCAGCTTAGGGTAGATGTTTTTGTAACCCATTATATGGCTAATATATTCAGATTTGGACTAGTGAGAAAAAGAAATTTCATTATAATTGTGGTTCATTCACAACATAAATAGTGGGAATTCTATTCACAGAGCAGAACAACAACCTGTTAGTGTTGGGAGATAGGTAAGTCTCTCTCGTAACCAGGTCATACTTGTCAATTGTTAATTACTTTAATATAGAATAATGTTCTGCACTTAAAATTTCTTAATTTATTTCTAAATAGAAGAACTCTCTCTGAAGTGAATTTATACTTATGTTTTACACAGGGAAACAAGTTTTGATAAAAAAGGAGGGGGCTTAAAAAATATAAAGAATGTAACAGTTGAAATTCTTGAGAAATCCCATTTCCTTGATCACAGTACAGGAGAAAAAGCAAACTGCCAGTAATTTAACAATGAAAATTTCTGTCATAACTTGACAGTAGATATGAACAAAAGAAACGTGAAATAGATGAAGACAGAGTAAAATTGAGAGTACAGATGTGAGAGCTAGTGTATGCAGAAACAGATAATATACTTTGAAGCAATGTTACCTTGCTTAGTTTCTATAAATGCTGCAGCTAAAGGACTGTAAGACATATAATTTTGGCAGGCAGAATTCTCTCTGTCCTGGTTCTCATAATAATAGGTGATAAAAAACATCATTTCCTCGATGTAGCAAGATGATTATTATTATCCTTAAACTAGATACACACTTTTCTACAAACACTCATTACAAAATCAGCTCAGAGAGAAGGTGGCACAACCACATGAAGAAAAAAGGATGCTATGGCCAATTGAAACACTAAATTTATTAAATTTCTAAATTCAGGATTCTCTGTATCCTATTTAAGGTAGTAAGTATGGACTAGGATGGTGTTCTACAGCAGATGTGTAGATACAAATCCACAAATCTGTGTATCCATGCATTCTATATATCAGTTCCTAATAAAATTAAAATTAAAAAAAAACCAGTTCTTAATGAAAATGATTTTTAAACCCTGTTATATGTGTATGAGCAAAAGGAAGCAGAGGAAGTTGATTGCTTTTGATTGTTACAGTGGTTAAGTGTTATCATTATTTCATGGCAAAATGGTGAGGGAAGCTGTAGTTGTAACTGGTATTGTTTATAAAAAACACCTATCATAAACCAATTACTTCTTCTGTCCGTAGGTCCTGATTTAAATTCTGAGCTAATGTTTCCTTACAAGCAGCAAATTCTCATTTGAAGATGGTCCACTGTGCAATCCAAAGAGTGAGCCTCCGGTACACAGCCCAACTATCCATGCGATATTCATGATATCATCAGTGGGTTCCTTGGTTATAACTGTCCATATTGCTCACAGTTCTGCCCATTGGCTGCTCTGGCCGTCTCCCTCTTCAAAACAGATTGTCTCAGTGGAAGGATGCTATTGCTCTCCACTTGCTCGGGTTGCCCTTGCTGGACCCATCTGTGTACCAGGCATCTTCAGGGATAGGCTATTTTCCCTCCTGAATGGGACTCTTTTCTGGTGGAGCGACCAGTGTTTCTTTTGGTGCATCACTGTGATACGTCACTGGGCCTAGGATCTTCTGAAGTTCTTCTTTCAAGGGTGATGAAGCCAGACTACTCCTTTGGCTGAGGTAGACGACCCATCATGCCACCCTGGCTTATGGTTTGTGCTTGGCCACCCCTGTCTTAGGAAGGTGGGTCAGATCTTTCACCCACCCCTGAATTGGCAGAGTGGTCTTAACTATAACTTCAGCCGTTTGAGTTATTGGCTCTACTCCCTGTAATGCAGCGTAGGCAGTCAATAACTGTTTTTCAATCATACTGTATCTTTCTTCTGCTCCATGCCAGACCTGAGACCAGAAACCAATAGGGGTCCGAACAGAACTCTGGTGTTGCCACAGGCCCTAACCAAAGGCGTCTTGAGTAATGTGAACATCCAACCTGGCTGGGAGGGTAGGATCAAATATACCCAATACCTGGGCTTGTTTAACTGCCAGTTTTGCCTGTTGGAAAGCATCCTGTTCTGTTTTCCCCCAGTCCCATAGCTGTCCCTTTTTTTGTGAGTCTGTACAGTGGTCTTAGCAGCTGCGCTAACTGAGGTATAAAGGAACACCAGTAACCCAATATACCTAGAAACTCTTGCAGCTCCTTTGGTCTTATAGGGACTGGGAACATCTGAACCTTACCTATGACAGCACTAGGTAGCACTTTGGTCTTTCTTGACCAAACCACCCCCAGGAATTTTACAGACAGGCTGGACCTTGCACCTTTTGGGGATTTATAGCCCACCCCTCTGTTGTAAATAGGCGGTTAATGAATCTGCCGCCTGCCCTACTGCCTCCAGTGAGTCGGATGTCAGCAGGAGATCATCGATATAATGATGTAAGTTAACATCATCAGGTTTTTTTCAATTAGCCGGGTCACGCGTCACTAGATTGTGACAATATGTTGGTGAATGCACGTACTCCTGTGGCAGGACCTGAAAGATCCACTGCCTGCCTCCCCATGTAAATGCAAACTGATCTTGCAGTTCTTCAGCAATTGGGATACTGAAGAACACATTTGCTAAATCTAGGACACAGTGATAGGTTTTTATCTCCCTACTTAGTGTGTCCACTAGGGAGGCAATAGTGGGTACAGCCACATGAATAGGCGACATGACCTTATTTAGTTCTCTGTAATCCACTGTTATTCTCCATGTGCCATCCGACTTTCACACTGGCCATATGGGGGCATTATATGGGCTGTGTGCAGGCTAATAACGCATCCACCAAATCACTAGACAACCTGTTCCAGTACCTCACTACCTACACTGTAAAATACGTTTTCCTTATATTTAGCATAAATCTGCCGTTTTTTAGCTTGAAAAAATTTCCCCTTGTTCTATCACCACAGACCCTGCTAAAGAGTTTTTCCCATTCTTTCCTGTATCTAAGCTTTCCCTTAGATACTGAAGGCCACTATCAGGTAACCTTGCAACCTTCTCTTCTTCGGTTGAAGAGCTCCAGATCTCTCAGCCTGTCCTCATAGAAGAGGTGTTCCATCCATTGAATCATTTTTTGAGGCCTTCCTCTTTATGTTCTCCAGCAGGCCTATGTCTCTCCTGTACAGAGGGCTCCGCATCTGAACGCAGTACTCCAGGTGAGGCCTCACCAGCACGGAGTAGAGGGGCAGGATCATCTCCCTCTACCTGTTTGTTATGCTTCTTTTGATGCAGCCCAGGATACAGTTCAACTTCTGGGCTGCAAGGGTATTTTCTAACTCATTTCCAGCTTCCCATCCACCTGCACTCCCTTGATCTTTTTTCATCAAGGACAGTTCTTTGTCCATCAAACAGTCCATTCATCAAAACCATATCTTTCCAATTTGGAGAGAAGGATGTAGTGGGTTACCATGTCAAAGGCCTTACTGAAATCCACATAGATGATATCAGTGGATCTTCCTTTGTCCACTGATGAGTGACAATATCATAAAAGGCCATTAAGTTGGTCAAGCAGGATTTGCTCTTGGTGAAGCCATGCTGGCTTTCTCATATCACTTCTCTGCCTTCACAGGCATAGCTTCCAGGAGGATCTGATCCATGATCTTTCCTGGCAGAGAGGGGAGACTGACGGGTCAGTAATTCACAGTGTCATCCTTTTTACCGTTCTTAAAAAATGGATGCGAAGTTGTCATTTTCCAGTCACCCGGGACACCACCTGATTGCCACCACTTTTCAAGTATCATTGAGAGTGGCTGGTGACTTTATCAGCTAATCCCTTATGACTCTGGGGTGCACCTCATCAAGATTCGTAGATTTGTGGATGTTCAGATTCTTCAAGTGGTCAAGAACCTTTGCTTACAGTGGGAGGGACATAGTTACCCCAAATCCCTCCAACCAAACCAAACATTTGAAAGCTATGTGATGAGCAGTTATCAGAAAAGACAGGTCAAAAAGTTAAGTACCTAAGCCTTCTCCTTCTCTGTTGTTACCAGCCTGACTGTGTCACTCACTAGTGAGGGTACTTCCTCATGGGCTTTTCTGGTTGAGGTACCTGTAGAAGCCTCCCTAGCTCTTCTTGGCAACTTAAGTCAAGTTCACTTTCATCTTGGCATGAACCAGTGGTAGAAAGGGAGAGCCAACACTGGGGAACTCAAGTGCATGCAATATACCTGAGTGACTAGAAGAGGTGGAGCCAGGATGCACCCCTTCCCAGATCTTATTTAAGTATCTTATTTTTTCACTATTATGCCTAAGTGTATTTTCACTTGCTGCAGCCTGGGATCTTGCTGCTCTGCTGTCATTGTTGCACTTTCCACTGTGTCAAAATCATATTACAGATGGCAAAAGTTTGTTTTCTTCTTTTCTTCAGTGATTAGAATATTTTTCTCAAGAAAAGAGAGCTAATTTCTTTTCTTGTCTACATCTCACAGTTCTGAATAGAGCAAGCTAAATTCTCTAATAAAAATTAGTCAGAAAGTGAAACATACAGCAGTGAGCAATTACTTAGCCTGATGATTTCTGAGAGGAACTATGGTTTTTTAGTCTATAAATGTAGTTCTAGTCTATGTTCTAGTGTTGTTTAAAACGTCATACAAGAGCAACAGGGTTACGATGAAGCTAACTTTTTTAGTATTCTTAGAGCTGCCTAAAGTATGCAGTCCAAAATGTAAATCAGAATAACCAGAAGTATACTAGGTTTTATGTGTTTTGTTAACAATCTCAAAAAAAAAAAAAAAAAAAAAAAAAAAATCACAAGATGAAGAGGAATGTCCTTAAAAGTTACTTATTTGAGAGAGATGCTTGCCATGTTAACTTATCACACAGCACTGAAAATTCAGTGCAGAAAAAGAAAACCAGTGATGTTTCAGTGTTTCAAGAGGAGATGTACTCAGAAGAACCCTTTAGAGTTGTGACGTAATTTCTCTAGCTATCATTTGTCATTGTGCAAAAGCTTATCTCTTAATATGGAAGGAACGGCAGTAGAAGATATATTGATATTTTTGCATCACATTCTATAGTTTTTTGTCTGTAATATCCTCCTTTCTAGGAAAGGCTTTAAATGTACCTCTCTATGGATTCATGAATGAAGAGACTCAGCTACTACTTTCATCCTTTCATAGAAAAGTTTTATTTTGCCCAGAAGTCTGTGATCATTGCCATTCATTTCAGGGTAATAATGAATTCCTTGACAAAAACTGAAACTGATTTTTTTGAATTATAGATCATCTCAAGCTGTTAAACTGGGATTTTTAGCTATAGTCTGATACACTTCAGCTACAGTAGCATATGCTTCAAAGAAATTGTTCCTCTCTGAGTTTATACGTAAAATGTAACTGTGAGTTGGAATTCAGTGTTTTTCTTATTGGTTTGTAAAATATAGTGAAAAAAAGGAGTTCATAAACAGAAGAAATCTTACTTGAAATTCATTTATTGTTATACTAGATTGACCAAGCCATGACAGAAATATTCCTTACTGACATGATTTTGAAATGTATCTGCTATTTATATTTGCACTAATGCATTTTTCAAGAGTATTCCAATATATAAAACTCTGTTAGATGAGAACTTGATCTTGTATCTTAAACATGTAGAAACATTTGGAAAAATTGTTCATTAAATGCCTAAGTTTATCTGTTTGCCATGAAATTTATTCCTTTTTCATAAGAGATGTCATTTGAATATACTGAAATTTTGGTTTTCTTTTTTATTTCTGATGATATTACATGTTCTGTTTAATTTTAGACACAATGTATTGCATCACACTGCAGCTTATTTTGGCAAAGTACATTTTGTAAGGTGATAGCACCTTTTTCTAGGTGAAGATCTGTTACTTTAAAAGGGTGCTACAATCTGGAACTTTCTTTTATGAGAATGTTTGCCACTTTCTTGTTGATACCATGCAAGCTACCTCCAAAAAAATGACCAGAACATTCTTCTCTCTTGCTGTTCATAAAAAGCCAACTAAACATGCTAAGCAAGATGGCTTTCAACTAGCTCCTAGAGACAACTGAAACAGTACTTCAGTTCTTCTGTTTGTTTGTTTGCTTTTTTTTGGTTATAGTTTTTCGTTGTGGTTTGAAAAAAGAAAGAGAATGAATGGATCTCTGTACTTCATTTCTGGTATGCACACACGCACACACACACACACTTACACACTGTCATTATAGGGAGCATAGTGATCCTGTAAGGTTCAGGATTTTGGTAGACATTTGCTGGATTTACAATGGATTTGTGATAATGTCTTCATTTTTTCCCTGACTAAACTCACATCTCAGTTACAAGGTTATCTGCATATTCACCTTCCACAAAAGTTTTCTTCACTTCTCTTTTTTTCTTTCCTTTTTCTTGCAAATATGTAGCTTTAGATAAAAGCAATTATCATAAGCATGATATAGCTGCAGCAGTCACTAGCATGTATGGATCTGTTGACTATAATTAAATTTATTGATCAACGTATTTTCCTTTTGAGCTTGGTCATATAAGTGATTAAAATATATTTCTCATTAGAGAAATTTAGAATATGGCTTTTTGGTGGGTATGGTAAGAGATAGCATATATTTAAAAACACTTATACTTACTTGACAGTAACTTACTCAGTTCAGTAGTTTCAAGATTTGCATTTATCATGATAATGCTATTTTTATTTTAATAGCTACTTTAATAATGCTGTCTGGTTTTCACACTGAAATTATTTCATTTCTGGAATAGACTTCATTAGACTTTGCATAAAGAGATTGGAAGTGGCACACTAACCTCTTATAAATAATAAATGTAAAATGTTTCTATGCTTTCTGTTCTTTCTAGGCTCTGGTCTCAATGATGGGCAGTGGCATGAAGTTCGATTTCTAGCTAAGGAAAATTTTGCAGTTCTCACCATTGACGGAGATGAAGCTTCAGCTGTTCGAACAAACAGCCCTCTACAAGTTAAAACTGGAGAGAAATATTTATTTGGAGGTAAGAAAAATCATAATAAACACCTGCTTAAAATGCTGTTCTCTTGATCTGTGTGAGATGGAGCTCAGACTGTAGTTCAGTCACTTAATATTTGGATCTTCTGAAATGACTGAGTTATGTCATGAGTTATGTTGTGAGCTGTTTGTTAAAAACGTGTGGTAGAATTTTACTTCAAAGAATCTACTTACACCTTGTTCTTGAAAAAAAAAAAGAAGAGGAAAAAATAAAGAAGAAAAATATTGTACAAGGGATGATCCAACTTTGAATCCTTGAATCTCTGTATCTTCCCAGAATATTTCATTCTCTGAATGGGGACTGTCTCAATATTAGTAGCCTAATTAAATGGAACTAAGAGAAAGAAGACTCTTTCTTTTCAGTTTTGGAAACCTGAAGACAGAAAATATCACTGATTTAAGCCTTTTGTGTTTTGTTTTTGGTTGTTGTTGTTTTTTAAGAGCTGTAATTATTACAAATAATTGAGAGCTTTCAAAAATTAAAGCCATATGATGTTCAGTATTTTGGGCCATTAAAAGTCCATATACCACAAATATTGCTGATTATGGTCAGAATATTTTTCAAAGTGAGATAGGAACTTCAATCCTTTGCAAAACCTAATTGTCATCAAATGAAATGTTTTTATTAGTCTCATTAGGAGTAAGTTGAGATAGATAATATGTGAACTGTTTTTTTTGTTTGTTTTTTGTTTGTTTTTTGTCCTGCAAATATGCATAAGTGGTTACAGAAGAGGTATCTCTTGAATTCAAAGGATGATATATTTTGGTTTCAGAAATTGCAAAATCAGCATTTCTATAAATCTTTGAAAACATATTCACTTCTGATCTAAATTTTCCAATTTATTCTTGTGTGCAAATATCAGGTTCTCCAAGCTTTCCTTTACAGTGACCTCAAATTAAGTATTGTTAGTTATATTTTGGTTTCTTGGTATTAAAATATCTAATACAAAGTATACACAGTGTTTTTGTCTTGGCTGAACAATAGCTTAGAGTCTCAGCACTGCAGTAAATACAGTTACAAGTGTATCACAAAGAATTTAAAAAGAAAAGTAATTACAATGAAATGATTATCACCTTAAAGTGGTAAGGCAGACACTATATGTACTTTCTGTGAAAAGAATCATGGCTTTCTCTACAAGAGAAATACCATGGACATAAATGTGAATTCTGCAGACAATAATTTTTTTTATAAAAAACTATCATTTTCATACCTTCTCGTCAAAACTTTTCACTGGCAATGTTCCATAATATTAATTTTATAATAAAACAGACCATTTATCAGAATTTGGAATGGATTAAAGATTGAATGGGCAGGGAGAAAATCATCATGCTAAATGTAATGAATAAATATTCCAAACAAATCACAGATATTAATTTAACTTTCACACAGATATATTCACAGTGATGTCTGAAAAAGTCATCAATTTTACTCATAGGATTCTGATTATGATCATGTCCTTAATAACAATAAAAGTAAGTACAGGGAATGCAGAAACCCAGGGTGGCTGTATATTTCTTTTTGCATTAGAAATGTTGGCACAAGTAGGAACATGTCTGTGAATGAGAGTTTTCCCTCTCTCTTTGTCCTTGCAAATGGAAAGACTAATGGGGCTGAACATATTGTAGACACTGGGGTTAACACAAGAATAAGTAGTTCACACACCGAAAATTGTTAGTCAACCTTCCTGTCTAATAGCTACCTTTGGTTATCATTTTAATTTGGCTTTTAGGAGAAACCAGACCTGACTGACTCTGTGAAATCACAGCTTTAATCAGAACTTGTTCCTAAATCTGTTCTGGTTTTTCCTCAGTTTGTTTTTATTTCAACAGAGGCACTTGTAAAAGTCCTACTTTGGTAGTCATCAGTATGTACCATAATTAAAGTTTGGAATAAATAAATAAATAAATAACTCAGAATCGTGTGATTTCTGCCCACAAAACTAATTTTGGGACTTTTCTAGTTTTAAGGCAGACTAATAAATTATACGAGGGTTTCTTCATTTTCTGTTAGAATCATTTTCTGTACTTATACAGTTCTTTTTCACCTCCTTTTTTTGCCTTTTCTGTAGTTTTCCACACTACTGAGAATCTACCAAGGGATAGACAGCAAGACTAGAACTCACAGACAGCCTTTTTAAATTCAAACTAAGGGAAGATACGCTAAAGACTATATATTTCTCTAGATTTAATTTGAGAGAGTTAGCGTTAATAGCTTACTACCTTTCTGTATAAATTTCTTCTCGCTGTTTTTATTATCTTCTCTTACTTGACTTGGATTTGGATTTTTGGAAAGAAGTGAGCTATCTTTTCCTACTAACCTCCAGTGAATGATGATTCTTTGTTGTTTCCAACTCTATACATAAAACAAAAAGGATGAGCAGAGAAAGTGAAACACAGAGTGAAAATGAGTTGGTTAACCTAATTTACATTGCTGGAGACAAGGGCTAGAGATAAGGGTTGTGAGACATCTTAAACTTGCACCCAACCACCAAATAGACTAGTGCCCAGAGGACATACCTGATTAGTGACATAAATCAAAATTATGTCTATTTCATAGTATTTAATATTAATTGTGGCTCCTTTCCCTCACCTTTTTACTGTCTTAAAGATGAGAGAGTTTTTTTCGTATGAGTGGTAAAACTTCAGTGAGAACAAAGGTATACAGTGAACATCTGCCAATCTATTATGCTGCTTTTTCTGACAAGCAAAGATGGACTATGTAGTAAGTTTCCTATGAGATGCCAGTCTGTGGCATATAGTAAATCCTTTCTGTACAGCTGTACAAAATGTACTCTGTATAGGCTCTTTTTTCTGGAGTGGAGTTATTTTTTTCTGAAATTTGGGTTGGTTTAAAATCTTACCAAAGAGCTAGAAGGAAGAGGGAGAAGAAGGAAGTAAAATACAAGAAGAAAATGCACCTTCTTCTGTTTCATATATGTAGGGCTCTCCTATGTGCGTACCTAGCTTTCTTTAAATCTGTTATCTACAACCAGAGAATGCAAGTGTTTAATTTTGTCACGGAGAGGGAAAAAAAGGAGTACTAGCCATTTTGTGGCCTGGCCAGCTCTGGTCCTCTGACTTATGAAGCAAGGCCATGCACTCTGGTAGAGGGGAAAGGGTAGGGAAATAACAGATGGGTCTGAAAAACCAACAAACAAAAAAACCAACAATGGTAATGATCTGAGGAGGAATAGTAATTTACTAAATCCAACAAAATGAGAGAGTGCACGATCAATAAGTATACAGATGTTAAGCTGGTAAGATTATCACATTGGAAAAGATAATCAGAGATAAATGGAAAGAGCTCACTGGTGTTGTAGGCTCACAAAAAAACCTTATGAGCTGCAATTTCCAGAGAGAGATCCTTCTTCAGTGGCAGTCAGCCCTTAAAAGAGGTCTAAGAGAGGTGGAGCCAGGCTCTACCCCTTCTGGTCACACAGCCAAATTGCCTTCACCTGTGTTCCCACGACTGACTCAGTACTCACCTCAGGTGATTAATTAGAGGTTCAGGCCGTGATTCAACAGTTCCAATACAGAGAGAAAAGTATCCAATGCTAAGATTTTGATCTAGGCTTAAGGGGAACCATGTGCCTTCTCTACGGCAAACTGAGAGAGTCAGCAAGAGGCAGAGAGGCTGGTGTCCTGCCAGGAGCTCCACCTTTCTTCCTCTGCATGTGAAGTCCTCCAGGAATGTCACTGCTCCCCTCCCCTCTGAGAACCCAAAATGCCCAGAAAAGGCAGTCCACGGAACCAGGACATTAACTCTTTAACTCCCACTGTTTTACACGATGTTATGATTTGGAATACTGACAACAAAAATCACAAGACCACAACACATTTTTATCAAGTTGTCCATTCTTTATCATTACGAGCATCCATCAATAATAGCTGTTATAGTTATGGTCAAACTACCTAGATAGTGTACTTTAGATTCCAGAAGCACTTGTCCTATCTCTATTAAAAACGTTCAGACAACAAGGGCTGGAATGGGCTGTGTTTTTTAACAACCCTCTTGATTTTGATTGTTAAATCCAGTATATTTGTGAGTCAGTTAATCAGCAAAGAACATAAATACGCAGAATTTATAAACCTGAGTAAAACAAGCAAGTGATTTTGTTTACTAGTTCTTTCTCTTTTCTATTTGAATCTTCATTTGTCTTCACTGTTCAGTTTAAGTAAATAAATAAAAAAATAAGCACAGGTTAGTGTAGACATCTAAGCTTCTCTCTGCTACTTGTTATGATACAATTTTTTATCATCTCATCTGCTTTCTCCCCCAGTCAACACTAAAACACAAAATCATACTCATTCTGTGCATGACAGCACTGAAGAGAGGCTAATCAACATTGCCACTTAATTCTTAGTTTCCTGTCTTACATCATTCACAGTTTTGTTTCTTTCATTGAGATCATTTTAATGCCATATAAATGAGAACGAATAGAATACTGCTGACATTCAGTGATTAAGTACTGTCAATAACTTTGTTGGTGATGTTCTAATATGTTAGTCCATCAACATCTTGCTCACAACAATGCAAGTAGAAATGCTGGAAGTAAATCAATCTCCCAAAGAAAGATAGGTGCATGCAGGAAACTGATACTTCATGAAAATAAATTAAAAAGATATAATGTATGATAATATGAATTTAGGAATGGAAGCACAAGTCCTGCTGGAATAACTTCAGCTTTTGAACCATTAGAGATGGGAAATGTCTGCCCACTTAGAAATGAATGAATGCAATTTTCAGATGTTCTCTCCTTATTTTATATAGTATAATTCTCTTTCTAAGCTGAAGTGTACATATCTGAAAGTTTCTCAGAAAAATGAAATGAAGGAACTCCAATTCTTTTTGCTATATTTTACTCTTCCCCCTCTGTCCTGATTTCAACTGAGACAGTTTTAACAGCACAGATATTTTGGTTATTGCTGACTGTGCAATAACCAGTGCAGGGCTAGGAAGAGCCAGTGCCTTTATGGTGCAGCAACAGGGGACAGGCAGAGCCAGGAGAGCAGGTCTGAATTAGGTAAGCAGTTATTCCATACCATGTGACATAATGAGAAGGTCGCAAATTGACTGGCAACTGCTCAAGGATTCCTGGGCATCGGTCAATGAGACATTATGTTAGTAGTGGAGCATTGGTCAGCAAACAGTTGTGTCATTAGCAAGGCATTGATTGGTGGGTGGTGAGTAATTGCATTGTGGATATATGTATTTTTATCATCATCACGGCATTAGAAATCACAAACATGCCTGTCCAAATTGAATTTTGATGTGAACAGCATATGCATATTCTTTCCCAATGTTTGAAAATAATCATGCTCCTAAATAATAGTGAATATTAGTAATGTAATAGCACATCTATGATTTAATCTGTTTTCTAGGATATCAGGGTTCTGTCTCCAGATGTATATAACGGGTTTATTGTCCATAGCCACAATTCAGCATATCCAAGATATCTACACACAAAAAAAAACAAACAAAATATCTCAATTCCTAGTATCATCAATAGGGCATATATTTTCAAAAGCCTTTTCATGTTTTGGAAAGTGACTTACTGATCTTGTTACTGGATTTTCCATGTATAGAGTTATCTGATTTTCCTCTTTAAAAAGATAGAACCTATATCAGATTCTCCTTTTCCTTCCTCTAAATTGGAACCAAATTTTCTATTGCATTTCAGATTTTAAGGACATAAAAAAAAACTGCTATTGTTACAAATAAAACTAAGCAAAAAGTTGCCTACCTTCCTACACAGGCCCCTTGCAACTCAAGATATTCTACAAATCATTGATTCCGTTATCAGACAACTGACTTGCATCTTTCAGAAAATTTACCTTTCTATACAATTATGAGCATGAATATCTTTTGAAATCTGCTTTAATGTGTCATAACATCATAATAAGAGGAAAATATCAGGACATGTTCCGGAACTTGCAAATATGACATTTGTGAAAATGGGAGATACACAGAGCAAAAATATAGTTATTCGGGTAAGGAACATGTTTCTGTTTGATATGGTCTGAGAATGATTCTCAGTGCTGATTGTGAATACTGACTCACATGAAAGCTGACTGGAATACCAATAGAATTTATAATTACTGTCTGTTACAGTAGTTGCTTACTATATAAGCAATCTTCAGGCAGTCAGTGTCTAGGGTAGGCAGTCAATTAAATTATTTGCATACCTACTGTCCAAAGATGTTATTAGTACCTTCCAGTGAAGAACACACATCCTGTTATGTGAAACTGTAGGTCTAAGACTCCAAAGGAATGCTTATTAGAGATGGTTTTGTAAATTATGAAGTAGATTTTAAGGAATCATATATTTCCTTAGAAAGAACCTTATGGACTCTCACAGTCAGTGACATAATGCTGTTTTGTCTGCATAAATTAGCAAAATTGGACTACAAAGCTGAAACAACATTTAAATCCCACATATATATACAGACAGAGAGAGCCAACATTATGTACTTACAGCCCACAGTGCTATACCATTAGCATGTTGCATCAAGAGAGAGGTGGCCAGCAAAGTAAGGAGATGACTATCTCCCTCTACTTTGCCCTCTTGAGGCTTTATCTGGAGTACTGCATCCAGGCCTGAGGCCCCCAGCACAAAAAAGATGTATTACTGTTGGAGCAGATACAGGGGATGCCATGAGGATTAACAGAGGACTGGAGGACCTCTTCTATGCAGAACAGCTAAAGGAGCCAGGCTTGTCCAATCTAGAGAAAAGAGGGCTCCAGGGAGACCTTACTGTGGCCTGCCAGTACTTAAAGAAAGCTTACAAACAGGATAGAGACCAATATTTTACACAGTCTGATAGCAATAGGACAAAGGGGAATGGTTTTAAAACAAAAGAGGGAAGATTTAGGTTAGATATTAAGAGGATTTTTCTTCTTCTTTCTTCTTCTTTCTTCTTCTTTCTTCTTTTCTTTTCTTTTCTTTTCTTTTCTTTTCTTTTCTTTTCTTTTCTTTTCTTTTCTTTTCTTTTCTTTTCTTTTCTTTTCTTTTCTTTTCTTTTCTTTTCTTTTCTTTTCTTTTCTTTTCTTTTCTTTTCTTTTCTTTTCTTTTCTTTTCTTTTCTTGATGATGTTTAAGGCTTCTTTCAACCCAAAGCATTCTATAATTCAGATGGAAATCAGTGGTGATCTCTCAGGAATCTGTACTGGGGCCAGTATGGTCTAACATCTTTCCAGAGTGGGTCTGAGTACACCCTCAGCAAGCTTGCAGATTACACCAAGATGAGTGGTGCAATTGACACAACAGAAGATAGGGATGCTATCCAAAGGGACCTAAACTGGTTTGAAAAGTCCAACCATTCACCCATCACCAATGGTTCTCGCTAAACCATGTCCCTCAACACAAAATCCAAACGTTCCTTGAACACCTCCAGGGTCGCTGACTCCACCACCTTTCTGGGCAGCCCATTCCAGCGCCCGACCACCCTTTCAGAGAAGTAGTATTTCGTAACATCCAGCCTGAACCTGCCCTGGCGAAGTTTGAAGCCATTCCCTCTAGTCCTATCACTAGTCACATGAGAGAAGCGGCTGGCCCCCAGCTCGCTACAGCCTCCCTTCAGGTAGTTACAGAGAGCAATAAGGTCTCCCCTGAGCCTCCTTTTCTCCAGACTGAACAATCCCAACTCCCTCAGCCGCTCCTCATAAGGCCTGTGCTTCAGACCCCTCACCAGCTTTGTTGCCCTTCTCTGAACACGCTCCAGGGCCTCGATGTCTTTCTTACAGTGAGGGGTCCAAAACTGAACACAGTACTCAAGGTGAGGCCTCACCAGTGCTGAGTACAGGGGGACAATTACTTCCCTGTTCCTGCTGTTCACACTATTCCTAATGCAAGCCATAATGCCATTGGCCTTCTTGGCCACTGGTGGCTCATGTTCAGCTGAGCATCAATCAGCACCCCCAGGTCCATTTCCTCTACACAGTCTTCCTGCCACTCTGCCCCAAGCCTGTAGCGTTGCCTGGGGTTATTGCCTTAGAGTGGGTCCAGATGAGGTGGCCCTCACCAAGATTATCAGAGGGCTGAGTACGTCTCCTATAAAGAGAAGGCTCTGGGGAGACCTCATTGAGGCTTTCTAGTACTTGAAGGGAGCATATAAACCAGGAGGGGGAATGGGTGTTTACGAGGATGGATAGTGATAGGACAAGGAGGAGTGATTTTAAACTAAGACAGGGGAGGTTTAGGTTAGATATTAGGAGGAAGTTTTTCACTCAGAGGGTGGTGAGACACTGGAACAGGTTGTCCACTGAGGCTGTGGATGCCCCACATGGAGGCATTCAAGTCCAGGCTGGATGTGTCCTGGTCTAGTGTTTGGTGACCCTGCCCACAGTATGGGGGGGGGGGGTTGAAAGTATATGGTCATTGTGGTAGTTTTCAACCCAGGCCATTCTATGAATCTATTACTCTATGATTCTATGATTCTATGATCATCCCTTTTTGATCTGCCCTCATAGGACCCTGACTGGAGTATTGCATCCAGATCTGAACCGCCCATCACAAGAAAGATCTGGAGCTGTTCAAGCAAGTCCAGAGGAGGGCCACAAAGATTATCATAGGGCTGCAAAGAAAGGCTGAGAAAAATAGAGGCTCTTTAGTCTAGAGAAGACCTTTTATGCATTCCAATTCTTTATGGGAGCCAACAGGAAAGAAGGGGAGGGACTTTCTAACAGTGTTAGAAAGAGTTAAGAGTTACAGTTAAGTTACATTCTTTAACTATTTAGATTTAGATTAATTGTATGGAATAAATTCTTCACAATTAGTGTGATAAGACACTGGACTGGATTTCCTCAAGAATGTTGCCCCTCTTTGGAGTTTTTCAAGGCCAAGTTGGATGGACCCAGTAGGAAGCAAGCCTTCAGTGATAGGAGAGGATGGACTAGCTGATCTTTTAAGGTCCCTTCTCACCCAAAGTACTCTGTGAATCTATGATGTTTGAGTTACTGAGTCCTACTTAAGGTACTATCATTCTGAATATTTAGTGGATAGCCACAATACATATTTTTTAATTAATTATTTTTATTCTAAGCCGTAGGAATTTATTTGGAATTGGATAGTCACAAGAAATACCACGTGTAGCCGTATTTATTAATGAAGAGAAGAAATAGGATGTTTTTGAGGAGTGATAATCATGTTCAAGTTTGAAGTGTAAACTGGTGAGAAATGCAACTTGATCTGTTGCTATGGCAATAAGACAGTGTTAGGTTCTCTGAGTACAACACCTGCAATCCTGAGAAATGATCTTCCAGACTTTTTGCTTCTAGTCTGAGACCTGCATGCATCTTGCCTAACAAATCAAAGGAAGACTAGTCACTGTGGCTAGTAATGTATAATACCTGAAAATCTTTCAGAAAAAAAACCATTCTGTTTAGCAGTAAGAACATACCATATAGTGCCATAGAATGTTGTTGTGTGTTTTAGTGTGTTTGTATATATAGAAAAAATCTTGCTTTAAACTCTGAGTATGGCACTAAGAATATTTCCTTGTGGATCTGTTTTTCCGAGAGTTAAAAATTTGTGAAATGCTTACTTTGCTTTTTGCATCTATTTAGTTTTCATTATTCATACTTTCTGCTTTTGCTTGCCCTTTTAACCTTTTTTTTTTTTATTATAACAGATTAGCTTTAATTTTTGAAATCTAGTTATTCAGAAATAGAAAATATCACCGTGTTACGTCAAGGCATCATTTGGTAAGTGAAGTTAGTGTCAATGCCTACATTGTACCACATAAAAATAGTGATTCATGAGCCTGCTTTTAAGATGTTACACAAACCACTGGAATAGGCCTGCAGTATCACACATCCATGAGTGCATACATGGATGCACATTAAAAATGCATTCAACAAAATTAGACTAATTTTATAGATGTTATAGTCTTTTTTTTTTCCTAGTGCTTCAACATCCTGATAGTCAAATGAAGAAGCAAACTCCATAAGTAGGGCTATCTAACAGTGGAAACAATTCCTGAGTGACACATAGATATGTGAAATCTGAAGATTTCTGTTGCTTTGTTGCTTAACCAGTAACAATAAAGTACGTAGAACCAGGTTATACCCTATGTCTTTATAGTTTTCTAATGAGGCCTATCAGAGTTGCATTCAAACATCATAGGTAATACCTGTCCTCCCCAGAAATGATCTGGATTACATTTTTTAAACATACTTCGTAAAATTAATATTCTGATATTTGAAATGACCTTATGTTTAACCTGGCAGACAGCTCAACACCACATACTTATTTATTCTCTCCCCTTCAGTGGGTTGGAGAGCAGAAATGAAAAGTGTACAACTGTGTGAATTCATTGATTGAGATAAGGACAGTTAATAAAAACCAGGAAAGATAAAAAACACAGATGAGCGAACAAAAAAACAACCAAACAAGAATAATTAAAAAACAAAAACAAAACAAAACAAAAAAACAATGATGCACAGTGCAATTGCTCACCACCAGCCCCAAGAAGCAGCAGTCCCCCTTCCTTGTCCAACTCCCCCATTTTATAGTTCAGCATGATGTCATATGTTTATGAGACATCCCCTTGGTCATTTTAAATCAGTTAACCTGGTGAGAAAGCTAGGTGAGAAAGCATAATAGGCCACTGAACCTTTGAAAACTTCCTGAACAACTTCTCTCATCCATTCTTCATGCATTCCTTTAGCATGATTTTTTTTGTTGTTGTTTGATTTTGACTCTCTCTTCACTTCCCTACAAATACTTCTCAGTCCAGGTTGATTTTTTATTCCTCTTGAAAATGTGCTGTATATCAATTTATGAAAAGCCCTACGAGGCTATGCCAGTGACAGAGTGGTCTGCTGTAGCAATGCCTATGCTAACTTCACAGTAGTGGTAAATCTTTTGGAAAATTGTATTGGAAAACACAGGTACTATTTAGAAACATAATGGATTTGTTCATCCCCATAGTCCATAGTTATTGCATTTCAAAAAATAAACGATCACTGATGAATCATAAAAAGCTAATTACACCCTTTAATGGCTCTATTACACCTGCAATATAGGCTAATTCTCCAGTAGATTCGAAACAGTTCTGACTAGCTCCAAAATTATTTTTGTTCTGCAGCATTGTTCTACAGAAGTCATTTAATATTAAGGCAAATGTAAACTGAACAACTGGAATAAGATGACCTAGGAATAATGCTTTTCATGCAGAAAATGTTCTACTGTGGAAAGTTAATCTTAATAATTTTAAATTATTTAATCTTAATTTCCTTTGTTTTTCTTTGATTAAAATATAGCCTGTTTTTCTGTCTCATATTTATGTCTCAGTGATCTGGCGAAAAGGGATGAAGATGACAGAAGGCTGAATGGATGACACATTTCAAACTTGAAACTAAAAACTCCTTCACATCTATAGTTTTGTAGTGCCATAGAATGAGGAATTGAGCACTCTGTACAGTGCTTATACTTTATATATATATATTTATACTTTACCAATGCAGAATGTTTCTGCTCTTTAGTTTTGATTACTTTCCATTTCTTTTTAGGAATATTCTTTAGGTCACATTTTCTATAAAATAAACTAGCCAATAAATCACTATTGAAATAACGTTTTCCCTTCTTCTATAAATGGCCTGCAAGTCAACTGCTGAAAATTTCTTATTTAGAATCTTGTTAGAACAATATTAAAACATCAGCTGAACAGTGCAGTTTCAGTCTTTCTGGGAGTATCCCTTTAGAAACCTATTATCATGCCTTTATTTTATTGCAGAGGAGAGAGGAACTGTGGGCTTTCTATTTCCAAGATTGGCTACAATACTCTGTTGTAGATGTAATTGAATGTGAGTACCTGCAGCTTTCTCCTTCAAGTGAAAGACTACTCTTTGCTCTTCCAGTAAAAATGAAAGACTATAGAGAAGAACCAGACAAGATACATAATTGTCCCTTTACTAAAGCCATACCTATACTCCCATCCCTGCAGAGATGTGACTTTTCTTAGTAAATCAAAGTCATAGGGAAGTGCCTCTATTTTCAGTGATCTCTCACATTTCTTCCTATCAGTAGTTTTTTTCTTTTTCTTTGTCTGCATTCATGAGGAAATCATGATATGTGAAAGTTATTTTGTGAGTTGACCACAGACAAATTAAAATCAAGCAATAATTCTGATATTTTTCTTTAAAAAAATCTCAAATATTTGGTGGGGAAAGTCTTTTGCCCTCCTTTATGTCTTTTCCCAGACAGATTTCTTTTACACTCTTTTTTACACTTTCAAAGCTCATACAATCCTTAGAAGTTATACAGTTAACACTGTTTTCATAAATTATTCTAGAGATGCTATAACAGCATTATTCTCCTGTAGTAAACATGAGATATGAAAGTACAGGTCTACTGAAATCCCTAGATCATTGAATTCAGCTGTTTAATTAGACACACAATTAACTGTGCTTACATGGCCTGATATTCATGTCTTCAGTAGATTAGGAATAGCTACATGATAGGAAATACATATGAAACAAAGAACTGTGTAAGTAAGAGATTGCCTTGGGAAGATGAATTGGCAATCATTAAGCTTTCTGAAGATGTTAAATAAAGGTAACTAATTTCAACCATAGAAGGCTACTTATTCAGTTATCCTTTGAGTTTGAAATGCATTAAACTATTGATTTCTTGCTCAATCAGTATGTGGGACAACTGATCTATGGTCCTGAGTAAACTCAATCAGGAGAAATTTTTCTGGCTCTGAAAAAAAACAGGTGACACAATAAAAGATGTTATAGTAGTGATGTTTAATCTTGTAGTACTTAATAGTTAAGAGATTATGAATGAGAGTTGAACTTTTAAACAAAAATAAGAGACAAACTCTGACATACTATCCAACAAATTCAAAAAAAGAGAAGAGTCAGGATCCTGAAGAAACTAGTTAAAAGTGATCATCTTCTGGTAAACTTTTAAAGCTTATATTTTTCTCTTTTTTTACTGAATGGGTTCTTCAGATGACCTCATGCCAATGGGGTAGTCTCAGACAATAGAACTTTTTCACATCAGTGGACCTCAGGTGTTTCACATTTCTTCTGTCGTATACACCTTTGAGAATTGGGGGCTACAAAAGGAGGTGAGGAACGTTAGCCATCTTACTTACACCAAATAAGTGTAAGAGACTCAAGAAGCTTAGAACATTTTTATCAATAAAAGAAATATTTCCTAGAAGTACTACTTCCTTGATTTGGATTTGATTTAAATATTCATTTGTTATTATGTTTATTTTTTTTTTAACTTCTGTGTCAGGGACACAGTCAGACCCCTGACTGAAGAATAGTCCTGGAATGGAACAAAGTATTCTGACAGTTTTAAGGGAACTGATATTTGTGGCTGTAGCTGCAAATATCTTGTTCTGTAGAAAGAACTGACCTTGGTAGTTTATCATGTTTTTGCAAATACTTGTTTTGCAAGCAGTGTTCCTCCTGGGCTCTGTATCAAGCACTGGCCACGTGGGTACATGCAAGTGGAAAAAACTTGCAGACCCCAGGAAGAATAAAAGCAGGAGAGAGGCTGTGGCAGGAGAGAGAGGAAAAGTGCATCTTGAAGCAGGGGATGCCCTGCTAGCACTACCTATTGAATCACCTGCCTGCATGTTCCTTCTCTCTCCTTTTTGGCAGTTTGCTGTCTCTCAACAGACAGTAAGTAACGGTGCACTGGCTTATGGAGTTTCTGCTTCCTGCTTATGGGGATTATTTCAAAAAAGGATGTCTGTGTGTGTATGAGTGTGTATACATTGACTAAAACTCACAAACAGCTGTGTTGCTCTGAGTGCCTAGATTGCTTGCCTCTGCTCCTGTGACATCCTGTCTCTCAGATCTAAACGTACCCTGAAACAACTTCTCATTTCTAAACAAAAGATTTTGTGTTCTGAAACCAGAACATTTCAACATCTTAGAATTTTCCTTCTTTGAAAAAGCAGAAGATATCATAACTCCTGTAAACAATCAGATTGCCTGAGCCAGGACTGTGTGTGAGAAAGATTCTCCTCTGGAAGAAACTGAACTTCAGGCACATCTCAGTCTGTTCTGGCTTATTTGCTTTGTTTGAAGTCGTTGCAAATGTGTTGTCAGTGTAGGTACATATCATATCTCTTCCGTCTTATCAAAGTTTAGAAATACAAAACACCATTTTTAGACATAGTTATTAAAAGGTTTTGTTAATAGATTATTGCATGTCTGTCTTTCACTTAGAGCTCAGCTGGGACATTGGTCTAATATTTCCATACTCCTTGAATATTAGTCATTATTTTGAATAGTACTAAGACTTGTGGAAAAAAATCTCAGCTACTCATCTCTTGCGAGGAAAAGTGTAAATGTCAAATGATAGCATCTAAACCCTTTACAAATGGGTTACAAATCAATTTCTGCAAATAAACATACTTGTGAGCACAATGACATTCATATTTGAAAAGTTATTACAGCCTTCTTTCACAGTCTGTTCTGAATGGGTACAGCTACCAAGAATTCATGAATTGTTTCTTGTATCCCAGCTATTATAATAGAGAACTTTGGCTTCACTATTTGAACTTGTGTCAGCTGCACAAATGTGTGTAGGTGGTTTAATATTCGCAACTCCCTGTTCATTATTTACCTTATACTACAAGCAGGTTTGTACAAGAACCACTCAAAGATCTGATGCTATATACTTTGTAGCAGAAATTTAACAATGAAACTGTAACACAATGAAAAGTGCAACAATGACAGCAACCTTCAGTTGTAACAATTCCTTCCTGATTTAAAGAAAATGCTCTTTTGGTTGTCACTGCCCCACTTCTCATCAACTTCTGAGATCTTTGCGAAAGATCATATGGAAATCTCATGTCTTGTTCCTTTTGGCAAGTGATGGCGATGGACTATCTTTACTTTCACCAGTGTGTATATTTGTGTTTGGGACTGCCCACCTTCTGTCTCACGCAGCACTTGCCTACAGTGTCACGGAATTAACTAGATCAGTTTATGCCCGTGACAGGGGGGCAGTAGGCCCCTGCCCTCCCCACCCCCCCGCCTGGCCCCACGGAGGGAGGAAGGGGGAAAAAGAAGAGAAACAGAGGCAACAATCTATGGAGGTAAACTTATTTTACTAACTATGATATCGGAATGCAAGATAATACAATATAATACAACCTAATTAAAATTGAGACTAATAAATCAAATAAGATATGAGAGAGAGTTCCCGAGACCGAGTCAAACCTGAAAAAAGCTTGGAACGGCCAGGAAAGCACCCTCCAGCACCCACTGCCAGGCAGTAAGAGACCGCCTCCCCGGAAGGGTCAGATCCCATGACTTCCGTAATGTATAGGGATAGGTGCGTAGAAATGAGAGCATTAACACCTTAATTCCAGTACATGATGTTTTGATGTGGAATATTGAAAATCAAAAAAACAAACCCATGACATTCCACACCTTATTCTACATCACTACATCATGCTATATATATATATATATATACACACATACATATGCAAACAAACAAACAAAATGATTGAAAATGCATCACACACACACGTCTATATACATATACATAGAATTACTGTCTGCACTCTCCCAGCATCAAGTTTCTTTGTGGTACACATTGAACATCCCCATTTTTCTGCATTACCCACCAAGTGGACCCAGGTCCCTGGGCAAAAACAGTACCGCGCAGAGGTTTGCCCTTTCCAGAAGCTGGAAGAACCCACACTGCTTTTCCCAACATGCTCTTTACATGTACAACAGGGACCTTATCTCCCTCTACGGTATGTAGGGAGCTGGATTGGGTAGGACCATCACGATTGATGGATCCTCTGGTATTGACTAACCAGGTGGCTTCTGCCAAATGCTTCTCCCAGTGCTTAAATGTTCCGCCACCCATTGCTTTCAGCATAGTTTTTAACAACCCATTGTATCGTTCCATTTTACCAGAGGCTGGCGCATGGTAGGGAATATGGTAAATCCACTCAATGCCATGATCTTTGGCCCAAGTATTTACAAGAGAATTTTTGAAATGGGTCCCATTATCTGACTCAATTCTTTCTGGGGTGCCATGTCGCCACAGGACTTGTTTCTCAAGACCTAATATGGTGTTTCGGGCGGTAGCATGGGGTACTGCATATGTTTCAAGCCACCCAGTGGTTGCCTCCACCATGGTAAGCACATAACACTTACCACTGCGGGATCGTGGCAAGGTGATATAATCAACCTGCCATGTCTCCCCATATTTATACTTTTGCCATCGCCCTTCCTCCCAGAGTGGTTTCATCCTCTTGGCTTGTTTGATTATGGCACATGTTTCACAGTCATGAATAACCTGTGCAATAGCATCCACAGTTAAGTCCACCCCTCGGTCTCTAGCCCACTTATATGTTGCATCTCTCCCCTGATGGCCCGAGGTCTCATGAGCCCAGCGAGCTAGAAATAATTCACCCTTGTTCTGCCAGTCCAGGTCTATCTGAGCCACCTCAATTTTGGCAGCTCGGTCCACCTGGTGGTTATTTTGCTGTTCTTCAGTAGCCCGACTCTTGGGCACATGAGCATCTACATGGCGTACCTTCACGACCATATTCTTTATTTGGGCAGCAATATCTTTCCACAGTTCAGCAGCCCAAATAGGTTTACCCCTTCTTTGCCAGTTATTTTGCTCCCATTGCTGTAACCACCCCCATAGAGCATTTGCCACCATCCATGAGTCAGTGTAAAGATAAAGCGTTGGCCACCTCTCCCGTTCAGCAACATCCAAGGCCAGTTGGACAGCCTTTACCTCTGCAAATTGGCTTGATTCTCCTTCCCCTTCAGTGGCCTCTGCAACTTGTCGTATGGGGCTCCACACAGCAGATTTCCATCTGCGATGCTTTCCCACAACACGACACGATCCATCAGTGAACAGGGCATACTTCCTTTCATTCTCTGGTAATTCGTTGTATGGTGGGGCCTCTTTAGCTCGTGATACTTCTTCTGCTGGTGATGTTCCAAACTTTTTACCTTCAGGCCAGTCCATGATGACCTCTAGGATTCCTGGACGGCTGAGGTTCCCCATCCGCGCTCGTTGCGTAATCAACGCAATCCACTTACTCCAAGTGGCACCAGTTGCGTGATGGGTGGGGGGAACCTTTCCTTTAAACATCCAGTTCAGCACTGGTAGTCGAGGTGCCAGAAGGAGCTGTGTTTCAGTACCGACCACTTCAGAAGCAGCCCGAACCCCCTCATACGCGGCTAAGATCTCCTTTTCAGTTGGAGTGTAGCCCTCTTCTGACCCCCTGTAGGCCCGACTCCAGAATCCCAGGGGTCGGCCTCGGGTCTCTCCTGAGGCTCTTTGCCACAAACTCCAAGTGAGACCTTTCTCTCCAGCAGCAGTGTAGAGAATGTTCGTTATATCCTGCCCTGTCCGTACTGGCCCTAAGGCCACGGCACGGGCTATCTCCTGTTTAATCTGTTCAAAAGCCTGCTGCTGCTCAGGGCCCCATGTAAACTCATTCTTCATTCGCGTCACATGATAAAGGGGGCTTACAATGAAGCTATAGTTTGGAACGTGCATTCTCCAAAAGCCCACTACACCCAAAAAAGATTGTGTCTCTTTCTTACTAGTGGGTGGAGACATAGCGGTGATTTTGTTGATCACATCTGTCGGGATGTGACGACGGCCATCTTGCCACTTTATACCTAGGAACTGAATCTCCTGAGCAGGTCCTTTCACTTTGCTCCGCTTAATAGCAAAACCAGCACGCAGAAGAATCTGGATTATTCGCTCTTCTTCTGCTGTATCACCCCACACAACGATATCATCAATGTGCTGCAAGTGCTCAGGGGCACTGCCCTGTTCCAATGCAGTTTGGATCAACCCATGGCAAATGGTTGGACTGTGTTTCCACCCCTGGGGCAAACGGTTCCAAGTATACTGAACACCCCTCCAGGTAAAAGCGAACTGTGGCCTACATTCTTTGGCCAAAGGAATGGAGAAAAAGGCATTAGCAATGTCAGTGGTGGCATACCATTTGGCTGCTTTTGACTCCAGTTCATACTGGAGTTCTAACATGTCCGGCACAGCAGCACTCCGTGGGGGTGTGACTTCATTCAGGCCACGGTAGTCCACCGTCAGCCTCCATTCTCCACTGGCTTTACGCACTGGCCATATGGGGCTGTTAAAAGGTGAGTGAGTTTTGCTGATCACTCCTTGACTCTCTAGTTGACGAATCAACTTATGAACGGGGAGCAAGGAATCCCTGTTGGTGCGGTACTGCCGTCTGTGCACCATTTTTGTAGCAATTGGTACCTGTTGCTCTTTTACTTGTAGCAACCCCACAACAGATGGATCTTCTAACAGGCCAGGCAAAACAGACAGCTGCTTAATGTTGTTTGTGTCTACAGCAGCTATTCCAAAGGCCCATCGATACCCCTTAGGATCCTTGAAATGCCCCCTTCTGAGGTAATCAATACCTAGTATACATGGAGCCCATGGACCAGTCACAATAGGGTGCTTTTGCCAGTTCCTACCAGTGAGGCTTATCTCGGCCTCCAACACAGTCAATTCTTGAGAGCCCCCAGTCACTCCAGAAATATGGATTGATTCTGTCCCTTCATAAGTCGAGGGCATCAGAGTGCACTGTGCACCGGTATCCACCAATGCCTTATATTTCAGTGGTTCTGATGTGCCAGGCCATTGGATCCACACAGTCCAATAAACTCTATTATCCCTTTCCCCCCCTGACTGAGGGCAGGGCCCCTCTATTCATTACCTGTGGTAACCGGAGCAACTGCACTGGCGGTTGATCTGCTTTGTAATTCTCTCACCCGTGCTCGTAGTACATGAGTAGCTTGGTTGTGCCACTTTCTCATGTCTTCTCCATGGTCACGTAAGTAACGCCACAAGGCAAGTCGCGATGTAGGATTCCTTCCTGGAGCTGGAGAGCGTTTGCCTCTGACAGCTGAGATTTTTGATGATGCACCTGAGAAGGAGGGTTCATCGTCTTTAGCTAGTTGGATCCGCATTAGTTTCACCAGCTCCTTCATCAGACTCTTTTGACTATTCTGATCTTCATCAAGAGTTTCTGATACTTCTACAGGTTTGTCATGATTCATCCGTGAAGACATTTGCTCTTGCATTTCATTCAGTTGCTCCGTCATTTGTGAGATGGCGGCGATGGCGGCGCGAGTTGGGGGTAGCTGTTGTTCATAGCTTTGGAGCGTAAGAATCAATTCAAAAACTAAGGGGCTTCTCTGTTGGTCCTTGTATCTCTCAGATGCTGACAATAGTGCAGAGGCGTATCTGGCTGGTGCTGTTGATGTGAGTTTCTGCCATATTTCAGGTGTCGTTCTCACTTTCTCAGGGTCGTGGCCTTGGCGTGGGTCGTTAAAAACACAGTTAGGGTCATACAACATTTCCACCACGGCTATTTCCCTCACATACTGGATACCCTTTTCAACTGTCTCCCACCTTTTTGCCACAGGCTTCAAGCCGTCTTTGAAGGGGTACCTTTCCTTCACGGCTATTAATATTCGTTCCCAGAGGGAGGCAGCCCCGTCCAGACATCGACTAATTCCTCTGTCAATAGCTGGATCTCTGGCAATTGCTCCTAGTTGGCGAGCTTCATTACCATCTAGAGACAAGCTACTGGCCCCGTCGTCCCAACAGCGAACTAACCAGGAAACGATACTTTCACCTGGGTGCCGTATAAATTCCTTTCTTGAGCCTTGGATTTCAGTCATCTTCAGAGGCCAACGAGTAGTAATAGAAACTTCCTCTTCATCACTCTCTTCTGCATGTCTCTTAGTTTTTCCTTTTGCCTTTCTTGATGTTGGTGGTTCCGAGGAGGGCCCCTCACCTGGATCTTCCTCCACCTCCTCCTCCTCTTCTTCTTTTTTCCGTTCTAGACGCGAGGACACTCGTTTCCATTTCTTGCCCTCCACAGGGGCAACTGATATTGTTACTGGTGTCTCCTGTAACTGATCAGATTTGACTTGGGGATTCTCCCCTTCAGCTTGAACCTCAGCTCGGAAACTCTCTCTCTCCAAAACAGTATTATATAGGGCACGGTAAGCACAGGCCAAACCCCAAATAAGTTGTACCTCCTTAGATTTACCTAAGCCGCACTGCCCCTGTCTCAAATACTGGCCAAGTTTCCGGGGATCCCACAGGTGCTCAAGAGTGAAGTCCCATGACATTGTGGGTCCCCATGCTTCTAAGATGTTTCCTATCTCTCTCCATATTCCCTGCCAGTCAGCATTCTCTGGTTTTGGAGGAGACTCCTTCTGCTTACTATTCCTGTATTGGAATACATTCAGGAAGACTAATATGAACAGGAGGACTGTTACGCCCATAAATGTGGAAGTTAACTCAGCATTGAAAAAACGTCTGATAAACTGAGAGGAAAACCGGGAAACTGGTTTGAACATCGTGTGGTTTGTAAAATTAGCAATTCCATTTGGGATGTAGTTGCTTGTAAAATTAGCCATTCCATCCGGGATGCAAGTATCAAAACTCATATCATACCACATCGCATATAGGTACCAATATAGGTACCATACAGGTGTCTCCGTCAGTGCCCTTATGTAGTTATATATGGACACAATTCCACAACAAGTAATTATGACATTGATGATTGGTCAGTAGGTCGCGAGTAACACCATGGCGTTTAATCCCTTACTCAGCGCTCCCACAAAAAAGAGTGGGTTCATCGCTGGTTTCTACTCAAAAAGGGTTAATGAATTGAAAGTAACAAGAGGGGAGGGGGAGGGAAGGAAAAAGGCACTACCCAGACTAAGCAGTGCTCAAAGTTTACAAATATCCCAGAATACTGGCACTACGCCTGGTCTTTCAAGGTCAAGTTTTCCAGCACAAAAACCTGAACTACTGATAATGCTCCCTAACGAAGCTCTCTAAGAGCAGAGAGCAAGGTTCGTTCTAAGAGCCAAAAAGTAAAAAAAAAAAAAAAAGCAGCTATGCCCACATTCTCCACCAAAAGCTGTCACGGAATTAACTAGATCAGTTTATGCCCGTGACAGGGGGGCAGTAGGCCCCTGCCCTCCCCACCCCCCCGCCTGGCCCCACGGAGGGAGGAAGGGGGAAAAAGAAGAGAAACAGAGGCAACAATCTATGGAGGTAAACTTATTTTACTAACTATGATATCGGAATGCAAAATAATACAATATAATACAACCTAATTAAAATTGAGACTAATAAATCAAATAAGATATGAGAGAGAGTTCCCGAGACCGAGTCAAACCTGAAAAAAGCTTGGAACGGCCAGGAAAGCACCCTCCAGCACCCACTGCCAGGCAGTAAGAGACCGCCCCCCCTGGAAGGGTCAGATCCCATGACTTCCGTAATGTATAGGGATAGGTGCGTAGAAATGAGAGCATTAACACCTTAATTCCAGTACATGATGTTTTGATGTGGAATATTAAAAATCAAAAAAAACAAACCCAGCATTTGATTACATCAGTACTATAACTGTGTGCCCACTGTTACCAGTAATCTTCAAACTCAGTTGAAGTTACATAAAGGTCAGTTGTTCAGGACAATTATGCAGGCGTATAGACAATTTTTTTTCAGAAACTACAGAAATGTTGGACTGCCAATATGCAATCCAGTGTAAAATTTTGTCTATTGACACCATGACCTTCACTGGAATCTTTTATTTCATTCATATGTTTTAAGTAAGATCTATGGAAGCAATCCAGGTTATGAAATATTTAAAATCTTTGAAAATGTTCACAATAGTGACAGTGTTAGCTATATAAAAAAAAAAAAAAAAAAATTGTAAACCAGAGGGATATATTCATTTTTAATCAGACTTTTTTTTTTTTTCTTAGTCATACAAAAGCTCTGAAAATGTTTTCCTTGTACCAAAAATGAGACATAAAAGAGCTTGTATATTTGACTCATCCCTTAGGAGAAAGTAATAATTGCTCTCTGGAAACTTACAAAAAAATGGCCAAAAAACATTTTTAAATCTTATCAATATCAACTAAAAATAAGTGGTTTTAGTCACATTTTATCATCCATGGCATCTAATAGAATGTCATAGGTTGATATCAGAACGCGCGATGATCCCATCATTTCCCATGTCTTGAAGTGAAAACTTATTTGATTTTTTTTTGTTTCCAATTTCCTGCATAAAAAGAAATCAAAACCAGCTGATTTCTCTTAATCCTCTATGACCTTTCTGATTTTAAAAAGATTTATATCAGCTATGTTTTCCATTTTTAGTCCATTTTTATTTCTCTTTGTACAGAAGGTGTCTCATGACTTTGATCACATTTGTGAGCTTCTGTTTTCAAGATATTGGCATGCTACATCTTTATATAATGTTTGTTAATTTGTTACCTTTTCTTTTCCTAATTAGTCACGTCAGTTGTAATCCCAAGAAAATATGGTTAAATGGCAAGTCAGTTCTGTGTCCTTCAGAATAAACCAGACATAGGGAATATTCTGTTTAATAGTAAATAGTGCTACTAACAGTAATAAATTAGACTTTACCAACAGTGAATTCACATGGAATAAAAATACTTAAAATATCATATAGAGAACTCAGACTAACATATTCTGTTAAAGGCCATTTTATTTCAAACTATATTTTAAACTTATTTAAGCATAATTCACATCACTAGGGATGTCAGAGACAGAAAATGTCTTGGTAAGGATATTACAACATAGCTAACAAATGAAAAATATCTGTTTATTAAGACCTTAAAAAACAATCAGCTGGGACACCTAGTTTCAGAAATACTAGCCTTCCACAGAGTTAAAAATAGTTAAGTGTTCATTTGATAATGACCAGCTACCCATATAGAGCATAGTGGGAGACAAGGGACATCCAGGTTAACTCACCAAGTATCATATATCAAGGTACATACACTGAATAAGTAAGAGACAGAATTCGGATTCTTTTCCTGCATTTTGTAATGTGATAATTAAAATTTTATGTTCCGTAGTGGGTGTGGAGTAGAGGAAGGAGACTAGAGAACACAAATCCTTTTTTCCTCTGTTTAGCCTGCCATGTGGGATCAGCAGAGATGAAGACAGCCAGCTGTGGATTTCTCTTCTGGTTGCTTTATGTGAAAATAGAATAGAATAGAATAGAATAGAATAGAATAGAATAGAAAATTTCTGCAGGCAGCATATACTGTGCCTTTGAGTTTTTGAGCTTTTCTATTCCTAGATGTATATACTGTCACTGCTTGCTACAAGCAACATCTTTTCTATTCTTGTACTTCTTGTAGAGAAGAAAATACACTTGGCAATGAAGGTGATAGACTTAAATGAAGCTAAAGCCATGCAATCCATCAAAATTTAGGCAACACGGCGTCTGATGTTCAGGAAAGTTAGTTAATGCATCAACAAACAGATGTTTCTCTTCAAAGTTTAACAGACTAAAGTGCAGTTTTTGCTCAGTTTCTTCTCTAGTTCCTGAAATGATACTGTTTCTAAGATCAACTACATCATTATTAATGTTCAGTTTGCACCCACTTCTACTCACGCTATATTTTAGACTCATCCAAGTATTTAAGGGGTAAGATGCTTATTTATAAAATTTAACAGGTTAATTTATACTGGGTATTTCCAAATGAGCTTCTTTTTGCGTATATTGAAATACAAAATCTCTCTGAAGAAAACTACTGTCAAAACATGAAACTCACAGACTGTTCAGTTTAGTCTCATCTTCATCTTTCCCCATCTAACACTGGGGAAAAAACGGTATCCTTGTGACCCTTTTTCCTGCAAAAATGATTTGTGTGAAGAGAAGGTTACAAGCCTTGAAATGAAACAACACTGAGTGTTAAGCTTTTAGTGAAATTTTCTAATGAAATAAAGCCAGTTAAACATGGTTTGGAGTTCAGTGCAAATAATTCACATAGTTGAATATGCCAAACATATTTTGCAGTCTTATCTTCATTATTAAAAGACATTCAAATAATAATAATAAAAAATAATAAATAACAACAACAACTAAAATAGACTTATTTTTTTTCTTTTCTTCTCATGCTTTATGTTGTGCTCATTCTTTAAAACACAAGATTTTAAAATATGATACTTTCCATTCATTGGATGGATAAGGAAAAATGAATGACTTGATACCATTGCAAAATATATAACTTTAAGTACTGTTTCATCAGCACAGATACACATCTTTAAAAAAAAAAAAAAAAATCAGTACATTTACATAATGCCTGTAACATGAGTAGTGGCAGGTGGGGATTTTTCTTTTTCTACTGTACTTAGAATGGTTTACATAGCTTCTAATAAATAAGAGTGCATGCAGCAAACAAAACTGTTATTTCCTTTATGAAAATACTGAGTACTGAATCCAAACTTCATGTATGTACAAGTTCTTGCAGTTAATTATTTAATATAATATTATATTTTTCTCCTGAATAAATCTAAAAGATTAACTGTTGTTCATGTCACCTTCCAGATGTTACTTGAGGTTATTTCTGATACAGTGAATCTTATTGCCTTCAGTAAAGATGAACATTGATTTGGACCCATATTTTTAGTAGTCTGAAGCAGAATGCAGACTTTAAGACTTTTCTTTAAATATATACCTGAAGGAATGTAAAGCTAAACAAGTAGAACTTTGATTAATTTTATAGATGATACAAAATCACTTTTGATGTACACAAAAATGCTCATTCACAAGCTTCCAGTAAGCACTGAATACTACTTGTAGAGTTCTAAAATATACAAAAGAAGGATAGCCATTGAAAAAAAAAAAATGAACTGCATTTGTAGGACAGGTATACACTGAAGGATAGTATATGCTTCTGAAATGCAGATACATACACACAATATCTGGTTGCAGCATTATACATTACACGTAAAAATTTGCAATTTACGTATGTGAACTGAAAATAAAATCACAAGTATATAAGAAAAGACTTTGTTCACCAATCGTGAAACCTATTTTCAAATTACTTTATCAAAACAGAAAGCAATGTTGTGTATTTTCCACTGTTCACAGGACATTTCCACAGACTAATTTGGCAAAAAGCAAGCCGTAGCTCAAGAGCCATCTTATCAGAGTAGTAATGAGAAAGCAGCAACAAAAAACTGCTTTATACTGAGATGAGGGTAACATAACCTTAGTGCTTTCATTTTTCCTATATTTTCCAAACAAGCTTGATTTCTCTTTACATTCAATACTTAAAATGATTTAAAGACTCAATTATCATACACATACACACACAGAGGATTTCACTGTGGGTTGTTTCTTTTTTTTTTCTTTTTTTTTTTTTTTCTCTCTCTCTCTCTCCTGCCTGAATAACTCAACACAAATGTGCTATGCTTGTAGTGGTTTAGAGATTTTTCTAGAGCTGTGATCCACATCCTGATGAATTTAGTTATCTACTACTGCTTTCTTTTAACGTAAGGACACTTACTAACATATGGAGTAAATTATAGTGAAAACAAGGATTTCAGAGAAGTTAAACATAAATTCTTTGAGACAATTTCTGCACATTTGAATTCCTGCCATGCAGGTTTGATGAATGCAGTGTAACAAGGCTCCACCATGTTTACTACACCTCTCAAGGAGCAGAGGTTGAAGTTATACTTTTGCCAACGTTTGTTTCAGATTTGAAATGACAATTCAGAAGAAGATGATGGTGAAAAGAGTGACAATGAAACCACATAACTGTAGTGTCATGGGATTGTTTTTTTTTGATTTTCAATATTCCACATCAAAACATCATGTACTGGAATTAAGGTGTTAATGCTCTCATTTCTACGCACCTATCCCTATACATTACGGAAGTCATGGGATCTGACCCTTCCAGGGGGGGCGGTCTCTTACTGCCTGGCAGTGGGTGCTGGAGGGTGCTTTCCTTGCCGTTCCAAGCTTTTTTCAGGTTTGACTCGGTCTTGGGAACTCTCTCTCATATCTTATTTGATTTATTAGTCTCAATTTCAATTAGATATTGTATTATTTTGCATTCCGATATCATAATTAGTAAAATAAGTTTACCTCCATAGATTGTTGCCGCTGTTTTTCTTCTTTTTCCCTCTTCGTCCCTCTGTGGGGCCAGGTGGGGGGGTGGGAAGGGCAGGAGCCTACTGCCCCCCTGTCACGGGCATAAACTGATCTAGTTAATTCCGTGACAGCTTTTGGTGGAGAATGTGGGCATAGCTGCTTTTTTTTTTACTTTTTGGCTCTTAGAACGAACCTTGCTCTCTGCTCTTAGAGAGCTTCGTTAGGGAGCATTATCAGTAGTTCAGGTTTTTGTGCTGGAAAACTTGACCTTGAAAGACCAGGCGTAGTGCCAGTATTCTGGGATATTTGTAAACTTTGAGCACTGCTTAGTCTGGGTAGTGCCTTTTTCCTTCCCTCCCCCTCCCCTCTTGTTACTTTCAATTCATTAACCCTTTTTGAGTAGAAACCAGCGATGAACCCACTCTTTTTTGTGGGAGCGCTGAGTAAGGGATTAAACGCCATGGTGTTACTCGCGACCTACTGACCAATCATCAATGTCATAATTACTTGTTGTGGAATTGTGTCCATATATAACTACATAAGGGCACTGACGGAGACACCTGTATGGTACCTATATTGGTACCTATATGCGATGTGGTATGATATGAGTTTTGATACTTGCATCCCGGATGGAATGGCTAATTTTACAAGCAACTACATCCCAAATGGAATTGCTAATTTTACAAACCACACGATGTTCAAACCAGTTTCCCGGTTTTCCTCTCAGTTTATCAGACGTTTTTTCAATGCTGAGTTAACTTCCACATTTATGGGCGTAACAGTCCTCCTGTTCATATTAGTCTTCCTGAATGTATTCCAATACAGGAATAGTAAGCAGAAGGAGTCTCCTCCAAAACCAGAGAATGCTGACAGGCAGGGAATATGGAGAGAGATAGGAAACATCTTAGAAGCATGGGGACCCACAATGTCATGGGACTTCACTCTTGAGCACCTGTGGGATCCCCGGAAACTTGGCCAGTATTTGAGACAGGGGCAGTGCGGCTTAGGTAAATCTAAGGAGGTACAACTTATTTGGGGTTTGGCCTGTGCTTACCGTGCCCTATATAATACTGTTTTGGAGAGAGAGAGTTTCCGAGCTGAGGTTCAAGCCGAAGGGGAGAATCCCCAAGTCAAATCTGATCAATTACAGGAGACACCAGTAACAATATCAGTTGCCCCTGTGGAGGGCAAGATTTGGAGTCGGGCCTACAGGGGGTCAGAAGAGGGCTACACTCCAACTGAAAAGGAGATCTTAGCCGCGTATGAGGGGGTTCGGGCTGCTTCTGAAGTGGTCGGTACTGAAACACAGCTCCTTCTGGCACCTCGACTACCAGTGCTGAACTGGATGTTTAAAGGAAAGGTTCCCCCCACCCATCACGCAACTGGTGCCACTTGGAGTAAGTGGATTGCGTTGATTACGCAACGAGCGCGGATGGGGAACCTCAGCCGTCCAGGAATCCTAGAGGTCATCATGGACTGGCCTGAAGGTAAAAAGTTTGGAACATCACCAGCAGAAGAAGTATCACGAGCTAAAGAGGCCCCACCATACAACGAATTACCAGAGAATGAAAGGAAGTATGCCCTGTTCACTGATGGATCGTGTCGTGTTGTGGGAAAGCATCGCAGATGGAAATCTGCTGTGTGGAGCCCCATACGACAAGTTGCAGAGGCCACTGAAGGGGAAGGAGAATCAAGCCAATTTGCAGAGGTAAAGGCTGTCCAACTGGCCTTGGATGTTGCTGAACGGGAGAGGTGGCCAACGCTTTATCTTTACACTGACTCATGGATGGTGGCAAATGCTCTATGGGGGTGGTTACAGCAATGGGAGCAAAATAACTGGCAAAGAAGGGGTAAACCTATTTGGGCTGCTGAACTGTGGAAAGATATTGCTGCCCAAATAAAGAATATGGTCGTGAAGGTACGCCATGTAGATGCTCATGTGCCCAAGAGTCGGGCTACTGAAGAACAGCAAAATAACCACCAGGTGGACCGAGCTGCCAAAATTGAGGTGGCTCAGATAGACCTGGACTGGCAGAACAAGGGTGAATTATTTCTAGCTCGCTAGGCTCATGAGACCTCGGGCCATCAGGGGAGAGATGCAACATATAAGTGGGCTAGAGACCGAGGGGTGGACTTAACTGTGGATGCTATTGCACAGGTTATTCATGACTGTGAAACGTGTGCCATAATCAAACAAGCCAAGAGGATGAAACCACTCTGGGAGGAAGGGCGATGGCAAAAGTATAAATATGGGGAGGCATGGCAGGTTGATTATATCACCTTGCCACGATCCCGCAGTGGTAAGTGTTATGTGCTTACCATGGTGGAGGCAACCACTAGGTGGCTTGAAACATATGCAGTACCCCATGCTACCGCCCGAAACACCATATTAGGTCTTGAGAAACAAGTCCTGTGGCGACATGGCACCCCAGAAAGAATTGAGTCAGATAATGGGACCCATTTCAAAAATTCTCTTGTAAATACTTGGGCCAAAGATCATGGCATTGAGTGGATTTACCATATTCCCTACCATGCGCCAGCCTCTGGTAAAATGGAACGATACAATGGGTTGTTAAAAACTATGCTGAAAGCAATGGGTGGCGGAACATTTAAGCACTGGGAGAAGCATTTGGCAGAAGCCACCTGGTTAGTCAATACCAGAGGATCCATCAATCGTGATGGTCCTACCCAATCCAGCTCCCTACATACCGTAGAGGGAGATAAGGTCCCTGTTGTACATGTAA
This sequence comes from Chrysolophus pictus, assembly GCA_037305975.1. Taxonomy (NCBI): domain Eukaryota; kingdom Metazoa; phylum Chordata; class Aves; order Galliformes; family Phasianidae; genus Chrysolophus; species Chrysolophus pictus. The sequence continues at coordinate 2,047,564 of CM074577.1, forward strand.
AGAGCATGTTGGGAAAAGCAGTGTGGGTTCTTCCAGCTTCTGGAAAGGGCAAACCTCTGCGCGGTACTGTTTTTGCCCAGGGACCTGGGTCCACTTGGTGGGTAATGCAGAAAAATGGGGATGTTCAATGTGTACCACAAGGAAACTTGATGCTGGGAGAGTGCAGACAGTAATTCTATGTATATGTATATAGACGTGTGTGTGTGATGCATTTTCAATCATTTTGTTTGTTTGTTTGTATATGTATGTGTGTATATATATATATATATATAGCATGATGTAGTGATGTAGAATAAGGTGTGGAATGTCATGGGTTTGTTTTTTTGATTTTCAATATTCCACATCAAAACATCATGTACTGGAATTAAGGTGTTAATGCTCTCATTTCTACGCACCTATCCCTATACATTACGGAAGTCATGGGATCTGACCCTTCCGGGGGGGGCGGTCTCTTACTGCCTGGCAGTGGGTGCTGGAGGGTGCTTTCCTGGCCGTTCCAAGCTTTTTTCAGGTTTGACTCGGTCTCGGGAACTCTCTCTCATATCTTATTTGATTTATTAGTCTCAATTTTAATTAGGTTGTATTATATTGTATTATCTTGCATTCCGATATCATAGTTAGTAAAATAAGTTTACCTCCATAGATTGTTGCCTCTGTTTCTCTTCTTTTTCCCCCTTCCTCCCTCCGTGGGGCCAGGCGGGGGGGTGGGGAGGGCAGGGGCCTACTGCCCCCCTGTCACGGGCATAAACTGATCTAGTTAATTCCGTGACAATAGTATCCTGCACAAAGACTTTGACACTCTTTCTATATATTTGCCTCACTCCAATTTATAGAAGGGATAGGAGGTTCTTTTAATATATGTATACCCAATGGCAAGATTAAGATACAACAGGTCAAATGTTAGCCCGACCAGTTTATTTAAATCCTAGTTGCTTAGGGATGTGGGGAAGGGAAGATGGGCAATAGAAAAGAGATAGGAAATAAAAAGCAAGGAGTCTTTGTAGAAAGCCAGAGAGATTGTCACCACCGTGAGTCCAGCATGGTTTATAATAGGTCCATTGATCTCAGGAACTCCTCCAGTCACCACAGGGAATGGGAGAAAGCCTGGAAGCTTCGCAGCAAGCAGGTCCTGGGGGGGTTCTTCTGAAGAAGTTTTTCCCCTCGGGGAATTCTTCCATCAAAGGCTTCTCTGGAAGTTCTTCTCCCCCAGGGGTTTTGTTTCTTAGGAGTTCTCCAAAGTCCTTAGTTTAGTGAGGGTCTTTTATCCTCTGTATCTCAGGATTGTTTGTTTTTTTTTTCTTCTTTTCTCTCTGTTTGCTGTGACATACCTGTCCCAACAGATAAGCCAGCAGGGAGTGGTGCCTTCGTTGCCATGCACAAGCATTAGTGCCTTTTGCAGTGGTCAGCTCCTTCAAAGCACACTGCTGAAAAAAGACTGTTTGTCCTGCTTCTGCTTATCTTTATAAGCAGACATACTGTTGCATGGTGGCACCCATCACTCATCCCACTAGATAATGTGCAGTTGTCAGTTACAGTCCTATAACCAAAACACCTCAAGATGCAAGCTTTGATTAAAAAAAAAAAAAAAAAAGTCATAAAAGAACAGTAAGACGCCTGTTTTCATGTTATCCAGCAAGGCATTAGCTGTCAGTGTGTCAGTGGCATAGAGCATGGATTACAACCTGATTTCTCAGTGTTCTCTCTGTTTCCAACTGATACAAGAGTCTTTACGTGATTTATAAGTGAAACCATTAAATACATTTTTCCCAGCACAGTACTGTTCTTAGTCTTACTTTAAAGGTTTAGGTTTTGAGCACATCTTTTACTGAGCATAAACAGATTTAATACTGAAATTCAGAACACATAGAATGTATTGTTGCAGTGTTCAAGGCATGGACTCAGATGTAAATGATCTATACCATTTATTTTCCTCTTACATCCCTTATATACATTCACAAGTTTTCTCCTCTAATGTTCCCACCCACATTTACATGTCAACAAAATATTCCACAAACACTCCTTAACCATGCATGAAAGGGCTTATCCAATCAGAGTCATGAGTAGTTCCTAGCCAGTCAGGGTTGTTATCATGCAGCTTACTTAACTTTTTTTTTTTTTTTTCCTATGGAGACTTCCTTGGTTCCTTTCTCATTCCATTCATCTTGCTCCACAGCTTTCGCTCTGAATATTCCTTCTTGAACCCCAGCATCTTGTTTTAAAGTTTTGCTGCAAATGTTAGCACCGTTTTAGTTGGAACCTTGTTAGCAGAGCAAATTGTTTCTTTATTGTGATTGCTGTTAGCCTAATGAGTGAGTACAAATTGCTTAAACTAACTAGCAAAGTGAAAGAATGCCCCTAAAATGTAGTATTTTGGAACTGTTTACTAATGGTTGGTTTCTTCTACCTGGTTAAAGCATTTATAATTGGAATATATAGATATTATTGCGAATGGATTAAAAAATAGCAATCTTCTGAAGCTTTCATCGCTTTCTGACTCTGAGTATTAGTATGTAATCCATACTTTTTTCTATTTGATTAAATGACATAAATTCCCAAAACAATCTGAATGAAATTTTTGTCTAGTATTAACAAATTCCACCCTGTTTGCAGCAACTATGAAAACACATAGAATGTTCCAAAATCAACCTGATCCGCTTCTGATCAAAGTCAGTCAAGTCTTTGCTTTGGTTTAGGCAAATCTTAGTCAGTAAGATCATTTAAAGACTTTCCACAGAAATGCATGTTCAGAATAATATCTCCAAATTTTTAACTTAATTTACTTGAAAATGGCATAATTTCTATGTATGAGTGGTTCAGTTCTGTCATTGCAGAACTGTTTTAGAAACAGAATTTTTTCTAAAGCAAGAAATATTCTTCTGCAGATTTTCAGTTTTCAAAGGTATGGAACTTGTGAGAAAAATATGGATTTCATTTAAGAGCATTCAGAAAAATCTCAACTTCTGGTCTTTTATTGTATTCAATAATAATGGTAGGGAAGCATACTCTTATAAAAAATAAGGCTGTAGTTCAGACTGTTGTATGAGCAGACACTTGAAGCAGTGATTCCAGTATCTTGTTAAGCACAAAACCACTGGATATATTTTAGTTTTCTTTCTCTGCTACTGCTCTTCATTTCATCAAGGTCAGACTTATCAGTTGTAATGATCTCTTCAAATTGTCTTCCCTTTAAACTCTATCAAAAAGAGGTTTAAGGGAATTTCTCTACATTTCAAGGTCACCAAAAACACTTAGTCTTTAGATGGCACAGTGCTACTAAGTAATCCAAACCAGTTTTTAAAAGTTTTCCATTCTCAGACTGACCTGAAAAATGTCCCTCAAGATCAAGTGTCTATGAAGAGATACATTTAATATAACTACTAAACCTACATGTTTCTTATAGATAGGAATCAGTCACTGTGAATGGTGCGTTTGTTTGATCTTTTACTTGCTATCCGTTTAAACAGAAACCCTTACCTATGGAAACATCACATATTGGTTACTGATAACTGCAATTTCTCAAACTACTTAGCGTGTCTTCTGTTACATACGTTTCTGTAAGGGCTCAGTCCCATCTTCAGTCTGCCCCACATTCTAGTAAAAAATACACAATCCAATGTATTAAAAATGGGAAAATGAAATATTGCTATGTCTCCCCCCTTCAAAAAAAAAAAAAAAAAAAAAAAAAAAAGAAAAAAAAAAGACAACAATAAAAAGACTAATTTATAGTAACGAGTTATTCCAAAAACCCTCTACTATGCTTTCAACACAAAAGGGTTATAGTTAAAAGCTCAGTACTTTAGTCTTTTTTATATACTCGTAAGAAATCGAAAAGAAATCAAAAGGAGCAAAGAAGCAAGAACAAACCAAAGATAACAGACAAAGAAGAAATAGCTGGGCAAAGATACAAACTGCAAAATATCTAAATACATGGATCAGAAGAATGTGTGGATTTTATGACCCAAATCCCCACAGAGGAAAAAACATACAGTTTGTGGAAATAGATCAATGGATGCTCATATTTTAGGAGCTTGCTAACTACATTAAGTAGAGGAGATAAAGGAGTTTATGCAAAGGCTGGAAAATCTGTCTCAAAAGATAGGGCTGCCCAGCTTGGCAAGAAAACTGAAATAGAGAAAAGGTCTCTGAAATGTGCATAGTGGTGCACTGTTTACTGATCTGGCAACAGTATTATCTCTGAGAAGATGTTCTTAAATAGCTATAGAAGACTAATTTATTTATTTATTTTTTTCCATAAGAAAAAATTATCAGCGAAATCTTTATTCCAAGTAAGCTGACAAAACGGTCAGAACATAACTGATTAGCAATTCAATGGTAATGGCTCTGCACTGATGGAGGTAGAGCCACTTTCATCAGCTCTTCCTCCAACTGTGCATCCACCTCCATGGGCTCTTCGTTGCTCTCAGGTGAACCCACTTCCATTGACTTGATGATGTGGAGCCTCTGTATCACCTTCCACTTCTTGTTTGGAGGATAATTCACCCTGCCTCCTTGAAAATTCACTACTTGCCTGTCTTACAGGAGGATAAATTGGCACTGGCCTCTTCTGCTCAGTGGTTGAAGTTCTGTCCACAGTGCCCCGATATACGTAGGGCTCAAATAGTAGACAGTGATATGACTGGTGACGTCATGAGGCCATGGCAATGTGATTCTAATCTCAAAGTGATCAAAATATGACAGTGTTGGGATTTGGGGTCTGTCAGTAGATATTTGCCCCAGTTTTGAAGGAGGTGGAAGGGTAAGTGAAGGGCCTCTTTCTTGGGGATGGCTCCATTGTGACATTTTGCTTGCTAAAGAGAATGGCTTCCCATTGGGCACAGGGGCCTCCAGGAACTTCAGCCCCCTCTTCATCCCATGTATGGGTTCCCTTCAATGGAACCTCCATGGGCCATGAGGTCAAGGGGTCTCTGCTATCCAACAACCATCTGTCCAGCTGCTTGCAGGTGGAACCACCTTTATACAGGGACACTACTGTCACTGGTGCAGAACTAGTTGCAAAGCCAAGTGAAAGACTGAACCACAATTAATCAGTTGGAAGGGGTACAGTTGCCAGGCAGGTCTACAAATTCCATAATTAAAGACATGGAGATTAATCCTGGTAAAAAGTCAGAGTTCTGGGAGATCACAGCCAGCTTTGTTCTGCAACCAGATGTAATATACTCAAACAGGTAAATATCATGCCTGATCATGGTGCTATCAGGTACTTAGCGGGCTGTGATAAGGTTTATCACAAAATCATAGAATCATAGAATCACAAGGTTGGAAACGACCTATAAGATCATCTAGTCCAACCATCTTCACACTACCACTGCTACCACCAGCTACTAAACAAGATCTCGCAGCTCCTCGTCCAGACGCCTCTTGAACACTGCCAGAGATGGCGACTCCACCACCTCCCTTGGCAGGCCATTCCAGTGCCTGACCACTCTCTGAGAGAAGAAGTTCTTCCTTAAGTCTAACCTAAACCTCTTCTGATACAACTTGCAGCCATTTCCCCGGGTCCTGTTCGTTGCCTGGGAGAAGAGGCCAAACCCCTCTTCATCACAACCTCCCTTCAGGAAGCTGTACAGTGCAATGAGGTCTCCCCTGAGCCTCCTCTTCTCCAAATTAAACAATCCCAGTTCCCTCAGCTGCTCCTCATAAGACTCATGCTCCAGACCCCTCACCAGTTTCGTTGCCCTTCTCTGGACACGCTCCAGGGTCTCAATGTCTTTCTTGTAGTGAGGGGCCCAAAACTGAACACAGTATTCGAGGTGCGACCTCACCAGTGCTGAGTACAGGGGGATGATCACCTCCCTGCTCCTGCTGACCACACTATTTCTAATGCAGGCCAGGATGGCACTGGCCCTTTTCGCCACCTGGGCACACTGTTGGCTCATGTTCAGCCGAGCATCAACCAACACCCCCAGGTCCCTTTCCTCTTCTTCACAAAACAGGATGTCTCTAGCAGTGTGGGATATTCTGTATGAGCACATCCATTTCCAGACAGGTTTTCATGTTTGATGTCTCTGCAGATCTCTAGACTGGTACTAGTGTACTGTTAGTTTCTATCTTAGCTCAGCTGAGAAACCAAGAGTGTTTGGGAAAAATAATACACATGAAAGAATGACTTCTGTCACAAGATTTAGCTTAGTCATGACACACTGAGTGGCTTCACTTCAAAATTGTTTCAAGCCCCACTGATGGGGAATCTACCACTGCAGTGGGTAGGCCATTCCAGTGCTTGAGCACACTCTCTGTGAAAAAAATCATAGAGTGATAGAATCATTTGAGTTGGAAGGGACATTTAAAGCTCATCTAGTCCAACTCCTCTGCAATAAACAGGGATATCTACAGCTAAATCTGTTTGCTCAGGGCCTGGTCCAACCTGATCTTGAATGTCTCCAGGAATGGGGCATCCACCACATCTCTGGGTAAACTGTTTCAGAGCTTCACCATCGTTACTGTAAAAAATTGTTTTCCTTATAATCCAGTCTAAATTTTCCCTCTTTTAGTTTGAAACAATTTCTCCTTGTCCTATGAGAATAGACCCTGCTAAAGAGAAAGTCCCCTTTTTCTTATAGCTCTCCTTTAAATACTAAAAGGCCACTAAGGGGTCTCCCCAGAATACATGGGTCTCCTCTAGGCTAAACAGTCACAGATCTCTCAGCATGTCCTTATAGGTATGTACAGTTGGAAGAGTAGCGCGGTTTGGATGGTACTTACTTGACAGGTGTTACAGTTGGAAAGATTATCGTGGTGAAAAAGAAGCCATCAAAGAACATAAGCTCACCCATACCCTAGACTCATGATGGAAAACTCCAAAAAAAAAGGGATCTCCAGGAAGAGATCCTTCCCCAGTGATAGTCATCCATTAAATGGGGTCTTCTGGTCACACAGTTGAATTGCCTTCACGGCTGACCCAGTCCTTGTCTCTGGTGATCAATCAGTGGTTCCAACCATGACTGAACAGTTCCCATACACTCCACCCCTTTACAGCATGAACCAACGATCAAGTTAGCTAGAGGGTGAGCCTTCCCTTATACAGAGATCCAACACACCACAATGCTTATAAAATTGTCTGTTGGGATACAGGTTGACACAGTGTAAGATGAGTGATGATCAGTATATGGTTGAGGTTCACGCTCTCTCATAAGCCAGTGATTGGTGGTGCTACTGGAAGCATGCAATCATGTGGTGCAGGTCCATCCTGTTTCATCTGTCCCACACAGACCATCACCAGGTGTCATGCACGATCTGACTGTAACACTGGAATGCCTCAATGGTATTTCATTTCTTCCAGTAATCCTAGAGACTTAAAGACTCACGGGGAGTAATATAGATGTTTCAGGGGTACCAGGAGGGGAAGATCTACTCTCTGGGACAAGATACAGGCCGTATTTCTATCCTGGGTCAACACTTCTACTTGTACTGGGGCATGCACTGGCTGCCTGTACCATACCTTCTAGCCAGATATCTGTGGCTGCATAACTATATGAGGCACCAAAGGAGGTGTCCTGATCTGCCATAGGGTCATGATGGGAGTCCCTTTAGCAATGAAGATCGGAGTATTGACCACAATATCAGTAGACCACGTACCTATTACTGGACAGACTGTTGAGGCTTCCACCTCCAAAAATCTCCCCCGAGGTGCAAGTAGACCTCACCACTTCGATCCTTCCTGCACCTTCCAAGGCCATTTCATTCTATGGGTACCTGGGTAAATTCTCAGGGGTGGGGAGCAGATTAGTTTAATTGCCAGTTTGGGGTCTTACCTGATGATCAGTGCCCGTAATTTGGATCCTAAGCGGGGAGATCCATGTTGTCTGTAGCATCTTCAGGGCATGGGTCTGCCATTTCTAGGTCTTCCATTCAGGAGATTTCGTATAATCTCTTCGTCCAACCCTGCAGCAACTGAAAGTCTGTCTTCAGGGCAGACTTAAGAATACCGTTATAACATTCAATAAGGCTTGCCCCTATTGGATTATATAGCAGGTGGAATCGCCATTCGATGTTGTTTTCTTCTGCCCAGCGCTGTATTGTTGCACCAGTAAAATGAGTTCCTTGGTCACTCTCAATGACTTGAGGTGTCCTGTAGGCAGCCATCAACTTGGTGAGTGCCTTGATGGTATATGTCTGGTTCGCTTTCAGTGCAGGATAGGCCTGCAGTAGCCCACTTGCAGTGTCAGCACAGGTTAGGGCATATCTCGCCCCCTCAGATCAAGGGAGGAGCCCATTGTAATCGATGTGCCATTGCTGGAGAGGATTGTGTCCTCTAGCAAGATGGCCTGTTGTTTCAGGCAATGATCTCGGTCTCATCTTAGATCAAGTCTTGGCATGCCTGGGCAATGTCAGATAGTTGTATTGGCAGACCCCATGCTCTTTCCTCATTTTCTATTTTTCTCTTAATCTTTTATTCTTTTACTCTTTGTAGTAGCTGTTGCCTAATATTGTATTACCTGTAATGTCTATTAGTTGTAATTAGCAAATTACCGAATTTTACCTCCAAATAGGAGATAGGTCGTTTTTAAGAAAGTTCTCAGTATACTGATGGGTGTTATTCCTCTGAGTCTTAAATGACTCCATTGTTGTAGTGATCTCTGCTGAGTAGGGGAGGTGCAGCTCAAGAGATAGGAAAAGATTCACATCCCTCAAAATCTACTTTCCTTCCTCCAAATCCACTGAGTAGGATGAGACACATCATGAATCAGGGCAGGGGATTTCTAAAGTCTTTTTATACCACCCTCTTCATCTGATTTGCTATTGAGTCAATATACTATGTTCTGATGGCAAGCTTGTATTCCCAAATGCGTTATGCTTTTAAATTATTATAGGCACTAAAGATGTAATGACTTATTGCAGTCTGTCATCCACCATGCACACCCTTCAGTAGTGCATGTGTTCTTTATTGTACTCATGGTATTCACTTTTTTTCTCACATCTGCCATACGTTCATTGCCCTAATGAACAAAGTAAATATTTTGCACTATAGTACAAGGTGATAAAATATATCCCATAGTCAGAATGAAGTAAATAACTCAATACTAGATGGATCTTTACTCTCTAATTATTCCAGAACTGAGATTTTTTTGTGTTTTGGTCTTAAATCTCAGCTACTCACGTCCATTAAAAAAATGGCCTAAAAGCCTTCTCCTTTTACTTATAAAATATTTTTCTGCAATCAATTCCTCTATTCGGGGGATATAAAATCTACTACATTATGGAATCTGTTTGTCCAATGATGCAGCTGGTATAAATACCATATATAAATATATATATAAATAAAAACATAATTCACAGCATGCAACAGTATGACATTTTTTTTAAGTCTTTCCTTCTTTAAAGCAGTTTCAAGGTCATTGTCCCACTGACAAATTTACTCTAAAACAACATGTTTGTAGTAAAAGCCTGAGTACAACTATATGACAAAAATTGATTTCTAAGGGAGAAAAGGGAGAGCACCACATACTTTATAACTGCATTAAAATTATATTGAACTGGGACAGAACTCATATCCCAGATTAGAACTCTTTAGGAAAGACTTTCACCAAAAGTCAGCAGTTTATTTCTCCCCACAGAGAAGTTTAGATTTTTGAAAGATAAATGTTTTGTAATACAGGATGTCAACTATAGCACAGATTTCTTTGGCTTACCATCCAAAGTAGGTGAGATTTACACAAGTATTCCCTTTTCTACTTCTTGCCAAGGCAGAAAATGACATTAATAAACTTTGCTAAACTTATGCTGCTCCATTATTTTGAGTTGGAGGGCTCACAGGAAAACAAGCTTAGAACTCAACAGAAGGGAAGAAAAGTTCAGGTATCAGTAAGGAGGAAATGAAAAGGAAAGAGGGAACAAATATTAAAACAAGATAAAATGAGGATAAAGGAATCATACAAAGTACAGGGATCCTGACCAATAGCAGTTATGCAATTCAAAGCTTAAATACTTCAGAGCTTTGAGTTCAAGAAATTACTTAAATACAATACTGAAGTAAATAAATAAGAGCCATGAGTTAGCATGAGACAACTGCAATTAAACTAGTAGAATTTGGTGTGTCAACATATAATGTTTAAAAATCTTAGCTATGTTTGTGACTTTATCTGACTCTACAGAACAGATTTCACACATAAAATCAATGAGGCCGTATCAGCCAGGTCAAAGTACATGCCATGTATATGGACTGCTTCAGGTGTGATTAACTTTGGTGAATTAATATGTGCTAACATTGATCTACAACTAGGTTCACCAGAATTTAACCATCACGTGGTGGTTTTGCCATTCCATTGCTGGCGAACCTTGTTATTAGACTTGATTTCCCCTTCTGCTTCTGTCCCTCTTGCCATTTCAGCTATATTGAAAAAGAGAATTCCCTCAAGCTCTGTTCTACTAGCTTTATCCAACTCTTCCCTTTAGCAGCTAGGCTGTCGGGCTCCTCTTTGACCTTAGTGTTTGCATGCAGAAATTTGGATTGAAAATAATAATATTACTTTAGTGATCTTGAGTAACTATATACCACGACTGGGCTGATATCCACTGAACTTCAGTTTTAATTTTTCTCATTGATATTTGGATATCATGGTTAGAAAGCTCTTAGCAATGCTCCAACAGATAGAACGTTCCTGCAGTGGAAGCCCATGACTTGGAAGTCTTGGGGAAGGAGTAAATTAAAACACATGAAACCATGTGGCGAGCTGTGGCTGAAGGGTTAAAACATCCAAAATGTCACTTAGCAACTGTTACAGTTATTGCAAAACACCCAGCACCCTTTCTGAAAAGGAAGGAAGGAAAGGCAGAGACTCTACAAGAGCAGGAATTTGTTTTTTGTTTCATCTCATTCATGAGCAGTCCTTCTGTATGGGGGAGTCTGTCTTTGAATATAGGAGCCATAGGATTTTCTCAGGTGAAGAGTTGTCAAAGGATGAATGCAATCAACTACAATCTCATAGGACACTAATTCACATTTAAGCACTTTAAAAGAATTCACTCTTTCTAGAAATTACTTTGTACATTTTTATATACCGTACTATTATTTATTTACTTATTGTATGGAATAATTTAATGAACAGAAGTACTTTGTTTTAAATGTTATGTATTTTTTAGTTCAGTGATGAGCATGTAATGCTGTTGCACATTCTTAGATTGCACAACACATTTATTAATGAACTTAGAGATGATACAGAATCATAGACAACAAAACTGATACTGCTGTATTAAATTTGATGTGGATATCACTTTAAAATTAAGTTCATTACAGGTAATAGAATGATCCATTTTCAGGCCTCCACCTGCAGACTTAGAGGTGACAGGTCATTTAGAAAGAAATTTACTGATGGTCTTACTTCCCCTCCTTTTTAACCATGGGTATTATAAGTTCATTGTATTGACCCTAATAGGTTTGCTTTCAAAATATTTTATTCTGAAGATTTTAAGATGTACTCTAACATACGTCAGCCTGCAGCTAACCTAAGCAAGTGAACTACAAGAAGATGTAACATATTTATCTGTGCAGGTATTTTGTATGTTTGTCCTGAGCCTGCAGATCTTGATATAAGCAATAACATCGAATGCACACTATGGAAGGATGTACATGATGCTCTTCACTGCAGGTGCTTCACTGTTCCACAGGATCTCTCAGAAATTTTTATCTCAATTAAGGATGCATTAACAGCAGGCATTCCACTCCAGCTTGCAAATGGCTTTGCATGTTCTAGCTGAAAAAGTTTGTGCAAGTGACAGAAGCTTGTTTTCTTCACACAACAACCCCAGCAGACGTATCTGAGGGCTGTCTCACCCACACTCAGCAGGATGTTCTTCTCCACTTTGCTGGGCCCCTAAAGCAGAATTATTAGGCAAGTCACGATAGTTCTAGCACTGAGTTGAGGGAAGGCTCAGTCAGCTCTGTCCAGTGTGATGGAAAAGAATGGCAGCCATTATCTTTTATCTATTACTGCTTTTTAAACTGCGCATCACAGTGTTGTATCCACTTGCAACAAAGCCCCCGAAGCAGCTGGTTACCTTATATCTTTTTCATCCCACTGATCCTCAGCATGGCTGTTCTTTACCATGATGCTATCTCTGACCACTTCACCTCCTTGTGGGGCTCAAGACTTCTTCCTTCACTTGGATGGCTTATAACAGTGGCTAAGAGAAGTGAATGCAGCTGGCCCCACTCTTCATCATCTTGGCAGTCATCCCCACGTGGGATTTGGTTAGACTTAGTCCAGCCAAGACAGAAATGACACGAATGATCTACGAGCAGGATCTTGACCTGCTTTCATCCACCTTATAATTGCAACAGCACTATGTTCATTTTTATCTCTCTGCATGCTCAGATGACTGCATAGAGATGTTTTATCTCTACAGTTTTTGAACACCACCACATTTCTGGGAGAAGAATGAGAACTGAATAGACCATCATGAGAAACTACTGCAGCTTGAATTTTCTCATTCTCGATGCAGTGACACATATCCAGAGCGAGAGAAGCAGCAAAGTATTCATCACATTTCATCGCTCTGAACCATCCCTTTTGTTCTCCCATCCAGTTCAAATGCATTATATGCATAGTAGTGGTAAAATGGATAGACTTTTTTAGAAAAGTGTAGTCCATGTATTATGTGACCTGAGAACAAAGATGAGCTATATGTGCATTTCCTTTTACCTGGTATAGTCCACCAGACACTGTGGTCTATATGAGACTTGCAGATGAGTTTAAAAATAGCAAAGATACAATAATTGTATGCTCAGCCTTTATTTTTATAAATGAAACAATGAAGACAAAAGTAAAGATGATTTTCTTAGGAAAATTGAAGACTTAAGAAGCCATCACTGTCTTTTGAAATGAACAGAAGACTTATCACTCCTGCTCTAGTTTGCCTTCCTGTGCTACGCCAAGTGGAGAGACTCTAAAGTTGTGATTATTTTCAGGACAGTTCATGCCTGTTATTAGACATGGATCCAACTGTCTTGGCAAACCTAATCCTTAGTCCTAGTATTCCCTAATACAGAACTACAACTTCAATTAAACAGGTGAAACTGTTGGAACTTAAAGTTTAGTCATGTGTTCCTTCAAATACTTCCTTGTTTACTGTTTTTGAGCGTTTCCATAGTTTTACAAATTTGCAATGCAATGAAAATAAAAATACGTTTTAGCTCCAGCCATTCATAATTCCAGAAGGCTGTGTTGCTATTCTGCAACACCTGAACAGACTAGAGGGCTGGACAGAGAGGAGCCTGGTGAGGTACAAAAGAGCAAGTGTAGACTCCAGTGCCTGGGGAGGAATAACTGTATGCATCAATACAAGTTAGGATAGATCTATCCAACCTCCAACCCACTGACCACAGATGGCTCAGCGCAGCCTGACAAGCAGTGTAACCCCTGCCCCTCACCATCGTGATGGGAGCTCTTCCTTGGCTACTGGCCCAGTCTGGCCACAGGTGCACATCCATCACTCAGCAACAACCACACATCAGTATGCTATTAACAGTGTCAACTGAAACCAGGACATGGAAGGGCTCAGAGCAGCACTAACTCAAATTATGGCAAATAATTTTATACATTTTGGTATTTTGGTTAAACATAATACTGTAAACAGTGAAAAACAAGTAGCCATGCTTTCTGTTTTGATAAGGGAGTTTGAGTCTAGGTTTCAAGCTTGCTGGGAAAAAAAAAAAAAGTTAATTTTCTGGTATACCTGTGATTCTGTCTTCAGTTCATATTTTAAAAATTGCAGTTAATTTATGCAATGTAAACAGTGTCTAGTATTCAACTCAATTACTTGATCATGTTTCTTCATCAGACTTTCATAAGACCTCACCAGAGGAAAAACATCCCTTACTTCACCATCCCACCTTATTCACATCACTGCTCTCTGGCAGTTATATTTGCAAATTACTTTTGAGGATGAAGTACAGGAAGAATGAATTTTCATCTCTGAACACCTTAAGAACACACAAAGAATTGCAACCACTTTGATCAAATCAGGCTGACATACTGTTCTCACAAAACTGAGGCCAAATAACCCATCAGTTTTTGTTGCCCTCTTTTTTGTTCTAATAAAATGCATTAAAAATTAAGTTATTTTACTTACGTATGTAAACTATTATATAGTTTACAAGAGCTGCTCCAAAAGTAATGCCTCCTACTTTATCATGGTAGGCCATGACATCAGATGTTAATAGCCTAATAGTGGAGGCTGAACCTCCCTGACAACATTCCATTACATTGTGTTGCCGTGTGACAGATGGCAACAGAGGGGCTGTCTAACAAAATGGCATCTGACACAGAAGTGTATATGAAGCAAAGGTAGTTAATTGAATTCCTCCAGTGAGGAAAAAACTCATTGGTATTCATTCACTGCTGAACCTTTTTTTTTTTTTTTTTTTTTTTTTTTTTTGAGACCAAACAGTAGATGTGAACACAGCGAGGTGATGGGTGGTACACTTCTACAGTGGTGATAGTGGGTCACCTCCACTGCTGCAGATTTTTGTAAGTATAGCATGCAGGCTCTTGTTCATTGCTGGTGAAAATGAATAGCTAACAGTGGTTCTAAGGCATAAAATAGAGGCACGTAGCTGCCTCTGACCGACTTTTGGATAACCTAAGAAAGGCTTTAACTATAATCTGATACTAAGAAAAGAAGAATTTACCCTACTCCAAAAACTGGGGTTCACTGGAACATTCCCCAGAGGTCAAAATCTCCAAGTAGAGGTACTCTTGGCTGCCAGCCCTTAAATGAGTCAACCTCCTGTCATGCAGGTGAATTGCTTGCACCTGTACTCCCAGGGCTGGGCACATATATCCAGATGCTCAATCACTGGTTTGGGCTGTGACCTAATTGTTCCCAGTAGTGACGATTATGTTGAAATATAGAATTTTGTAGTTGAGAATTTGTTCTATCAGGTACTGTTATGCTCTTTGTATCTGTTGTAGTTTCCATAGAAATAAATAGGAGATATTATTTCTGATACAGCCTCAAATATATAGCTCAAGACAATTATTTGCTCAGTGTGGCCTAGCAAGTCAAAAGATTCAAAACCCTTGTGTTAGGGGCTGATCTACTTGAAAAGACCTCTACAGAGAAGGGCCTAAACGTCCTGGTGGACAACAGGTAGGCTATGAGCCAGTGCTGTGCCCTTGTGGCCAAGAAGCCTAATGGTATTCTGGGGTGCATAATATATTAAAAAAAGTGTGGCTAGCAGGTCAAGGAAAACAATTCTTTGTCTTTAATCTGCCCTGGTGGGGCCATATCTGGAATGGTGTGCTCAATTCTGGACTACCAATTTCAAAAAAAGACAGATATCCCCTAGAAAGCGTTCAGTGGAAGTCAACAAAGATTATAAAGGGCCTGGAGGATCTTCCATGTGAGAAAAGCGAGAGACCTGGGACTCTTCCTTCTGAAGAAGAGAAGGCTGAGAGGGGATCTCATACTTTTATTTTTAAATAACTTAAGAGTGTGATTAAAGTTAATGGTGCTGGACTTCTTTTTTCAGTGGTGTGTGTCAGTGGAACAAGGGAAATTGGAACACAGGAAGTTCCATACTAAGATGAAGAATTTCTTTACTTTTTGAGTGACCCAGTACTGGAACAGGCTGCCTGGAGATGTTGTAGATTCTCCTTCCTTGGACATATTCAAGATCCATCTGAACATATACCTATGTGACTTGTTGTAGGGAACCTAATTTAGTAGGAATGTTGGACTTAGTGATATCCAGATATACCTTCCAATCCCTACAATTCTTTGATCACTTACACAGTTTGTTTAATTTATTTCATGCTTCGTGAGCAGTAAACTTCTATTTTTGCAAAATTATTGCCTGTGTTCTACTTCATACTAAAGACACTGTTCTAATTTTGTTAAGCGTGAAAGTGTTAGGTGAATGTAGGTGGGTAGGTGCAGGTATGAAACACCAGTTGCATCTTCAAAATAAGATCATCAATATACAAAGGATTTGTGGTGGTTTTTTTTTTTTTGTGGGTAAAAAAGAAAATCATCTTCTAATGATGTATAGAAACTTAAGGATCACTTGGCTCTTCAGTGATGTTACACTGCTGCTTTCTAGAGAAATAATTTTTCATTCTCTTCATTCTAGATAGCAAAGACCTAGGGTGTATAGTTGGAAAACCATGAAGATAAAAATCACTGTCAGATCTGAGTTAAATATGTGCCAGATAATGCCTCACAAATTATCATTGTTGAGCAGATAAAAATTGAACCTCCCTTTAAAAAAAACCCAGTACAAGATACTATTCTTAGGCAGATCTCAGAAACAGCTGGTGCATTAGATACTTATTCTATTTTGATTATATTCATTATTATATCACAATTCTTACTTACACTTCTGTTCTTATAGTTTTCTTGCTATAATCTTTACCCAGGCAATTAGAAGAGAAACGTAATAAATCTTGACACTGGCAAATAAATACTTTCTTCTCTTTTTAGCTATTTTATTAAATATATTTTGATTTTTATTGTATTTAATATATTAAAATCGCATATAAAATTGCATGGGTCCAACAGCATGAAAAAGTAGAATGATTATTCTAGTGGAAAATAGCATGAATGAAAATGGTAGCTTTTAAAATTTCAGGTTGTTTCAACTTAGACTTGTAGCTGTTTTTATTTTGGAATGACAGAGTGACCTCCTGGAAAAAAAATTTCCTTGTACTCTGGCTGAAGTTAAGATTCAATCCATATCCAACCTTTGCAGGATAATCTGTCTTTTTTGGGGCTTGAAATATGGAGGAAAAAAAAACAAAACTGGTAAGTTTCAGATTTAGTAGAGGAAAAAAGGCAGAAGGATGTCAAAATTTCAGGATAATGCAGTTTAAGGTGTATTTGGCAGTTTGAATTGTCTAAATTGCAAGGTATTAGTAGTTCATAAATGTACATTTTTCTTGTCTACAAGAAATTCCTTCCCAGTGACAGCTTTGCTATCAAGCTTTTTTATAGAATTTCATTTAAAATTTGACTCAACGTAGGAAGAATCAGTAAGTGAATCATCCCTCTGTAACGGAAGGCTCAAAGGGAAAAGCATTATTGTGCATTGAAATAACAATTACAATCTACGGGATCTCTTACTGATTTTAACACAGCCTTGCCCTTACTGACTTGTACTGGAGTTATCTAAAGTGTCTAAATCTGTTCAGGCTCCACCAAAATTAGTAGGTATACTTAATAGATTGAAAACAACATTTCTATTATATATACAGTTAATCTTGTTGCTTATATAATTTAGTATGCCACTGTTAACTTAAAAATTAAGCTAAAGGTAAAAATAAGAACCCAATGAGGTGTTTTCTTTTTATAACACCATACTTATTAACTGCATTTTGTGAAAGCTATTGCAGCAATATTAAAGAACAACAACAAAAAAAAATTATTAAGGAAGGCTGCTTGTGAGAGCAAAGGAAGTGTACGGTTGAAAATAGTTGTGTGTTTCCTTATCCCATGAATAGGGAAATGTTTTCTAAAATTAGCTCCTTGTAATATTTCTAAAATGGTCTCATTTTTATTAGCTATATGTTATGTTAATAGAATACTAAAATGCCTTGATTCACAATTAGCCTCACCATTTATGTAAGGAGTTATACTCCTGCTCAAAAATAACCCTTTTCCAGTTCCTTACTGGAAACAACAATGGGAGATGAGCAAATAAAGAGATATGAGTAAATAAATTATACTCTTTATCCATCGGTACTGCAAGGAAACTACTGAATCACAGCCTAAACCTCTGATTGATCACCTGAGGCAAGCAATGAGTCAGCCATGGGAGCACAAGTGAAGGCAATTCAGCTGTGTGACTGGAAGGGGTGGAGCCTGGCTCTACCTCTCCTGGACCCCATTTAAGGTCTGACTGCCTCTGAGGAAGGATCTCTATCTGGAGATTGCTCCTCTTGAAGGTTTTCTGCAAGCCTAGGATACAGGTAAGCTTTTCCATTCATTTCTGATATCCCTTTCCAACGTGATAATCTTTCCAGCTATATGCTCTCTACAAAACAGCATAAATTCTCTGTATATTTGCCAATTATACATCTGTATACTCATTGATTATACAGGAATATATAGCAGAACTCAGAATCCTGAACTGATCAGTCTTCAGGTAGAAGCAGTAGCACTTCCAGCTTCTCTGGCCTACAACAGTCAGTCATACAGATAAACTGTCAAACTTATTTGGTCAATATGTATCTTAATCCTATTTTGGTGTAGAGTTCAGGTGTGACTATTTTAGTAATATTTGCCATGCTACGCGATCTCAACTTGCAGTTGCTTCTTTCTGCCCTCCATTCATTGCTCTCTCTGTGAAGCCAGTCCAATGCTTTGTATAGCACTCTGTAAACTGTATTCAGGAGCAGAATTTAGAATGGTGTTCATTTCTTCTTCCTGCTGATGTTATTATCGGGTTGTTTTTGGCCTTCAGTTCCACTAGCTGTTATTGAAACAGCAGTTTCCATGTTATTGAAGAGAGTAGTAAAGCATTGAATTGAATATGAAAGTGAAAGAATGAATAGTAGCTATACAATTTGTCTTAGCTACCCAAATAAATTTCTGTGAACTGTTTCCCTTGTCAAGAACTGCATGGCTTATTATCATTGTAACAAAAAGTCTGCAAAATCATTATGTATTTCTCAGACTTTTTACCATCTTTTTGAATAAACATATGATAGCCCATAGTTTTGCAAAGTGTTTCTAGCATTTTACCCTGACTTAGCCACCTTACTTCAGAAAAGCAATGATGATATCAACCCAGACATCTATACAGACTGGAAGGAGTGGTCCTTGAGAGCGGCCCTGTGGAGAAAGACCTGGGGGTCTTAATGGATGAAAAACTTAACATGAGCCAGCAGGGTGCTCTTGCAAATGGTATCCTGGACTCCATCAGAAGAGGGGTGGCCAGCAGGGACAGGGAGGCAATTGCCCCCCTCTACTCTGCTCTTGTGAGGACTCATCTGGAGTACTGTCTCCAGGTCTGGAGCCCCCAGTACAAGAAAGACAGAGAAAAGAAAGCTGCAGGGTGACCTCATTGCAGTATTTTGGTACCTTAAGGGAGCCTACAAACAGGAAGGGATTCAACTCTTGGGAAGGGTTGATAACAGCAGGACAAGGGGAAATGGTTTTAAGTTGAGGGAAAGAAGATTTAGGTTGGATGTCAGGGGGAAGTTCTTTACGGAGAGAGTGGTGAGGTGCTGGAACAGCTGCCCAGAGAGGTTGTGGATGCTCCATCCCTGGAGGTGTTCAAGGCCAGATTGGATGGGGCTCTGGGCAGCCTGGTCTAGTATTAAATGTGGAGGTTGGTGGCCGTGCCTGTGGCAGGGGTGTTGGAGCTTGATGATCCTTGATGTCCCTTCCAACCCTGGCCATTCTGTGATTCTATGACCCCATAACCAACATCTGTAATTTTAATGAACTGCTAGAATTGGTGATGATTCAGACCCTTCCACTTCATGAAATTCACAGATTTGATGAGAATTTGCAGGACATATCTATTTTTTTGTCTTTTGCATATAAGTTTTCTTGATGCCAGATGCAATGGTATTTCATCAAACATAAATTACTGGTGTTAATTACATCTTTTATTGATTTTATAAGTATCTCTTCTTTTCCAGTCATCACTGGGGCACCATCAGTAGCTAGACCATATAGATTGGCTTAAATTGCTTTAATAGAGTTTTTACTGCTTTATACAAATTTAGTTGTACCTTTCATGGCACCAAAGAAGCCATTTCCTCAGTGTCACTGTATTTGTTATCAGTACCTCTAATGAAATTTGCAAGATGAGCTATATCTGTAACATCAGTATTTTCATGTATTGCCAGAGCATAAAATTTGAAATTATCAGTTTTACTCTCCAAATCTACTGAAAAAAAAAAATGTTTCCTGTTTCTTCATCAGAACACATTTTATCTGTTGTGCTTTCCATACATTGCTTAACAAACTCACAGTGAGGAAATGGTTTTGATTTTTTTTGCAGTCAGATTTGCTATTCACGTAACTTGTTTTTAAAATGGAGTCTGAGTTTTAACTTTCTAAAAATATTTGGTTGAAGAGACTGACTTTAATCAGTTCTGCTATTTTGTCTTTACAAAGAAGTTCTAGTACGCATTGAATTTGGCAGCATGTTTTTGCATATAGTGTCTTTTTGAACTGTAATCTTTGAAAACTAACAATTTCCTTGCAAACTAATCACTGTGCAATATTACTGGTCTTCAGTGCATTGTGCCCTCCCAGTGTCCAGGGCCAGGCCATATTGCTTGGCAGGGCAGAGCTGCCAATGTGGTGACACAGCAGTAGAGGACATGGGCTGCAGTTCAAGCTGAGCTGGGTTACATGAAGCCTATGGGACTTGTATTGAACATGCCTGTCAGCCCATCTCTCTTCTTTCCTACTCTTTGTGTAAATATTCTGTTTAGATGAATATGTTGAGGCCATCTATTGTTAAAAAAATTTTGAGTAGTGGATAAGGCACTGCACTGTCTTTTCCAGGATATTTTTCTCAGGTAAATTGATACATTCTACTATAAAGGACATTCAGCTAAGCAATGGTGTATATACATTCTCCATCTCCCTATTCTTTCACCTGGATCAAGAATCTAATTCATTCTCATCTTTCTTAAGAAACCTTCGTGAAGATTGGCATATAAATGAATATGTTCAGAGCAAAAATGAAAATTCTACACATTTTTCTCAGATTTTTTCAGAAGTAGGCATGGAATTCAGAGCTAGTTCTAGGTTTGTAGAAAGCTTTGAGCACAAGTATTGTATAGGAAGATTTCTGCAGAAATCTGAACTGGGATGTTTTTTTCATTAAATATGTGACGGAAATATACTGAGAAATTGTAATGTGATCCTTAAAGTATGTTAAAAAGATTAATCTTTTCTCAATTTCCTTAAACTGATCTTAAAATGAGAATTAATTAGAAACAATGATATGGGGATGGGAGAGAAGAAAAGTAGCAGAAGACTTCTACTCAATTAAAAAAAAAAAAACCTAATGAAAGAATCATCAGCTATACTGTATAAATTCTTGCAAGTAGTTCCAGTGACTTAATAGCATAGCAATGAAATCTAGTAACTGTACCCCATTTTGCCTCTTTCCTCTTGTCTAGAAAACATATCTTTTCCAGTCCAAAAAAAAAAATCTGCCTTGATTATCAGTATGTGAAATTAATGCTATTCCTTCTGCTGCATTCCAGGGTTTCCTCTACAGATGAATGACTCAGATCACTCTCTATTTCACCATTCGTTTCAAGGATGCATGCAGTTTATTCATGTGGATGATCAGCTGGTGGATTTGCAAGCAGTAGAGCAAGGCCAGCTGGGAAGCTTTGCCAATGTCAGCATTGACATGTGTGCCATTATTGACAGGTAAGTCACAGAATCACTAATATTCTAATACTGACATGCATCCTACATATTCTGAAATAAATGATAAAGAGATGTTTAGATGATAAAGATGATGGCTTTAGATTTCTAGCCAGCATGGGTTCATGAAGGGCAGATCCTGCCTAACCAACCTGATCTCCTTCTATGATCTAGTGACCTGTCTGGTATATGAGGGAAAGGCTGATGTAGTCTACCTAGACTTCAGCAGAGCCTTTGACACTGTCTCCTACAGTATTCTCCTGCAGAAGCTCACAGCCCGTGGCACAGTACCATGACAGGTACAGTCTTGGCTGGATAAGGAAGTGGCTGGAAGGCTGGGCCCAGAGAGTGGTAGTGAATGGAGCTAAATGCACCTGGCGACCTGTCACGAGTGGTGCTCCCCAGGGGTTGGTGCAGGGGCCTGTCCTCTTTGACTGATGACCTGGATGAGGGCATCGAGTGCACCCTTAGTAGGTTTGCAGATGACACCAAGTTGGCTGGAAGTGTTGATATGCCTGGGGTAGTGAGGCCCTACTGAGGGATCTGGAAAGCTGGGCTGCAGCTAATGGCATTTGGCCTTGTTGAACCTCATCCCAAGTCCTGCACTTTAGCCACAACAACCCCAGGCAATACTACCGGCTTGGAGCGGAATAGCTGGAAGACTGTATAGAGGAAATGGACCTGGGGGTATTGATTGATGCTAGACTGAACATGAGCCAGCAGTGTGCCTGGGTGGCCAAGAAGGCCAATGGCATTACGGCTTGTATCAGAAACAGTCTTGCCAGCAGGAACAGGGAAGTGATTGTCTCCCTGTACTCAGCACTGGCGAGGCTGCACCTCGAGTACTGTGTCCAGTTTTGGGCCCCTCACTGCAAGAAAGACATCGAGGCCCTGGAACGTGTTCAAAGAAGGGCAACAAAGCTGGTGAGGGGTCTGGAGCACAGGTCTTATAAGGAGCGGCTGAGGGAGTTGGGATTGTTCAGTCTGGAGAAGAGGAGGCTCAGGGGAGATGTTATTGCTCTCTGTAACTACCTGAAGGGGGGCTGTAGTGAGCTGAGGGTTGGCCTCTTCTCTCACGTAACTGGTGATAGGACTAGAGGGAATGGCTTCAAGCTGCACCAGGGGAGATTTAGGCTGGATGTTAGGAAATACTACTTCTCTGAAAGAGTGGTCAGGCACTGGAATGGGTTGCCCAGGAAGGTGGTGGAGTCACCAATCCTGGAGGTGTTCAAGGAACGTTTGGATTTTGTGTTGAGGGACGTGGTTTAGTGAGGACTACTGGTGATAGGCGGATGGTTGGACTGGATGATCTTGCAGATCTTTTCCAACCTTGGTGTTTCTGTGATTCTGTGGATTTTGCAGTTCTTGGAGGGAAATTTCACTCCCTCTGCCTGAAAAAGTAGGAACTGGAGATGAAAAGTGATTGTAAGCCAAATTCAATTCATGTCATGACTGTCTTTAATAGAGAAAACTATTCAGAAAGTCACATGTTTTATAAGTTTCTTAAATAGATGTTATAGTGATCATTTTGCAGCCAGAAGTTGTTTCCTGGCTCCATTGCCTTCTAGTATCAATGAATTCCTCAGAGAACTAAAATAAGTGTGTGCGGACTTGCATTTATTACCTGGAAACTTGTGCATAAACTTGATTAAAATAATGTCTAGTTGTTCTGGTTTGTTTGTGTTTTCCTGTTTTATTTCCCACCAAACTGAGGAGAATAATTGAGAAGTAACTCAATAATTGCAAAATCTTAATACAGCAGCAGGCTTTTGCTTTAAGATTTACTTATTATTCTTGTGCTGACTTCTGTTTCTTCTAATTTACAAGGCTTTGTTCTTTAGCAAATCTAAAACTATTAATTGAAGTGTATTAGGACAGACAGGGAAGGAGTAAGTGACTTTTCTCAAGCTTCTCGTGATAATTACCTAAGTTTTAAATAATTGCATGTCTGCTGGAAAGTTGAACATGAATTTTTTCATAATTTTCTTTTGAAAAAAGCAAGGATCACAGGACTGAAGAATTCTAGAATAACTTAGATTACAAGAAGCATCAGGAGTTCATGTGGTCCAACTTCTGCTCAAAGTGAGGCCAATTCCAAAACTGCAACATGTTGTTCAAGGGTCATTTCCAGTCAAATGATAAGTATCTCCAGTGGTGGGAATTCCACAAATCATCTGACTCTGAATATCCTCAGCAAATGCCATAACCATGAATATTCCTCCTTTTTCCTCCTTTTCTTGAGGTTTTAATTGCTGAGTATGATGTCATATGAGATAAAGCCTTTGGTCAGTCCTCTCCCTGTATTTTGCCCATTCCCAGTTTACACTGGGAGACAGGGTTCTGCGGAAGGAGAACCTCATTTCTGTGCAAGCCCTATTCAACAGTGGCCAAAATAGTGATGTATTCCAAAGTGCTTTAGCCACAACATCAACTGTACCGGCTGCCATTGAAGGACTTTAACTACATAATTTCATCCTAGTCAGAATGGGTACTGCAGTTTAAGGTTGAAGAGTGTCCTTTGTGGAGCGGCAGTGATTTGGTTTTGGCATGTCAAGGGCTCTTTGGATTGTTGCTTCTCATGGACATGTTGAGAGTTGAAAATCATAGTGAAAAGGGGAAATAGTTGAAGGGCTGAAGTGAAACAGAAGAATATGTTGTCTCCTACCATACTAATGTTAGAAAGGACTCATGTTGTTAGTATTTGATAATTTGAATCTTATTTTGAATTTTTTTTTTTTTTGGAAATAGACTTAGAAGAAACTATGTGAAGGTACATCTAATTTAGTCTCTGCTTTCCCCCAGCTGAATAAACTTAAGCTCAAAGATAGTTTGTATTGATCCTTCTTAGTCTAGTAGACGCTGGCATTAACTCCACTGTCAAATTGAAGCTAGTTGGAATTAGCCTTTTCAGTGTATTACAGTGGTGCTAAAAAATACCTGACAGTGTTTTTATTACAATCAGAGAAATGCATTGTAATTTTGAAAAAACAGAAGATCCCTATATGTCAAGCACTTTACTTTCAAAGTGAAGTTCATGTACATACTTCCTTATGCAATATATGCTATATTTAAGTAGCTCATATATTGTAATACAATGATACATGCTAAATATGAGGAATACATTGTGATGCATTGAACTGTTAACGTATTTTACATACTTAACATGCATTTTATGCCCATTTTTGTTATGTAAAATTATAATGTGTTTGTAATACGGTGTAATAAGCAATATTTTTCAGATACCTACATATATTTTCTTTATTTATAAAGTACTCCACGTTTTTTCTGCCACCTTTAACTTTGCTGTACCCCTTTATATATGCTAAGTATATATAAATGCATAATTGATGTAAAAGTACATGTAAACAATAAATACAACTACTATAAAAATTTTTGTATGTATAACAAAAATTCAAAGCACGTCTTTTTTATGCTTTCTGTACACTAGCAGGTCGTGTGACGAGCAGAGTAACAATTCTGTGATCACTGGAAATTAGAGGAGTGTGCCTATAAACTTAGTTTTTTTCTTTTTCAAAGAATTGAGATGCCACCCACTTGCTTTCCCATGATCAATTTTATTTCTTTGTAGCTTGCACTTAAAGAGCAACTCTTACTGAAAAGTAGTAGTGTCAGGCTTGAAAATATAACTGTATTTTATAGTCTGCCTTATTTCAAGTGAGATTTTTACAATGACTCTTTTAACAATATGTCATTACGTATAACTGTATTTATTGTATATTTAGCTAAGTGCCACGTGTGTTATATCTTATCTTCATTACCTTTGAATGAGGAGGATATTTATGCCTGTGATACTGGGATCCTCCCAGCTTTTTTGAAAGAAGAACAATTGTTCCACTCTGTATCAGAACGAATTCATTCTTCATCAATATCAGAAATAATTCATTCTTCATCAATATGGAAATGGCTTTCATAGCCACATTTTTATGAAGATGCCCACTAGGCAGAAAGATAAGCTGTCACACTAAATTATTCTTATTGCAGACCTCTCCCCCATTTGCTTGGAGAAAAAAAAAAAACATGAAGTTGGGAATAATGGAAATTTTCATGATTAACCAGAATGGATAGGGGACAATTTTATCTAATATATGATGAAAGGTACTCAGCGTAATGAGTTCTTGTGCTGCATCAGTCTGGAGGTAACTGATCCTGAAGACGCAAATTCTCCCAGCTGAATGCCCACTCAATATGGAAAAGATTTCTGCATTTCAGTTTTCTTTTTTTCTTAAGATGCAGGAAGAATGGTTACATTAGTGTTACACTTATACTTGGGAAAGAGAGATGCTGATCAAATGTTTTTTTTTATTATTTTTAGTCCTCTCCTTTCAGATGCTTTGCTATATAGACTTACAGATTGAGGTCTAGACTTACAGATTGAGGTCTTACTAACAGGGAACATTGATGCTAAAGGGCATTCTCTTTTTTACCAATGGCCAAACAGTACAAGTGCTATATGTGTGTGTATATATAGTTAAAATGTTACTGAGAGGGGAAAAAAGAAGTCCCTCTATCTGTACCTTGACTTTAATTGTATTAGCATTGGAAGTTGTATTGTTGTCACAATGATCAACATGCTTACTGCTTGTGGCAGAACAAGTCTTTGTTACATCTCCTTTACGTTAAGAGTTGTTACAGTCCAAATGGTACAGTTGTACTTAAGGATTTTAACAGTGGACATTGAAAGAGAATTGCTCATAACCAACTTATCAGAGCTTCAGAGAATTCTTAAAGTCACCTGATCTGGTTATGGCTAAAATAGAGTTCTCAGGATCACAAGGAGGAGGCATTAAAACGATTTCAAAATAGTATCCAGTCTGTTACTGTAAGTTATGTAGGATATATGCAACTTTAAAGAAAATCTGTTGATGTACAATGCATGGCTTGTTCTGTATCACAGTGAAATGAGTTAGATACTAATTTTCTGATTTCATGTTAAAGTTAATGCAAGTAGCCAGACGTGGCAGTGCATTTATGGGTGGTGATTATTGCTCACCTCTGTATGACAAAATGTCAGCGTTCTGCTCTAATCCAGATATATTGTCTATACCATGTGATTGCCAATCAGAATCTGAAATAATTCCTTAAATTAACCAAGTACTTCAAGCATGCTAATATATAAAAATGGTCACAGTGTAACCGGAGACAAAACAGGGAGGTTTTTTGAAATTAAAAATCATTTCAGTCTTAAAATTCTTTACTTTTAGCTATTTACTTAAAGTTCAAGTTTCTGATCTTCCTCTCTGTTCACAAGCTCTCTCTGCCAGTTCAGTGGTGAAGCAGTCAGTGAGGAAGAAGAAATTTCTGCATGAGAAGGAAAATTTCTTCATGCAGTTCTGCATGAGAAACATGATATACAAATATTCAGACTTGCAACTGGACCTGCTTTACAGTTGATCTGTTCCCAAGACAATTCCACAAAACTAAAGTGAAATAGAACAAGAGAAGAGTTGAATCCCTATCATGGTTCCAGTCTACCTTCCCATCAGCAGGGATGTGCCTATGCACTTCCCACAAACCCTCTCCATCTCCCTTCTTCTCTTTGGAAATGTATGTACCTCTACATATGGGAATTCTTTCTAATGTGGAAATGACTTGAAAATACTAAAGCTTTTAATAGGATCACTTAAAATGCATTTAGTTCATGATCCATTTCCAGAAAAGCAACTCAACAGACATAGGTGATGACTCAAGTAACAGTGATGATGCTTTTAGTACCTATGTACCACAACTGCCATATTTAACACAGTTCAGTATGCAGCTGGAAGGTTACTTGCTCTACGGAAATGGCCAAAAATAAGAGATTTTAACCGTGTTCTCTCTTGACATTTTATCTTAGTTTTCCTCAATATTTTTTTAACTGTGGAAAAAATGTCCATTCTAACACATCAAAAATGAGAAATGCCAGTGAAGTGAATAAACTGAGTTTTCCTGTATGTTCACAAACTTTCTCCCTTTCATGAAGTTGGAAAAATTTGGATAAGTGTAGGTAATTAGCTTTCATCCCACTTAACTGATAATTTTTTAGCTTGCAAAATTGGATGAAGACTGAGGTAAATGAGAATTAAAATTCATTATCTTATAGAGATAAAATGCAGATATACATTGCTTGATTTAAGATGCTTATACAGCAGTTTGGCATCCTCAAGAGATTGACTGTGCCTTCTAATTATCCTTAATTAGAAGGGAGTTTTGAAGTTAGTGAAATATATGCAGATTTATTAAATAATATTTTGGGCCTACAGGCTAGTCAAGAGAATTGCTATGAGCTGGTTTTAGAGCTTCAAATAAATTATATTTAGTGATTGCATGTGTTTTGAAAATCATAATAGTCTTTATGGTAAACTTTTCTCAGAAAGGTATTTTTCATTTGATTCTTTTTTTTGTCTAAGATAATACTATTCCCTTGTTATAAGGCACATGTAAGGGTATGACTTATGCAGAAAGTATAGGAATGATTTTTGCTAAATGCTTATTTCATTATTTGACCTACTTAGTAAAGTTATGCAATTTCTTGTGACATTATTTTTTTTCAGAGTTTTAGGATTCATCAGTATTTATCTGAAGATAGGTCAGTGGAATACATTGAAGTAGTACTGATTAAATGTTAAAAGGTGTTAACATAGAATTTGAAACAGAAACAGTATTGAGTTACTGTCACTAGTTTTAAAAAGTTATAATGGTAGTCATTATGGAATACTTGAGTGAACACTGAATGTTCATCAACTCTGTGGAATAAGCTGTGGAAAGAGGAATGATTTCAGAATGTTTTCTCACTCTATTTGATTTTTCCCACTTTTTCCTGGGCTTGCCAAACAAGCTTTATTGATGGTTATTTCAACAAGGACATTTTTAACAGTTGCCTGTTGAGAGTGTAGAGATGAAACTGGCACTTGCCAGTGCTTGAAAGAGGAATGAAGGCAAAAGATGAACACTTAGGTAGAGTAGTCACACAGGCTGTATTGAGAACAACTTCGTCTTTCATAAAAACTTGAGATTTTTTTAAAGTTCATCAGAAGTAATCTATGATCTTTTCATTTATATTTTTCTTAAAGAATGTGGTAAGAGCCAAAACAGATTGAACAACACATTCTAGAATAGCTGAGGGCACCTTGGAAGTAGAAGATGTGCATAAAGATGGAAGCTGGGGACCTGGAAAGGATATACTCAGGAGTAGAGAGGATAGGGATTAAAAGCAAACAAAGAAATAAGGTATGTTCAGAAAGGCAACATGACGTGGGTAGATCTGAACTACTGTAGAATAGAAAGGAGAGAGAAATAAGCTTTTTCTTTTCTCTAGTTCTTAGTGAGGGCTACAATCACTTTAAAACATGAGATGTTTCCCTATTTGGAACAGTATGATTAAAGGCACTGCCTGTTACATAGCTTAATAATGTAATTAGTTGCTCTTAAACAAATTAGAACAGTTTGAAATGCAAATGGTTTGAACACCTTTATATGTATGTCCTTTTTAATGTGTTGTTTTTTTATGTTCACTTATATTTCACAAGTTACTGTAGCCAATAGCATTCAGTTCAGAACTTTTCAAGCAACTCTGGGGCTTATACTTGTAGTTTGATGTCTAACCAATTAGAAATTCCCCAAATCCTCAGTTTTTCTTTGTCTTATATTTAATTCTTGATTAAAATCTTCAGAAAGAGAGAGGAAAACAAACA
The DNA here is from genome assembly GCA_037305975.1 of Chrysolophus pictus. Lineage (NCBI taxonomy): Eukaryota > Metazoa > Chordata > Aves > Galliformes > Phasianidae > Chrysolophus > Chrysolophus pictus. The sequence continues at coordinate 2,076,615 of CM074577.1, forward strand.
CTATAAATCCCTATTTATATTATGAAAAGAGTGCTATTGAAATTGTTATCTAGAGCAGGTAGATTATTTGTTCATGATAAATGCTTGTTCTTGCTAAAACAAAAACTAAGGCTTTAGCCTTAAGTAAGCACCTCATTAACACTGAAGTATATACTATTGAGAAGAAGTTGTAAAGCAGATTTATGGACAATGTGATATGCTACGTAAATTTGTGTAGTGATCAAAGGTCATTTCAGAAAATGATATATAGTGAGTCTGACAAGAAAATAGGAATTATGGGCTGAATATTTGGTTAGGTCACATGGAAATGAAATCTGTACAGCGATAAATACTTAAACTTCCCCCCCAAAGCATTTGATTTTACAGACATTTTTTTTTTTTTTTTCAGAGACATCTCTCTTAAAAACTTTATATAAGTATATATGTATTGCTTTCTCTCTCCTTTGTCATGTATAGACTGTATACCTATATGGAAAAGTTTACACTAACTGTTACAGGGACTTTTAGACTCTGTTAACACAAAAGAGCTCAGTTTAAAGCTCTACCTGGTGCAGTACAGAATAGATACAGGCAGAGAATAGAAAACTGATGTTAATCTCGAGGTGAGTGAGGGGGGTGGTAGATGTTGTCTTCGTTTTGGGAAAAATAATAAATCCCAGAGGGCCCTTAACGTGAAAATCCTACCCAAAGAATCACAGAATCGTAGGGGTTGGAAGGGACCTCCAGAGATCGAGTCAACCCCCCTGCCAAAGCAGGTTCCCTACACCAGCTTGCACAAATAGGTGTCCAGGTGGGTCTTGAATATCTCCAGAGAAGGAGACTCCACAACCTCCTGGGCAGTCTGTTCCAGTGCTCCATCACCCTCACCATAAAGAAGTTCTTGTGCACGTTTCTGCAGAACTTCCTATGCTGCAGTTTCTGGCTGTTTCCCCTTGTTCTGTCTCCAGTGTGGCCTTGCCACTCTGCCCCTCACAGCTTAGATATTTGTAGACCTGGATCAGATCCCCTCTCAGTCTTTTTTTCTCAAGGCTAAACAGACCCAGTTCACTTAGCCTTTCTTCATAGCAGAGATACTGCAGGCCCTTCACCATCTTTGTGGCCCTCTGCTGGACTCTTTCCAAGAGATCCCTGTCTTTTTTTGTACTGGGGAGCCCAGAACTGGACACAGTACTCCAGATGAGGCCTTACCAAGGCAGAGTAGAGAAGGAGGATCACCTACCTTGACCTGTCGTCCACCAGGACACCCAGGTCCCTCTCTGCAGAGCTCCTCTCCAGCAGGTCATCCCCCAACATGTACCAGTGCATGCAATTATTCTTCCCTAGATGCAAGGCTCTATGCTTGCTTTTGTTAAACCTCATCTGATTTCTTGCTGTCCAGGTCTCACTGAATGGCAGCACAGCCTTCAGGCGTGTCAGCCAATCCTCCCAACTTCGTATCATCAGCAAACTTGCTGAGGGTGGCCACTATCCCCTCATCAAGGTCACTGATGTTGAACAAGACCGGATCCAGCACTGACCCCTGAGGAACACTGCTGGTTATAGGCCTCCAACCAGACTCTGCAGGGCCAATGACGACCCTCTGCGCTCTGCCAGTCAGCCAGTTCTCAACCCACCTCACTGTCTAGTCTTCTATGCCACACTTCCTCAGTTTTGTTATAAGGATGTTGTGGGAGACTGTATCAAATGCCTTGCTGAAATCACGGTAGACTACATCCACTGTTCTTCCCCTCATCCGCCCAACCAGTGACAACATCATAGAAAGCTACCAGGTTGGTCAAGCATGACCTCCCCCTGGTGAGCCCATGCTGAGTACTCCTGATAGCCTCCTTTTCTTCCAGTTGTCTGGTGATGGCATCCAGCACAAACTGCTCCGTCACCTTTCCAGGGACAGAGGTGAGGCTGACTGGCCTGTAATTACCTGGATCTTCCTTCTTGCCCTTTTTGAAGACCAGAGTGTCACTGGCTATCCTCCAGTCTTCAGGCACCTCCCCCATTCTCCAAGACCTCTCAAAGATGACAGAGAGCGGTTCAGCAATCAACTCTGCCAGCTCCCTCAGCACCATGGGTGCACCCCATCGGGTCCCATGGATTTATGAACATTGGTGTTGCCTAGGTGCTCTCAGACGTGCAACCGCACGCAGATCTCCAACTCTTCCTGTTTATTTCCCATACTGTGCTCATTAGTGTACAGACACTTGAGGGAAGCAGCATCCCCCTGCCCCTCTCCACCCCTTTGAACTCCATCCTCATCACCCATTAAGGTCTGTTTTGAGCCTCGAACTACCCACTCAACCCCAGTGGCCCTCATTTTGTCCTTCTCCCCCTTCTTACCTAATTTAAGCACATTTCAATGAGTCCTGCCAGTTCCTGGGCTAGGATCCTTTTACCCCTTGCAGACAGGTGAGTTCCATCTGCAGCCTTCATGCCAGGAGGATCATCAAGGATTATTAGGATCATCAAGGAGGATCAAGCAGGATCATCAATATATAGCACTTCTTCCTAGCTGTCTCTATCTAGTTGTTTACAGGAGACTGAATTACCATTATCATTCTTGGAAGGTAGAGTGATGATAATGCATCCTCATTCCATGCCTGTCAGAGATAACCAGAATCCCTGATTTGTCATGGGAGACAATCCAGTTGACTCAGAAGCATTTAAAATTGTCTGCTAATCAAACTCACTCTTCTATTCTTGTCAACTCCTGTCTGACTTATCCTTAAGCATGTCTGGGCAAACTTTGCTGTTTAATTCTAGCAGCTTCAAATCCTGAAACAAGCTGTTTCAACCAGCATGGTTGTGAGTCAGTGTGCTGCCCAGAAAGACCCTGGATGTTCTACACTGAATATGTTATTTGTACATGAGAAATAAGTTGTTGCTCTCAGACAGGTGCATGCCTACCTTCTCTTAGTAATCTGGTAAGAACATTAGGGCAAGGATTTGAAAAAACTGTCAGTAGTAGCAGTTTTAAAATCTCTGTTTGGCAGAACTTCTGCTTTTCTTTTGTCCTGTGGTAGTATGTCACCGTTGGGGAAGTTTAATGAAATGAAGTAATCTATAACTTTTATAAAGATCATAACTGAAAGCTCAGTCTGGAAAGTCATTTATTGTTTTCCCTTAAATGAATTACTTTCTGCAGGGGTTTGCTTGTATGCACAATTTGTTATATTCATTCTTGATGATTTTATTATCTCCTGTTAGAAAGAAGTAAACACTGAGCAAACCTCCACAAAGCTCCCCCTTTGATATGAAATTTGTATTCTCACGAGACTATACAGCAAATATTGAACAGATCCCATAATAATACTTTTGAAACAGTAACAGTTGAAGGCAGATTGCTTAGATGATCCTCTCAAGTTTTTCATTCAGAAAAATATAGCAGCCCTACAGAAGTAGGGTTTCTGTCCACAAGCTTGTGTTGGACTCCATTGAAAGTAAGTTACATTATATTAATTGCTCACTAATTTTGCTGTATGTGGCATATCTATTCAGGAAACAGTATCAGTGGCAATTATTTAAAGAAGAAAAGCCAGTGAAGTTTACGTAGGTTGCTGCCAGCGTTAGGTGCAGGCAGTATCCAACCCATGGACTGCATGTAGCCCAGCACGGCTTGCAATATAGCCATCCCCCTACCCTGCACTTTATAGGCAGCAAGCAACTCTTCACCACAGAGTGACCCAGAGCATGCACCCTTCACTCAGCAACAACCAAACCATCAGTGTGCCAGTAACACCGTCAACTGAAAAAAGGGCACAAGGAGCACAGTGCTGAGAAGTGCTGACTCAAGTGGCAAATAATTGTATGCATTTTGGTACAATGGTTAAACACTGGGCTCTGAACAGCAAAGAATACACTTTCCATTTTGATAAAGGAGTATAAGTATAGGTTTCAAAATTGGCAGAAATATCAAGTTCTGTTTGTGACACCATTTTCAGTTCAGTTTTCACCTGCAAATTTTCAAATGGAATGTATAGAGCTGCTATAAAATATTCAACTCAAAAATCTGATCACGTCCCTTTATCTAACTTTCACTAGACCTTCCTTACCAGAGAGAAATATCCTTTGCTTCTGTCCTGGCTTTATCAGCATCCCATATAATAACATCGCACAATGGGGTTTTGAATGCAGAGAGGCAGTGTACTGCAGAGCTGGGTTTATCTCTAGCAGTCTCACTTGAGTTCTGACTCTCCAAGAGAGACATTAGAACGTACTGCATTTTCCAGGAACCTCCTCATGATTTCCAATTCCAGAGGCTGGGGGAAGAGCTCTCCTGTCTTTTCCCAGAGGTGAATATGGAGCCAGCAGATAAAGACTTGGATTGACCCTCTCTCTTCCAGGTTTATTTTATTTTGTTTTATTTTTATTTTATTTTATTTATTTATTACTCTTAATTATTCTGTATGATTTCTTCTGATAGTAATGCCTTCTGTTTAATTATGTTGGTCCATAGTATCAGAGACAGATGTTGATGGCAGTAAATGTTGAACCTTCCTACCAATATCTTGTTACATTTTGTTGCTGTGTAACAGACAGCTGCAAAGGACAGTCTAACAAAATAGTACAAGCCAGGGCCTGGACATGAATGATGTTGTATGCTAAGATTTGAAAGCACTTAGAGCTGCCTGCAAGGGCACTTAAATCAAAAATTTAAACTGAACTGACATGGTATAACAAAATTAGATATTTTCTCAAAGGTATTTTAGACTTTAGACCTATAGAGCCATTTTCTTAAAAAAACCATTTGATTCTTATTTCTTGAAAAGCTAATCATTGTTTGTATATGTGTTGCATTTATCTTGTTTCCCTCTTGTTTCTCTCTTGTTATAATGCTTCATCACTCAGTCAGACTTGATAGAAGGCGGCAATTAATTGACTTCAAATTTTTATTTTGGCACTTCAGGCTGGAACTTCAGAATTGAACTAACCTAGGAGAAATAATAAAAATTTCATTGGTCCTTTTTTAGCACTTTTCATGTCACTGTCTCATTATTGTGACTAGTTTATATGACAATGTATGGATTTCATCTAATCAATATTAAGTACCGTTTTAGATCATTGTTAAAAGACTGAGTCAAACAAGTTGGTAGAAAAACCTATTTGATTATCTGTATTTTTTTATAGATGTATATAGTAGTCATTTCTAAGATAGCATAGTGAAATGACATCCAGAAAGATTTATTTGATAATAATAAACTATATCTTACTGTCGTATGACTGTGTTACTGAAAGATTTTGGTTTCCAGAATTTAATTTATGAAATATCTCCCACTGAATTTTGTGGAAAACTTTTATCTAGAGAGATTTTTCACTTCCATGCTGAAATACTATGAAAATTTTTCTTTGATCATTTTCAGAAGTTAATGAACAAGCAAATAAAATTTAAATAAACAGATCAAATCATAAGTATTAATCTAATAATGTAAAATGGTTGTAAGGAAAGATCTTCATTGTTCTCTAGGTCGTGATGCTAGGTAAATTCTAATTTTCACTCAGTCCCATAGTTTTCAAGGGTTTCTAATTTTTCACTTAAAATATTTAGTTTCTGTATGGAAGTATTACCGGTGCATCCTCCTGGTTTTTGTAGAATGCTGAGTACTTTTCTGATCAAAAGCTGTCTCAAAATTTTACAGTTGATTGTGCACATGGACAAGACAGTTTTTTCATATGCTATATCCATTAACTTCCTCTTTTGCGAGCAAGGCTGCAAATCCACTGTCAGTTATACAGAGGGTAGCTATTATTTTCACTTTCCTTTTCACTTTTCTAATAAAGGCAAAATACCAAACTGCAGTAGTTTCTAGGGGGAAAAAAAAAAAGAACTCCAACTACTAAAATCCAGTTTCTTTCTATTGGTACAAGAGAGAAATATCTGCTCTTTTCCTCTACTGTAACTGGACCTAATGATCTGCCTTTTCAATTTTTGCACTTTTTAATTGTACAATAAACCTCAGCTCTGCCATTTCCTTTGTATTTCCTTCACTAAAGTCTATCAATGGACTAACTCAGTTCCATTACACAAACTGACATCAAAATCATTAACTAAGTAAATAAGCTTCTTTCCTAAACTAGATTCTTACCCTCTCTTCATTTATTTACCTTTTTAAATTATAGTTTGTACTAATACTAATCTCCTGTATGGTATTGTACCCTTTATATTAAAGTTACTCATTTGAAGTATTGGTGAATGGATAATCAGTAGTTGTTTCTGATCTTTTATTATTTTATGATTGATTCTCAACCTATGAAAACAGTAACAAATCTTCAAGAATAATTACTATCCCCTGATGGCTTCTTGCTTTTGCTCAAGACTAGTAGCCACATGGAAATGTAACTAGTCCAATATTTGGTCAATTAATGACCAAACAAATAAATAAAGACACATTTTTGTGTGCATTTAGTATTGATAGTATTAATTCAGACTTGCCATCCTAATTTTTCATACTTAGTATTAAATTTGTGTATTTCAGCCTATTCCAAGCAATTCATGCTTCACTAGCCATATGACAATTATTCAGAAGAGAGCAGAAAATGAATTATGACCTTTATTATTATTCTCTTTCATCAGAGTATCAACCTTGTGTATCTTATTTATGCAGTCTTATTTTAGCTGTTCTGAAAGCCTTTATTTTATATTTATCTCCTAGAAATGCCTTTTTATCTGTGTTATTCACTGTTCTTCTTACGTAATTTGTAGCATATATTCTTCATCTTGTGACTTAATGCTTTTCTCTCTGCTACTGTTATTTGACTGTGTAAGTATTGTTTATCCCACTAGTACATTTCATAATTCAGTTTGTATGAAGTGTGCTCTGCAAAGTATAGTTGCATTATAACATCTCATAAAAGCATACAGCAGTTGTCTTAGAGCAGTGCACTTAATATTTTGAAATGAGTGAAGTTCCTAATTTGATACAAGTATATAGTGCTACTCTGATATTAGAAATGCATATGAACAGACAGATGTTTCTCCTTCAAAAATATTCTTTCCTTTTTTAGTGCTACCAGTAAACACTATAGATTTATACCTTTGTGTTCATTCATTTTATTCCAGCAAAGTATAAGCAGTATAGGAGAACACAATTACTAATCCATACAATGTGAAATACTTCAAGAAGAATCTGCGTATCTTATGAAGTAACTTATTTTCCTAAAATATGAGAGAAAGTTAAGGAAATGAAAGAGAGAAGGAAAGGAAGGAAGGGAGAAAGAAAGGAAAATAATAAGCAAATTAATTTATTGTATGGTGGGGCTTCCTCAGCACGCGATACCTCTTCTCCTGGTGCTGTTCCAAACTTTTTGCCTTCAGGCCAGTCCCATGGTCACTTCTAAGATTCCTGGACAACTAAGGTTCCCCATCTGTGCTCGTTGCATCATCAGTACAATCCACTTACTCCAAGTGGCATCATTAGCTTGATGGGTGAGGGAACCTTTCCTCTAAACATCCAGTTCAGCACTGGTAGTTGAGGTGCTAGAAGGAGCTGTGTTTCAGTGCCAATTACTTCAGAAGCAGGCCGAACCCCCTCATATGTGGCTAAGATCTCCTTTTCAGTTGGAGTGTAGCATTCTTTGAACCTCCTGTGCACTTGACTGAGGTCTCTCTTGAGCCTCTTTGCCACAGACTCCAAGTGGGAACTTCATCTCCAGCAGCAGTGTAGAGGATGTGCTGTACATCCTGTCCTGTCTGTACTGGACCCGGGGCCACAGCACGGGCTATCTCCTGTTTAATTTGCTCAAAAGCCTGCTGCTGCTCAGTGCCCCACATAAAATTATACTTCTGCATCACCTGATAAAGAAGGCTTACAATGAAGCTATAGTTTGGAACATGCATTCTCCAAAATCCTACTCCACCCAGAAAAGATTGTGTCTCTTTCTTGCTAGTGGGTAGAGACATAGCAGTAATTTTGTTGATCACATCTGTTGGGATGCGATGATGCCCACCTTGCTGCTTTTTACCTAGGAATTTCCCGTGCAGGTCTTTTCACTTTGTTTTGCTTAAAAGCAGAACCAGCTTGCAGAAGAATTTTGATTATTTGCTCTGCTTTTGTGGGAACTTCCTCTGCTGCATTGTCCACACAGCAATATCATCACTGTACTGCTGGTGCTCAGGAGTACCATGCTGTTCCAATGCAGTTTGAATCTCAGCTCAGAAACTCTCTCTCTTCAAAATAGTATTGTATAGAGCTTGGTAAGCACTAGCCAATCCCCAAATAAGCCATATCTCCTCAGATCTACCAAAGCCGCAACATCCCTAAATCAAATACTTGCTTAGTTTTTCAGGACCCCACAGGTGTTCAAGAATGAAATCTCATGATGCTGAGGGTCCCCATGCTTCTAAGATTTTTCCTAAACCTTTCCATTTTCCAAAACCTTTACAAACATTGAGTTGTTTGTAAAATTATTTACTCAGTCTGGGGAGTAACTGTCAATATTCAAATCATACAATGTATATAGGGATCAGGCATGTGTCTCCATCAGTGCCCTTACTTGGTTACATACATATACAACTCTAAAACAGAACATGATGAACTTAACAAGAAATGTATACATCCCGAAAAACATAATGGCCTTTAATTAATTTAGAAGTGCTAGAGCACTCCTAAAATAAAGAACAGATTCATGGCTGGTAGTTGCTAAAAAGAGAGGGGAAAAAAAAAAGCAACTAAAACAAAGCTCAGAACAGTGGCCAGAATCTGGCAGACCACCCAGCCTATCTAATCTCTGAAGGTCAAAGCTAGTTACAATGCTCTGCCACTCTCTGACTTTAAGAAATCCCCCCCCCTCCCCCCCCCTTTTTTTTTTCCTACTAACATTAAAAGATTCAGATTTGGTTCAGTTTGCCCACATTCCAAGATGGAAAAGTGAGCTCCAATGCTGTGAACATTGAATTTCTCCTAATAAGGACCTCATAATAGCTCTTTCTCCTCACCATCTGCCCTCATTCTTCTTAGGGAAAACTGAAAGATCAACAGATAGACCCAGAGGGATTATTGAAGAGTGAGCAATAAGAATTATAAGTACTAAAAAAGTTTGGATAACGATTTTAACTATTTTTCATGGATTTTTTCTGTACTAATTTGATTTATTTGAATATTAAATATTAACTAAACTGACAGGAAGTTCTTATCTTCACTTGTAGAATATGTTCTTTACTTGCTCGTGAAAAGATTTTTAATGTAGCAGACAGAAATCAGTACTCTTTTTTTTTTTTTTTTTTTTTTTTTTGCTTACATGTAATTTTCATTTTGGAGCTTTATTTTTAACTGGTTGTCCAGACTTCAGCATTGAGAGGTACCACATTACTGTCCTTTTAACTAAAGGTCATATTCAAAGAGTGTTTAGGAGTATTAAAATGTAAATTGTTCAGGTGAGCTCATTTTACCAAGAAATTTCAGTGATATTTTATAGCATCCCTTCCCAGCTGTTAAATCATTAATGTAGTCATAAAAGCTTACCAATAGCACTTTCATCTGGATAGCTGATTCTGCAAGGAACTTTGTACATTTTGACTGTGAGTGGTTGCTGTTGCATCACTTGATATCAGACTGACACAAACCCATTTCTTATTCCATGAGCACTTTCATCACTTGCTAGTTTATGTATTTGCTTTGTTAAAAACTGAGTTACGATAACCAGAAAGTTTGTCTTTCCTAACAGAACAGCCCTTGGATTAAAGTTTCTTATGGCCAACTCCAGAATATTGAACAAAGTCTATCCAGGTCTCACTCTCTCATATAAATATCTAAGTGGTAAGCTCATCTCTCTCACCTCTCATATTGCTCATCATTTCCCTTCAACCACTCTTCACTTGTACACATCTACTGTCTATTACTTTTCTTCTTTATCCTTTTGATAAGATTGCTATCAAGCTGTCTCTGGTTTCTGCATTTATCTCAATTCCTCTTTTCAAATACTGGTGTAATACTGGCTTTTTTTTTTTCTAAACCTCCACTGCAGTCTTAAGATTTTTTTGACAGTTCATGAAACTTCACAGCTGATTCTTTTAATGTTCTTGGAAGCAATTTACTAAATCATGAAAAGTCTGAAAGATCACTATAATAACTGTTACTTCATATTATTAAAGCTGTTAATCAATAGATACATTTTTATTGTTGTAACACGAGTGATTTTCTTGTAAGAAAATACTGAAGAAATTGGCAATTCAATAATTTTTTTCTGTATTATAACTTAATTTCATCTTTTTGAACTACTGTTAGATGCTCAAATATTATTAAGATTTCATTTACCTCAGTATATCTTTACTAACCTTAAGGATAGTTGGTTTTTGTGGGTTTTTTGTTTGTTTGTGTGTGTGTGTGTGTGTTTTGGTTTTGTTTTTCTAATCATTACTGATCGTTATTATGCTACTTGTGCTTAGCAGTCCACTTTTCTGCATTCCTTGGGAGGTAACTACTACAATCTCTTGTACTTAGGAAAAAAATATCAGTTTCAGCCAAGGGGTGCATTTATTTTTCAAACTGATGTATTTTGTAGAATTGCCTCAAGCAATTTGTTTCTGCTAAAGAGTAATTGCATAGAATTCATGGGAATAGTAAGACTATTTTACCAGTGGAAAAATGAGAACCCCCCCAGCATAAGTCTCAAAAATTGAAATACCTCAAGATGACAGATTTATTTCTATATACATGTTAGAGGTTTTTCCAGCTCTATATTGTACTACTTTCCTTCAAAACTTCTAACTGTAGTTAAGAAAGATGCCTGTGGGTATTTTAAAACTGTTTATGGGTAGATAATAATCTTTTAATACTCAAAGAACTGGAAACAGTAGGGGGAAAGAAAAAGAACAATGGGATTTTTCTGTATGAGTTACGTCATTAGATGATCATGCATACTTGACATTCCTTAGCAAGTAATTTTTTGCAATACCAGTAACATTTTAATGCAATAAGTGAAGAACTGAGGAATAACTGGTTGTTAAATAGGCTTCTCTAAGCTAAAATGAAAATAAATTTGAGATATGCTTAATACATCCATGACAACTCCTCTGAGCTGGGAATTTTATCGTGGTCTTCATGTTGCACATTTCATCTTAAGGTGTAGATGTAATTTTTTTTTTTAGTTCCATGTGAACTAAATCTTATTTGAAAGCACAATTGAATCTGCAGTATGTGTTATGTATAGGTAATTGCAAAAATTTCATCTCTTAAAATCTTTCAAAATTTATCCATCTGAAGAAAACATCCTTTAGAGGTTAGTTAATAGAATCATAGAATCACAAGGTTAGAAACGACCTATAAGATCATCTAGTCCAACCGTCTTCACACTGCCACTGCTACCACAAGCTACTAAACCAGATCTCGCAGCTCCTCGTCCAGATGCCTCTTGAACACTGCCAGAGATGGCGACTCCACCACCTCCCTGGGCAGCCATCCCAGTGCCTGACCACTCTCTGAGAGAAGAAGTTCTTCCTTAAGTCTAACCTAAACCTCTTCTGATACAGCTTGTGGCCATTCCTCCGGGTCCTGTTCATTGCCTGGGAGAAGAGACCAAACCCCTCTTCTCCACAACCTCCCTTCAGGAAGTTGTACAGTGCAATGAGATCTCCCCTGAGCCTCCTCTTCTCCAGACTAAACAATCCCAGCTCCCTCAGCCACTCTTCATAGGACTCATGCTCCAGACCCCTCACCAGTTTCGTTGCCCTTCTCTGGACACGCTCCAGGGCCTCAATGTCTTTCTTGTAGTGAGGGGCCCAAAACTGAACACAGTACTTGAGGTGCGGCCTCACCAATGCTGAGTACAGGGAGATGATCACCTCCCTGCTCCTGCTGGCCACACTATTTCTAATGCAGGCCAGGATGGCACTGGCCCTCTTAGCCACCTGGGCACACTGTCGGCTCATGTTCAGCCGAGCATCAACCAACACCCCCAGGTCCCTTTCCTCTTCACAATCATCCAGCCACTCATCCCCAAGCCTATAGCGCTGCATGGGGTTGTTGTGGCCAAAGTGCAGGACCCGGCACTTGACCTTGTTGAACCTCATTCCATTCATTTCAGCCCAGTGATCCAGCTTATCTAAGTTCCTCTGAAGGGCCTCCCTACCCTCAGGCAGATCCACACCACCTCCCAACTTGGTGTCATCTGCAAACTTACTGAGGGTACACTCAGTCCCCTCATCTAGGTCATCAATAAAGATATTAAACAAGATGGGTCCCAGTATCGACCCCTGGGGGACACCATCTGTAGCAGGTTGCCAGCTGGACTTTGCTCCATTAACCACCACTCGTTGGGCACGGCCCTCCAGCCAGTTTCTTACCCAAAGGAGTGTGTACCTGTCCAAGCCACGAGCAGTCAGTTTCCCCAGAAGAAGCCTGTGAGAGACCATGTCAAAGGCTTTGCTGAAGTCTAGGTAGACTACATCAATAGCCTTTCCCTCATCTACCAGTCTGGTCACCCAGTCGTAGAAGGAGATGAAGTTGGTCAAGCACGACCTGCCTTTCATGAACCCATGCTGGCTGGGCCTGATCCCCTGGTCACCATGCACATGCCGTGCGATCTCCCTCAAGATGATTTGCTCCATTACTTTCCCCGGTACCGAGGTCAGGCTGACAGGCCTATAGTTCCCCGGATCCTCCTTACGGCCCTTCTTGAAGATGGGAGTCACATCAGCAAGCCTCCAATCCTCTGGGACCTCTCCAGTTAACCAGGAGCGCTGACAGATGGCTGAGAGTGGCTCAGCAATCACCCCCCAGCTCCCTCAGCACCCGAGGGTGTAGGCCATCCGGTCCCATGGACCTGTGACAGTCCGGATGGAGGAGGAGTTCTCTGACTGTCTCCACCTGAATCGCTGGGGGTGCTTCCTGAGTAGCGTCCCAGACTTCCAGATCAGGGCATAAAATGCCCAGAGGATAACTGGTTTGGCTAAAGGCAGATGTAAAGAAGGCATTGAGGACCTCAGCCTTCTCCTTGTCCTCAGTGGCCACATTCCCTGCTGCATCAAGTAAAGGATGAGAATTGTCCTTGGTTCTTCTTTTGCTGTTGATATATTTATAAAAGGATTTTCTATTGTCTTTTACTGCAGTGGCCAATCTGAGTTCAAGTTGGGCTTTTGCCTTCCTAACTTCCTCCCTGCATACCTTAGCTATTTCCTTGTAATCTCCCCAACTAGCCTGTCCCTTCTTCCAGAGGACGTAGACTCTCTTTTTCTCCCTGAGTCTCAACAGCAATTCCCAGCTCATCCACACCGGTCGCTTACCCCTGTGGCTTGCCTTACGGCACCCAGGGACAGCCTGTTCTTGTGCCTTTAAGATTTCCGTCTTGAGGAGCGTCCTGGACCCCTTTGCCCTTAAGAAGTGACTCCCAAGGGACCCGTGCTACAAGCGCCCTGAACAGATCAAAGTCCGCCCTCTGGAAGTTCAAGAAAGTAGTTCTGCCGGTCACTCTCTTGACACATCCAAGAATAGAGAATTCTACAGTTTTATGGTCGCTCTGCCCAAGACGGTCCCCAACCTTCACATCTCCCACCAGTCCTTCTCTGTTAGCGAAGATCAGGTCTAGCAGGGCACCACCCCTGGTAGGCTCTCCTACCAGTTGCATAAGGAAGCTATCCTCCACGCACTCTAAAAACCTCCTGGACTGCTTCCTCTGTGCTGTATTATACTTCCAACGTATGTCAGGGAAGTTGAAGTCTCCCATGAGAACAAGTGATGGCGATCACATGACTTCCGTGAGCTGCTCATAGAAAGCTTCATCCAACTCTTCATCCTGGTTAGGCAGTCTATAGCAGACCCCCACCAAGATGTCGCCACTACAGGCCTCCCCCCTGATCCTTACCCACAGACACTCAACTCTGTCATTACGAACCCCAAGCTCTTCAACATCAAAACAGTCTTTGATATAAAGGGCCACACCACCACCCTTCTTTCCTCCTCTATCCCTTCTGAAGAGCTCGTAACCATCTATCACAGCACTCCAGTCATGGGAGTGGTCCCACCATGTTTCCGTAACAGCAGCAAGGTCATAATTCGCCTGATTCACAATCACTTCCAACTCATCCTTCTTGTTGCTTATGCTGTGTGCACTGGTATAGATGCACTTCAGTCGAGTCGTCTGCCTCCCCCCCAGCTTAATCATTGTTCTCTTAGACTCATCTCTTGCGGGGCCTGGTTTGTCCCCTTCCCCATTCATAGCTAGTTTAAAGCTCTTTCTATAAGCCCCGCTAGCTCTTGCGCTAGTATTCGTTGCCCCCTTAGAGATAGGCAGGTTCCACAGACAGACAACAGGCCAGGGGCTGAGTAAACCGCCCCATGATCAAAGAATCCAAAGTTTCTGGCTCGACACCAGCCTCCGAGCCAATTATTCATTGCTCGTATTTTCCAATCCCGCTCGGTGTCCCTTACTGCCCCCCTGAAGGTATAGAGCAGAAGATCACTTGAGCTCCCGCTCCTTGAACTAAACGCCCTAAATCCCTGAAATCTTTTTTCATGGTTCATAGACTTGACTGAGCAATTTCATCACTGCCCACCTGAACTATGAGCAATGGGAAGTAGTCTGATGACCTAACCAGCTTAGGGAGTTTCCTGGTTATGTCCCTGACCCGAGCCCCGGGAAGGCAGCACACTTCCCGACAGACCGGGTCAGGTCTGCATATGGGGCCCTCCGTTCCTCTGAGGAGGGAGTTACCCACCATGACCACCCTTCTTTCTTTTCTGTCGGAGGCGGTCTCAAGGCGTGGGGGTGACCGCCTCGCCCTAGGCTCTCTCCTAGGCAGATCCTCCTTCACCTCTCCACTCACCTCCCCTTCTACCTCCAGCAACTGGAACCTGTTGCTTAGAGGGAACTGGGGAAGTGGGCTAGGCAGGCGGGGGTGTCTCCTGTGACACTGAGTGGGGACTTTCTTCCAACCTTCCTCATCTGTCAGGTCTGTCCGACTGAGACAGGGCAGGGGGCCCACTACCTTTCTGGGGGTATTTTCCTGGAACCCTTCTCTATGGTGAGCCAGTGAGTCACTCCACCAGTCAATCTCCCTCTCACATTCCCTGATGGCCCTAAGTCTCTGCACCTCCTCCTTGAGTTCCATCACGAGGCTGAGCAGCTCATCCACCTGCTCACATCTCGCACAGGTGGAGTCCCTGCCACTCTCCCCGGGCAGCAGTAGGCTCAGGCACTCCCTGCAGCCAGAGACCTGAACAGCAACATTTCTTGGCAAGCTCTCTGTCTGGGTTGCCAAAGACTTCTTAGAATAAGACCGTTGTCCAGTGGAGATCATGTTCTGGCCTGTGGTCTCAGAGACTACCAAGGAAAGGAAAGCTGGGCTCCTGAGCAAGGAGGAACCAAAGTTTACAGTTCTTACCACTAGACCCACCTCCCACACGCACAGATGTATCACCCTTTGGAAAGTGTGGACTGTGCTCACTCACTCAACCTCCTCTTTCACACTAGCAGAAACAATGGTTTCTCACCTCTTGTGCTATTTAAAGCTTGCTATCAGGTGTGAAGGTTTTAAGGGCAGGTGTTTAAACCGTGCTGCTAATGTGCCAGCTCCACCCCCGGTGACTCAGGAGCCCGCCCACTAGCTGCCAGCTCCCCAGCACAAGCATGGTGCTGTTGCTAGCCTCGAAAGAGCCTTAGAAAAGCCTTAAAAAAGCCCGAAAAAGAGCCTTTTGGTTGGCCTTTTTAGTCCAGATCTCTCTGCCAGTGCAGACTTACCTGCTCAGAAGCTAGTGTCCGCATCAATGTTGTCAGCATAAGTTCTGAGGTGGGCTTGAGATTTTTTTTTTTCCCCATCTATTTGCAGTGATCTTCAGAGGTATGATTCCCAACATGGAAAGCCAGCAGTTCTCTGGCCGCATGTTTTCTATACACAAGTAATTAGAAGAGGTAATCCAATTTAGCAGATAGTGATACTATAGAGCGATACCACTGTAGTGGATTCCCGGTTATTGGTGACATATATTACCTAGGAAATTGTGGCATAATATTACCATTGTGGTTCCAGCCACTCCTTAGAACTCATAATATTTCTGTGGGATCTAGCCCTCCTTTGGATTGCTCACTCTCTTGTTATCACTTCTCCCTTTGCCCCCAGATACTTTCTTCTTTTCTACAGATATCTTAACCCTGTCTGATTGTGATGTTTCCCAGCAAAATACTGGAGAAGAGCAAAGCACAGAGAAATACAATCAGGTTCAGAAGTAAACTCGTGAAGTCTAATGAACAACTCCTTTCAGCTGGCTGAACTCCTGTGCAGCCCAAGATGTTACAAGCACTTTGCACAGACTGTAGTTATTAAGACTCCCTTGTCTTTTCATCCAGTTTCCATTAGCTAGTGGGTCAACCACCAAGCCAGCCTATATGCAGAGCTCTTGGCAAAAGCGGTCTGCTTTTTCTTTGTGAGATGAAGAGTTTTAGGGACCTTTCTTTAAAGGCAGTACCCTCATCTCCAATTTGCATTTACCCTGTGGGACTTCACTACACAGAGATAAGGTCATAATCTCCAGAGCAGGGTTACAATAGGGTGAAAGACATGCCTGAAATCCTACAGACTCAGAAGTTTTAGTAGTGTTTCAATTGGACACTTGCTGGTATAGAATCAAAGAATCAGAACTGTTTGTGATGTAAGGGACATTTGAAGGTCATCTAGTCCAACTCCCCTGCAATAAGCAGGGACATCTACATCTAGATCAATTTACTTAGAGCCTGATCTTGAACATCTCCAGGAATTGTGTGCCCACCCCCTCTCTGGGTAAACTGGTCCAGAGCTTCACCAACTTCAGTGTAAGTTTTTTTTCCCCTCTATAATCCAGTCTAAGTTTCCCCTCTTTTAGTTTGAAAAAATTTCCCCTTTTCCTATCACAACAGACCGTGCTAAGAGTCTGCTCTCCTTTTTCTTATAGCCCTTCTTTAAATACTGAATGGCCACTATTGGATTCCCCCTAGGACCTTCTCCAGGCTGAATAGCCCTAGTTCTATTAAGTGTTCCATCCCTTGGATCTTTGTGGACCTCCTCTGGCCAAGCTCTGATGGGTCCTTGTCTCTCTGAATGAAATACTCTAGGTGAGGTCTCACCAGTGCCGAGTAGAGGGGCAGAATCACTTCCCCTGAACTGCTGGACACACTTCTTTTGATGCAGCTCAGGATATGTTTGACTCTGTGGGCTTTGAGGACACACTGCCAGTTCAGGTGCAGATTACCATCCACCAGTACTCCCAAGTCCTCTTCTGAGGGCTCTGCTCCATCCTTTCATTTCTCAGGTTGTATTGACAGCAAAGGTTGCCAAGACCCAAATACAAGACCTTACTCTTGGCTTTGTGGAACCTCATGAGGTTTTCTCTCCAGGACCCATTGCTCAAGTCTGTTTAGGTCTCTCTGAGCCTGTCCCTCAGGTGTGTCAACAGTACCAAATAGCTTGATGTCAAACTTGCTGAGAGTGTACTCGATTCAACTGTCAGTATCATTGATGAAGATATTAGAGTCCCTCAGATGCCTGAGGGATATCACTCTTCACTGATCTCCATCCAGACATTGAGCTATTGACCATTACTCTCCGAGCACAATCTCACAATCCACTGAACAGTTCACCCATCATATCCTTGTGCTTCCAATCTGGAGAGAAGGATCACGTGGAGGATCACATGAAAGGCCTTACTGAAATCCAAATAGATGACATCAGTGGCTCTTCCCTTGTCCATTGATGCAGTCATGCCATCATGGAAGGCCACAAACTTTGGCTAGGACTTGCCAGGCTCCATCCCTTCCGGTCACACAGGTGAATTGCCTTTACCTGTGCTCCCAGGGCTGAGAGATCTTCCCCCAGGTGATCAATCAGTGGTTCAGGCCATGACTCAACAGTTCCCATACAGCTGGTTGCATCCTGAATCATACTTTCTACCCTTAAATGACCGAGAACACTGAAACAGTGTTTAAAAACAGTGTTTTTACAGAAGCCGCCTTACTCACTGTTATATCTCTTCCAAAACTACAGCCATACTAATATTGTAACATTTTTCAGTTTCAGACTGTTAATATATGAAAATGTCCCACAAACAAGTAAAATTTTCTGTTACAGGACTAACACATATTCATATTTCAGTCTTGTTTTAGAAACTTCTTATAACTTTATATACTTAATGAAACTTTTGTAGTTGATTTTTAGATTCACAAAAAAACATCTTACATTTTTATGTGGTCTATACAATTAATCCTGCCTTTCATTAATTTATATACATTGTAGCATATTGTTTCTAATTGTATGAGAAATGATAACTTACATTCAGTCACTAAATAAATAAGGATTTCACAGTTTAAATTAAAAAGTTAAAATGTACATTCTAATAAACTTTTTTATTATATACTTTATCAATATAATCGTTACAGATGGCATTAGCAGGGAAGTACACTGATGCTGTTTTCCTTCACTTCTGCTGCCCAGGGAGTGTGAGTAGCAGCATGATGAAAATAACATCTGATCTCAGAGTTCAGAGCTGTTTCTTTCTAGTTAGATTAACATATTCACTCTACATCATCAATCAATCAATCTAGTTTTCAGTTATGAGCCAAAATACTCTGATACAGAACCTTAGACATATTCCAAAGGAATGCCACATCATTCCAAGTACAACTTACATTAACTTTACTTTTCGATAGTATTTTGGCCCTTTTCCGACGTGTACATTTTTGAGTTCTTTCCATCCAAGAATTTTCTTCTACTTTGGTGGAAAAAAGCAAAATGAATTCACTATAGAGTTTAATATTACATATCTCATTAATAGATTAGTTATATTTAATATATATATATCTTAACTAATATCATGGTGAGAGGCCTCTTTTTCAGGCTCAAACAACTATCAATCCCAGTTGACGTCAATAAGAAGTATAAGTTTTCTGTATATTACAGACTCAAGTTTTCAGGTATTTTCATCAGCTTGTAAAAATAAGACTCTAGAAAGTATGATAATAAAATTGCATCCCCTTCAGTTTTACCCTCTTTTTTAACATACAGACTACGTTAGCAAGGTAAGTTTTTGCAAGTGTGAAATAACTAGGCTCTGGACACCAGTGATTTTTATCTTAATTTATATTAATGATTCACCATTCTAAATGAATGAATTTGCTGACTTTTATATTTTCTGAGAAGCTTCATATCAACTAAACAGTAAGCAAAACCTACTTTGATATTTGTTCAGATGAAAATTCTATTTGTGTTCCATCTTATTTATCTGTTGCTATAAACAACTGTGGTGGTTGACCTTCCCTGGCTGCAAGGCACCCACACAGCGATTCTCTCACTCCCTTGCTTTGACAAGATCATGTGCAAGGACTGAGTCTTGTTTGAAGAATACTGTTCTAGTGGACATAAATTGATTTGAAGGGAAATTGTTTGTGATGAAGGGAACTAGGCAAGAATGTTGGCCTATATTTTTTAAAGATAAACCAATATACATTTATAAAGTAGACTTCAATTTCTATCATGCTTTTACAACTCAGATCTTTCTTTTTTTTTCCCCCCCCAACTGATTTCTAGGAAAAAAAAAAAAAAAAAAAAAAAAAACCATTGTTGATACACACACCTTCCCAGATCCTCCAGCTGACTTTTAGTTTGCTTGACATTCTTGGGTTCAACTAGGATCCAAAGATCCTGCTGAGCTATGTCTTTTTCCCCTTCTAGTGATCTGGTTCTTAATGTGAAAGGGGAAATTCCATTTAAAGGTGGGGCAGCTTCCCCCATCAAAGATGTAATTTTATTTTTCAGCTGTCTAATACAAGCTTTCAAAAGCTCACTTTCATCTGTTAAGTCTTCGTCCAAAGAATGAAATGCATTTATAGTGAGAAGCAGCCGCCATGCCACAGCAGATGCTATTACTATTCCTTCCTCGGTTGTCAAAAGATTTTGTCCTAATTTATTCAGGTAATCAGCCATTTTTGATAGGGTTTTAATAATGGCACTATTGTTCCTTATAGGTTCCCATTCTTCAATAATCTGAGCAGCATTTAACCATGGAAAACCTAAGAATCCTGGGGTTTCCCTGGAAGTTCTTCTTTCAGTGTATTCAGGGCCATAGCACCCAGCCATCACACAATTTTTTTTAAAGTAATCCATCATAATTAAGTACCTGCCTGGATTGCCAAATGTAGCAATTGGGCAGATCAATGTGATGGGAGGATCAGCATGATAGAAAGGTGCCCTAAGGGAAGGGAAAAAGATTACTTACTGGTATCAGAAGACTCCAGATCCACAAAGAAAAGTTCACCAGAGAGGAATCTCCAGAAAGAGATCCTCCTCTAGTGGCAGTTGGCCCTTAAATGGGGTCAAAGAGAAGTGGAGCCAGGTTCCACCCCTTTGGGTTGCACAGGTGAGAGCTTGTGTTCTCCTGATTATCTTGTGAGCCACCTCCTTTCATTATAGTAAGAGAACAAGAGACCAATTTGGGGGCCTCACAGCACTGTCAAACATATAACAGCCAAACATTCACAATATGTTACAGATCAGAAGAGAGAAAATCAACTACCAAAGCTTGCCTGGAGTTTTGCAAGCTACTCAGGAAGACTTTAATAGTGAGTCACCATTCTTGAAAAGATAGGTCACACACAAGTTATGAATAGCTGCATAGTTCATACTGAGATCATAATTCAGAAATCACAGCTCCAACCAATATGAAATTCCATGCAAGATTAATGAAATTGTACTGCTATTTTCCCCTAGAAAATGAGTAAGCTTTATAGGATAATGATATTACCTCACAAACAGAAGAATACACGGTTCACAATAGGCTATGAACTGTAATTTAACCAGGAGCTTTTTTGACAAAACTGACTGCTGGAAACTGAAGGATCATAAAATAATACCTAGTATTTTTGTTTCATTATTAGGTTTAATTAGAAGTATCTGATGTGAGGAAAAGTGGGTTCGTTGTGCATGAGATGGAGAAAGAGTGCTAATAAACAAATGAGCTAGACAGATAAATAAAAATCTTTGGTCTTTTTTGCTTTTTTGCCACAGCAGTGCATTGCTCATTCATGGTCAGCTTGGTGAACAGCATTACCTCTAGGGCTTTCTCTGCAAAGCTCTTTTCCAGGTGGTCAGCCAACAGTTCGTACAAGTACCTTTCCAAGTGTGAGAGTTTTCCTTTCTCCTTGTTGCATTTTACTTCTTCAGCCTGCCCAGTTCCAGATATTCTTTCTGGGCTTGTTGTTGTTGTTGTTGTTGTTTTTAATTGTCTATAGACATACTAAGAGTATGCTGTCCCTGCTTCCAGTTCATTAATAAAAGCGTTGAAAAATGTTAGTGCCCATAATGAGCCATCAGGTGCATAGGCTTCTACAACCTCCCCCATCAGCAATGGGCTTTCAAAGATGGTGGCCTTGTAATGGCATCAGCCAGCTCACTCAGCATTTGCAGGTATAACCTATTAGGCCCTATGGAGTTATATATATCCACTTTGTTGGAAGTACTCTCTAACCTGGTCTTCTTCCATAAAAAATAACTATTTCTTGCTTCAGATCTTCCCTCTGATCTGAGGTTCTTGGAATTTCTAATGGTCAGTTTTACTGGGTAAGACTGAGACAAAGAAGATATCCAATACTTGTTGGATATCACCAGTTTTCCTGCTTGATTCAGCAGGATGCCAAAGTTTTCCCCAGTTTCCTTTTAGCTGTTATGTACGTAAAGAATATTTCATATTGCCCTTATTTATTTACATTAATAAATTCAAGTATGATTTTTAAAATCTTAAAACACACGAAGACCTGTAATTATTGTCCTCATAGAAAAATAGGAGAAGAGATTATTTTTTATAATTTTGTTTTACCCTGGGAGACAATCAGATCAGGATCTTCCAAGCTAACAGAATTTACAATATATGAACCTTATGTGAGCCAGAATCTCCAATAGGTTAGTTTGTCATATGGTCACTTGAGAATTCTGGGCTTACCTAACTGTGGAAGATAACATACATAGTTCATACCAAAGCTCTGAGCAGGATGTCACTGAATGGAAATAGTACATACATGATGTCAAATAATAGCAATAATGTGAAACCAAGGATACATGATTAATTTTGCCTGCAAAGAAAACTGCAGATAAAGAAAATCAAAAGAAGTTCTGAAAACAATTGAAAGCACGTGAAATAAAAATCACAGATAAAAGTCACTGCAGTTAGGACACACAGCTTAATTATGCTATCCTCACAAAATAAATAAATACCACGAGATCATTAGCAGCCAGCAGAAGTATCACAATTTTATTACTCTCAAAATGTTTAAGATAAGTGAACATTTGCTTTAAGATGTCAGTGTCTCATTCTGACCCCTTCTTAAGCTGTCAGAATTTGTGATCTTCATATCTTATTACATTCTAATGTCTGCCGTATTCTGGCATCTTGCTACAGCACAATAGTCACAACAAGATTTGCAGTGTACATGGTATCAAAGAATCTCCTAAACAGTTCCTAAATATACTATTAGTTCCTAATATATACTATTAGTATATAGTTCCTGAATATACTATTCTAATAAAATTCAGAACATTTCCTTCTATGACTATGAACAGGTTCATGAAGCACAGATGCCCAATGATTCCAGTGGTACTGCTGCTGCAGCCTGGTCCTGTGAAGTTGTCCTAGGTAAAAATATTTAAATTAAGTTTTTAAAATATCTCTATTCCCCACTGTTGTCTGGGGTGTGCCAGTGTACTATTCCAGACAACACCTTCTCTGTCACACTTAGTATGAGTGAGGTTTTTCTTAATGTTCCATAATCTGGGCCATATATCCACTATAATCTTCCATACAGCCCTTTGAGTAGTTATCCATTTCAGCATGACTACATTCTCTAACCAGCAAACACTCTTGATGCACAGTGAGGGCAAAGGAATAACGTGGAGAAGTAGAATGGTAATGAGCAAACATGACAGCAAGCACCAATCTCATCCTAAAAAATCAAGCCCTCGGAGAGTTCTATATATTATTCTGTATGCGTTTTTGGTCCAAAGGCATAAAAAAAAAAATTCTGAAGAGAATCAGATCCAATCTCATACATGCTATGCCTTGGTAAATCTGGGAGAATACTATTTCCTAGACATTGATTTAAAAAAAAATAGTTATAGAATCCTTAGAGTTGGAAGGGACCTCTGAGGGTCATCTAATCCAACTCACCTGCAATGAACAGGGACACCACAGCTAGATCATGTTGCCCAGGGCCTGACTCAGCCTTGCCTTAAAAGTCCTCAGAGACAGTGCACTCACTACATCAATAGGCAACATATTCCAGAGCCTCACCACTCTCACTGTATGAAATTTTTTTCTTTACACCTAACCTAAATCTACCCTCCCTGAGCTTGAAACCATTTCCCTTTGTTCTATGACCACATACCCTGCTAAAGGGTCTGCCCTCTCCTTTCCTGTAGTTTCCCTTTAGACACTGGAAGACTGCTAACAGGTCACTTTGCATCCTTCTCTTCTCCAGGCTGAAGAGCCCCCTCTACTGGCTCATGTCCAACTTGTCATCCACCATTACCCCCCCCCCAGGTCTTTTTCTGCAGGGCTGCTCTCAATCCTCTCAACCTCCAGTTTGTATTGGTAATGGGAGTTGCCTCAACCTAGGTGCAAGATCTTGCATTTGGATTTGTTGAACCTCATGAGGTTCACCTGGGCCGACTGCTCAGGTTTGTCTAGGACCCTCTGGGTGGCATCCCGTCTCTCTGGTGTGTCAACAACACTCCACAGCTCAGTGTCACGTAAGGTGATGATGTCCAGGTTGTTAATATCAGGATGCAGAAGGCCTCTGTTAAAGTCTGTAACACAAAGTAGTGAACACTAGAGAGAGAAAGGATGTGAATTTCCTGGCTCTAATTAGTCCATTTTATCCTGGCACGTATACCTTATTGTGCAAACATTTCTAGTTTCTCCCTAAATGGAGATTTCTCTCCTTTTTGTTTTCTAGTGGTTAGTTTCTGCACATATCCTGATTTGTATTTTAACAAAATAGATTTGAATAAAAGTTTCTATGACTTAACTTCTGCTTTAAGCCTAGGTTAAATTTGCCTTCAACAAATTAGTAGATCCAGAATAATTTCCTATAATTCGTAGATACTCTTATAATGGCTGTCATAAATTTCAAGCTCTCTATCAGCTGCACACACTCCTTCCTTTGTCTGCCTTTTTTTTTTTTAAACCCTAAGCACTTAGATCTTGGAATATTGTAAATATAGTTAGCTTTTAATGGGAATATATAGATCTCATTTATAGGGACATATATCACCGTAATCTATCATTTTTATGCATAGTGATAAGAACAGCTCAGCACAAAAAAATTCAGGTCTCTTCTTTCCATCTTTCAGTGAGAAGATACTGAGCTCACCTGGCTACTATCTGTTTTGAAAAACATTGAGACCACTATGCTTGAGCATGCTGCGTAGAGTATAATGAACATAAATAGATGAGTATCTTAAGACAATACCACTTTAACTACAAACAATTCCATTTCTCATAGCCCATTTGCAACATTTGCTAGATTTAGGATAAGAGAGTAAAAGGAGGTTTGGGAATTTGATGGGGATCTCATACAAAACTTTTTCGTGTAACTGCAGTCCATTTCTATTGTTACATTAATTTCTAGACTTTCAAAAGAAATAAGATGCTTAATATGCACCAGGAAAATATAATTATATTAAGATACCATCTTTTTGTTGTTGAAGAAGTAGTTATAATGCAATTTCACAACAGTGACAGCTCAGAACTGTTGTAACACAAGAGCCTGTACAAGGCAGCAAATTCAAATAACTTCTCTCTTGCAGGATGGTTAATTCAGATTGAGGAAGCAATAGGAAGTTAGAATTTACAGACTTTGGTACCATTTACAGCTCTGCATGTGGAAGAGAAACTGATTCTCAGGTTCAGGTTTTGTAAAAAAAAAAAAAAAAAAAACAACCTTCCTACCTACAAGTGACTTTCTGTGAGTGAAGCTGAATGAGGAAGCTATCAGCATGCATGCCTACACAACCAATCATCTACCCAGCTCCACGTTTTTGTAACAGGTTGCTAGAGGACTACTTAGCATGTCTCTTCTGGATGCCTAGTTTCCATCATTATGAAGGATTCTCTTTTCCTTTGATGGAAGGATACTTCTAAGGTATAATTTGATTTGGATGGTATTATGGGAAGTAATATCAGGACAATAGACAGCATCACCTCTAGTTAGATTCCACACTTTTGACTTAGATCTGCAGAGTGTTGCTGCGGTATTGTTTTCCACTATGTATTAACTAGAGCATGGCCTCTTTAGCTAAAAATTTTCTGGGAAATTTTGAGAACACTAATGTTTCTAAGTATCTTCCATTTTAGAGGACAGCACTGTTCCTTCTGACCAAAAGATTTTCTAAGTGATCTCATGTCATCCTTCTGTTTAATGAACGAGAAAAATAACAGAATGTTACACAATTACCATTGTATTTTCAAGGAAAATTGCAATTCCTTGCCAGAACTAAGCAGAAGTATAGAAACTAACAGATCAAACAGCCATAGAAACAAACAAACACAGATATCCTTTGGGGGGGAAAAAAAAAAAGTGAAAATATTTAAATGAATACAGTGGGATCCTGGAGTACCTTCTGGTGGTCAAATAGCAGACATCTTTGTCAGCTGAGTTTATACTCTCAATGCAATGTCTGAACTACTGTTCTCTTGAATTTCCAAGTAACTAAGATCAAGCACTAACTGTTATCTTCTATCTATGCCTGGACAGCCCACTTCTCCTTTAATATGAAACTGCAAAGTGATTTGTGATTTCTCTGCAACAGATCTAATTTCAACATGCTATCAAGAGGGCCTCCTGGAAAATTATCTGTAAAAATTGCTTGATTTAGACTGTGGGAGCTTATTTTGTAAGTGAGGGAAGTTAGTTGAATGACTCCTGGAATTTAAAACAAAAAAAACTCAACAGCACATAGTAGAAGAACCAATGAGAGTTTACTGAAGTTTCCAAGAAGCAAGGTTAAAAAAAAAAAAGAAATCCTCTCACTCTTGAGCCTTCCTTTGCTCAACACCAGCAGTGAGCTAGGAACTGACCTTCTAAAGATACTTCTTTTTCAGGTCTCCTGAAAAGGAAGAATTATAGTTTTCCTGAAAAGGTGTAGAAGAATGGAAGAAATCTGTCCCCCAGAAAAAGAGCTACCCAAACACATCCTGGGATTCCTAGGTTCTCTGTGGCATGGGCTAGCCTCTGTTGTAGAAAAATGAGGGCCGGTGAGAGATAAGGGAATCATTGCTAACTCTTCAGTCCATTTGGCTAATTGATTTGAGGGCCTAGGAAAGTGCATTATGAATAACAAGGAGAGACAGCTCACTGCCTCTACTGTGGCATGGCTTCTGTTAATGGCATTACACCATCTAAATACATCAGAACAAAATCAAGGAAGAAACAAGTTTACTGCATAACTGAATCAAAGAGCCTGAGTATAAGCTTGCTATGCTTACAGAAAAAACTATCTAAACTGGCCCAGAACCTCAAGTCAGGGCCTTGCCAATTGCAAGCAAAGGGTACCCCAAGAGATTAGATCCTCATAGCCCTAACTATTTTGAAAAAGAATTTTAACAAGTCTGGAGCTCCTATAGAACTGGACCCTCTAAAAATCCATCCCATAGTCATGCAAAAAAATTGAGAAGGTACAAGAAAGGCCAGTGGGAAAGGTATCACTGGAAGATCAGCTTCCTCCTCAAATCACTTTACATTTTACAGCTTGCTCCAATAAAGCAGCTGAACTAATGGTTCTAAGCCAGTTCTTCTGACAGAAGCCATGGAAAAATTCCCCATACCCTAGTTACTCAAACTATGGGATATAGGAGCCAAAAGTATAACATTAAGTGGACCAGTATCTAGCAAAAGAAAGCAATGACAATATTTTCTAATGGGATACAAGCACTACAAAACAATAGCAGATAACAAAGAAGGAAAATTAGCTCATCCCTGGTAGGATTGAAGTGGTGTGGCCTACTTGCACCTTGGGGGAGATTATTGGAGGTGGGAGGCTCATAGTCCCACTGGTAATCAGTATATGGCCTAATGACATTGTGGTCAACACTCTGGTCTTCATTGCTAAAGGGACCCTCATCATGTCCCTATGGCATATCAGGACACCCCCTTTGGTGCCTGATATAGTTATGCAGCCACAGATATCTGGCCAGAAGGTACGGTACAGGCAGCCAGTGCATGCCCCAGTACAAGCTCAAGTGTTGACCCAGGATAGGAATACGACCTGTATCTTGCCCTGGAGGGCAGACCCTCCCCTCCTGGTCGCCCTGGAATATCTATACTACTTTCTGTGAGTTTCTGAGCTTCTAGGATCACTGGAAGGAGTGGAATGCCACTGAAGTGTTCCAGTGTCTCTGTGAGATCAAGCACAACACCTGATGATGACCTACGTGGGACTGATGGAACATAAGATAGACCTGCACAAAACAACTGCATGCCTCCAGTAACACCACTGAACACTGGCCCATGAGAAAATATGAACTTGAACCGTGAACCGATCATCAGTTGTCTTAGATCATATCAACCTGCATCACAACCAGGAATTGTATAAGTGTCACAGTGTGTTGGATCCCTGTATTAGGAAAGGTTAAGCCTCCAGCTGGCTTGATCATTGGTTCATGTGGTGAAGGAGTGGAGTGCATAAGAACTGTTCAGTCATGTCCTGAACCACTGATTGATCACCTGTGGAAAGGACTGAGTCAGCCCTGGGAGCACAGGTGAACGCAATTCCAGACCAGAAGGTGTGGAGCCTGGCTCCACCTCTCTTAGATGCCATTTAAGGGCTGACTGTCATTGGGGAAGGTTCTCTTTTTGGAGTTTCTTTCCTGGTGGAGCTTTTCTCTGTGAGCCTGGAATCTTCTGATATCTGCAAGCAATCTTCTTACCTTTCCTTATAGCTGTTTCTGTTGTGTGCTGTTCCTCACGTTGTATTGATTTGCGTAATTGCTATGTTATTTCTTTCACTAGAAGACATGGAGGAATTATATATTACAGGGAACAACTAGTAAGTACAAACATTCAATGCCATACTCATTAGTAAATAATTTTAGGATATTATTTTGGATTCCTTTGTTTACTCAGGGGTGTTCATAGTAATAAAGGGTAGGAAAAAAAGGTGCATTTTTGATGTTAATGGCAGAACTGAAGCAATAAGCCAAATGACTAAATACAGTTATGTTGTTTTTAATGTTGACCAGGACTCTCACTAGAAGTCTGATTAGCAGAAAAAAGTATGAGCTCATAAACTAGGGAATGGGAATAGAGCAGTATATTTTGAATTCAGGATTCAAAATGAAGTCAAGTCAGAACAAAAGAAAAATGGGGAAAAAAAGCCTGCTCAAGCACAACTAGAAATGAGACTGAAAATATAGAGCTAAAACTGTAGTTATGTCTAACAGGCTTAAGTCTTCTAGTGGTGTATGTTAGGACAGAGTAAACAAGGAAGGAAGAAAAGGTAATGTATGCATTCCTGTGGTACCTGCCCAGAAGCTATGGGCACTGATAGCTTTTGTGACAGTATTTATTATTTTGTAACTACAGGTTAGCAAAGAGATGACTGAAAACCTGAGATACTTCTTTTTTTTTTTCTTGTACTGCTCATTCATGTATTACCTGCTATGTGTAAATGGAAGCATATCATCCTAGAACTTGAGGCAATGCCACAGAGGGGAGGATCATGTTGGGTATTAGGAAAAGGTTCTTCAACAGACAATTATCATGTATGGGAAGAGGCTCCTCAGGGCAGTGATCACAGCCCCAAGCTGTTGGAGTTCAAGAAGTATTTGGACAACATTCTCAAACATAGATTTTGCATTTTGGGTGGTCCTGTGTGGAGCCAGGAATTGGATTCAGTGATTCTTAAACAATCTTTTCAATTTAGGATACCCTGAGGTTCTACAATTCTATGAAGGAGAAAAGAGCTATAAAGCTCTAGATATTGGAGCATTACTTTCTGTTAAAAAGGCCTTGATCACAGGAAAATATTGTTTCAGTGTTTCTTTTAAATTTGTTGTAGAAAAGGGAGATGAAGTAGCAGGGACTACACTGAGCTAAAGTTAAGGTGTTAGAGCAAAATTTGGGGAGAAAAAGAAAAGATGGATGTGAGTAAAGCCATTAATGAGATGGACAGCCTATATGATTCAGGATAATAAGCTAGAAGTGTTTGCTATCCATTCTGTTTAATGTTAGTTTTAATAGTGAGCAAAAGACAAAGGAATATTCTTCTACTGAAAGGGAAATAACCAGATATCATTTCAAGAATTTAATAACCCTTTCCTTGTAATAGCCATATTGTCATATTATAAAGAGATTTAATTATTTGTATTGCATTGCTATCTTAGTAATACAACACATGTTAGCTACTTCATATCACACCACTTTTTAGTTTTGTATCCAGTTTATATTGAAATGGAAATAGTGATGGTTTATTTCATTCTGCTGCTGGTGTTGCATACTGAAAAAAATCTCTAAAGAAATTAAGACTGTATTTCTATAATACCTGTGCGAGTGATGACCAATACCTGTGAATAAGGTATTTCATCTTACGAATACTAAACTCAAAGCACAAATTTCTTCTCATAAGGATTACTGTACAAAATACAGCTGTTGCTGTGAGTAGTTAAGCAATGAAAAGACTAACCATTTCTGTAGCAGTTACCATGGTTCATTCTTTTTATTTAGGTATGGCACTGTAAGTAAAAGGAAAAGAGAAGACCTTAGTAAATATCCATTGAAATGGTCAAAATTCCTTCATTTAAATAAAATCAAATAACACAGACAAAAAGATCCTCTGTGCTGGTATGCAAGTGCAAGTACCCTGACATGGGTATTAGTTGGTTCTACTTTGTCATGCTAGCCACAAGAATGATTTCATACATCCAGATACTTTGTCTCTTAAATGACTGGTGTTAAGAGTATTAGAACACTTGATTCTTTTACAGAAATCGCTGTTCTAAGAGTTGATAGCCTTTACCAGGATGTCTTGTTTCCACTTTTTTTTCAGATCGATAACCTCTGCTTTGAACAATGTTGCAGAAGTGCAACCCATCCTAAATGTTAGTTCAATCTGATATGACCCAAATTTCTTTTTACCCCATCTGCCTTTACAGAGAGAGAGTTCTATGATACTGTGCAGAGCTATCCTCTTATAATTCCTCTCCTAAAGAACCCCAGCCTTTAGTAAATACTGAATAGAATAATTCAATCTATTCTTGAGGAGCAGCCCCCTGAATGACTTTTGAGAAATCATCTCATTTACATTAGTGCATTGACCATATGTTTTCATTATGCACAAAGATGCAAGCAATATATGAAGAACGGTGGTTTATATTTATTTTTATTGTACTACTTTGAGCAGGCTTCAACTATTAACTATCAGTGCAGTTATCAAAGCTACATACCTTCAAACTTTTTCTTCAGTACTGTGCCACTCAACCACAACAACCCAGTGCACCCTCTGAAAATGCTTTCATTTTGAAATAGAAATTTGGAAGGTGTTATTACTTGGTTTAGTAGAGCATTAAGCATACAGCATATTTTAACATATATATCCAAATAAAAAATTGTTTTAAATTGGAAAAAAGTTGGTATTCGTTCAGAACATTTCAAATGACATATTTCAAGGATTTCAATTTCCAACATCTACTTGAGTTGAGGTATTAATCAAAACTGGCACTTTCCACTGAGCACTGTTTCAAGGAAGTGTAAAATATTTCATGCCGAATGTCTAGCAAAAGCAAAATATTTTGTAGGGACTTTTTTTCTCTTCTGTTTAAAATACATTTTGTATCACTATCTTCTAGCCTACCCTTATTCTGATGGAATACTAAGTGGTAAGCCAGTTGCAATTGCTTTGCAGCAACCTGTTTGGCAGTACACTACTATTTATTCCTTTTACATCTTATTCTTTGTGTGCTGATTTCTGGATTTTTATAAATTTTTATAATTTCATTTTTATAAATGAAATCTAAAACCTTGAAAAATCAAAGTTTATAATAAACTGAATTACTGATTATTGTGCTGAAATTGGGCTGCTTGAAAAACAGAATAAAGAGCTATTAAATTACATTCAAATAAGAATCAATAGTCAATTTTTCTATAGGGCAATCACAAGGGTATTTAAGTAGAATAATAGGTTCCCAGCAATGCTCTAAGCATACCAGGATCATGTTGTTATAATTTTACAGTCAAATACATATTATTTAAACAGTTTTATCCTCATTGTTAAATTGTCCTTGAAAACAGTTTTGCAGTTCATATGAATGTTTTGTGTTTTTTTTTTGAAAGCACTCTCCATTTTCAAAAGCCTGAAATTGTCATCATTCCTGCAGGGGAAAAAAAATATTGTATACGTTTATGCAGAATCTCACACACACATACATATATTTGCACCTATTTACTGCTTCAACAGTAAGCCTTCTGGTATCAGAACAGTTCATTGCATAGGTTCTAGGTAATGAACAAGTTATTACTCTATGTATCTGTTTTCAGTGAATTTAAAATTAAGTAATAGGTTGTGAGTTAAGCATTGTATTTCTATATTAATTACAGAGCTGTGACCACACTAGTGCACAGCACCTGATTTGTTGGAGTGTACTTCCTTTGTTGTCTTAAGCATGTCTTAAACATCTAAAACATTCATTATACTGTAATTTACAAAAATGTTGTAGGGCTTCAATAAAATGATAAAATACAGGTATACACTAAGGACACACAGAAAGGACAGGGGAATAAGTCAGTTGAAACCATGCTTAATATTTTCTATACAGAATTTTAGCTAGGCACGCTGCTGCTTAGAGATGGGAGAATCATCACAGGAAAAGAAAAAAAAAAAAGCAGATTGCCAACCAATATAAATATGCTCAATGAAGATTTAGAGGAGAATAGTGAAGCATAAAAAGGTCATTCATTTCTTTGTTACTGTTCATTACTGCTCTTGATCCAGTTGACTGCAATGAAGAGAGTGAGGAAATTCCACTGTCATAAACCCTCAGCAAATACAAACTAAAATCTTCTTTCTTATCCCAAAATCTCACAAATTAAGAAGATGGGAGATGTGCATAGATAAAAGCAAGAGGATTTTAAATGAATATGCATTTTACATTGATACTAATGAACAATATACACACATCATTAAGATTTGTGAGCACATGGTTCAGCTCAGGGAGAATACTGTAAAATAAATAAACCATTATTAAATACTATCTCATTGTGGTTGGTCTGAGTCAAATTCCAGTTTGTGAATCAGGAAACTTAATCTGTATGTCCTTGTCAAAGTTAAATGAATGAAGAGTCTAAACCATTTAAACCTATTTAAAAACATTTATCCTCATCCTGTTGTTACACGCCATTATATAAAATCCCTCCCCAGCTTTCTTATCAGCTGCCTTCAGGTACTGAACACTGATGTAAGGTCTCAGAGCCTTCTCTTCTCCAGACTGAAGAGCCTTAGCTCTCTCAGCATGCTCTTTTGTAGGGAATGTACTGTAGCCTTCTGATCGTCTTTGTGGCCCTTGTCTGGGCCTGCTCCAACTTGTATTGGGGGCTCTAGAACTGGATGCAGTATTTCAGGTTGTCTCATGAGAGCAGAGTAAAGGGGCAGAATCATCTCCCTCAAACTGCTGGTCATACTTCTCTTGATGCAACCCATGATACGGTTGGTCTTCTGGGTTGCAAGTGCACGTTGACAGCTCATGTTGAATCTTTTGTCAATCAACACTCCCAAATCCTTCTCCCTTGGGCTGCTCCCAAGCCGTTCTCTGCCCAGCCTTTATCTGTGCTTGGGATTGTCCTGACCCAGGTGCAGGACCTTGCGCTTCTGGCCTTCATGAGGTTGGCATGGGCCCACCTCTCAAATCTGTCCAGGTCCCACTGCATAGCATCCCTTCCCTCTAGCATTTCAGCAGCACCACTCTGCTTGGTGTTGTCTGCAAACTTATTGAGGGTGCACTCAATCCCACTGTCCATGTCCAAATGGATAGGATAAAGGAGAAGAGCACTTGCCATGAATCCCTGTGAAGAAAATACAGTTGTACCATTAATACTGAAAACTGTACCACCTTGTTTTAGTAATGCAACATTAGTAAGTTCCCTACTAACCAGCAGGCAATCTTTCTCACTTTATCCCATTTCTGGCAATAGATTGTTCAATAGAAAATCATTGGCATTCTTAACTTTTGATCACTCCATGAAACGTGACACTACCAGTACAGCTGAAGGAAATGCACCTTGTGATGTGTCTTTTTGTTTTGACAGCTAAGTATCAGAAATGCTTAGCTTAGAACCTTAATTCATGATAAGCAATTGCATTCTACCTTTATTACCCCCCCCTTTTTTTTTTTTTTTTTTTTTTTTGTGCAGGGTCTACAGATTAATCATCAGTTGTACACTTGTGTGTTTGGATACAATTCTGTTGTTATGCATAAAATAACAAGGATTAATTATCAGGCAAGGACATGATATAATATTTGTGCAGCTCCTAGTTTAGCCATGTGTAAATCTTGATGCTCATTTAGTTGTTTTCCTCTTTGTATCTTATTCTGACAGGTGTGTGCCCAATCACTGTGAACATGATGGCAAATGCACCCAGACGTGGGACAGCTTCAAGTGTACTTGTGATGGAACTGGGTACAGCGGGACAACTTGTCATAACTGTAAGCCATCCTGCCATCCTGCCATTTCAAAACTGTAACTGAGTACAGAAGGCACTGATGTCTTTTAGTTGAGATTGAAAACTCAGTCTTCCTCTCTGTTTTCCTAAAGATCCTGTAACCTGATTTATTTTGTGTGTTTTTTTTTTTTTTTTCTAAGGAAAAGTTCAATTCGACATGTTCCACCTTGTGTCCCTAGGGCTGCGTTTAGCACTATTCTGTATCATGCAGGGGACAAAAGCAGCACAGTTGTCTTAGCTGAGTATCCCAAAGAAAAACATCCTCAATTTCATATGGACACAGTGATTATTACCTTGGCTATTGCAGGGAAATGCTGACCACTGCAAGAGATAGTTTTTGGTTGTTAATCACGAGTCACATTTACGTACTGGTTTTCAACTGTTCTAGAATCATGCTATCCACTCTGTTGTGATATTTTGCAAGTAAGAATATTTATTATGAGCTCTACTTGTGTTATATGATATGAAAGCACAGAAAGAAAAGAAAAACCTGCAGTTGCTCTTGATACAGGTTCTGAAGCATATGCAGATTCACTTATATGTGTCTTCTGTTCCTTCATTATATACTAAAAACAGAATATTCATCTGCCAAGTAAAGTGTTATAAAATGTCTGGAAGATGCAGGAAATATGTCCAGTCCTTACTTTTCCTCTTTTCTTTCTTTAGCAAGTTGCCTCTTAATATTCAAGAGACCATAAAGATGCCTCTGAACAGTTGAAAATTTGAATTTCTACTTTATCATGTAGATAAACATATAAATAATCTTCTTTAGCTACAGCAGTGTAACTTGTTAGAAAGATAGAACAAGATTATTTCATTCTTAACAAAAAAAAAAAAAGTAATGAGAATAATGGTGATAATTCACAAGTGTCTGAGTTTCAACAAAAAAAAAATCTATTCTGTTTTGAAATGTTGTATTAGCATGGGTGGTAATGTATTTTATATAATAACTATGAATACGTATATATTAAGTGTCACAGTCCTTCATGATCTGGCAACTGAACTAGTGAAATTGAAAGAGTTAAATGTCAAATAAATGTTTACTAAAGGGAGATACTTGAAATACTAGTGCTTGAGGACAAATTTCATGGGCAACACTTTTCTTACCAAGAGTAAATGGCATGTATGTACTCTTGAGAAAGAATTTAGAATGAGGTAGTATTTTGATTAAACAAATCAAAAACTGCATATGTTTCTTTCCGGAAGTATTATATGCATAGAGTTTTTACTGTTCCAGTATGGACAACTGGAAAAACATGCTTCCTAAGCAAATGATAGGCTGTTAAGATGTTTAACTGGAGAAACGTAGGGATGGAGGCTTATTTAATTAATTATATTTTATCTAGCAAGTGTCTGAAAACAAGTGTAATCTGTTAGAGGAAAATGTGTCATGCTGAATCTAACAGCCAGACAGATGCAAGATTCCTGCAGCTGCATACATTCCCAGTAGGGACGTGCACACACAGCACAGGTGCGCCATATGTACGTGTATGTCACAAGCTGCACAACTCATAGAACACTCATTTTTATACGGCAGCAGTAGCTGTGTAGGATGGAGATTCATTAGGGGAAACACGTGAGGAAGATTGGAACAATTTACACACACGTGGTGGATTTCTCCAGCGATTGGGCTTAGGCAGTCCACCTTGTATCTGGCCTTAGATCCTTGTCTTCCCCGTTGCTGGTGCCTGGACCTTGGACAGCCTTGCAGGCTATCATTTGTGCTCTCCTTCCTGCTAATGACTTCTTTTGCTCCTTTTTGGGAGGGTAGATGACTTAACATATAACCTAACAGGTCTAACTTCCCTTCTTGAATCACAAAGGAAAGAATGAATGGGTGATGTAACTTCTTAAATCACAGTCATTAAAAAGGAAAGAACTAAAGGAGCTTAACAGGATTTTCACCTGCATTTTATGGATAAGCTGTAATAAAGCAAGTAAAGGGCACTGTTGGACTGCAATACCAGAAGGGGAATTTGAAGTCTTTTGTCCTGTATTTAGTTATGGGATGGATAAAGCACATGGGATTACATTATCATTGCCATTCAGAAATGCATTTTTCAACATTTACTTTTTAATTCAGCTGAAGTTTCTAACTTTGATGGATAAGTTTTTGTTTTGTTTATATTCCAAGAACCTCATTTTAGTTTTTAACTTGTATTGCTATCATTTCAGAAGTCTTCTTTCCTATAAAAATGGAGTGAGCTGAAATTTTTTAAGTGGAGGTGCTATCAGAATATGTGAAGTCTTGTGACTTTCTCGAGTTCCAATTCAAGGGCATCAGAATCAGTGAAAAACAAAGAATATAATATTTAAGTATAGACCTACAGAACCTTTATTCTGCCCTTACAGAGCAAGTAATAGTTATCAGTAAATAGAAGAGCATATTCCATCTGTGTTCTAAGTAGAACAGAAGTGTAAATAATAAGGGGATTAGCTGAAGTTTGCTAAAGGTTGTAGTTAGCTTATTCTGAGATTTGGGTCCTCATCTCTGCTGCAATGATACTGACTCAATATGTCCTTTCCTACTTCCACAGTGTGTACCTGTACTTGAATCTGTATGGTGTTACCTTTCAATCTCTTATGAGATTTCTGATGTTTGTGATAATACAAGTCAAGCAGTACAAAAGAGATGCTGGAGAAGAAAGGAAGTTGGAATGACAACTGTTGTAGAGTATAAAAATAACTGGAAGTAATTTTGAACAGGATTATGAGTTGTGTGAAAAAGATATAAAATTTAGCAGATGTCATGACTCTATAGAGTAGGAAATTGTTCAAGTAGACATAGTACTACGAGTGTCAGTTCAGTACTATTTTACTTAAAACCATTTGTTTAATAGTGTAATTTTATATTTATACTCTGCAGAAAAATATGTCTTTTCTCAGTGATTCCTGTGTTTGTGCTCTGTCTGTAACAGGGTATTCCTGAAGAATGTTGGATTCAAGATTATAATAGTGGATATTTTAATTCTGTTCCTTATGATTTTCTAGAACTTGAGTTTTGCTGAACTCAAAGGAGCAGTGTAATTCTGTGATATTGAAGGCTTTTGTCAGTGAATTGATTTTGCTTTAGTCATGGAAACATTAACCTGAGTTTTTGACCTGCAACAAGGCAAGCCTTGATTGAATTTCAGATTAGTTTTTTGGTTTCTTTGAAGTTGAAATTCAAAAACAAACTCAAGGGATAATCTCCCTGAAATGAAACAGAAAAATGTTCACTTGAAAGCCTTGTGAATCAAAATGGCTTTTTTTCATGCATATTTACATAATATACATAGACTGATCCAAAAGTAACATCTCTTATTTATTTCCTTGGAAAGTGCAAAAGATACAAAGAGCGTAATAATACTATTTGGTAGAGGAAATTCTCAGCTACAGAACACTTTTTTTGAAATAGACACCACCATTAGCTGTGCATTTTTTCAGTGATAAACAAGAGCCTTCACGTTACAAAGCCTCTTCGTTTTTCAAAGACTTGCTAAGATCTCAAGCCACGTGTCCACCCTCTCATTTGTCAGAGGCTTAAATTACCAGTTGCAGTAATCTCTAATCCATGAGAATTTGGTGTTTTTACAGTTACTGCTGGGTCCCTGAAGTTTAAGTTGTATCTCATTTCATAGTAAACACCCTGGAAATCTGCCAGATTGCTCTGGCTAACACACAGTGCCCAAGGGAACACTGTGGCCTGGCAGATGTCAGGCTATGACATCATCTTTATCATTAGTCAAGACTGAAAGTTAAATTAATACATTTATTTAAAAATCATGACTTATAGAAATGAAACTGTTACAAAATTATTTTTAAAATTAATTAAGGTTATAATTAAGAGTAGGCATAATCTGTTTAAGCTTTGTTGTATTAATAACATTTTAATATCTGCCTAACCTTTACAGCCTACCCACGGGTGCCCTAACATGAAGAGTTCTCTGGTATATATTTGGAAATGTTTCCTGGAGCCATTAAGAACTGTCTCTCATTTTCCTCATCATCTCCTAGATAAGTCAGAGTCTTATCACAAGAAACTCCTCGGAAAGCAAACTTTGAGCCAAAAACAAAGAAAGGTTCAGACACCTTCAAATAAACATTGTCTTTATTTTTACCAGTGTACTATCTCCTTTCCTTCGAGAATATTGAAAAGGAAGTGGTTTGCTTATAAATCTTTAATTAGTCAACAGAAGGGAATAAATTCCATTTTACATTCATTTATTTGTTAGCTCTATAAAAGCAACAGGAGAAATACAAACTTAGAATCATAGAATAATTAAGATTGGTAAGGACCACTAGTCCAACTGTCAATCTATCAACATTTTACCCACTAAAGCTTTTCTCTCAGTTTCACATTTATCCTTTTCTTGAAAACCACCAGAGATGTACATCACCTCCCTGGGCAGCCTTTTCCAATAACTCACCACTCTTTCAGAGAATGAAATTTTCCTAATATCCAACTTGAATCTCCTCTAGTGCGACTTGAGGCCATTCCCTCTTGTCCTATTGCTAGTTACCTTAGAAAAAATTCTGGCCTCTACCTCACCACAATCTCTTTCAGGTATTTGTAGAGAGTAAAAAAGTCACTTCTGAACCTACTCTTCTCCAGAATAAACAATCCCAGACTCCTTAGCAGCTCTTCATAAGATCTCTTTCAGATGCTTCACTAGCTTTGTTCTTCTTTGTGCATATTCAAGGGCCTTAATAACTTTCTTGAGTAAGGAGCCCAAAAGTGAACACAGTACACAGTCCTCACATGGACTGAGTACAGAGGGACAAGCACCCTCTAGTTCTGCTGATTACATTATTTCTGATACAAGCCAGGATGCCTTCTTGGCCACCTGAGCACTCTTCTGGCTCATATTCAGCCAGCTGTCAACTAACACTCCCAGGTCTTTTTCCTCTACACATTCATCCAGCCACTCTGCCCTAAGTAGCAATGTATGAGGTCGTTGTGACACAAACGCAGGACCCAGCACTTATTCTTGTTAAAGCAAGTACAATTGAGCTCAGCCCAGCAATTCAGCCTATCCTGAGCGCCCTGTAGAGCCCTCCTACCCTCAGCTAGATAAACACTTCCTCCCAATGTGGTGTCCTTCCAGCTTACTGAGAGTTCACTCAATCTCTTCACACAGATCATAAATAAAGATCTTAAACAGGGCTGGTCCCAGTACTGATCCCTGAGGAGTACCACTAGCAACTGGGTTTAACTCTGTTCACTGCTACTCTCTGGGCCCAGCCATCCTAGACTACATCCACAGCCTTAAATGCTTAGTATTGTCTGCAGAAGACACACTTAGAAATTGCGTCAGAATATACAGCTGAACATCTGAAACATTTGATTTTCTACATTCAGAGTCTAGATGAGAAAAGATAGTGTTACAGTATTTGTCTTGTCAGTGCTGTTGTTTCATAGCAGAAGAATGATAACATGATTTATCAAAATATGCTTTCAACTTTGTTTAAAATTTTACAAATTTACAAATACATGGTCATAAGAAACAAGTAAAGTATGGCTTTCCACTTCACTAGTGGAAAAGACTGGGTTACTTTTTTTATTTTGTAACTCAAACAGATTTATTAAAAAACCTAGAAAAGGCAATGACTTACAGATCCACAAACGTGTTAATGCATTATGAGATCAATATAATTCCTAATAATTCACTGGCTGTGGAAACATTTTTATCTTACAGTTTAATAGAAAGAAGGGGAGAATCTGAAGAAACAATTGAAAACAAACTTTCAAAAATGCAACTCCTGCAAATGATAATAATACCGCAGATTATTTTACTTGTTTACCTTGATCTGAGTGAAATAGATGAGACCGTCCACTAATAGTAGTGATACTTAGGTTCTCATGTGCCAAGTTGTATAATGATGAACACATAGGTGCTCTAATTATCATAACAGAATGTACAGGCAACTAGAGTGCCTCCAGGAAGCAGTAGAATAACCCACTAATCCAAGTGTTAAATGTCATTTTTGACAAAACTAAGAAGAAGTGTGAAGCTGCTAACATCTTCCAAGATGAAAGTAGTTTGCATTTTTCCCTAGTACGTTTTTCAAAAATGTCTAAAATGTCAGAATTGACTAGCAGAACCTCTGCTTAAGAAAACTTAAAGACACCGGAGTATTTTCCTCAGTTCATTACTTTAATATTTAACTATCATCTGAATGTTGCATTATAATTTAATAGTTGATACCATCTATCAGCTGTATACTAGAGCTTTCTCATCTGTGCTCAGAAAGAGACTTTGGTTTGATGTCAATAAGAATTTCATGTTAATAGAAACCAGTTATGTATTTCAAGGATAACATGCAGCCTTCAGCATTAAAACCAGAATTGAGTTCCCAGGGCCTGTACTGTGAAATCTAACTGTACATTCATATAGCTCTGCCTGAAGAAAGAAGAATCGAACAAAAATATATCCAGGAGGCCAAAATTGAAATTATCTATTTTTCATGGGCCTAATAGATTAAAATGATGTTCCTATCTTGATCCTTAGAAACTCCCACAACAACTGGAAAAATAAATCTTTTTGTTTGTTTGTTTCTTTTCCTTTTTTATTTTTTTTTAAACTATCTTCCTGAAAAAATTACTGAAGTGAAGACTAAACAGTACATCAAAAAATAGTTAAGTTTCTCAGGAAAGTCATTAGGGACCTTCTTACAAACCGGAAACAAAAAGTTGTATTATCTATTTTCATCCAGGATATTCTGAGGCTCTTTGCTAGTGTGTTGAAGAGAGAGTGACGGAAGAAAGGAGCTAATGTCTCTTACTTTCCTCATGTTTGTTTTTATTCAGTCTCTCAAACAGTCCTCCACTGATTAATTTTCTTTCACATCCTTTGCTCGCAAGTAACATACTTTGGGTATGCATTATCATG
Source organism: Chrysolophus pictus (assembly GCA_037305975.1). Taxonomy (NCBI): domain Eukaryota; kingdom Metazoa; phylum Chordata; class Aves; order Galliformes; family Phasianidae; genus Chrysolophus; species Chrysolophus pictus. The sequence goes on from CM074577.1 coordinate 2,117,130, forward strand.
CATGTGTTCTTTACTAGAACTTTTATTTAGTCTTCTCCTATGAGATTACGGAATCAAGAAGTTTCTATTTTTTTTTTTTTTTTCCCAAATGCAGTGGTAACAAAAAAATTCTTTTTTCAGTCTGGATTTTTAATAAGCCTATGAGTGAGTCTGGTAAACATCTTTGATGTCTGGGATTTAAAGAAGTAGTTATGTACAGAGGAAGCCACATATCCTGAAAGTACTAATACATCCCAATTGCCTGATATCCTTGCTGAGTCCACTTCCTACCCCATCTGCTTGTAGGCCTTGGTGATCAAATTGTGGCTGGTGCTAGGATCCACCAGTCTGCCCTAAGCTCTCCTGGGTTAGGTTTGTGCCCAGCCCTCATGTTGTGCTTGGGCTTCCTGGGCCTTATCCATTTCTTCACATGAATGAATTTCCCTTGGACTATCAACACTGTCCTTAAAATCCTGGGGACAGTGCCCTTCAGTAAGGGCACAACCTGTCCAGGGGTAACGAGTGGCCTGGCCCCTTAAAACAGCAACCCCGCTTGTGTTGTTTTCTAAAAAACCATAATACTTGTGCAAGTGTCCAAAGAATGTGAAGAATTTTCCAGAAGGAAGAAGAGGTGGATTTTTCTCTCTCTTTTTTTTTTCTCTTTGTTTTTTTTTTTTTTTTTCCTAATTGGTTTGTTGTTGTTGTTGTTTGTTTGTTTGTTTTGTTGTGGTTTTTTTTTTTTTTTTTTTTTTAGTTTTAGCTTAGCATCCTGTTTGGATTCCAGTTAAGTGGAAGAAGCAAGATAGTACGTATACAGCTTTTTAAAAGTGCACAGAGATGATAGTTTTAAAGCACAGTGTTTCTGGATACTTCAGTGAGTTATGCTGTACCAGACAAGCATTATGTTCTTCTAAAAACGTGAAGATAAATGGTGTTGCTTCCTACTCAGTTTTTGTATACATCTATACCACTTGCCACTTTTAATTCTTAGTAAGAAACAAGCACTGGATCTTGTTTGCACAACTTTTTCTGAACAGTTTAGATCTATTGGTCTAGCTATCACATGAGATCACAGAATAGATCTCCAGACACCAAGATCTTGTCACTAAGTTCTAGGAGGATTGTATTGCCATCAGTAGGGTGAGCAACACCTCAGTTTCAACTCATTTTTGGTCTGAAGACACACCACTCAAGTGCAGATGAGCTTCCATAAGAATGCAATTTCCAACTTATTCTCTACAGTTTATTTAAAACCAACCATTTTAACAGTTGACTTCACATGTGAGAAGAAGTTTAGAATCTGTTTAGAGTGAAGACTGAAAATCTACATGTGTTTTGCACAGCTTGCTGAAGAGTCAGTTTGAGGTGGGAAATAGCTTTTGTTCTCTATCAGATGCAGCTCGTGTTGGAACAACTAATCTGGTAAAAAATGAAATACTGCAGTCCACCACAAAACCTCACATTCAACTCTACTTCAGCTATTTCCTGAGAACTCTTCTTAAAATCTGTGCTGATTTTACTGCAGCCAGTAAAACAAGACTTAGTCTCATCATTACTGAGCCTTGTTAGTTTTATAAAGTACAGCAGATTTTTATCAAAAACAACAAAATCGATCTTGAATCAACAAATTAAAGTCTTTTGCTTCCTTTTTTTTTTTAGTTCTCTGTTCTTGTTACTTAGATAATTGTAAGATTACGAGTGAGCCTGATTAATCTACAATTCAAGTTTTAACTCTTTAGGATGTCCATGTATGAAAAAGGCTCCATCTGGGACTGATGGGGGTTGCAGGTATCGTACCTTAGAGATTTCTAACCAGATGAGTATATGTCTGTGACTTGTGCATCTCTGTTAATGACTCTTACTGCTCTTTCTATAGATTGCTTTCATCATTTACTTGTTCAAAGAGTTCCTTAGAAGTTTTTAAGAATTTCTTGTGTATTTTTGTTGTTACATCCAAGTTTTGATTTACAGTGTAAAATCTATGCTAAAATATTTTGGAAAGGTCTATGATTTGTGTGGTATCAGGCTATTGGAGATACTATGGGGACATTTGATTAATTAATGGCAGTGATTTAAAACACATAGAAGGAAAAAAAAGTCTTGTATGGTAGGGTTATGCTACCAGTAGTAATAGTATAACGACACTTCTGATGTTTGAAATTTAATTCTCGTCTGTTAATAAGTGGGGAAAAAAAGACACTAGATATCTTTCAAATAGGTTATAAATTGGTTTTAATTACAACCTTGATAATTTGAATTAATAATATGCACTTTATATCTGAATGGAGTTCGAATTGTGTTCCCAGCCTATTCAATCTGCAAGACCAATATAAATTACACTTTTAACATTTAAATGTTACGTTCCCTTTGTTTGTGTGAGGTTTTATGGAATCTCTTCTGCATAATCCTTCTGAGCTGTCCTGATTTCAGCCAAAACTAGGTTACTAGCACACCGGTGTTTTGGTTGTTGCTGAGTGATGGGAGCACACCTGGACTGGGAGTTGAAAAGCCACTACCATGATGACAGAGCAGCAGGGAATGAGGTAGAGACAGAACGGCAAGCCTGATTTGGGCAAGGGATTATTCCTTAATATATGATATCATAAGGAAGGTCATAAGGTTGTGGGGAGTTAGCTGCTAACTTTAAATACTGCTAGTTATTTTCTTCTACTTCATGTACCAGGAACTTTTTTCCCAATATTAGCTGCTACATCACCTTCCCAAGGATCAAGACTTTGATTCCTCCTTCTTACCCTTCTTGAAGACAAGAGTGATGTTTGCTTTTCCCCCAATCTTTGAACACTTTCCTCACTTGCCACAGTTCAGTAAAGATTGTATAGAGTAGCCTTACAATCACATCTGCAAGATTCCTTAATACTTACAATTACATTCCATCAGGGTCCATGGAGTTAGGAATTTCCAGTTTGCTCAAGTAGTTCCTGCCTGATCCTTTTTCATCAAAGATACATCAGCCTTTCTCCAGCTATTCAGCCTAGGATTTGGAATTCCTGAAGATCCATCTTGGAAGTGAAGACTAAAGCATAAAAGGCATTCAGTTCCTCAGCATTTTCACTGTCTCAGGAAAGTAAGTCTTCCATTTCCTTCAGGAGAGGGACCACGTTTTCCCTAGTGTTTCTTTTTGTCACTGAGGTACCTGTAGAAGATTTTCCTGTTCTCTTCAATGTCCATGGACAGATTCATTTCTATCTGGGCTTTTGTTTTCCTAACTTGGTCCCAGGCTTCTCGGACAGTTTTTGTGTATTCCTCCCATCTTGTATGTCCTTGCTTCCACCCTCAGTATGTTTTCTTTTTGTGCTTGCTTCTGTCCAGGAGCTTTTTGTTCATCCATACGGGCCTCCTGTTGTTTTTACCTGACCTCCTCTTGGTTGGGATTAATTGTTCCTGAGATTAGAGGAGGTAATCCTTGAATACCAACCAATTTCCTTGAACCCTTCTTCCTCCCAAGGTTCTATCTCATTGTACTGTATGAAGCAGAACGCTTATGAGGCCAAAGTGCTCTCTTGAAGTGCAGGGTGGTAAGCTTGCTGTGCACTTGTCTCATTGCCCTAAAGATCTTGAATTCCACTGTTTCATGATAACTGCAGACAAGACTTTATAGGTGAGAACGAAGTGTAGCACAGAACCTCTCCTTGTTGGCTTCTCTGTTTCTTGAAGAAGAAAGTTATCATCAATGCATTCCATGAATCTAGATAGCTCATATGCTCCTGTGTTGATACTATAACAGATGTGTTTGGAGCAACCCTTGTATTTATGAAGTAAATTTGTTGTGTTCCTCGTTCTCATTTTTCTGTTTATGCTTTTAGCCCCTTTAAAAGGATTTAAGAGCTGAAACCCACTTGAGTGATATGAACCCCAGCACTTTGTAGACCATTTAGTTTTGTTGGAAACATCCAAATAATTTTTGTCAGGACGGTATCTGATAAAAGCAGATTTTATTCGCGATTGCAATGGCGGGCGTCCCGCAAGCAGGAGTGCGCCTATGGACACAAGATGACAGTCTTTATACCCTGTCTTCTCCCCTTTGCCTCCCCCCTCTCCCCTGTTTCCCCACTGGCTGGGTACTCCAGATTCACAATCTTATCAGGAGGTTTTACATTTATTAATGAATTGTTTGTTTGTTATCTGGTGTTAGTCCTGTTGTCTCCAAGATGTCTGTTCCTATTGATATGGTGATTGTCTCCGAAGTCTTCGTTAAACAAAGAGCACCGGGGGGGATGATGCCAGGCCTTCAGATGTCTCTTCAGGCGCTTCCTTGGGCATACCATGACTTGTTCTCTGGTTTGATCTCGTGCAGGATCTTCTTGCAATGTTGTGACAAAATATACATATATACACCTATATACAGAGCATGCATTCCTGGGAAGATTTGGCTAGAGGATAAGTGATGTAAATTATCAGAGATCTTCCCCAAGTTAAGTAGAAGGACTCCCAAAAAGAACTAAGACAACGGAGTTCATGAAATAAAAAATATTATCCAATTCTAATGCAGAAACAACATTTGATTCCCACAGTTTTCAGTATTTTCCTAGGAAATTGAAAGTGATGGAGAGGTATAGCTGGGCTTCACGGATATGATGCATTCCTATTTTTGTCAGTTTTATTATTTTTTAATTTTATTGATTCCAGTGAACCTACACCTATATCTTGTGCTCCCGTAAGGCTGAAGAGATGTATTCCTTCATTAGCAACAACTGAGAGGAGTTTATCCCCTGCAACATATATTCATATATAACATATATTCAACCATATTCACTTACAGAAAAAAAAAAAAAAAAAAAAAAGCCATATAGTAATATGTTCATTTTGCCATACTGTCAAGAAGGGTCTCATGTTTATTAGTTTTACACATATAAAAGCAGGCTATTTCATAGCCCTAAAAAGGAAATTGCCTTTTTCCAGTGATGAAGAAATTTTATTTCACTGCAGTCCTACTGGAACTCTATGGTAAAAGCATGTACTTAGAGTTACAGCAACCTACAGTTGCTAAGTCCTTTTTATCTTTCAGTTACTCTGCTTTTTAGAGATAGCCAACAGCAGTGCTATCAGCCGCGTGCATTTGGGATAACTTGATCTTTGTATCAGTGTAAGAGATTATTATTTTACATCATTGTCTCAAAGTCTGCTGGGGACACAGATGAATAAGTCCAGGCAAGTCCTGGGCAGGGGTTGAGAAATCCTTTGTCTGGAGAACTTTGATGGACAAGTCCTGGGCAAGGATTGTGATATCCTTTGTCTGAGGGACACAGATGGACAAGGCTAGGGACAATGAGAGAGAGATAAGCTGCAGCTTAATGGCTGTGAAATGGCCTTTTGTGTGGACTTATCTCAAGGAAGATGGCCATCTCAGGGGGTACTCACATGACTCTTGCTCAAGCACCCAGGGATGTCACGTAGGCAGGAAAAGAAGAAGGATAAAATGGGGACCTACAATCATGAGGTTGAGGTTTTCTGGCAACAGATTCTTCATGAAGAAGAACAGGAGGCTTTCTGGCAACAAATTCCTTGTGAAGAAGAAGAGGTTTCTGCCATGAGAAGCCTCACGACCTGCCTCTCTCCCTCCTGGACTTACTCTCTGCGCTCTAGCACGATGCTGAAGAAGAACAGAGGTGTCTGCCATCAGATCCCTCACTACGGAATTCCTGCATGCTGACAGACTCTCCTGGGCCTGCTACCTGAGTCCTGCTGCTTCCTCCTGGACTGGCTCTGCGACTTCTTCCTGCTACCTGCTTGCTGCCCAAGTCTGGCCACACCGCTGCTGCTCTCCCCCCTGCTTCTGCCTCAAACCTTCGAAACAGCGTGCAACGGGACTGCTGCTGGATCCTGGTGGTGACTGTAGGAAATATCCAAATAATTTTCTAGGACGGTATCTCTGATAAAGCAGATTTTATTCGCAATTGCAATGGCGGGCCTCCTGCAAGCAGGAGAGCACACAGAAAACAGAGTTACCTCTTTTATTCCCTATTCCCCGACGCTTATCTCTTACTCTCCTGGTTCCTCATTGGCTGAGTACTTCAGGTTCACAATCTTCTCGACGCTTCACTAAACATGGAAACACTGGACAAACATAAATTTTTGCTGCATAAGCGTAAATCTGTAGTTAATTAGCTTATTCCACATCTGATCGTTATTTTGCGGATATCTGCTTGTCCTCCTTTTTACAAAGATAAGCTTGGGAGAGAGGCAGGGGAGTATCCTGGTGCCTGCCTTCACACCCCAACCTTCTCACGGAGTGAGACAGCCCGGCCTTGTGTAGAGGCCCTGACTTCTTTGATGTTTGCTAAATCTGTCTTTTGCTGAGAGTTTCTTATCCTAACAGAACAGCTCTACAATATGTTTTCTAATCCTTAGTACACTATACTCGCATTGTTTGGAACATTTAACAACTATTACAGTTTTGCAAGAAAGAATTAATCACATAATTCAGTAATAATGTTTCTAAAACATGCTGCTAACATATACAGTATTTTACTTCTTAGATCAACTATTTCTACGGATAAGTTACAGAATACAAATGCATTATGTTCTACTTCAAATCAATTGCTACTTTTTAATATCAAATGCAGAAACAACATTCCATTTCCCACAGTGACTATCTCCACTTTACGCAATTCTTGCTTCTTTCCTATCTTTTCTATCGCCCTCCTTCCCTTCCCTGTCTCCCTGATTAGGATTTATAATAAACTGGTTGGACTAACATATGAACCGTTGTTTCTTAATCTCACGCTGGGTATACAGATATTAAAAGAACCTCATCTCTCTCCTATAAATTGGAGCAAGACAATCAGTCAAAAAGTAAAACTGGATTAAGAACATCTGTTTACCTCCATGAGGAAAAACAACAACAACAACAACATCCTAAGGGCAGTTGTCTTTTTCCATCTTTTGGTTAACAGTCTGGAGCTGGAAAGAATATTCTGTAAACTGTGTTTCTGAACCATGTATATTTTTCCACAGCTGTTAAAATTCTAAAAGTAGGAAAGAAATACCTTCCCTTAGCTGTTCAGTTAAGAAGTTCTTCTGAAGTGAAATAGGACTCATGAGTAAATTCATCAATGAATATGCTGTAGAATTCTACATGGTTGGAAAGTGTTTAACTTTTGTATTACTCCTAACCTGTTCTCCCATACTCTGCTTCTCTCACCTAATTTTTGTCAGAGACTTCTCCCATCAAGTCATACTCAAGCCCATTGTCATGGCATAGTAAATGGTGAACTTCAAAATACACTAGTAGTTATTTTGTCAGATGTTTAGATTACTACATTTTCTGCCAATGCTACTACTGTTAAAGTTTGGTGTTTTATTCTAAAACTTTAAATGACATTTTTCTTTTTTCTTCCTTTGGTACTTCTTTATACTTTGTTTTAGAACTCAGCAACTTTCAAATTTTAGCATGATGTGGATTTGGTCATCTCAGTTTGATCTGTATTATTCAGGTGATTAAACTTTTAAAAGACTACCATATTTTTGCTACTCTTTCTGTTTTTTCATTCGTCTGTACTTTTCCCATGATCATTAAAGCTCAGATCACTGTTCTGTTCTGCTCTGTCTGCTCTGTCTCTTACTGCTTAAAGTTTTTGATATGATGTGAGAGAATGTCAAGATGAGTGAGAAAGTAATTTGTTGAGGTTTTTCTCCTCCTATTCTTTCCAGAAAGAATATAACTATTTTTTTCTTTTAATACCTGTATGCATTGTGCTAGAAACTGCATATCTGGCCATCAAGGCAGCTATAGTGAGTTTTACCTTTAGCTTGAAATATTTTGATATTTTGATATATTCTGAATTTTGTTAAAGGTGTATTGTGGTTTTTGACCAACTACCAAGAAAGCAAATGCACTTTTTTCTGCATGTTAATTTTACTGGCTTGAAGAACAGAAATCTGTTTCCCCCATGTGTTCTTTTTTTTCCCTATCTTTCAAAACAAATCATGAGTGTAAGAGCTGTCCCTCTTCTTGTTCTTTTCTCTCTAGCCATTTTTCTTCACTTACACTTATACTCTATAGAATCATAGAATCATAGTATTACTCAAGCTGGAAAAAACCTCAAAGCTCATCAAGTTCAACCGCAACCTAACCATACTAACCATACTACCCTCTTCTTAACTCTAACAACCCTCTGCTAAATCATGTCCCTGAGCACCACATCCAAAGGGGTTTTTTTGAACACATCCAGGGGTGGTGACTCAACTACTATTCCAGTGCTTAACAACCCTTTCTGTAAAGAAGTTTTTCCTGATATCCAACCTAAGCCTCTCCTGGTGCAACTTGAGGCCATTTCTCTTCATCCTGTCACCGGCGAGATCATCCCTGCTCTCACTGCAATCAGCTTTCAGATATTTGAAAAGAGCATTTTGCTGACTTGTCCTTTACTAGATCTATTGATTGTTTTTGCTTCTTTATAGTAACCTTTACCAATTTTCTGATTCAAGTTTTTTTGTTTTTTGTTATTTTATTTTATTTTATTTTATTTTATTTTATTTTATTTTATTTTATTTTATTTTATTCTGTCAAGGTCTTTTCCTAGCTATATTCTACTTGCATTTTCTCACAGGACTTAATGAACTTGAATGACTTCTAAACCTATGACTTGTCAAATGTTTATCTTTTCAACAACTATAGGTATTCTTTGGTTTGATAGATCTTCTATTTTTACCTGATATATATTTCACTGATCTTTTCTTTTTTTTTTTTTGCAGCATTTCAAAAGCTCATTTGAAGGAAACATTGAATCACAATGTGTTCCTGTCGCACCTTTCCTTCTGCATCATCTTCTCCTTTGGCATCTTGTTATTGTGTCTTACTCCATTCCCCTGCAAAGCTGCCTAGTCTACCTGAGCTTTCCAATTATTTGCATTACTGGCTACAATTAGCCATCTGAATTGAACATGAAGGTCTCTTACTTTGATCAAGTGTCTCCATATACCATCTGTTAAAATTTGTTTTGCAGTGTCACAATTATTAAAAATGTTGCTATTTTGTGGTTACACTTACGTAATATGTAGAGAGCTAGGGATATATTTCTTGTGGGGAAAAAAAAAATGGAAATGGGAAATGACTTGGAATAGTTCATAATTTAATGAGTGTCTACTTCTAATAAATTGACTTTAGACCCTGTAATGAACAAGTAACATCTTACGGATTTTTATTTTATTTTATTTTATTTTATTTTATTTTATTTTATTTTATTTTATTTTATTTTTTATTTTATTTTATTTTATTTTTTTAGCAATAACAAAGATTTTCTTCTTTCATATATAACAACCCTTTGCATTCAAGTCACATTAAAATTTGAGGATTTTTTTTTTTTTCAAATCTGCTTTCCCTCCTGCATCTGAGACCAACAAAACATCTCATCCTTGTGGACATCAGAAATAAAATCAGTCTTGTGGCAGATCAGTTGTAAGAATTGCTAAAAAAACTGATGAAATTTTAGAGTGAAGATAAAATCAGGTTAAGCAAACATTTCCTTTATTTTAAGAGCTGATTGATTGATTTCAAGCAAACAAACATATAAAAAAAGTTGTCCAACCTTAGACATGGTAGAAGAATTACAAACAAACAAATAAATAAAAAGTAATGTTACATAAAAAAAGAATTGTATAACATAATATATATAACATTTTCTGTGCATAAAATGATTTGTGTTCAATTATAATTCACATCAAAATAATCCTAAATTCCAAACAAAGTGTGGGCAGTACTAAAAAAAGCCTATCAATGGTACTCATTATAATATTATGTCTGAGCTGTTCATATAGCAGAATCTGACAAGAGGATTTATGACTTGAATTAAAAAGGAGTATACAGACTTCAAGGTAAAACAAGAACAAAAGAAACCTGCTATGTCAGTTAAATTTCTCCAGTAAATACTGAGGCATTTTAGACATTCCTGCAACAGAGTATACATAGGTAGATATGTACTAACATAGTTGCAGAACTATATAGGGGCAGGTATTATTTGTATTGACGAAGTTCACAATGTCAAGACTTGAATTTATTCTGAATTGTAATTAAACCTGAAAAAATCTAAAATTCACTTCAAGAAAAAATAAAACAAAACTCATATATCTCTCAAAACAAAACTAAATGGAAATGTTACTTTTGAAAATGCTCAGTTTTCCCTTTTCTCCAAATTATTGGAATTCTCTTCCCATTCTGCCTTTTTCTCATGTGAAAATAAAATAAAATAAAATTTTATGCATCAGGAGTTTAACCACTTCTGTATTTTTCAGAAAGATTCTTTGTTTTCTGTGCAAGTCAATGATATTTTAATGACAAAGGCATGGTTCTTGAAATATAAATAAAGACTATTTATTTTCTTTGTGGATTTTTTTTTTTTCCTCCAGGATATGAAAATCCTTACTGCTGTATTTTATTTTATTCCAGCTATTTATGAGCTCTCTTGTGAAGCATACAAACACTTGGGCAAAACTTCAAATTACTACTGGATAGATCCAGATGGAAGTGGAGCACTGGGACCTTTGAAAGTTTACTGCAACATGACAGGTAACTGTGCTGTATTTGTTAATCCATACTTATTTATTTATTTATTTATTTATTTGTTTGTTTGTTTGTTTATTTATTTATTTATTAGCATCAAGAGAAATAGGATTTTTCATAATTCATGTTAGTAGGCAAAAGAAAAATTATTGCTAAGAAATTTTCGTGGGAGAGGTTAGGGTCATCAAAAACGCAGACATCATGCATTATAGTCTGATAAAGGACGTAACTTCTTCATTTCATAAGCTTTTTGAACCAAAGCTATTAATTTTAATATCTTTGGTGCTGCATCATTTAAAATATGCATAGGCATATGTAACCATTTACAAATACAACAAGGTTTTTTAAACTCTATATTTTTGTAAATTTTTTACATTTTATTTTAGCAAAGTTTTTTATACTATTTCTCACAATACCCTACTGGATAAAAATGTCCAGCATATGGCTAGATAAATACGTAATATGGTGGATGAACTATTGGCTGACAGGTCAAGCTATAAAGGTAGTACAGTTAATGGAGTTCCACCAGGATGGCAGCCAGTCATTTGTGGGTTTCCACAGGGCTTCATTTTAGGACCAGCCTTTTTAAAGTTTTCTGTAATGACTTGGATAGAGGACTTGAAGGTACACTTAGTAAGTTTATGGATGACACTGAATTGAGAGGAACTGCTGACCCCCACAAGGCTAGAGAAGCTTTGCAGAGATGTCTTGACAAATTGGAGAGCTGAACAATTCCAAAATATATGAAGTTTGAAAAGAGCAAGTACAGAATTCTGCACAGGGGATGAGGGAACTCTAAGTATATGAACAGGTGGAGGGATGAGCTCCATGGAAATTATATGGGGTCCTGGTTGATGGAAGTTGAAGGTGAATCAGCAATGGACCATGGCAGCCAAAAGGGCCAATCATACTCCGGGTTGCATCAGGCCTAGCACTACCAGCCAACTGAGGGAATCAGTTTTTCCACTATGCTCTGCATTGGTGCAGTCTTACCTCAAGCACTGTATGTAGGTTTGGGCAACTCGATATACATACATAAAACTGTTAGAGAACACCTAAAGGAGAACTATGAAGACATAAATATCTTGGTTTGTTCGTTCTAGAGAAGAGGAGACTGATGGCTTCGTAGCAGCCTACAGCTTTATCATGAGGGGAGCAGAGGAGCAGGAACTGAGCTCTTCTCTCTGGTGACAGCAACAGGACCTGAGAGAAAGACACGGAGTTGCATCAAGGGAGGGTCAGACTGGGTGTTAGGACTCAGGAGTATGGTCCAGCACTAGAACAGGCTGCCTGGAGCAGCAATCATTGCACCAAACCTGCTGGAGGTCAAGAAGAATTTGGATAATGCTATGAGATGCAGAGTTTTATCTTGTGTGGTCCTGTGTGGAGCAAGGGTTTGGACTCAATAATGCTTGTAGATCTCTTCCAGCATGGTATATTATATGATTCTATGATCCTAAGATGCTATGTTTGTTGAAAACTAATTCAGTAATGTCTGTGGTTCATCCAAAGGTAACTTTCTCTGAATGTCATATTACTTTTTTTTTCTGTCAAGGTATTAATGTCTTTCCCACACCTACAGGAGAAACAAAATATGAGTTTTCTTGTATTTCTCTTTTTAATGTATTTAATTTGTTTTAGAATGATTTATCTTGCTTTGTTTCTGAGACTACGGTATAAAACTTCATCAAATCATTTAAGTTTTTGTTTTGTTGTGTGGGTCTTGGATTTCATTTTGTTTGTTTGTTTGTTTTTGATTGTTTTTGTTTTTTTGTTGTTGTTTTCTGCTTTTAATACTGGTTTTGTGTGGTTAATTTCTCAGTTGGGCATTCTCATTTGAGCTACCCTGTCTCAGTCATCTGTGTTGATATGCTGAGGCAGAAAGTTGTGATCATGAAAGATGAAAATGGGGTAATTTTTTGCTCTGGGAGTATATTATTTATTTATTCTGTTAATACATGGCAATCATCTTAGCACTTCCACTGATTTCAAATTTAGGGCTGCTGATAAAACAGATCTGTCCCCTGGCTTTCCCCAAACGTCAGCACAATAAGCTTGAATTTTAATCTGTTTGCATTGGAAATCTGTCATACCTGTGAGTCTTGGACTTCAACATCAGCAGCTGGAATATGGAATTGCTATTAGAGTTTGAAACAGTAACTCTGCCTTTCTAGGGGTCACAGTCCCTGAATCTCATATGTATCTCTTTTCAGAAACCTGTATCACTTTGGGCTTGTGGGTGCTTTGTCCTTAATCCAGTTTGACCAGGGGAGAGAGATTATCACCGGCAGGGGGAGATACTTGAAGAGGGATGCAAGGCACATACAAAAGACTCCAGAGCAAGTGCCTGTTGTAGACTAGATATTACCATTGTTTCATATTACCATTAATTCATATGCTTGAATAATAAATGTGTGTGTGAGAAAGGAATCTGATCTTAACTCTGAGACTGCCATAAATTGTTCTATGTCTGGAGAGATAGGTCAGACAATTTGTACTGAGACAGATGTGTAAAGGCAGTCTTTCAGATAAGTAGATCCTGACCCACTTAGGGTTTTTAAAATCATAACTAGCACTTTGAACTGTATTGATAACTAATCGGACAGACACTGGAAGGAACAACACCGAGAACTGCTGATATATTATAGTGATTTCTACTATGGAAAATAAATTCTGTTTTCAGCACCAGCTGTGGCTTTTGAGTACTCTTCAAGAGTACTTCAAGAGTTTTTTTTTTTAAGTGAAAATATACTGTGGTTGTGGCATCAGGCACAAAAAAAAAAAGTATACATATCCAGTACTGTGTTGTTGCTTATGTTTTAAATGTAAGCACACAGTGGAATGTACAAATAGGTTCTGCAAAACTGAGGAAAAAAAAAAAAAAAAGAAAATAGAAACAAATAAGAAATTAAAAGTAATCATTTCATTTTCCTAAAGTTTCTCATGTAGAATCATAGAATCATAGAATTGCTCAGGTTGGAAAAGACCTCAAAGATCATCAAGTCCAACCCAACCTAACAACCCTTTGCTAAATCATGTCCCTGAGCACCAAATCCAAAGGGTTTTTAAACACATCCAGGGGTGGTGACTCAACCACCTCCCTGGGGACCCTGTTCCAGTGCTTAACAATCCTTTCTGTAAAGAAGTTTTCCCTGATATCCAACCTAAACTTACTCTGGCACAATTTGAGAACATTTCCCCTCATCCTGTCACCAGTGAGAATAGACTAACCTCACCCTCACTGCAATCTCATTTCAGGTATTTGAAGAGAGCAGTAAGTTTCCTCTCAGCCTTCTCTTCCCGAGACTAAACAGCCCCACTTCCGTTAGTCATTCCTCATAGTTCATATTTTCCAAACCCTTCAGAAGCCTCATGGCCCTTCTTTGGACCTCCTGCAGCACCTCAATGTCCTTTCTGTATTGAGGTGCCCAAAACTGAACACAGTACTCGAGGTGGGGCCTCATCAGTGCTGAGTACGGGGACAGGATTACTTCCCTAGTCCTGCTCACCACATCATTCCTAACACAAGCCTTGATGCCATTGGCCTTCTTGGCCACTTGGGAACACTGCTGGCTCATATTCAGCTGACTGTCCATCAGTACACCAAGGTCCCTTTCCATCAGATAGCCACTCTTTCCCAAACCTATAGGGTTACCCAGGGTTGTTGTGACCAAAATGTAGGACCCTACACTTGACCCCACTGAAATACATACAGTTTATCTTGACCCATCAATCCAGTCTATCCAAGCCCTTCTGTGGTGCATTTCTCCTCTCTGGCAGATCAACACTCCCTCCCAATTTGTTGTAGCCTGCAAACTTACTGAGGATGCATTCAATTCCCTCGTCAAGATCGTTAATAAAGATGTTAAATAGAAGCAGCCCCAGTACCAAACCCTGGGGGACACCGCTTGTTATCAGCTGCCAGCTGGATTTAACTCCATTCACCACAACACTTTGGGCCCAGCCATCCAGCCAGTGTTTCACCCAGTGGAGTGTATGCCCATCCAAACCATTGGCAGCCAGCTTCTCCACAAGAATATTGTGGGGGACAGTGTCAAAAGTTTTACTGAAGTCCAGGTAGACCACATTGACAGCCTTACCTTCATCCACTAAGCGGGTCACCTTGCCATAGAACAAAATCAGGTTTGTCAAACAGGATCTACCATTTGTAAACCCATGCTGACTGGGCCTGATCCCCTGGTTGACTTTTAATTGGTCCAGAATAGCTTCCAAGATTATTCATTGTTGGACCTTCCTTGGCACCAAAGTGAGTCTGGTAGGTCTGTCCATCATTACTGTATCATTACGGTCCTTTTCAACCCAGGCCATTCTGTGACTCTATGAATCAGACAATAATTTTCATCATTATGAAAATTACAGTCACATATAGTCTTTGTCTGAGGGCTGGATGTGCAGTGATGGATGTAAGTTTAGAAATCTGCAGTCCATTAATAACCATACTCTCGACCTTCGTGTCCCATGATCTTAAGAGCCAAGCTGGTATGCTCTCTTGTGGTTTGGGTAAATCAGTGTAATAAATCAATGAGTTCAGCTGCCATGTACAGGCATTTTGTCACCTGTAATGTGAGTTTGGGCAGGGAGCCACTCCTTGAGTCCCAACTCCGCCAGTCTATCTTGGACTTGCTCAGTTTTTTGAGTAGTTATTGGTCTTATTTCTAGAGGATACGAGGTTTCCAGATCCTCTAGTTGGACTTCAATCTTCTTAATTTTCCTTTTATTTTTTAGATTCAACCAGGATCCAAGGATTCCGTTGATCTAAGTCTTTTTCACCTTCTAATGATACAGTTCTTAATTTTAGAAGGGAAATACCATGTGAAGATGAGGCAATTTGCCCCATCATAAATGTAATTTAATTTTTCAGTTGTGTGATATTAGCTTTTAAGAGCTCATTTCACCTTTCAGTTCTTCCTCTGAGGAATGAAATGCATTTATAGTTAGTAGTAGCAGCCAAGCTACAGCAGAGGCCACTGCTACTCTTTCCTCTGTTGTCATGAAATCTTGTTCTAATCTATTCAGAAATTCTGCAATCTTGGAAGGGGATTTAATAATGAAACCATTGCTTTTATTGGTCATATTCCTCAATAATCAATTAGGCACTCAGACATGGGAAATCCAGAGTTTCTCCCTCTTTTGGAGTATTAGTAGTCCTAATGACCAGTAAATGCATTGTCCTTTTAAGGTAATCCATCCACTGCTGCCATGCCCATTGAGCAGCAAGAATCCAGGCTGCAGCAAGGTAAGATTCATTCTAACACTGCAACAGCAGTGGGCACAGATATCAGGGAAAGAAGCTGCTTGCTTTCAGAAGGCCTTTGGTAGACAAGGATCTCCAGCAAGATATTCTTGCCTCCACTGCCAACCCTTAAATGAGGTTTGGGAAGGCATGGATGCTAGCTCTACCCCTTCTGGTCATTTAGGTGCATTGCTTGCACCTGAGCTCCCCTGAACTGGCTGTGCTTTCCTACTAAGTATTCAAACACTCTTTCAGTCTATGATTTAGCATTTCTACTACAGCGATCAAGGTCTGTTTGGTGATAGGTAATCTGTATGAGCATGCTGTGTTTTGGCTGTGTAGTGCAAAGGTTTTTTTCATGCATTTCTTCTGTCCATGAAGCATTCAGCCCATTCTAAATAAAGGCAATCTAAATCCATCCATGAATATGTTTCCATCTTCCTTCACACAGGGGCCCACAGTAAAGTCCAAAATACTCTCATTATGAGAGGACGTATCAGGGCTTCATTGTCTGGAATCTGGTATCTGAACGAAGCTCCCTTCAAAGACATGAGATCCAATACAGCTTCTGTTGCTAATACCATTCTTATGGAATTCTAATGGCTAGTTCTGGCTCAGAAATCCAAGGAGGGTCTCTAAACGGCTTAGAACCTGCCTTCCTAGCACGTTAGAACTCTTACATGTCTAGAGGATAATTGGGTTGAGAACAGCTCTGCAAACAAAGAGCAATGGTACTGGTGGATGAAAATTCCAACATGAGCTGACAGAGGGAATGGAAAGACAGCATGGAAAGCCAATACTATCATGGGCTGCATCAAAAGAGGAGGCTGGGCAGGGTGAGCTAAGTGATTATCCTTGCAATAATCAGGCCTCACTTGCAAAACTTCATCCAGATCTGGGCCTCCAGCACAAGAAAGATGTGCTGCTCTTGAAACAGATCTAGAGGAAGGCCACAAAAATGATCAGATGGAGCATCTCTCCTATGAAGAAAGGCTGAATGGGCTGGTGTTGTTTAGAAGAGAAGGCTTCTGGGATATCTCACTGCAACATTCCAGTAATTAAAGAGGGCTTTTAAGAAAGATGGAGACATTTTTAAGGGCCTATTGTGATAGGACAAAAGGCAATGGTTTAAGATGAAAAATGGTAGATTAGATGAGATAAAAGAAAGAAATTCTTCATGATGTGTGTGGCAAGACACTGGAGGAGGTTGCAGAAGAGAATTTGTGGATTGCCCATTCCTGGAAGCATTTAAGGTGATGTTGGATGGGGTTTTGGACAACCTGCTCTCATGAGAGATGTGTCTACCCACAGCAGGGTGACTAGATGATCTGTAAAGATCCATTCCAACCCCGACAATTCTATGATTCTATGATTGTATATTTTTTATTAAATCTACAATGGGCAAAAAACTAAAATGGGCAATAAAAGTTTCAAGCTTTCATTGTTTCAGGTATATGATCTCACTTGATGACTGTGTATAATGTCCTCTTTCCCTGTCCACACAAAATTCCCTCGCAGAACATATTCATATGTTGTCAAAGGCAAAGACTAATTTTAATTCAGCTACATTGTATGTTTTTTACTAATTCTTGTCTGTTCTTTTTCCATTCTAAATTTCAGAGGATAAAGTATGGACAACTGTGTATCATGATCTGCAAATGCAGACTTCCGTTGGAGGCAACAGCCTAGAAAAAGTATCTGTACTGCAGCTAAATTACAGTGCAACAATGGACCAGATTTCTGCCATTACCAGTAGTGCTGAATACTGTGAGCAGTTTATCTCATATTCTTGCAAGATGTCCCGGCTGCTGAATACACCAGGTAGGCTGAGAATGGGTTATCAGTTAAATGAAGTCTTTAACACCTTTATCTGAAAAAATATCAAGTTCTGCATTTAGACCTGTCCATTCAGTGAAAATATTTCTTTGTTCTCCTTCACTAAGCAAAGAGCTAAATAATTGAAAATCCACACGGAATTATCTTCTTGGGAAAGTCTTCCTTTGTACTTGCTACTAAAATGAATTTGGTTGTGTTACAGATCTGTGTGTTTTTCAGTCAGATTTGTTGCTTCTTAAACAGGTTTTGGTAAACAGGGTAGATATGGAAGTTTAATCATTAAAGGCACTGAAAAAATTATTTGAATTTTATCCCAGTTATTCACTTGTCAGTCTTCATATGCTACAGTTGCCAAAGGCATTGTCTGAATAACTGTTGGAATTTCCCACTAATATATCTGTAACAGTTTCTTAAACCAAGGGTATATGAGGTGATCCGATGTCTTACACAACGCAGAAGTACTGGCGTGGTCAGTAACGTGGTTGTATGGGAAATGCTGTATGCTGTTAATTACAAGTAAATTAACTGTAAGTTCCTCATTTTAGTCTGTAGCGTTACTGATAGAGATCTTGCAATAATGTATGTGCCTGCTTACAAAATCTTAGCTATAACTGATAGAGACAAAAATACTAGTTGCAGAATCAATAAGAGCATATAAAGGAGGAATTAGTTTTTAGAAACTCTTTTAATTTGTACCT
The DNA here is from genome assembly GCA_037305975.1 of Chrysolophus pictus. Taxonomy (NCBI): domain Eukaryota; kingdom Metazoa; phylum Chordata; class Aves; order Galliformes; family Phasianidae; genus Chrysolophus; species Chrysolophus pictus. The sequence continues at coordinate 2,135,416 of CM074577.1, forward strand.
AGTACTGTATCTATGTTCTAATTATGCATGATAGCATTTGACATTAAATAATTCTGTAACAGAACTTAATGAAGACTGCCTTATATATGGAAATATGATTTCTGTGATTGTGAAATGAATTCATTTTGATAGAAAGAGTTAAATGCATTTCAGATTAAATTAATGGCTGGGTGCTTACGTTGTTGTACTTCACTTCATGACGCTTCCCCTCATGAATTTATTTTGATATGCTTTCTAATGGTGGTACAGATTAGGATTCATTTGGCACATATGTGCATGTTATCACTATTTCTTAAGTGTTTTGTTAGTTAATAGATAACTGTAATGCTTGCTACTCCTCTGCTTCCTCCCTTCTGTTCCTGAACTAGAAATACTTCTGCTAGTTTGTTGCTATTGTTTTCCTTAATTTAGCATAGTGAAAAGTTTCTGCAAAGTAAGAAATATTTTTTCTTTCTTGACCTTTAATTTAAATGGGATTCTGAATTTTGTTTATAACTAGAGGTAACATGATTAGATTCTGCTGATGGATATAAGCTCACTGTTTGCACATGCTTCAGAAGTGTAGTATATGCGTATGTATCTGGGGAAACCCTTTGAAATTGAATGTACTTAGGTTCTAGAGCTGGATATAATGTACATAGAGTTTACACAGAGCACAGTGTTAGATTCTACTTATATGAATGTGTAGGACTATTATTTCAGTACTAAATTGTACTTGTTAGCATATGTATATATTGCAGTAAAATAAATATATATTGTAATTGCATATGTTTGCTTCTGCTTCCAGATTTAAAGTAATTAAGAAAGACACATTCCTTTTATGAACTGAAAAGGAAAAAAAAAAAAAAAAAGGGTATTTTTCAATTCTAAATATTTGCACTTTTAACCTGAGAAATGTTTCAGGTGTAATTTGCAGATGTCTCTTTCACCATGTTTTTACCTTTTTGCATAAAAAGAGTAATTATCTTATAAAATCTTTCTAAGCTAGCTTCTTTGACTGGAAACTGAGCTTCTGGAGATATTCTTCAAAAAGTGTTTCTTTTCTGTTTGTTTTTTCTTTTTTAACCTGTGAGTGGGAGAAAGAAGCAAGAAACGAAAGTAATTTTAACCTAGATAGTAACAAGGAATCACATTACATGATTTGCATAACATCTGTAATTGTACACATTGCACAGCAGTGTTTGCGTGTTAGCAGAGGAGGACAATTCATTTTCTTTCTTACATATGCAGTCTTGGCCGCTGTCTATGATGTCTAGGGTCCTAAGGGGGAAAAAAAACTTCACAACTTTCTCTGTTTCTCTCTCTCTCTTTCTTTATATATACGTACATACATATATATATATATATATATTTTTTTTCCTGGAGTGTTACCTTATTTTCTTAGAGATATTATGGCACCCTGTTCATCTCTGAGCACAATTCCAAGTACTTACGTAGCTTCTTCCACCACAGATCTTTCTATACAAATCATTCCAGTATCATACCCACAGAAATAAATGAAAATAAAAAGAAATGTCATATTCCTCAGAAAGTGGAAAGTCCTGATTTTGTTGAAGCCAGTGATAAAACCTCTACAAACTTCATGGGATCAGGACACCATTTGTGGCCTTGATCAAAAATTCTTTTTTAGTTCAAAACTCTTCCTTTATATCTTTCATACATTTCAATAGCCAATTAGAATAGACTTTTTGTTTTAAATTTCTTCAAGGAGAACAGAGAAAATTGAGAAGACAGAACAGCAGCTCAGTATTTTCACATTTTGCCACCTGGGAAATACATCACTTCACAAGTTGATTCCTTCTCAGGAAGAAACTGCTCAGTTAACGTAATTCAAACACAGTCAAGATTTAAGTAGTTTACTGATCTATTAATGACAAGCAATTAACTAGCCATTACTGAACTGTATCTTTTCCTGCCATAATTGCATGTTTTCTTACAAGGTTGTTGAGGTATATACATGCAGCGTCTGATGCACGGACTCAGATGTGAATGATCCAAATCATTTATTACATCCCCAGCTTATCAGTGGTAAGGGACCTTCCCAATGCCCTGTGGCCATATTCCAAACCTTGAGCATTGGCCGTTCCTTGAGCATTGCGGAGGCTTCAAAATGACGATCCACACAAGTTGTATCTGTATGATCACAATTCAAAAAATTCAGCACAAGCAAAGCCTTACATGATCTTCCTTGTGGTGTGTCTCCTTTATTCCCCCTTTTTTGCTTATTAAGAATGGATTTTCCATCCTAAGTATTTCCATGGAGAACTAAGCTGTACCTTTTCTTCTGCTATTTGTAAACTGACAGATTGGACTGCCTGCTGGATGAGCAGTAAAACATCCTTTAGATCCTCTTCTTGTTCTGCTGCTATTAATATGTCATCCATGTAATGATAAATAAGGACATGAGGTCTAGATTTTTGTACTGATTGTCATGCATTTGCTACAGTCAATTGACATATTGTTGGACTATTAAGCATTCCTTGGGATAATACGGTCCAGTGATACCACGGAGCAGGGCTTTGTTGGTTGATGGAGGGCACTGAGAAAGCAAATCGTGGTGCATCTTTTGGACGAAGTCGAATGTAAAAAAACCTGTCTTTTAAATCAGTAATTGCTATAGGCCATTTTGAAGGTAACTTTGAAGGTGAAGGAAGACGAGGCTGCAACACCCCCTTGGGCTCAATTACTGCACTGACAGCGCACAGGTCCTGTAAAAGCCTCCATTTTCCATTCTCTTTGAGGATAATAAAGACTGGAGTATTCCAAGGTCACAGTAGTATGTGACCAGCAGCTAGCTGTTCTTGAACTAGCTCATGTAAATGCAGCAACTTTTCCTCTGTTAAGGGCCACTGATCTACCCAAATACGTTGTTCTGTTTTCCAAGCCAGGGGTATAGGTTGCTGCCAATCAATGGTCCTTATTGAAAATTAATCTGCAAAATCATGCCCCATTGACTTAAAAGATCACACAAACCCACAAAGTACAGGGAACTGGCAAGATATGAGGAGCAGCGTGAGCAATGCAACCATCAGTCCCTTCAAAACATAAAATTCTGGCACTTTGTTTGGGCAGCTGCAAACCTCCAACTCCTATGAAAGCAGAATTAGGGTCTCTTAGTGGCCACTCAGAGGGCCATTCACTTGACTTAATGATGGTAACATCTGCTCCAGTATCCACTAGGCCTAATATCTGTCTGTTTACTAAGCACGTTAACAATGGTTTGTCTTTTGACACTTGTGTGGTCCATAGCATGGCAGGTTTGTCCATGCTTCCAAATACACCAGTTCAGTTCCTGATGCCAAGTTCAGCCATAGAATGAAAAGGAATTAATTGTGATATTTTTTTTGCCTTTGGGAATAAAGCAGGGAGGTGAGGGCATCCATGCCATTATCTTAATCTTCCCAGTGTGGTCAGCATCTATAACTCCTGGTAAAACAAAAAGTCCCATCCATGTAACAGAAGAACGTCCTAATAAGAGGGCTCAATGCCCATCCCCAATGGGGCCTATGACACCTGTTGGAGTGAGAGTCACGGTGCTGCCAGTCAGCATCACAGACTGGGCAGTGGCCAAATCCACTCCTGCACTGCTGGCAGTGGCCGGTCTGAGTGAGTTGGCCAAGCAGTGGCTGACGGATTCAGGATCGTATTTGCTGTCATGGCACATGATCTCGTGCTCTTCTTTCCGTTTCCCAGCAGATTGCAGTGCTGTGGAGCAACAGGGAGTATTGATCGGAATTTTCTCTCCCAGTGTAGCCCCCTCCTGCAGCAGGGACAGGGATGAGTTGGAATAGCACATGCATTTCTGTTTGTTTGCTTAGGCTTTTTGCAATCCCTTTGTACATGACCGGGTTCCCCACAATTGTAACATTTCATTCTTTTAGCTGACCTTGCATTGAGTGGAGCTGCCAGCATATCTGCTAGCAAGCCCATTTTATGACTTTCTGTGCTACATCTTGACAGGCTTTAATCGTGTCAGTAATAGATGGATCTGCATTCTTTAAGGGTTGTAAAATCTTTTGACAGTCTTTTGCATTTTCTACTGCTAATTGCTTAAGCAAAACATCTGAGTGGCTTGATTTTCTACTTGTCTCTCTAGCGCATTTTGTAAACGGTCAGGAAATTTAATGTAGGACTTGGCAGCCCCCTGCTTAATTGATGTAAATGTGGAATTAGATGAAGTAGCACCAGGTACCTGACGGATAGCAAGCAACACCAAAGTGTTCACCTGTTCAAGGCACTGCCTATCCATCTGTGCCTGGGCCTAAAGTGTTGCCCGGACCCCCGCCCCCATGAGTTTCTCCATCCCAATATGATTTAAGTTATTCAAATTATTCATAGCCTGGATGGTAGCCTGTTTTTAGTGTTCAGTCATAAACATGGTACATTGCATGGGAGACAGGATTGTTCAGAATTTTCCAATTATGAGGGGTCATAACATAACTGTCACCAACTGCAACGAAAAGGTTATATGTAAAGGCAGACTGAACTCCATAGTCTCTCACTGACTTCCTTAGCTCCTTTACTGCCTCATAAGGCAAGGATTTTCACTTGGGGAGATGATTTGGACGATACTTCACAGGAAAGACTTGCATTGTATCAGCATCACCCCATAATATTTCTTCTTTTATGCACTGCTCTAGAGCACCGTAGTATGTTGTAGAAGAATTTTTCTTTCCTGCAGTCTTCAAATTATCATCAGGAGGGAAAATGCTCGGTTTGTCTTCCAGATCTACTGGACCAGGATCAGAAAGTTCCTCTGGTTCCGGTTTGTCCTTGTCTTTAACCAAGTTACACGCAGGCAACAAAGACCCAGCAGCAGAAAATGTAGGTGGGGCGGAGGAAGGGAGCGATGTGGTGGGCATCAGGGGCGGAGTGGAGGGCAGGAACGGGATGAGTGTCGGAGGCGAAGTGGAGGGCAGCAGCACCAGAGGGGCTTTCGATTTCTCTTCTCCGGGACCAGGGGTGGGATCAGAGCAGCGGATCGAATCTGGGCTGCGGCTGCTTTCTTCACCGAGGGGCAGCAGCAGGGGTGGGAGGGAGGGTGATGGGGAGTAGTCGGAAGAAATTCTTCCTTGTCAAATTTGTCTATGCCCTTCCATTATTTGGTGCCAAAGTTTAGCAGCTGTTCTGTCTTCAGTAACAGAAGCCTTCCAGAGTTTTGCGCCAATTTTGTCCCAAAGCTCTCCATCAAAAGAGAATCCAGTTTTCAGAAATTCAGGGACATTTTTTGCTTATCCATTTAAGATAAGTAACTACTGCTGAGGTAGATACAGGCTGATTCTGAAACGTTTAACTGTAATGCTGCAAGATTTAGTTGCTGTTCCTTCATTAGGGAACTCCCCATAGTTCCCAACTGCTCACCTTCTATCCTGCAGAACGGTGCAGGCATGCACAAAACAGTCTCTCTGTAGTTCAGTCAGGCGGCACTGCCAGACCGGGCTTGCTCAATGTTGGCTTCATTTGTCCCACCCAATGGGCACCATTTGTAGCATTTGATGCATGGACTCAGATGTGAATGAAAGAAATTGTTTATTACAAGTCTTCATATCACTTATATACCTTCACAAGTTTTCTTTCTCTAGCTTTCCCATCCACCCCTACAACTTTCCTATCCACCTTTACATGTCAACAGAGCATTCTACAAAACACTCTTCAACTGTTCATGCAGGCGCTTATGCAAACAGAGCTGTGAGACGTTCTTTCTTCTTCTAAAGGTGTCCTTGGTTCTCATGCTGTTTATCTTGCTCCACAGCTTCCAATCACTTCTGGCAGCACCCTCACTACCCTCGGGTGAATCCCATATACCCCATGAACTTGTGACTGTTCAGGTGGAGTAGCAGGTTGCAAACTGCTCCCTTCTGATTTGTGGATAGTTCTTCTCCTCATCCATCTCTTCCAGCTCAGGGGTCTGAGTACCCTGAGGATAACAGGTCTTAATATTAAAGACAGAAGTGTAGTGTGCGTTGAGAACATCAGCCTTTTTCTCATCCTCAGTGATAACCTTCCCTGCCTCATCCAATAAAGACTGGAGCCCTCCTTGGCTCCTTGGCCCTCCTCTTTCTGGTAATATATTTATAAAAGCCCTTTTTATTATCTTTAATCGTGGTGGTCAGATTTAGTTCTTGTTTGGCTTTCTATTTTTCCCTCTTCATTCCCTAGTGACGTCCTTGTACTCTTCCCAAGTTGTCTGACCCTTCTCCCATAGACTGTAAACTTTTTTTCCTGGACTCTCAGCAGAAACTCCCTGTTCAGCCAGGTCAGTCTTCTTTCAAGCTGGCTCATTTTAAGGCACAAGCAGAAAGCCTGTTCCTGTGCCTTCAAGATTTCATTCTTGAGCAATGTCCACCCTTCTGAAACCCTTTTGTCCTTAAAGACTCACTCCCAAGAGACTTTCCTAAGCAAAATTCTGAGTCTCCTCTCCAGAAGTCCAAGGTAGCAGTTTTGCTGACCACATTCTTGACTTCACCAAGAACAGAAAAATCAACCATTTGGTGGTTGCTATGCCCATTACAGCTTCTGACCACCATATCTCCCACCAGTCCTTTTCTGTTTGTAAACAGAAGGTCTTGTAGGGTATTTCTCCAGTAGGGTCTCTTACCAGCTATGTCAGGAACTTATCTTCCACACATTCAAGTGTGCTCCTAGACTCCTAGACTGCTTACTCTCCACTGTATTGTATTTCCAGCAGACATCTGTAAATTGAAAGTCCCCCATGAGAACAAGGGCTAGTGATTATGTGACTTATTCCAGCTGTTTATAGAGTCGTTTGTCTATCTCTTCATTCTAGTTGCACAGTCTAAGAGTCCCACAGGGATGTAAGCCTCACTGGCCTTCCCCATGATCTTCATCCATGACTCATAGTTATCATTCCCTGTATTGAGGTCTACATCAATACATTCCCTAACACAGAAAGGTAAACCACCACCCTTCTTTCTTTGCCTATGTCTCTTGAAGAGCTTATAGCCCTCCCTTTTAGCACTCCAGTCATAAGAATGATCTCACCATGTTTTAGTGATGGCAATTAAGTCATAATTCTCCTGTCACACAACAGCTTCGAGCTCATCCTGTTTGTTGCCCATGTGGAATGCATAAGTACATGTGCACTTCAGCTGGGCTATTGGTCTCACCTCTAATCCTGGAATGCCTGATTTTATTCTCCTTCCCCCTTCAAACCTAATTTAAGGTCCTGTCAATGAACCTTAACAATTCCTGGGCTAGAAAACTTTTCCCCCTTGTACCCATGTGGACTCAATCTGTTGCCAGCAGTTCTGGTGCTGAATAAACTGTCCCATGATAAAAACGATAATAATAATAATTGCAGTGTCTGATGCATGGACTCAGTAATGAACGATCCAAATCCTTTATTACAAGTTCTCATATCAGTTTTATACATTCACAAGTTTCCTTTTTCAGCTTTCCCATCTGCTCTTACAACTTTCCCATCCACCTTTTCAGGTCAACAGAGTACTCCACAAACACTTCTTAACCATGCATGCGGGCACTTATCCAATCAGAGCCATGAGCCATTCCTTCTGTTTTTTCTCTTCTTCTGGAGTTGTCCGTGGTTCTCATGCTGTTTATCTTGCTGCACAGCTGCTGCTCTGGACAGTTTTTCTTGTATTCCCACAAATAATAAAAATAATAAATCTTCCAATGGCATCAGCCTTTTATCCACCTGTTGATCAGATGGATTTTCCTGTTCTTCTCTGTATTTTTCCCTGCTACTGAAGTTATCAAGAAAAATAACACCTGAGCTTCTGCTTCATAATGTAACTGCCCCAGTCCCCTGAAGTCTCTCTTGACAGCCCTTAGACTTTGCTCTGCAACCTCATTTTTATCTACCTGAAAGACCAGAAGTGGGAAATAATCAGAGGCCTGCATTAGACCAGAGAGCTTCCATCTGATGTCTCTGACCCAGGTCCCAGGGAGGCAGTAGACTACCCTATGAGTAGGATCCAGTCGACATATCCAGCCCTCAGCACCACTCAGAAGGAGTCTTCTATGACAATTACCTTTCTTTTCTTCTTGACAGGCTGTCTTATGGCATGGGGATGACTGCCTCATCCTTGACAGCTCTCTGGATTGGTTTTCTTCTATTTCTTCACTTATCTGTTCCTTGAATTCCAGGGCCTAGTACCTGTTGTGCAGGGGCACCTAGGAAGGTGAGAGAAGCCAGGACTGGGGTCGCCTGTCATCCCAAGCAGGAACCTGTTTCCATTCCTCCTTGTCTTCCAGGTCCCCTCTTCTGCCTGGCTCTGAGACAGCAGAGGATCCACCATCACTTGCTGAGTGTGCCCCTCATTCCTTTTTTGCAGGGTTGCCAGGGATTGGCTCCACAAGTTGACTTCCTTTTCACAGTCTCTGATACCTTTCAATCTTTTTACCTTCTCCTTTAGCTGTTACACAAGACAGAGCAGATTGTCAATCTGCTCACATCACATGCTACTCCCCAGTAGTTGTGCCAGGCTCAGGCATTCCCTGCAGCCAGAGACTTTGACAGCCACATGTTTGTATGGGTGCTTGGTCTGGATCACCACAGTATTTTTGGCAATGTCTTTCAGCCAGCTGGAGACCATGGATCTGTGTTTGTATTCTACTGTCTATACAACACAGAATTAAACAAAAACAGCATTTTCTAATGCTACTTTTATTTATTTAGTGCTTTTCTTGTTTAGTGTTTCTCTGTGTTTTTGGTATTGTAATATGCAATAGGTCAAAGTAAATACAATTTCAAGTTCAGAAGTTGTTAAAATTTCCGGAGTCTTATGTGAGATATAAACTCACCATCGGTGTGAAATTAAGAATTCGCAGTTCATATTGGCTTGGGAGTAGCAATCCATAACTAAGTCCTTTGACATCTAGCTATCACTGAAAAACTGTCAATGTGACTTCTAAGTGCAATCATACCTAATTTGAAGTAATGCATAAACACATATGGATGTGGTGTTCATTGTATTGAATATAAAACAGACAAATGAAAAGCATCAGTCAGTGCTATTTAACATCTTCAAACAACTAGATCTGCTACCAAAAAAAAGTGCCTAGTCTGATTTTAAAGATGCATATTAACCTCCTGTTAACCAGATACAAAAAAAATAAAACCTCAGTTAGTTTCAGGATATATCTATTATCTGTCTTTATTTTTCAATCTACATAAGTATTTACAATCTCTTGAGTTTTCCTCTGAAATAACAGAGTACTGAAGGAAAACTTTCGATGAATACATATTCAAAGATCTTCAGCACTTAAGAACAATTAAATCTTATTTGGAGTTTAAACCTTATGGCTTCTTTAAAAATTAATTATGTATTATTCTAATTGTGGTTATTGCAGTAAGAGCATATGTTTTTATCTTGTTAAACTGCCATAACTCAATAATAAAAACTATATTAATAGCCTAAACCTATCTCCCCCAGAGTGGACTAAAAATTCCAGAATTTTGGTGTCATCATAAAATGATTATAAAAGGCAAGAAAATGCTAGTACTAATTAGATACTAAAAGCAAAATTAAAGCTGTTATGTCAGTATGAACTAAATATATCTTTCCTGTGATACTAGAAGAAACTCCAAGCCCTTAGCTTTAGGACGGAGAAAAAGTAGAATTAAACACCCCTGGATTTTCAGGTTCTGTATCCAAGGAAGAAATGATGGATCTGGAGAAATATCTGGGATATTTCTCTTTTTAACAAAATTTCATTCCCACAGAATTTTAAGGTTTTGTTGTTTTGATTTTTTTTAATTCACTGATTTGTGAAATCTCTTGATTATATGCAGATCGAAATATCATCTTTTGCAATGGTAACAACTCAAAGTATCTCTAAATTCCACTCATTCACATGGAATTCAACTTTCTTACCTTTTTATATTTTCCAATCACTGATATTCATGTAGACTATCTGAATCTCTTCATCTAACAGATGGGTAGTTATGAATAGTTAATTACCAAAGCCATACGATGTGTTCCACATGTCTATACAATCAACAGAGACAAGGATGGTACTGTATCATATGTGAATGGCATAACACTATTATACAAGCAAGGGATCATGGGAAGTCACCAATTTCTGGCTAATCTACTTACCAAATTCTAAACAAAGGTGAAACAGCTATATGAGGAGGTAAGTATGTCAGAAGAATGGTGCTACAAGAAAATCATTGAACTAGGTAAAAAAAAAAAAAAAAATAGCTATACCAATCCCAAAAACATGAATGGACTATTAAGGGAAATTTAGGATAATTAAGATGGAGTATTGCATTTAGCCTGCGGAATAACAAGAGCACTGAAGCCCTTTCTACCAAATAAATGAAAGGACATTAACTTTTCTGTATGCTCCAAAGCTTCACTAGTCCTGGCCAAACAGAAGACCCCACAACATGAACACAGAAACAGTCAGCGCAATGGCAAACACGCAGCTGGGGCAAAATCTGTGTTCTAATCCTCATCTGTTTCACCCTGAAGTTTGATCAGAGTGCAGTATTATTGTTCTCTTGATAGTTTACCTTTTTTCCTTTTCCTGAGGCTGGGAACAAAAGGGAGGACAAAGCACTGTGCATGGCCACATCATTTACCTGAACCTAGAAATCTGGAATTGTTCCAGACCTTGTAGGTTCACTCTCAGACAGAGACTGGCTTAAGAAAATCAGTTACCAATTTATTTGTGCAACCTCATCCTATGATGAGGCCCTCTTCAGGTATTGGAAGGCAGCTATATGGTACCTCTGGAACCTTCTCTTCCCTAGGCTGAACAACACCAAATCTCTCAGCCAAAAGCAAGCAAGAGGAAGAAAAAAAATATAGAAGTGAACCAATTTAAAAAGGCATAACAATTAAAATAATTAAAAACAATTGTTTCTTTAGAATTGAAGCTATATATTTCTGCTGTTGTGCTTTTTTTTTTTTCCTTTACAAGGTTGCTATTTAAATTCTCAACTACTACTGAATATTTACAGTCTATGTGGTAAATACTTCGAATCCTCTTACCTTCAAAATATTTTCTTTCTTTTCATGCTGAATTCTTAGAGTTATCTAATACAGAAATCTTAGTTCCATTGTTAATTTTGACCAGATATTTACTGACTACGTTCTTGGGTAAATTTGGATACTAAATCATAAAATTTTGTTCACTAATTTAAAATCAAAATATGGCAGGAAATTAGGCTGATTTTCATTATTAACTTTCTGAGTCATAGGAGAATGAATTTTTTTTTGTCACCAATGACAATTCACGAATTTTTGTCTTCAGTTAAACTACATTCAAACAAAAGATAGCATCCTTAAAAAAAAAAATACACACTTCAGTATTGCTGACTATTTATAAATGTAAATCAAGTGGGAAATAAAAGAATAAATGAAAGAAGTTCTTATCATGTAGCACATATATATTTGCGGAAGTTACCATGTCTGGCTCAGATAAAAATTTTGCTTTTGCACCATGACTTTGGTTTTACATAAAAATACTCACAAATGAAAAAGAAATATACTTAAATGAACATATATTACCCTGAAACTTTAACAACAGAATTCACTTACTTTCATTATACAAAAATACAGTTTTACAAAAAACTAACAGAATAATTATACTAGGAAACTCAAAGGATAACTAATCTTTTTGAGGAAATGCAATAACATTTAAAGAAGCTTTTATTGGGGGAATGAGATAATTCCTGGAAATATTTGAACAAATTTTACTATAGATTATATATTAAAAAAGAAGAAATATTCTAATCTGTTTGAAATTTCTCATGAGAGCAGAAGACATTATAAAAATACTATAGAAATGTATGAGAATGAAAAAATATAAGGTTAAATTAGGTGTTATAAAAAGAACATCTCTCAATGAAACAACAGAGAAAATATTTCCCTTAAATGATAAAATAATCTATTTGTCAAAATACATACATTCTAGTAAAACTCAATAGTCAGAAAAAAATATTTTTTTTTGTATTGATAATCCAGTGATTATAATCACTACTTGTATTTCATAGCAGTTTCTTGTACGCTAAGATTTTAGTTATAGATCAATAATGTAGTGAGACAATGAAATAAATAAAGATAATGAGTCTTTTGATTAATACAAGAGGAGCATGGTGAAGTTCCTGTATAGAGTTTTTAATGAAATTATTGTATCCTCTGGCCTAATGTGTCTTATTACTATAACTCCACACATGCCCATGTGTATGTTTAGGTGCTTCTTTGGAAATCACCAGCAATACCAGTTTTCATACATTTTTTCAGAGTTCTGACACATTGGTTTTAAATATACAAGGAACAGAATATAATCCTACATGTTCCAGAATGATAGTAATCCCAGTAATTACCATTTCGTGTCTTAAATTTCCCTTCCAGTAAGTTACTTATGAAACAGAAAGAGATAGAGAATTTTGTTAGCTCAATTTTGAATTTATGTCAAGAAAAAGTTATTTCTTATTATTTACAGCTTCAACCCTCTCATACAGATCTAAGCAATTTATTGCTTATTATATTTGATACATTTTTAATACCGGATATAAACTATCAAGACGTCTTGTGACTAGCAGACATGCTGCTCCTTTAGTTTGCGTGCTCATGAGTGGTTTACTAAGGACTTCTTCAGAGTGAAATATATTCTTCCTACATCAAATCAGCCTATCCAGATCCCACTGTTGGGACTTCCTACTCTCAGGCAGATCAACATTTCATTCCGACTTTGTGTCATCTGCAGTGTTACAGATCATCAATAGCGATATTAAACAGGACGTGCCCTAATACTCACCCATAAGGAACACCACTAATGACCAGTCATAACTGGATTCAGCTCCATTCTCCACCACTCACTGCGGCCAGCCATCCAGCCAGGTTTTCACCCAGAAGAAAATAAACCTGCCCAAGACATAAGCTGCTGTCTTTTCTTGGAGAATACTGTAAGAGACAGTGTCAAAGGCTTTACTGAAGTCTAGGTAAACAACATCCACAGCCTTTCCTTGCATCATAGTGCAAGAACTAAATTAAAAATTCTTATAACAAAGAATTAGTTCATTTTATGTAATGTGAAAATAGATGGAAGATCAGCTATAAGTATTAGCATAGCAAGGCTGAAGTAATTTCCTTATTCAATAAAAGGTTTCAGCTAAGTCAGGAAACATTTGGCAGAAGACAAAATCTGAAAATAAGGCAGAAGTGTGAAATAATAAGCCACATTCTACTTCTCAATATGGTATAGACTTCTAAATCAAGAGGAACCAAAAAACCCAAACATTCATTTCCAGGTTTCTTCACAGAGTATGATAAAAATTAAAAAAAAAAAAAAAAAAAAAAAAAAAAAATCTTGTGAGAGTTAACACAAGAATATAAACTGAGAATCCAGACAAATTAGTTAATTGCATAAATTTTAAAGGGTGAGGATATTCTAAGACCAAGATGTAATGGGATAATTGATACAGTATGGAAGTCATATGTAAGTCATGATCCTGTTTTGTCTGACAGCTGGACAATTCACCCAGAATTATGCTGTGAGAAGTGATATTAAAAGCCTCCCTGAAATTCAGAAAAATTACATCCACTGCCTTCCATTCATCTATCAACTTTATGACCTTATTGTAGCAGATCAAATTAATTGATTAAAACTTTCTGCTTCTTATCATATCAGTCCTAATGTAGTAGGTAGGAGGTTCAATGCAAATAAAAAAGATGCATTTTCCCACCAGCAGGACTATTCTATCTACTGTCGCAAGTTATTGAGGATTACAAAAGCTGTGATACATTCAATGCCCACTTATCACAAATTATAGGCGAAAAAAACATCAAGGGCAATTAAAGCCGTACCTACTTTAGCTGAAACCTCCATCTAACTCATTTATTTTCTCTAAGACAATTTGTTTAAAAAACAAGTGGTGGAGATTTCTGCAGAGATTGATGTTCCAGAGGTACTGAACTGGTCCACAGCCATTGCAACCATTGCTATGGCATAATACCTTGCCATATCAATTTACAAGCTTAATCAGAGAAGCAGTATTTCATAACATATTGCATGCCGTGAACATAGATTTTAGACTTAGAGTAGGCATGTCTACAGATACGCCATGTGTCAATTACTTTCTTAAAAATGTAATGGTTAGAAGTTTATGTGACAATTTTTTTTTTTTTTAATTTTAGAACGATCAAATAAATATTTTAGACTCTCTATTCTCTATTTTCACAGAATTGCTGTAGTTCATGACAATTAGAAGAAATGCACAGACACCAGCTTGCTTAAAACAGGATTCCATAAGCAATCAAAAGAATAAAGTTCTTTTTAAGGGCATACCTTTACTTATATGAAAAACAACTGGCACTGGTGCCATCTGAGGTTAAACATCTTTTGAGTTGCTGTCAAGTGTGTTAGGACTTGTTTCAAGTGCAGTCTGAAATGGTCTAGATAATAGCATTACAGTACCAAGAAATGTTCTTGAGAAATGCTTGAAGTTACTAATACGGATGAATTTTCACTGTCTTCAAGCAGTACAGATTTTTCTTTCTGTTTCTCTTATGTATGATAGCTCAAGTCCTTTGGACAGTTTGATCAGGTTCAACAATACTTCTCTATTTATACAATTAAGAAATATCACATCTCCTGGAGAAGACTACAAGTGAAAATCTGTAATTTAACATTTGTTAAATAATCTCATCTTGGAAAATGTTTTGTTACCAGACTCCCAGTATCGCATCTCTCATTAACCATTCTCTTAATTTGGGAACAATGAATCAGGGAATAAAATCTTCAAATAATTCTTTTTATTCACGTGAGAAAAGCTTCATTTTATAAGCAGATGGAGATATTGTTTTATAAGGAGGTGGAGATACGAAGGTAGAGAGGGAAGTGAAAGAATCCAAAAGATCTGAAGTAAAACAACAGTGAGCATGATGGAGAATGAGATTATGCAAGCATGTCTTTAAACACATTTGATAACCAGCCTGAGTACAGACTAGTTTTCCTTGAGCTGTTGATTCTCTGTAATCTCTAAAGGCTTCAGAATGACAGAAGTGAAGTATTTTTGCTAATAATTATGACATTGGAGCTTGTACAATTGCAACAACCAACCCACAGTCCCATTCCCATTTCCTTTATAGAAATGAAGCAATCAATCAGCTAAGAGCTGGGTCTAATCTGGTCTTTCAGTGATATGTGATCTGTACAGTGAAGACCTTTAGATAATTGTAGAAGGCAGCCAATTCATCTTGAAACATTGAGAATAGGAGGAAAAAAATAAGCTTTAAATGTCCATCTATTTTTAGAAAGTAGACATTTCAAGATGTGGCAGACCACTGTGTAATTAAATAGGCCATCAGTGTCGACCCCTGTAGCAGTTCAATTCCAGATATGATCACTGCAGTATGATGGAAAGCTTTTGAAAAATATCATGAATGTCCAACAGTGGATAAATTGTCAAATCCTTTACAGTAGTGCTCTCTTTTTTTTTTTCTTTTTTTGTTGTTTGACAGTTGTTTTTGTGAGGTGGCCACCAGAAGGAGGGGAGGGGAGGGGAGGGGAGGGGAGGGGAGGGGAGGGGAGGGGAGGGGAGGGGAGGGGAGGGGAGGGGAGGGGAGGGGAGGGGAGGGGAGGGGAGGGGAGGGGAGGAGAGGAGAGGAGAGGAGAGGAGAGGAGAGGAGAGGAGAGGAGAGGAGAGGAGAGGAGAGGAGAGGAGAGGAGAGGAGAGGAGAGGAGAGGAGAGGAGAGGAGAGGAGAGGAGAGGAGAGGAGAGGAGAGGAGAGGAGAGGAGAGGAGAGGAGAGGAGAGGAGAGGAAGACAACTGGGAGGTTGTCTCTCTGTAACTAGCATATTTTTATATTAGTGTTTCAGTTGTGATATTAGATTTGTCGATAATACTTTTTGTTTGTATTTTTAAATTTGAACTCTGGAAAATGTAATTCCCGTGCAGCTTACCTAGCTCTCTGTAAGTACATGCAGATCATATAGACATTTTGATGAGTCACTTTCAGGAACAATTGGGTGAGTTTTGAAGAGCAAAACCAATTCAGTGAGTTGTATACTTTGAAGAAGTTTTTATCTCTGCTAATTTACCTTTACAGCAGTGCTTTTTTTTCTTTCAGTCCATTTTCTCTTCTTGACCTGAGTTCTTCCAGTATGAGAGCAATGGCAATGATTTTAAACTGCAGATAATTCTTGCCAAAGTGGAGTACTCAGACTTTGGTAAAAAAGAGTAAAACATCCATTCTGAGAACATTAAAACTCACCACTAATTTCCCATGTTGTTCATATTGACTATGGAACTGTAGTAGTCAACCTTTGGCGCTGACCACAGAAGGAAAAGGAAAAATTAATACTGTTTTCCTTGATTGCTCTCCTTTCCTTCACAAAGAAAATACCTCCAGTAATGAATATTTTTACAAAACTCCTTAAATATGCTAGGAGTTATTAATAATGAAATTAAATTGTTTAATATCCATTACAGAAAATCAGCATGAATATTTAACAACTATATTTGTGATACATGATTTGCAGGTGCAATTTCAGTAGCTGATGAGTTCAATCATAACCTGGACATTTAGGTAATTTAAATGTGAAGATAATTGGATAATTGCTTTTTCGAGTAAATTAATATTGACTAGAAATTCTTGTGGAGAATAAAATGTAGCTCAGACACTTTTGACGTGCTTGCAAGTGACAGCTCTCTAAAACATCATGAATTTTGCTTTTGGTCATTTATGTTTTCACATAAATGCAGTCCTTCTTGTATTGAAGAAGAGAGAAAGAGAGAAAAAGAGGTGCTGGGACTGGAACTCAACAGTCCAAGAGCTTGATTTCCAGTCCAAATCCATAGAATGGATTGGATTGGAAGGGACCTCAAAGATATCTAGTTCCAACCCCCTTGCCACAGTGGCTGATTCACTAGATAAGGTTGCCCAGGGCCCCATCTATCCTGGCTTTGAATACTTCCAGGGATAAGGTATCCATAATCTCTCTAGGCAGCCTGTTCCAGCACCTCAGCACTCTCTCAGTGAAAAACTTTCTCCTAACATCTTATTTTATATCTCCCCTCCTTTAGTTTAAATACATTCCGTCCATAGTTCTAGCAAGGACTGCCTCCCTTACATAAGTCTTACAGCAGTTTATCAAATGATTGAGTAGAATGAGTCAGTAGAATGTCTAGTTTTCCTAAGTAACAGAGAGTTTACTGCATGATCCTTAGTTAACTGGCAGAACAAAAAGGCAGGGGTCTTTGTAGATAAAGACAAAATCACTAGCTTATCTCTCCCAAAACTATGCTATGTGAATTGAAGGGACATAAAATCTCCTTTATAGTATTTGTGCACTGTCAATACATCTCTGAAAAGAAATAACAAGCAAGGTGCAGAATTCAGGTTTTAATAAGAAGGTAAGGATTTCATGACTATATCAGCTACTGATCCAGATTAAGCATTTTAAGGTCATTATTGTACAAAATGTTAATGCTTTATAAAGGAAAGAGCAGAAAGAGCAAACAGAGCATGAAAAGTTATTCAGAGCCACAGGTTCTGGGGCCTTATTTTTCACTCCCTCCCACTGCAGTAGAGGAGAATTGTCTATTTAATTGTTCGTGTCTTTTTTTTTTTTTTTCTGTGTTGTTTGTTTTGTTTTTATATTCTTACTGGAAACAGGAGCTAACTCAACGAGGTCTGTATGTCCAAATAGGAGATGTCCTGAGGGGCAACTGAAATGTTCACGCTGTAGCTCCGGGTGGCTCTTTGGCCTATTTTGTGAGTTGATAACTACTTTCCCAGTCAGTATAATATTCTGACTTCAACTCTTTGCCTATAGATGAGCACAGAACAACTATAATTTAGTCTGACTTTCCATCTTTCCTCATTTTTCTGCTATAATAGCATTAGAAGCATTACTTATAAATTGCACATAAAGATATCATAAGCAACAAAATGAGTAATTCTAAGATTTTGTGTGCGTAATATTTCATGCATTACCATTGAGAAAGAGAAGATTTTGAAAGTGTTACTACTGCCTGTTTTAAAATTATTTTCTTTAATTTGATGACAAAGTAGGCCTGGTCTACTGACATGTTTTAGTCTGAAAAATATGGAGCATGTTCTTTATTCACTGGGAATATCACTTAGAAATGTTTTTACTAAAATAAAACATTAATATATGGATGAAAGCAAAACCTATTTTCTATAAAATTTCCATTAAAAAATAAGTAACTAATTTTATGTCCTAGAAGTTCCAAAAAAATACATGATTGAACATCTGACCTGAAAGTAGGTTCTGCATACCAAGTCTTGACTTCTCTATGTAGACAAAAATAGATATGAATAGGGATGGGAAGGATGCGTCGGAATTTTTTAAAATATCTTACTATTATTTGCAGTAAATCCAGTATTGTTGTGCCTGATCTTTCCTATAATTTGCTTCTATTCCATTCATTGTGCTCTGACTGATGAAAAACTGCAAAAAGCACCAAAAAGTTTGCTATCTCCTGAGTGAGGTCTCTAAGGCACATCTTTAGTGTGGTAGATGGTGCCCAGCCATCTCGACAATAGAAAAATGTCAAGAAGCTTGGGAACTGCAAAAAGACTGTTGAGGTAGTTTATGATTATATTAAACTTATATTAAGTTTATCTCTAGGCATGCTGAAATTCACATATGGAACAGAGATAACTTGCAGCTATTATCTATGTAAAATAAAAGCTGGTAAATGAAATGTGCCCAAAAGGTATATCATCGCAAGGAACATGGCAAAGTGCTTTGGGAAGTGGGAGCAACAGGCTGAAAATCTTGTAATGGCTTCCTTACCTAGAATTAGAGTTTGTATGGCAAAAATAGGCAATGACTGCCTTCTAATGGAATTCAGGCAGTATGAAGTAATAGCAGGTAACAAAGTAGGAAAATTTGCTCACCCCTTCTGATTGCCAGTAACAGCTAAGGAAAAGTATAGTCTCTACCCAAAAAAGACACTGATTTCCTGGCTGCTAACTCTTAAATGAGGGTGAGGAAGGTGGGAACCTGGATCTTTCTGGTCACTCTTGTGCACTCAGGTGTGTGCTTTCACCTGAGACCACTGGGTTAGCCACGCCTTCTCACCTGTTGCTCAACCATTGATTCAGGTTGTAACCTGGCAATTCCACAGCACTCTACCCCCTCACAGCATGAACCAATGATTTGTGAATAAGCTCCTGATGTTTGGCAACACCAAGTACAGTGTACACTGTGATGCAAGTAAAACACCTGTCACAATGTAGGACGTTAATGCACTGAAAGTGATTGCTGACAGTCATTTTGTGGTTCTGTTGGGCCAGTACTTGGTGTTCCTTCTTGAGGCATACCTTCTTCAAGGACCAGTAGCATTTCAGGCTCATGCTCACCAGTTCCCAAAAATTCAACAGTTCACTACCCAATGTCACAATGTTTCCTCATGGACACTGGAGGGTGCTGAAGTGGTGTTGCTCCTACTAGGGATCCTGTGAACTTAACAACCTCAAGGTGAGTAGTACAGATGTTTAATTAGTACAAAGAGAGGTAGGTTTGACCTCCACTGTAGGATACAGGCCATGTTTCCGTGTTAAGCCAACAGCTCCACTTGCACTGGGGCATGTTCTGGCCTTTGGTGCCTCACTTTTTGGCATGATTTCTGTGGCTGGATCACTACATCAGGTCCCAAAGGGTGGGTTCTAATTTATCACATGGACATGATTAAAGTCCGCTTTGCAATGAAGATTGTGGTGTCAACTACTATCTCGGCCATGTACCAGCTTACCTGAGGATTTACGAATTCCCTCAGACTCAAACAATCTCTCCCAAGGTGAAAGTAGACCACAGCATTTTAGTCCTACTTGCACCTTCCAAGACCATTTTATCTTGTGTTTTCTTGGCTCTAGGTTGTCAGGGGCAGTGAGCAGAAAATGATTCATGGTGCTAATTTGTGGCTTGAGCAAGGTGTATTTGCCTGTAATTCGCATCCTAAGTGAGGAGGTCCAAATTGTCTGCAACATTCTTAAAGCACTGGGTCAGCCATCCCTTGGTCTCCTATTCAAGTCCCACAGGGTTTCATAGAGTCTCTTGGTCCACCTCTGCAAAGACTGCGAATCTGCCTTCAAAGTGACCTTCAGGATCCCAATATATCTTTCCATTAGGCTGCTCCCATTGGATTATATGGCAGGTGAAACCACCATACGATGTTATTGTCTTTTGCCCACTTCTGCACACTTGCATCCATTAAACGAATACCTTGGTCACTCTTGATGACCTGAAGTGTCCCATATGACACCATCAGCGTAGTCAGTGCTTTAAAGGTATAGGCTTGATTTGTCTTTGGCACTTGTATCAGTCCACTCACTGTATCAACACACGCAAAGTCATATTTAACCTTGGATAGAGGAAGAGTACCAGATAGAGGAATGGCATTGATCTGCCATTGATGTAATGGACTGTGTCCTCTAGTGAGATGGGGTGTTGTTTCTGGTAGAGGTCTTGGTCTTATTCATGAGCAACCGTCTCATTCCTGACTCGCTTGGTCAGCACCTGGTAAATGTATGTGCAGCCCCCATACTTTGGCCGTTGCCCACATGCTCTTCTGTCCTGCTTGTTCTAGTTTCTGATGTGGCCAGTGGGTGAAGTCTTCTGTTGATGTATTTTTCAGCCATCTGACTTGAGCAAGCATGTCAGCTTCATCATTGCTCATCAACAGCAAGGAGTGATGTCTGGTGGCATGGTATACTCATACAGTCCTGTGTATGAGGTTATGTAACCGCATTCCAAATATCAACCCACATATCTTTGCCCCAGATAGGTTTGGCATGGAATGTCCAATCCTGAGTGCCGCACTGTGCTACCCAAAGAATGAGCCTTCAGTAGACTGTCCAACTCTGTGCAGATGTTCAATGAGCTGTTGCCTGACTCTTGAATTATAACCATCTATGTGGCTTTTAGCTCAGTCCACTGGCTAATTCGTCCCTCTATTCAAACCATATCATTTCTGTGAAGGGATGGTATGTGACCACATACTTGGGTTCCCTCTGCCAGATCTATCTGTGTACCAGAAGTCTTCTGGAGTAGGATATTTCTCCTGCATGGGTCTCTTCTCCCGGTGAGTGACCATCATTTCCTTGGGTGTCTCACTGTGTTACATTACTGGGCCAAGATTCTTCTACAGTTCTTCCTTTAATAGAGACAATGACAGATGGCCTGTCTGACTAAGGTAGGTGACCCAGCATGCTACTGTTTGTGATTGGGCTACCTCTGTCTTAGGAATGTGGGTTAGATCTTTTACTCATATCTGGATTGGTGAAGTCATTCTGTAAATAACCTCTGCAGCCTGAGTTATTGATTCTACCACCTGCAGTGCAGAATAGGTAGCAAATAACTGCTTCTCAACCTTGCTATATCTTTCTTCTGCTCCATACCAAACCTGAGACCAGAAACTGACTGAAGTTTGAACACAACTCTGGCACTGCTAAAACTCCCAACCAAATTCTTCTTGAGTAACAAGCACATCTAGATCTGCTGGAAGGACTGAATCAAATATACCCTGCACTTGGGCCATTTAGTGGCTATTTTTGCCTGTTGAGAGGCCTCTTGTTCCATTCTACTCTAGTCTCATATTTGGCCTTCTTTGTTAGCCAATATAGACATCTTAGCAGTTGAGCTAAGTGGACTATAAAGTATCGCCGATATACTCATACATCCAAAAACTCCTGAAGTTGTTTCAATGTTGTGGGAACTGGAAAGATACAAACCTTATCTATGATTGCACTGGGTAAGACCTTGGTCTTACCTGACCAGGCAACACCTAGGAATTTAACTATCAGCTCTGGTCCTTGTACTTGCCATGAGTTTATAGCCCACCCTTTTTCCAGTAAATAGACAGTTAGTGAAATTACTGTCTTTTCTAATGCCTCAATTGAATCAGACACTAACGTTAAACGGGTACATTTTGACAGATGGTTTTTTCCAGTTTGCCAAGTCCCTCACCACCAGATTACGACAAGACTAGTGTCTTAACTGTAGGGGACAAAGGGATATTTCCAACCTTTTTTCAGCAGTCTGTGGGGACAGGACAAGGGAAAACAGCCATAAACTTGAACATAGAAAGTTCTGCACCAATATGCAAAATATTCTTCTTCACAGTAAGGGTGACAGAGCACTGAAACAGGCTGCTCAGAGAGGTTGTGGATTCTCCTTCTCTGGAGATATGCAAGATCCACCTGGATGCCTACCTATGCAGTCCGCTGCAGGGAACTCTCTTTTGCAGGGAACTCTCTTTTGCAGGGGGGTTGGACTCAGAGATCTCTAGATGTTCCACCTCAAGTACTGTGTTCAGTTTTGGGTATCTAAATACAGAAAGTACATTGAGGTGCTAGAGGAGGTCCAAAGCAGGGCAGCAAGGCTTTTGTAGGGCTAGAAGAATATGCCCTACGAAGAGCCACTGAAGGAACTGGGGCTTTTTAGTCTGGGGAAGAGAAGGCTGAGGGGAGACCTTATTGCTCTCTTCAAATACCTAAAAGATGATTGCAGCAAGAGTAGGTTGGTCTCTTCTCACGGGTGACAGGACGAGGGGAAATATCCTCAAATTTCACCAGGAGAAATTTAGGTTGGATATCAGGAAAAACTTCTTTACAGAAAGGGTTGTTAAGCCCTAGAATAGGTTCACCATTGAGGAGGTTGAGTCACCATCCCTGGACTATGTTTAAAAACTGTTTGGATGTGATGCTCAGGGACATGATTTAGTAGAGGGTTGTTAGAGTTAGGTTAGTATGGTTGGGTTGATTTTGGTCTTAATGATCTTTGAGGACTTTTCCAACCTGAACAATTCTATGATACTGTGTTTCTATAATTCCTTTCCAACCCCTACAATTCTGTAATTCTGTGATGTCTTTCAATCTAGATAGGTACGAAATGTCTTGAGTTATAAAATTAAGCTGGAAGACTACAGATTTAATGTCTGGCTTAAGTGGTTCCATTATTTCCTTCCAACATTCATTATGATGAAGCATTCATTTTTAAAAAAATTGAGAAAATTCAATTTTATTAACGTTTCTTGAAAGACTATTGGAGGCTCAGTGATGTATTTTGTCATCTCAACACTAACAGTATGTATTTTGTCAAGTTTATATTCTATCATTAGTAGTTTATTTCAGAAATAGGGCTTTATGTGTATACCCTAATGTCTTGAGATACAGGATTCTAAGCATATTTTTCCACACAAAGACGAAGTCTTCCTTACCAAAATGCCCCTCCTTTAGGTATCACATCTTATATAAAAGCGTGTTCCCAATTCCAAAAAAAAAAAAAAAATTACAGCAATCTGAATCAGATAGATTCTAGAACTATGCATAAAATAAATTTTAAGAAAGATAGCATTTGGATTATGAAGAATCAATGGAAGAAGAGAAATAGGAAATCAAGTTTTGAAAATGAAGAGGAAAAAGAAGAGATGTAAATGTCAAGGTAGTAAGCAAAGTCGCAACTGTTGTGAAACTAGTTTAAGTCAATTAATGTATAATGCGAAGTAATGAGAGTAAAATATAAACATGTAGAAAGCTAAGAAAAAGAGGGCAGTAAAATATGAAAATATGTTTATGTATGAGAGAGCGAAATAGAGATTTTATTTCATTAGGCAGAAGCGTTAAGAAGAGTTTAATACAACATGCTTAATTTTCTGCTACTTGGTCATTTTTCCTATTTTGAAATCGGTCAGAATCAGACAATTTCAATCACTCCACTATTGTGTTGATTGTTTCTATGATTTTTTGCTGGGCTGATTCTCTTTTTGGTTTGTTCTTTCTCAGGCATAGTTACCCGATGGCTTCCCTTGTAAATTCTTTGTTGAATGACCCATCCAGCAGACAAAATAAACATACAGATTTAACAGTCCTAGGAGACTTTTTCCAGGCCACACACAGCAATAGAAAGTGTAGCGTAAAGTCTGCACGTTTTGCAGACTTTCAGCTTCATAAACACTGTGATACTGTTTATAGTATTATAGTGTTTTTACTCAATTACTATGTAGATAGGTTATCTACAAGCCAGTATAGTGTGGATAAGTATTATTTCATCCTTAAAATGATATAAATGATCTATCTTTCAGTGTAATTCAGACATTAATTTTTATGTACCTGTCTTTTGTAACTGAAACTTAGATACAATTTAGATTGCAGTACCTATAACTTGGATTGTTGAGAATCCACCTAAAGACTGTACCTAACTTTTTGTCTTTGGATGTTAGAGTTTGTGCAATAGCCCTCCCACTGTTCACATTTTTGAAACTTGAGCTCTGGTGCACAGTTTTTAATGAGGTCCTTGTACCTGGGTTAAGTACTTGGGAACCACAGTAAATAAAAAATTTAGGCTTTGAAATATTTTATCAGAATATAGCATTTTCAACAGTATATTTCAAGTCATAGATATACAAAATTTCACATAATAAGTTTTGTGCTTCTTCCATGCCTGACAATCAGACAGATAAATATTAAAAGTGTAAAATATGAAGGCTGTTTCATTTTATGTTGCAAAATCAAGAGATGTAGTTTGCAGATAGCATCACAATCATGGCGTCATATATTCATAGATCTTCTTAGGTTGGAAGATACCTTAAAGATCACCAAGCTCCAATCCCCCTGTGAGGAGGTTTGCCAAACAACCTGGCTTTGAATGATTCCAGGGATGGAGCATCCACAACCTGTCTGAGCAGCCTGTCCCAATACCTCACCATCCTCTGAGTAAAGATTTTTTCCTAATATCTAACCTAAATTTCATTTCCCCCCTCTGAGTTAAAAGATATTCCCCTTTGTGAAATACATGGGACAACCATGTTTGTTTGTTTGTTTGTTTGTTTTTTTCAATAGGTAGCAACATCACCATACCCAATTCATGAAGAAAACTATGCATCATTCAAGTCAGAGCCTAGAATATGTTGTTTACTTAAGTCTACCGTCATATATGACCAGTGGCATAACTAATAAAAGACATCTCTTTTCTGTTGTGGAGATTCAGGAAGCTACTGTTACTGGCTATGCAGCTTTCTGTGAGATCCAGCAACCAGGAAAACCAGAAGGGATTATTTAATTATCTGTTGCCTTTCTACTGACAGAACATTTATTTAGGACAAGCTGGGAGAAAGTAAAGAAAAAGGGAAAAGGCAGTGTATAAAGCATCAAATCTATGAGAACTATTCTCTGTTGACTATCGTATGAATGAAACTAACAGCACATATATATAGCCATATAAATGTATTCATAACTATTGTTTCCTGAAAGTGAGTGTGTAATAAAGAATTGTCTAAGTGATTCTGTTTAAGTGTTGTAAGAAGTGCTAACCTTTTGGTGAATCTATGAACACATTATATTTGTAGGGTTTGAAAACAACACGGTTAACATCTCTAAAACAAACCATTTTAGCAAAAGTGGAAGATTGAATTATCCTAATGATCACCTACAGTAATATTACTTTTTTTCTTTTTTCTTTTTTTTTCATGACTGTTGAATAAATTATCGTTTTAGTGGGCTTTACTATGGCTCTTAGTCTGCAGGCCCTAATCATCATACTACATAGACAAAGTTTCTCTTCTCGTGGAAGAGTCAATAAAATAGCATTTTTCTTCTCCTCTTGGAGAAAAAAAAACAATCTTCAAATACATGTGTTTGTAAGATAGCGTGCTGTACACTTTTAAGGACAATAGAAAGAAAAAAGAAAAGTAATTTATTTATAACATCTTCAAGAAGTGACTCCTGAGTGGAGACATTCCAACCTCGCTACTAGTTAGACATGCTTTTGTGACAGGTGGGAATGTTTTCCCTCATTTAACACCACTGATAAGTGAACAAGAGGTAGAAAATCAGCCCCTTCTTTTATGGTATATTTATTCTTTTTACGGAATGAGGAATTTCCATTTATTTGATTTTACGCTATATTGGTTTTAACTAAGTCAGTGTTGATAGCACACCAGTGTCATGGTTGTTACTGAGTGATGGGAGTGCAGGCAGGGCAGGGCCACAGTGAAGACTTGTTGCCATTATAGCATGGCAACAGGGGATGTGGCAGATCCAGGACATCTGGTCTGGATTAATGAAGACTTATTTCATACCATGTGACATCATGCAGAAAGCAATGAAGTTGCGAGGAGCTGGCTAGGTATGAGCTGCTACTTGGGGATGGATTGGATGTCAGTCAGAGAGAGATGAATGAGTTGTTGCATTGAATCAGAGTATCAGTGAGAGGCCAGTTGTACTGAGCTCTGTGTCATTCAGTGGGAAGAAGTTACATTGTGAAGATATGTACATTCTCACAATTTTGTTTCTGCTTTCCTTTTATATTTCAGTAAACAGTTTTAATGTCAACTCACAAGCTCTCTGTCACATTTCCAATTCTCTCTCATCCACCTTGGAGGGTGAGAGTAAATAGATATGTGGTGCTGAGCTACCTGCTGGGTACACAACACACCCTCTACAACAAAATTTTGCAGGTGGATTGCAATTCCAGCGTGCAAAATATCACACAATTTCATCTATGACTACAGTTTTTTGGTATTTTGCAGATAAAATATGAGACATCAACCAGCAGCTTTGTGCCAGTCTGATCATAGAATCACTGAGGTTGTAAAAGACTACTAAGATCACCTAGTCCAAAGGTCCACCTACCACCAATGCTGCCCACAAAAACATTGTCTCTAATTACTACATCTACCCTTTCCTTAAGAACCTCCAGGGACAGTGACCGCAGTACTTACCTACGAAGCCTGTTCCAATGCTGAACTACTCTTTCTGAGAAGAAATTCTTCCTAATATCCAACCTGAACCTTCCCTGGCACAATTTAAAACCTCTTTTCCTGTTGCTAGTTATCTAGGAAAAGAAGAGAATACCCATCTTGTCTAGCTACACCCTCCTTTCAGATAGTTTTAGAGAGCAATACTGTCTCCCTTGAGCCCCATCTCCAGACTAAACAGTCCCATCTCACTCAGATGCTCCTCATAAGACATGTGCTCCAAGTCCATCACCAGTTTTGTTGCCCCTTCTCTGAACATGATTCAGGGTCTCAACGTCTGTTTTATAGTGATGGGTCCAAAATTAAACACAGTAATCAAGTTGTGACTTCCTTAGCGCTGAGTGCAGAAGGACAGTCAGCTCCCTGATCTTGCTGGATACCCTATTTTTGATACAAGCCAGGATGCCATTGGCCTTTTTTCTACCTGGGCATATTGCTGTCTCATGTTCAGATGAGCATCAACCAGCTCCCCCAGAACCCTTTCCTCCAATATGTTTTCAAGTCTCTCTGCCCCTGTTGTATGGTATTGTTGTACCAAAGCGTAGGACGTGGCTCTTGGTCTTGTTGAACTTCATCCCATTGGCCTCAGCCCATCAATCCAGCCTTTCAAGGTTCCTCTGTAGGGCCTTTTTCCTACCCTCATGCAGATTGACCTGTCCTCTCCAGCTTGGTGTCATCTGCAAACTTAGTGAGGTTGCACTCAATTCTCTCATCCAAATCATCAATACAGATATTAAACAGGATGGCTCCCAGTATGGATCAATAAGAAACACCACTTATGACTGGTTGCCAGCTGGATTTAACTCCATTTACCACCACTTTCTGAGTTCAGCAATCCAGCCAGTTTTTTTTACCCAACTATTAGTATGCCTGTTGAAGCAATGAGTTGCCAGCTTCTCCAGGATAATTCTGTGGGAGATGGTGCCAACATCTAGGAGGACCGCATCAACAATCTTTCCCTCATCTCTTTCTATGACTAGATGACTTGTCTGGTGGATGAAGTTGATCATGCAGAACTTGCATTTCATGAACCCATTTTGACTGGCCCAATATCCTGATTGTCTGGCACATGTTATTTGATCACATTCAAGATGATCTATTTCGTAACGTTTCTTGGCACCAAGTCAGGCAGATAGGCCTGTAGTTCTCCAGATCCTCCTTGTGATCCTTATTATCGATGGGCATCACATTAGCAAGTTTCCAGTCATCTGGTACCTCAATAATTGACCAGGACTACTGATTGATGGTGGAAAGCAGCTTGACAGTCACTTCCATCAGCTCCCTCAGGTGCTTCCCTTCTGTCCCTTCACCATGGACTTTTGACAGTCCAGGTGCACTAGCAGGCCTCTAGCTGTTTCCACCTGAGCCATGGAAGGTTTATTCTGCTCCCCATTCTAGGCTTCCAGGTCAGGAGGCTAAGTACCCCAAGGATAACTGGTCTGACTATTAAAGACAGACATAAAGGTGGCATTGAAAAGGCTGTGTGCATTGGTGTAGAAGAATTTCAGCCAAGATACTGGCCTCACCCTAGCATAGTTAGCCCAGTCCTATCTCAAGCAAGATTCATTTTATCCCCATTCCCCTTCATACCTAGTTTAAAGCTCCCCAAAAAATCCTGCTAAATCCTGGGCAAGAATCCATTTTCCACTTTGAGATGGATGAGACCCATCTACAACCATAAGGACAGATGCTAAGTAAACTACTCCATGCCCCACAAAAAAAAGAAAAAATCCTGCAGTGGTACTAGCCCCTCAGTCATGTACTTATCAGATGTGTCTTTCTAGTTTTCTCAGTATCCCTCTCTGCCATTGAAGGGATAGATGAGAATACCACCTGTACTACCACTCCATCAACTACCTACCCCAAACCCCCTGAAGTCCCTTTTGATAGCCCTCTAGCTTTTCCCACCACTGCCAGCTTGAACTATAACTAAAGGATAATATGCAGTCTCTACCTCTTATCCATGGTATTTTAGGTGTCTAGGTGTCTCAGTTGGTTATCTGAATCTAGTTTTCATCCAGGTTAATTGATTAGACCAATGTTTTATGCATCCTGTTGTTACTGTTCTTACTTTCAAACTATTCCACAAACAATAGTTTAGAAACATAACTTCGTTTTTCTAGTCATTTTCAACAGTTTTTAAGGCACAAGGTGACAAAAAGCATTTGCATGTCCAATTAAAAGAGTACTGCCTATTATGATGTATTCCTGACCTGTTGCCACAGATAGAACCATGACTTTTCTGTGCAGGTCTTCTGGATGTGCACTACAGGTTAATCACACTTAAGAGCAAGTAACTGTGATAAGATCTTAAGAATGACCAGTTTCTACATTTCATTTTATTAATTAAAAACTTACAAGTTATTACCAACAATATAAAACCTACTAAGTCTATTTTTCATGCTTTCAGAGACTGACTTTGTGTTAAGGCTTTGCAGGGGTTTATATGCCATTTATTCCAAGTAATGTTTTCTTACAGCTCATAGATGTCATACAGGTGTTTTGAGTTCATAGGGTCAAGTGACACTGCATCCATTACAAACCATTTTAATTAGTAACATAAAGACTGAAGTCTGTTTTACACATTACAATAAAACGATATTTTATCTAATTTTAGGGAATAAAATTGATGCTAATTAAATTCCCTTTAACTCTGAATCTTGACACATTAAAGAAATCTGAAAAACTCAATATAAATAGAAAAAAATCTGCAGTGGCTTTACGATCAAATCATATTTTCATAG
The DNA here is from genome assembly GCA_037305975.1 of Chrysolophus pictus. Classification (NCBI taxonomy): domain Eukaryota; kingdom Metazoa; phylum Chordata; class Aves; order Galliformes; family Phasianidae; genus Chrysolophus; species Chrysolophus pictus. The sequence continues at coordinate 2,164,885 of CM074577.1, forward strand.
CTGTGACTCAATTCAGAGATGTCTGTCATTTCATATGTCAAGGACTGATTTATTATAACATATGTAGGGCACTCCAAAAGTAATGCCTTATGTTCATAGAAGCTACAACAGATACAAAGAGCTCAATAACACTATTTGATAAATTAAATTCTCAGCTACAAAACACTATTTTTCAACTTATTCACCATCATTAGCTCTATGTTTTCCTCAGCAATGAACAAGAGCCTACATATTATGCTCATAAAATTTTGCACCAGCAGAGCTGAACCACTGTTTCACTGTGTTTCACCACTCACCCCACATTGTGTCAGTATTCACTGTGCAATTCCCATAAATGTACAGCAAGCACCTATGAGTGTCAGTGGGTGCCATTTTATTTGCATGAAGGAATTCAATTACACATCTTTGCTTCACACATACTTCCATGTCAGGCTCCATTTTGTCACACTACCCCTCTGCTGTGATCTGTTGCATGGAAAAAATGTTGAACAGAATATTGGTGGCAAGGTTCAGCCTCTACTACCATATCACCAGCATCTGCCCCTGATATCTTAGGCCAACAGAATAAAAAAATTAAAAAAGGTATTGCTTTTGGAGCAGTCCTAATATTTTTAAAGATAGACAAAGGATAAGGAACACTGGACAGTTCATGAGAAGCTAAACAATGAAGCAAACAGTGGAACACAGTTAAGGTTTGATAAGTAGGAAAATGTCAATTTTAGAAAAATTTACTTCTCAGCTTGAAAACCTGAGCTGGTACCCAGAACTGAAGAGACCTGTCAGCAGAAAGATTTTGAGTGAATTAGCCTCAGTTGCTATGTTACAAGCACATTTATTCCTATTAACATCACTTAGTTTTACATTAATCAGGCAGTCCTGAAATTCCATTCACAGGCTTTTTTTTGTTTTCCAATTAAACAAACAGTTTCACTGCTCTCAGATATCCATCTGAGACAAATTATTTATGGCTCCAAAATGTTCTTGCTTATTTTTGAAGAGCAGGGTACCGCCATTTAAAAGGGCTGCTTCAAAGAAAAATAGGGTCATTATAGTCATAGCTAAGATTATTAGTATCTTCATATTCTGAATCAGCATGCAAATCTAATATTCCAAATAGTTGGGCAGTAATCCTTAAGTGCCCACTTGATTATCCACTTCTTAAAAAATCCTATAATACAATCAGCATGTCCAAATCTGTATTTGAGAGCTTAACATTAGACTCTTCCTTTACAGGGAAAATTGTTAGTGATGTTTTTAACACTACATATATTTTTTTGGATGAGCATTGGTGAACCTAGCCAAATGTTCAACAGCAGAAATGTTACTGTATTACATTATCTGTTTGAGATGCAAGTACGAAAGTTAGCGCATTTAGTGCTCATCTTGGCCAAGTTTCTCCAGTTAGGTAAGTTGCAAAAATATTCAGTTTCATCAATGAATGAAAATTTGCACTATTCTTTGGTAATTCTTGTATGAAGAAAAAGCAACAACTTTATAAAAGGTAAGGAGACAAAGGAAAAAATACTGTATCAAATTTACTCTGTGAAACAGCGATGGAATTTTACTATTCACTTACTGTATTAAGTTATGTAAAACAGATCTAAAGAAAAAATTAGGCTAAACCATCTAAAGGAGACAAGGGACAGTGTAGTTGATCCTTCAAAATCCTCTGTTTATCCAAATGTGATTTTATTTAATTTTCCAAAAGAGCATAAGGAACCCGATAACAGGTAATGGTGAAAGCCGCTGAATGGATGATTTTGTCCATCTCCTTTCCTAAATCCACAATCTGCTTTCAGAATTATTTTGACCCACAGAGATGGCAGTGGGTAATTCCCCTTAGCAGCTTTCTCTGAAATAGAACTGTTTCAGAGATTGCATAAGTTGACATAAAATAGAGCTGAACTAAAATTTAGAAATTGCTGGTAATTGTTTCTCTAAAATACAGTGTACATTGTTTCTGGGAAATAACTTCACTTCTTAACATTTTCTCTCTGGAATCTGTTCTGGGAAGTTGTCTATATGTAGACTATAAAAGTGCATATAGATTGAAGAGACTGACAGGTTTACTTTGAGGCCACATCAGCATAATATTTTTTCTTGAAAACATTTAACTATGGATCAAGACTAAGCAGTAATTTGAAAGGACATTTGGATTATAGTTATAGCTAAGTACATAAACAGATTTATCCCCAAAAGCAGAAGCAAGAGTGCTGGCTATTAGCACAATAATCACATTAGTGATTGCACTTTTAGTCTAAATAACAAGTAATTAACCAAGGATTTTAGAGAATAATGAGAGCTAGTAATCATTTTTTTTTTTATCAGCAAAATTAGACTAGACTCATTTTAAAACAACATATTAATACAAATAGCTTAATGAATATGTAAAAGATAAAAGTTATGCACAAAACAAGATGTATTCTTTGGCCAAAGATAATTACTGTATCTTGCCTGTTATGCATGAAATTATATAGAATAATTCTTTCCTCACTTCTTCTTGTGCATGCATAAACTGTGACAGTATTCTGCTAGTGTCTCCAAAAAACTCAGTTTTGTATGTGGATTGAAGTAAAATTCTGCTTGTTTTTTATTAAGCTCAAGATTTTTTTTTTTTATCTGCCTTTGATACATGATCTTTGAGAGGATATGTCTAAATAATAATAAATCATAAAAATCATTTTCACAAGAGTATAAGAGCAAAGTAGGTATCTTCTTTTCTGCCTAGAATTAAATTAGACATGATGGAAGAAGATGAATTTATGTAGATATTACAGATGTCCTGACCTCATAGTGCCCGGAGGTAATCTTTAAGCATGCTTTTTTTGTTGTTGTTTTTGTTTTGTTTTCTTTTTTTCAGTGGAATAGTTCTCTTCCTTGAAACTCAAGATGAAATGTGATCAAAACTGGTTATAATGGCTCTATAATATCCACTAGTATTCACATTTTTTTCAGCAGAATCATAAGTGGGACTGAGTGTTATTGAAATGACTGGGCTCAGTACGCAGAAATACAAGCACACAGAGATCAGATGTGTGAAGGAGTTAAAGTATTTACGCATTACTTATATTAATCAATACTCTTTCATCTTAAAGGACCTCCAATTATTTGTAAATAGATATTCAGATATATGGAATCACTCTAGTGGTAAGAAATGTGAAAACTTAGCAGATCAAAATTGTGCATCTAGAAGTTAGCAGAGGGAAATGCACCTGTGAGTAAAACATTCTTTTAGAAGTATAATTCCCTGAGCAGATTAGGATTGCTAGTATGGACTCTGCGCAGAAACTGATATTCTCCTAATAGGAGCCACTAATCACAACTGGAGTATAATCATTCAATATACATTAGAAGCAGTGCCTCTCTGACTCAAATTATCGGTTCTATTTTTATGTTGTTCAGAATAATATTTCCAATAAGTGCTTTCTAAAAAATACACTGTTTATATGCTGTGTATAAGGAACAGTACCTCGAACAAAGAAGCTGGATCAAAATCTTTCTATTTCTCTAATCTTATCTACATTGGAACTCTAGTTAAGTTAACTTAAGTTAACTCCAGATAATTTCTGGATCTAGTTCTAGATCCAGAAATTGGATCCAGTGGCAGAATTCTTGCATTCTTAGTCGGTGATCTGAGCTGCAACATCTCCAACTTGCACAGATGAGAACAGGAAAATTCTGTTCAGCCCTTTGAAAAAAATGCCATGAGTAATGATTAGCTTTCTTAGCAGACATGGGGAAAAAGGTTTTGAACAAAAGCATAAAGCAATACTCCAAGCTTCTATCTGTATATTCTAAGGCAGACCTTCCAGTTTGGGCAGGTCTTCTTCAAACAGGCATAAATTCAGAATCCATCTGTCACTTCCCTCTTATTTACTCCTCAAATTATCTGTTGAGATCGTTCTGAAGTTTCATTACAGGTATATTGTTCTCCTGTGATGTGATCAATTTTAGGGACAATCAGTTTTACCAGATGTCTGGAAGGAAGACCAGAATACTGATTCAAAAAGATCTATTGCTCTATAGCAACACCCAAGAAAATTACAAATGTTCAGTGCAAACTACAAGAAACCTGCAGAGTGCAGGTCGTGTAACACACCAGGGAGACATCAAAGTGTATAGTTTTGTTCTGTGCTGATACTTTACTGTAATGCTTTATCTTTGGTGGTCTTGAATAAAGCCTATTTTAAGCAGTTATAGCCATGGTATATTTGAAAGTATAGAGTTATCAGAGTTCTAACTGATTCAATTTTAATTTTACTTTTATACCTTTGGCTGTGTGTGAAGGCTTGTGGGAGTTTAGCACTGCTTAATATAAGATCTGCAATCTCTTCTTAGTTTAATTTGCCATTTTTCTGTTGCCCTGTCTTATTATAAGAGGAAGTTCTGTAGGCAGTTTGTAAGCACAGAGCTAAAGTGAAATGTGGGGAACAGAACTTTCTTAGAGTAGTTCAATTAGGTAGTGGAACAAGGTTCCACTTCTTCAAAGGATGTGCTCAGGAAAATTTAGGTAGAATATTGACTACTACATACACTCCTGCATCAGCTCCAGGTTGTAGATAAGTGATTTTAAATATGCTCATAGTAGACTAGGAGCAGTACTTACTGACAGCAGAAGAAATTACGTACAGTCTTGTGTTCATTACCTTATTATCCAAGGATAAATGTAGTAACATAGAGACTTGTACTGTGATGAGTGTGAGATAAAGTAATTTTCATACAGATAATCCTTTAAGCCTTTGAGAAGAATAAACACTAAAAGGCCAGCTCTTCATTTTTGTGATTTTTACTGTCAATGGTTTTAACATTTATTTTCACCACCTCACTAGAAGATTCTGTGTAAAATTTGAATGGGAAAGTACATATCCTAGTGTTGGCCTAATACATGTTTCAGTTTGTATTATCTCATCTCTTAGTAAATAATTTGGGAGCTATGCAATCTGGTGTGATTGCACATTGAGTGTTCTTGTAATTGCATATTTTACAGTCCCTTACACTTCAGCTGACGATGCGGGGCTTGCCATTCCTAAGTTGGTATCATCTACCTGTGCAAGCATGTTGCGTAGATGAAAGTAATTTTGATCAGTTTAATATCATAGACTAGTTATATACTGTATAACCAATGAATATACAGGTGCTATAATTAAGAAATATACAAGAGAGTTTGGCTAAGCAGATTATTACACCAAAAAGAAAAGATAAAGGGCTCACCCTTATCCTAGGCTTGCTAGAAAACTCCAAAGGAGGGATCTCCACAAAGAGATCCTTCCCCACTCGTAGTCAGCTCTTAAATGGGTCTAGGAGAGGTGGAGCCAAGGTCCACCCCTTCCTGCAGCACAAGTGAATTGCCTTCACCTGTGCTCACAGGGCTGACTCATTGCTCGTCTCAGGTGATCAATCAGAGGTTCAGGCCGTGATTCAGCAGCTCCCATACACATACTAAGTTAAAGAAGTGAGTCAGGTTTGGATTGAGGACAAAATCCTTCAAATAGTCATGATGAAGATGTTAAAAGCAAAATAGGGATTCTTATCTATAAGGGTCTTCTTTTAATTTTAAGTTTTGTGTCCTGCTCCCATCTCCCCAGTTCTTTAGTTAAGTACTTGTATAAATATATATATATATAGTGATGTGGTTTTATTACTAATGTCTTTCTTTTGTACCCTGTTTGGTCTTTTGTCTTATGTTCTTTTCTGATAAGAAGAATTGTAAGTGAAGAACATCGGGAGAAGGTAATTTTCCTTATTGCTATTACACAAAATACAGGCTGTATGGGCAAAGATATCTGAAAGATACTTGGATCTTTTCATTTCCTCTGATCTTTTCTACTCTTCCCTGAGTACATGTGCTTATACTAGAATGTGAGGTAGTAGTTTTCAGGCATGCTGCAAGTGAACTTTAAGAAGAGAGAACAGTTCTTTATCACAGTCATAAAAGAAAAAAATGAAGTCTTTGACAAGGTACAGCAGTCTGGACACTCTAACTAAGCGTCTTTTGCTGAGACTACTGGATATATTAAATCCCTTATACTGAATATGTAGGCCTGTATTGCTTTTGCTTCCTGATGGAATGTTGAAAAATATAGTTCAAGATAAATATTTGTAGAAGGTGTAGACGCTGTATAAGATGGAAAAAAAATCAGATAATGTGGATTCCATCTGCACCCTGTGCTACATCAAAACAGTCATGGACAGCCCGGAGAGGGAGGTGATTCTCCTCTTCTGCTCTGCACTAGTAAGACCCTATCTGGAGTATGGCACCCAGTCCTGTGCCCCCTAGCACAGAAAAGGTGCAGAGCTGTTTTATTGGGTCAGAGGAGGGCCACAAAGATGATCAAAGGGCTGGAGAACCTCTCTTTTGAGAGGGATTGAGGGAGTTGAGCTTGTTTACCTTGGAGGCTGAAGAGAGACTCAGTTCATCCTTCTCATACTTTAAGGGAGCTTACAAATAGGAGCAAGACTGTCTTCTTATGTGGTTTAATAGTGATGGGACAAAGGGGAATGATTTTAAACTAAGAGAGAGGAGATATAGGTTAGCTTTCAATTTTTTAATCAGTGGGTGAAGAGGCACTGAAACAGGCTGGCCAGAGAAGTTGTGGATCCCCAATCTCTGGAGGTGTTCAAGGCCAGTTTGGATGTGGCCCTGGCTAGCTTTATTTAGTGGTCGTCAAGTTTATTGTTGTTTAAAAAAATATTGGTAACAAAAATACCTTCCGTGTGTGTGTATCTATATGGAGAAATATATTCCTGTGGTGTGTAAGAAACCTCAGTTTCCTCTTCCATTTTGTAAATTCACTTTTCTTTTAAGAGTACTGGCCCTGTTCATCCAAATTACATCATTGTTACTAAGCAGACAGATTTAAAGTTATATATCATCTGTGGTTATTAGGCATTCTGAAGACTTGAGTACTATATTACAGAATTCCACAGTTGCAGGATTTGGAAGGGACCTCAAGAGATTACCGATTATCAACTCCCCTCCCAAAGCAGATACCCTACAATAGGTCATGCAGGTAAGTGTTCAGATGGGTCTTGAATATCTCCATAGGAGTCTACAACCTCTCTGGGCAACCTGTTCTAGTGCTTCATCACCCTTATCATGAAGAAGTTATTCTGAGTGTTTATATGGAACTTTCTATGTCCAAGTTTTAGGCTGTTGCTCCTTGTTCTATTACTGTGCACCACCAAGAAGAGTTTGGCTTCGTCCATTCGCCTCTCCCTTCTACTTCTAGAACTAGATATCTACAAAATTACCAGATCCCCCCTCAGTCTTCTTTTCCCCAGGATGAACAGATCCAGGTTATTCACTCTTTCCTTATATGGGAAGTACTCCAGGCCTGTTACCACCTTTGTTGCTCTCTGCTGGACTCCTTCTAGGAGATCTGTATCTTTTTTGAACTGAGGAACCCAGAACTTGGCAAAGTGTTTTAGATGCAGCCTCACCAGGGCAGAATAGATGAAAAGGATCACCTCCCTCAACCTGCTGGACACACTCTTTTTAATACATCCCAAGATAGCATTGACTATGAGGGCTCACTCCTGGCTCAAGGTCAACCTGTTGTTCACCTTAACATCCAGGTCTTTCTCTGCAGATCTCCTCTCCAGCAGGTCATTCCCTAACATGTACCAATATATTACTAGTTACATATTTGTTTGATTGTCAAATAGATTTTGCCATCATGTGGTTATATTAGATTTCAATTGGTTTTTTTTTTTTTTTTTTTTTTTTTTTGCTTTTGCTATACTTTCTTCTGGTAAGTACATTCCCATTATTACAGTATGTGTGAACTTTTTGTAAACAGAGAACAGGAATTAAATATAACATTGTTTATAACTTGTGTACTGTATACACTAACATATTGTTTAACTTAATACAGCTTGGTGGATGCAGGCTGACATGATTCTGTCAGCCAGTACTCTTGAAAAATTCTGAAAATACATGTCTTGTGTTTTGTTTTGTTGTGTAAAAAGCCATCCAAACATTCTGCATCAACAAAAATCATATTCAGTTTTCAACTCTACGAATAAAGTCGCTTTAACTTGACAAGTAGTACAGTGAATTCCAGGTTTGTAAAAAAAAAAAAAAAACCTTAGGCTAATGTTTTGCATTTGTGAAGTGTAAGTCATCTTCGGTGTGTCTTTGCTTTCCTGTTGCTGTCTACAAGCCTGTCTGCCAAGCTGCAACTGAATTGGATTTAATAAGAGCTGCCTGTAACATACTAAAAAAAAAAAAAAAAAGATATTTAGACTCCTATTTATGTGTTGATTTTATTGAGCATAAAGGAGCAGAAAAGCATGAAATTTTATCTTGGTTGTGGAAATCAGTGAAGTGAATAGTGGAATTAGATCTGGTAAGCAAGGATGTGCTACTCCTCCACAGCTACCTTCCACAGGGACAGAAGCAGGTAGCTGTGGGAGCAAATGCTGGGAGAGACAACAGTGAACATCCGTTTGTGCTGAAAGACTCTTCTGAGTTTGGATTTTCTTCTGAAATACATTTTGGGGATTATTTCAGTTATTCAGAAAGGGGATAGTTGCTATTCCATATAATGAGCCTTTAGTCTGCAAACTTTGCTAGTAGTAACACAGCTGGAGAACACTCTGAATTCTGATAGAATGAGTGTCATCAATTTGATGTCAATCTGGAAATATGGCTGGATTTAGACATAAAATGTGTCCTAGTAACTTCAAAATATTATGCATGCAGTACAGACTATGGGAAAACTTGTTCTAACAGATTTTCTTTGTTTGATATGTTCTTTTTTTTTTTTTTTTTTTTTTTTTTTTTCCTCTCTCTCTCTATTCTTAAGAATCTGATTGATGGTACAGGGATGTTAGACTTTGCTGAATGATATATACTTTTGGTAGATAATGTTTCCACTAAAGTGTGCACTTAATTCAACAAAACGTATTTTAGAGGGTTAGAAAAATTGTAATTAATAACTTTTATGATACAAATAATGTATTCTCTCTGTTTTGTATCATTCTTTGAGTTGTAATTTTCCATGATTATTTTTGAATGTATACTGGCTTTGAAAATCTTTGAACTTTAATGTGGTACTTATTTTTGATATATAGTATCTGTCTACTTCTCAGTAATCAGATGTCATTATATCATATTTTATGTTGACAGTAATCTTTTTTCTTTTTTCTTTTTTTTTTAATTAAAACTCACAAACATTCTGTGACACAAGTACACAAATAAAAACTGATGTGCAAAATTTAGTTCTTTGTTCCCCCACCAAGGGAAATACTACTTGAATAGCCCATACACTGAAAAGAAGTACTACTCTATCCAAAACTTTTGAAAAGCTTAACATCACTGTTAATCAAAACCATGAGTATGTCACAGGGTGACATTAATTTTTGTGATTGTAATTTTGCATTTATATTTAAAATACTCAATAAATCCAAATATGGTGAATGAGTTTTAATACACACCTGCAATGTACATTCCCTGTGACTAGATTATTGGTCTGTTTCACAGAGTGTTTGCTGTTTACAGAATTGCTTCATATTAATTTGATAATTTAAGGATTACATAGCAGTCTCTATATGAGCAGGAACCTGCTGACGTTCATTAAGAATTTTACCTGAGTTTGGTTTAAAATTTAAAGTTAAGCTTATTGCTTCCTTTCATTTCTTAAGTGATCAGATCTATTTTGATGAGGTAAAGAATTCAGTGGCACATTCTTAGAGAAGTGTGCCCTTCTTAGTTGTTTCTGTACATGGGGATCTTAATTGTGATGTAAGTGGAATTAAAGAGTATATTATGAAAATAAGTGAAAAAAATGAGGCACTCTAAGCCTGCACCGAGTCACATTTAACATCTTGCATGCATCAGTCTTGCTCTGACATTGGAGTTTTCTGTGGCTTTAGTTACTTTTCAGCTTTTAAAGGGCATTCTTTTGCAGTATGTCTGCAGCTCCTGAGTAACTCCTGTTTTGCTGAAGTTTAAGGTGGTGCAATCATGATTAAATATTACAGTACCATAAGTGAGCTCTGACTGAAGTAGCTTTAGGTTCTCTTATTGATTTAGTCTTTTATTTTTATATTTTACCAATAGCTGTATGTTCTATGTGGAAGATATAGGTCTGGAACACCCAGTACGGGAAAGACAGGGAGCTGTTGGAGAGGGTCCATAGGAGAGCCATAAAGATGATCAGGGGACTGGAGCACCTCCCCTACCAAGACAGGCTGAGGGAGCTGGGCTTGTTCAGCCTGGAGAAAAGAAGGCTGCGGGGTGACCTCATTGCAGCCTTTCAGTACCTAAAGGGAGCCTACAAACAGGAGGGGAATCAACTCTTTGAAAGGGCAGATAACTGCAGGACAAGGGGAAATGATTTGAAGTTGAGGGAAAGAAGATTTAGGTTGGATGTCAGGGAGAAATTCTTTACAGAGAGAGTGGTGAGGTACTGGAACAGCTGCCCAGAGAGCCTGTAGATGCCCCATCCCTGGAGGTGTTCAAGGCCAGGTTGGATGGGGCCTTGGGCAGCCTGGTCTAGTATTAAATGTGGAGATTGGTGGCCCTGCATGTGGCAGGGGGGTTGGAGATTCATGATCCTTGAAGTCCCTTCCAACCCTGGCAATTTTGTGATTCTGTGAAGACCTTAGGCCTTCCTGTTCTTCATAGTTTTTTTAAATATACTTGGATCACAATGGACACTTCTGCAAAATAACTAAGTATCAGGAAACATGAGAAATCACTCAGAAATATCTGATCTGTGTTTTGATTGATAATATGATTTCTTAGAAGAATATAAGTCCAGGCAAGTAATTTGAGCATAAAGTCTTAGAAGGAAACCAAAAGGAAACAAAAGACTGACTGCCATTGACTTTTATAGAAAGAATTAGCTATCCATGTGCTACTACAAAGCCCGTGTAAAAGGTGACATTCTTTTACCATGATCACAAAAGTTTTATTACGTCATAGTATACTATGTATCTGAATGTAGATGCAGTATACAGAGATTTGCTTCATGAGCTCAAAATAAAATAAAAATTTGCATAATATGTTTACAAACCTGTATCTGACCAAAAATATTTTGTTATTAAGATTTCTAATTAAGATTTGTACATTTGAGAGGAATGCTATCCTAATTTTGATGTTAATTTTATAGGTACACAATGTTTTTTATGTTTAAACATAAGAACAAAACATTGTTTGTCTCTAACCTAATTATACATTCTTTCTGTGAAAGATTTCACTAAACATATTTTCCACTTGTAATGTAATTTACTGGATCCATTTATCTTCATTAATCTTTAATCTTTCTTCCTTTCCTTGAAAATAATGTGATCACAATGAGCTATAACTGCAGTTAAGCATTGCTCTGTTCTATACATTCTATTCCATTTCAAGTCAGAAAAGTGAAGCTAGGAATCTTGCCCTTAAAACAGGGAAAAAAAAATTGATGGCACTTTCTGTGGAATCCTCAGATGCTGAAGGGTTCCTAGGTGCTCTGCTTGGGCTATTTCAAAGCATCTCAGCAAGATGGTTTTAATAATTTAGGTAAATGAATAGACAACGATTTGCCAGAGATACAGATACTTCTGCTAGTAAAAGGTAAATAGTTTCTGCATATATAGACTGGAATGACATAGTTTCTATAAAATTATTTTGTGGGAGAATAGGTGGAAAAAAATACAAAGAATCACTTGTGATTGTGACATTGTAATCAAGACTTTCTTTTTTGATTTCTCTATGCACTCTTGTTTATCACCACCAAATTTCTGGACTTTCAGAGGCCTTGATAGGCTAAGTCCAAACCTTCGTTCATTTTTAGATGTTTAATTATTATTATTTACCCTTGTTAAGTTTCATTTCCCAAGGCACAACTTCTGAGGGAGAGCAAGTAAAGAAACAGTTTAGGAAGTAAATTTAAGGTCTTATTTCACTTACATATGCTTTTTATCTCTTTCTTCTTGATTATTTTTTTTAACCTGATCTTAATAAGAAAAAATATCCTATGCTTCTTTCAATAAATTATCATTCAAAGGCTGCACTCTAAATGATATTCTAAATCTTGTGTGTGAAATCAATAGAAAATAGTCTGTTATAGTTGTTATATGCAAAGTTTGAATGGCTGAATGTATAGTATTTAGCCAGGGATAAGAATACATTCAGAAGATTTCACATATTTCTCTCAAATGAGTCTGAATTATTATTATTTTTTTTTTTATAAGTGAAGATATAAATCATCTTACTTTTCAGTGAGGCTTCAAATGTTGCTCACCTCAAGGTGATCATTATATTAGCAGAATACCTGCAAAGTGACTTGGAAAGCATCTGTTTATGGCATAGTAATTTGCAAGATACTTCTGGACGTACACACACACATATATACACACACTTTATACAAAATATATTCATAGCCTGATCACAGTTTATGACTGAAAACCCGGAGTTGTGCTGGTTAACCTGAACCGCTGTTTCTCTTATTCCAGACAGTTTGTAATACTAGCCTCTGTGTTTATTTTGTTCTTCCTTTTCTCAGTGCAATAGGAGCATGAGAGTATGAAGGGCAAGAAATCGTAAGAATGGAGCTCTGAGTCAAATCAAGTAGCCAAATTTTCATTCTATGTCTAGCAAAAGTAGTATCTGCCTGTAGGAGAAGATTAAAGTATAGCAAATATTTTATGTTATTCCTAGCTTTCCTGAATCTGTGACTCAAGGGTTTATTAAACTGAAGAAGATATCTTTACACTACTAAAATTTTAAGGAGTCATTTCTTCCCTTATTTTTTTTTTTTCAAATGCACATAGTATCATCACACGAAAAAATGTATGGGCTACATTTAAAAGATATGTTATTTTGTTTCCTGACTCTCACCTGATAATTTCATTTGTGGACATGTAAATGTTATTTATTAGAAACAGATCCGTGTTATTATTTCCCATGGCATTTATGATAATCTAACATTCTATCTGTATTTATATCATTTCCACTGTGGGGAAATGCAGCTTCAACAACATTATGTATTCAATTTCTTCTTCAACAGGTACCGTTATATTCCATGGATCTTCCTTCAACTTTGCTCAATGCCTTTTCTAACATATCCGTAACATTTGAGAGTTGATTTGAATACTATTAGTGCAAAAAATGTTAAAAAATTTAAGTTCATTTATATAACAGTAGAAGGATGTCTTCCGTTTTGACCTTCAGTTATTTATCAATATTTCCTAGTACTCAAAATTCTTTACTGATTTTTTCATAGGACTATTACAATACCAGTATCTCTTATCTGAGTGTTTAAACTCATTCAGAGCATGTTATTGCACATTAAGATTCTTTTCCCCATAAACATTGCTTTACATTTATCAACATTTAATTTTATTCTGTTTCTCAACTGCTCAGTTTCACAAGATACCTTTACAATGTGCCTGAATCATTTTTAATTTTTACTAAAGCGAACAACTATGTCACAGTATGGAAATTTTACTTTGTTCAGGGAAACGGATGATAACTGCATAATTCCTCTGAAAAACTGTCAGCTGATTGACTCTGTTCCTAGTGGCTGTCTTCTGTTTAATTTCAGTGTACCTACAGAATCCTTTTTCCAATGCACTCTTTTGGGTGATGTTTCCAGTATGATAGGAATGTTGTTAAGGGAAGGTACTGTGGAAAGCCAATGGATTAGGCTCCAAAAAATGCCACTGGAAAATTGTATATAACTTCTTATTTCAGTTTTTACCATGGCTGATCACCAGCTAATTTTCCAGTGGCTTCTGCCTTAAAATGGTCAGTTATATTCAAACTGCTGACAGAAAGTACATTTTCCTTTCCATTTCTAAATAGTGGTGTGCTTGAGATGCAGTTCATTTGGAAGAAAAGCTTATCTTTAGTTCAAAACCTTTTTCTAGCCCATAAACTTTATCTTCTTACTCTCAAAAACTTTTATTACCTCCATTTCCCCCATCAGTGCAAATTCCAGTACTTACTCCTTCTTTCTGCAGTAATGACTGCAGGAATCCTAACTGGCATCCGCACGCCTCCGTGTTGCCAGAGGTTATTAGTGCCAATGTTGTTAATTACCAACCTGGCTGGATATGCTTATTTACAGAGGATTACTCTTAGCTTCTTCTAAGGACTATTTCTTTAAAATGCTTCCAGCTTCCTTTTATCTTTTTATGATTTTATTTATTATTCTTTTCTGTCCTGTGGCACAAGCAGATTTGGTAATTAAGTACTTCCGTTCCTAGTGTCATCCATTATGTGTGAATAACAGGACTATAGGCTAGTTTTTCAGCTAAAAAGTGAAACAAGAACTGTATTTTTCTTTCCCATTCTTCCCTGAAGACCTAACTCCTGGAGCTCATTGTTTGGATAATGGTGTATTTGATATGAAAAGCCTTCAGTTCTATGGACTGAAGGCCTGGTGCCACTTGTATCGCTTTCAGTGACAATAAATGAGTGAGATGAGAACTATGCCTCAAGTGTGTAGGAGATGGAGAACTTGAGAGCAGCAGGACTTCAGGTGAAAGAGGAGCCATTATCAGGAAAAGCTAGTCAGGGGTTTTAAATAGAAAAATTCACATGCAATTTAAAACTATTGGAAATCTCCCAAAATAACTTCCACCTTTTTCAGGAATTAAAAAAAAAAAAAAAAATTATTTTTTTTATGACATCCTGCAACAATAGATAAATGTGATCAGAAAACAGTGTTTAGCCTCTTACTGTGGCTTACTCTTACTTTGAATAAAGGATGTAGCTTTCAAATATGCGGATCCAATGGATGAATAAGATATTTTTTTGTCTCCCTATTAAATGAGGTATTCAGTTGCTTTACACTCAGTCTTACCTACATAAAACAGCATACTCTTCTGTTAAGTGGCTATTCTTCCCAGCAATATTTTGCTTTTGGTATCTCAGTTCCCCAGTCATAAGAAATTCCACCCCCAGTGTTTGCTGTGGAATTTTCACAGGTCATGTTTTGCAAAGACTGATCCATTTTAAGGTGACAAAGTCATATAAAACTTCCCTACTTATATTCACAAATGCTTCATCTTGAACTGTCATATTCAAGATAGGCAGTTGTACTTCCTTTTGTCATGATTTTGTAGTTTTTCGCTATCGATATTCCACACATAACATCATGTAAAGCACAGGTAATTAAAGAGTTAATACTCCAGTTCTATGGCCAGGGGCCACGAGCCTACTGTCCCCCTGTCACGGGCATAAATTGATCTAGATAACTCCATGACACCTTTCTTCAGTGGTCTTCAGAAAGACCACTAGTTCAGTATTTTGAACTCAATCCCCGGACAGAAAATAGAGGTGCAATCCTGCAGAGATCTCTTTGGCTGTTGAGGAGGAAGGAGCAGACCAAGTTGTTGTGTCTTCCTATATAGCCTGCATTTCTTGCAGGTCAGTAGCTAAAGGATGGGAGTAAAGAGTCTTGTGAACCACTGCATCATCTCCCTGAGACTCTGCTTGAAATTCTCTCAGCAGTGTGTTACTGGTCTACAGTAAGAGCTCTCCCCATGAACAACCTGTTCCTCAGAAAAGCAAAAGCCCTGTAAAAAATACATATATCCTCGGATCATCCATTGCATGCAAAAGTCTGCTCTCAGGGAGGGCTTTGGTTGTGGGGTGGGGGATAAGACATGCATTTTCAGAATGAAAATATACTAAGTGTTCTGTAGCTATAGTTTTTCCTGCAATTTGACTAAATGTAAAAATGGACCATGCTGAAGTATAGTTGACACCATGTGTTTGGTGGGAAAACTTCACGTATTAGTAATGAAAAATGCAGTGCAATTGTCATGGCTCATGCTGTGATATAGGTCTGCATCTTGCTTTTTATGTGACAGTAATTAAAATGAGAGTTCTGACAACAGAAATTATATTTGAAGATCAGAAATTACAAAGAATCACATTTTGACAGCCTCTATTTCTGCCATTTTCTGGGAAGAATAAACTAGTATTTTGTTTAATAGGATTTCCTTATTATCTCTTTGAAGATTCAAGAATGGATTAAAGTAATTACTCCTTCACAGGAGCTAGAGCAGGAGAAATCACCTTACTCTGAAGTGAGAGCTGCACAGCATCAAGCAACGAAATGGAAATATGGTGCACCCATTCCACAGCTGAACGCTGATACTGCTCAAGCAAAGCATAACCTGAAGGAATCTGGGTGGTACAGACTCCAGTGTTTTTGAGTCACCAGTGTGTTGGCACAAAATATCCACAACGTTGCCAGGAAAATAGTCTTGATGTGTGTCCATTTTGCTCTCTGTAAAGGCAAGGTTAGATGCGACAATTAGCAGAAAGCACAACTTTTATTTTTCCTTTCTTCTGCTTTTATGTCAACTGCAGGAATGGCTGTGTTTTCATAGCTACTATTTGTGTAATCATGTAGATGTCTTACTATATCTTCATACTTCCAGTACATAGTGGCATGGCAGGTATTCTCATTCCTGTAACATGTAAATTTATTGAACATGTCAATTTACTGAACATTTATTTATCTCATACAATTGTTGGTTTTCCTTACCATATGAAATCTCAAGCCCACTGCAGTTGGCTAATTGGCCTGTCATGTGCCAGCTGATGGAGGACTGCTTGGGTGGGAAGTTCAGCTCCCAGCAAGCACTGATGTCTGTTCCACCCCATGGGTCCTGGACTTTCCAGGGTACCAGTGAAAACTACATTCCATCTTACCTTCCTGTAGTTGAACACAGTATGTCTGGAGAGAGTCAGTCAGTTAGATTCTTATGGAAATAGAGTGCTAGAAGAGAATTAGGGAGATTTAATCCATACTCCTGAAAGGTGAGAAGGGCCCCCATAAGTGAAAGTAAAAAGGCAAGAAGGCTTCACAGTGACTGAAAATAGGGGGAGTGAAAGGGAGTAGTTAGAGATAGTTTATAGAAGCAAGAATGTAGAACTTGTTAGAAAATAAGGGATGGAAGACACTGGATCTGTGATAGTGAGGGGGAGGGAGGCCATAATGATAAGTGTTTGAGAACAGCCCAAGGACATTTGGCAGAGAGATGATTAGATGTCCACAGGGCTAGAAGAAACCAGTTTGGGGGGGTGCCCCCCCTTTAGGTCAGAAGTTTACAACGAGAAAGATCAGAAGCATTCACGAGGAACACAACAAGTCTTCATCCCACGACTCGCTATGCACGCGCAAGAGGGGAGGGTCTGCCTGCTAAGGAACTCTCAGGGGTGTAATGAATACGTATCCAAATTCCAGGAAAGCTATTGATTATGTGTTAGTTTGGCCTATATCTGTAGCACAATTTTTCCAGACAGTGTCCAGGCTTGGAGGAATTATCCCCCTTGCAGCAGGGCTTATGCACAATTGCCAATAGAACATACCTTCTCTAAATCCTATAGGGTTTGATTTCTCCACGTCACCTCCTATCAAAGCAGGCCAATTGTGCCTGACTGAAATTTAACCTTCAGCTTTTTTTAAATAAAAATGTCCACTAACTGTCAGGACTTCTACAATCAAGATATCCCAGCACTACACCATCTTTAGAGGTAGATTTTATTTTAATCTGAACCTTCCTTCTTGAACTTTGAGTCCCAGGCAAGAGTTCTTCTCTCTTTCCAGTAGCATCTTAAATGCTTCTTAAGATAAATAATCCTTTTCTTTCAATCTTTTTTTTTATACCTAATACTTTCTAGATTTCTCATCATTATCACTGACTTGCACTTCATTTCCTCTAAGACCCATTCTGAAATGCAGAACCCCAAATTAACCTGGGATTTCACAGGACCCTGTTTGTAATGTCTGAAGCTTTTGACAAGAAGAAAATGCTGTTTGTTTGTGACTGCAAACCTTAACCTGGATGCTAGCACATGAATAGTTTCACTCATGAAGTGGTTGCAGGGGATGCAGACAGTAATCCCTTTTTCCTTTACACTTTGCACAGTCTTTCTAGCACAGAGAAAGCCACAGGTCATTGTTACCTGTGTGCAGTGGCTATATAAAATAAACTTCTAAATTTTTTAAATTTTAGAATGAGAAAAGCTACTGACCTATTTCTCCAAGGCAAAGAAAGAATTTCATTTGAATTGAACAATAACTCTTCAGATGTTTATTTCCTAAAATCCTAATGACTAAAAATGCTAACAAAAAATACTTAAAAATCACTTCTGAATACTTACACATCAGCTCAATGTTAATACTTTTTTTCTGAAAAGTATTCAAATCCCATTGCATCAGATTCTGTATTTCTGGTTTGAAACTAATGAATCATTTGAGTCATTATTATCAAGCATTCAGAATAGATCATTTTTCCATGAGATTTTAGTATATTGTTTTTTTACCTATCATGGTAGAGTTACTGTAAAAACAATTTCACAAATGTCATGTCTTCTTTAAAAGCTGTTGTTAGTAATAAATAGATAACAGAGCTTCCTGTGTTCTATCATACTTTCTCACTCACAGGCTTGCTTTATGAAGCACTTTTATACAATCATTTGCAAAAAAAAAAAAAAAATCCCAATACATCAAAATTACTCATCAAAATTACAAAAGCGTTTTATGAAATGTGTCAGTCTATGTTTGAAACTTCTTTAAAATTTCATTTCTGCTACTATGCCTGAAACAATTTTGCTAGTCAGTCACATTTAAAAGAAAAAAATTCTTGTTGACTCATGGTGAAAGAGGTTTTAGTTGAAACCACTGCAACTGCTTGAGACAGAACTTAATTCTTTCTTAACAATTCACAACTAATTTTACATGAGAAAAAGATTACTGTGACTGATAAATTGTCTCTTTGTAAGATGTTATAAACCTCTTGTGTGTCTGTTGTGTGACTGTTCATATTCATACTGATTCCACCTGTCAGGCCCAGAATCTGAAATGATGCTGTTTTTCAGTAACACTGTTGGAGCAGTGTTTGCACCCTAAATTCATCCACAAACAGCATAGTTTAGAAATGAAGGAGTAAAAATCATCAATCTGATAGTCAGACATATAGCTAAATTCAATAATGAAGTTCACAATAGTAGAAATATAGTCTGAAATACTACATAGTCCATTTATAATTCCATTGCCACCAGATGTGTGTATCTGGTTATTCCTTGTATTTATTTTTGCTCTTAGACAAGCTTATCTTCTACAGTTTTTCTATAAATGCATAATAACATGCTTTGAGATCTGTAAATTTTGAGTTATATATATTCATTTACTGATAGCAAACATTTTTATATGGCAGGCATTTTTATTAGATTGTGTTATCCAATAAAATGATGCTGTCTTTGGTTTTCATTATTACTGAATTGTAATGTTACATGTCTGGCTTTGAATCTAATAGAACCTAAAAAAGGATCTCAACTTTTCTGCAATGTTGCTTTGCATGATACTAGTACAGCACTTTTTTATATTGCGTGAATAAATACAGGAAGTGGGTGAAAAATATAATACATTCTGCTCCTAGCTTACAGATCAGGGAAAAAAAAAAAAAAAAAGGAGATTGAGTTTAATTTGCAAAGTATTAAAAATCCCAACCCTTACCCAGAATATTCTGGGGCTGTGTGTAAGGAGTATGAAGATTTGTAAAATATTTATATTTTTTATTAAATCTGCTCAGCAGCTTTTGAACTTTTGCATTTCTAAATTCCCAACAGTAGAAAATCTATTTTTGAAGTAAAAAAAAAATACACTTTCGGCAAGAATATGATTATCTGCAATGAAGGAAATTTATAAAATAATTAGTTCATTTTAATGGTAATAATAATTACTGTGGAGCCCACTAACATGGGCAAAGGCCAAAGGCAACACTGTAGAATGTTCAAGTAATTTTTAGAGTACATTGAATCATAAATATTTAAATATCATGTTCACACATCTTATTTTTCCATTTTCTTATTTTCAATTCTTTTCTTCCTTATTCTGTTTATAGTTCACTTCAGAATAAAGAAATTGCTCAGATTGTTAGAAATACCCAACAAATCCAGCTAGAGAGATGCATGACATTTCCGTTTTTTTGTCTTTTTTTTTTTTTTTGCATTTATAGCAGATGTACATCTTTTCTTTTTGTTCTTAAAAGAAGGGTAAAAGAATAATTAGTTAAAAACAGACAGATTTATACTAATGTTTGCTGTATTTAATCAATGGCTCATGTTTTCAGAATTTTTTCTTCTCCTTTCTTTTTTTCCTTTCAGTTTTTTTTTCTCTAGTTTTCTCTGTCACTCAGGAAGATACTTTATGAAGTATTCCTGATAACTTCAGCCTCTAAATTTTTGGGGAACTGTCATCTTATTTTCATAGTCTTGTCATCATTTTCCAAATCCCACCAATCATTATTTGAGATTACGTTGCCAGAACACAAACACTAGTTGTTTTTTCTTCCAAGAATATAGAAGGGGCAATACATTCTTTGAGTCTTCTTTTATCAAAATCTCAATTCCTTTAGTAAATAATCTGATTATAGGTAAACACTCCTGTTGTCCATATTGGCAGGCTGTAAAATGTAACTATATAATATATACAGAATCTCACAAAGAAAATAAGCTGCAGTGTCAGCTCATCTTGGGAAGTGATAATTATGTGAAAAGAAAACCACTTGATATAACTCACATTGTATTCAGACAGTTATGAGGATATCTTACTACTAAGCTAGTCATAACATCAATTAGATGAGTAATCAATTTTTATTCTATTTATCTAATACAGTAATAATTTTTAATTAGTTATATGTAGTAAAAAATTGTATAGGGCTCCTTTTTTTATTAAATGCAGTAATTCTCTAGCTTGTTTGACATCAGTTTTAATTAAGCTTGGAAAATACTCATTAACTTCACCTGGAAAACAAATACAGAAATGTATATATTTGCGTGCTAGCTGAGTTGAGAACCTAAAATTACAGCATCGAGTGATCCCTGGAAGAACAAACTGGAGAGCTTTAACTATTGCTGAAATATTTTGCAGTGATTTTATTAGCATGAATTGTGATGGTAAGGCATTAGTATGAAATTGGTAGACTGGAACATCAAGTTCAGGGGTAAAACAAACCTAAGGTTATTAATAAATGTAATATTGAACAATCGTAAATATTCAGCCAATAATGAATGAGCTTTACCAGTGGTACTTATCAAGCTGTTCTACCTATAATTTGTATGTAATTAGTAACTGTCTCAGTCGAAATAGAG
Organism: Chrysolophus pictus; assembly: GCA_037305975.1. Lineage (NCBI taxonomy): Eukaryota > Metazoa > Chordata > Aves > Galliformes > Phasianidae > Chrysolophus > Chrysolophus pictus. The sequence goes on from CM074577.1 coordinate 2,185,991, forward strand.
AAAATAATATTTAGTTCTTATAGACATAGCATCAAAATTCTTGAGGACTGGCAAATGAATTTTTTAACAGGTCATAAGTAGCACAGATTAAAAAAAAATCTTACTCTTCTAATGATTTGGAGTGTTAAATGATGGTACTAGATAATCTTTAAAGTACAGTGCAATATTGCATGGTAATAAAAAATGCATAAATTAAAAAAAAAAGATTTTAAAGGAAGATATGAGGAGTTGCATATTGGTGACTCAACTCTTTCAGAACAGAACACGACACATTCCTAATAGGAGAATGCCAGCCTTTTAAATACTCAGCAGCACCTAGTCTGTGGGACCTCATTCATTCACTAGAAATGTTGATTTTGTTTTATAATCTTTTAAAATCTGCCCCCAAAATCACTAATATGACTCAGGTGTGACTGTAGCTCACTGCATTTTAAGATACTTTTTTTTTTTTTGCTATTTTTATCCTTACATTATTGTAAATGCTCCGTGATTCCTTTAAACTATATGTTACCCTGAAAATGTGAAGTTTGAAAATTAATAGTGTGCAGCTTTGTACAATTAGCCATCTTCTTTTAATGCCATTAGGTACTGACAACAACTCTCTTGAAGCTGAGAAATATTATAATAATGTATAGTAATGTAGACACTTAGCCATGAGTCATCTTGCAGTAATTTGTAGTCTCATGAGAGCAGTAAGAGGCAAAACATCGAAGACGCACACTGGATTCCACCTATGTGTTTATGTTAACATATTAATAGTGTATTAACCAGGTGTAGATCAAAACAGCAGATGAAGAACATAGGCAGAAAAGGACAAGCTGATAAAGAGTAAAAATTTCTCAAGTCTTGATCAAGTTACTAATTTGGCTGTAGTTTCCTCTGGATATGAATACATGGCAAAGGATAACTGTTCATCATCTCTTTTAAACACAATCCCTTTTTCCATTCCTGCATGGGAATTTATGTAATACTTTAAAAAATCTGGGATGTTTTGACATTTTTATTTTTTCTACAGGCTTCATATTGTTACAAAATAACACTACTTTATGCGTGCAAAAAGAAAGTTTAAAAATTCCTGCTTTGGCTCTTCTTCATGCCCCTTTCAGGATCACTACATTTGCAGAAGCCAAGCTTGCATTTGTGGGAACAGTATCAAATGAGGGAAAGTGTGATCCCATTGTCTTTCCAAGCCATATTTGAACTTGCCACAACATGGCCATAGGTGTTTAGATCTGTTAAAGCTTAGCATATGATGAAAACCTTAGAATTTTCCTGGCACATTACAGCAGAAAGTAATATGTGATTCTAAAGTGATTTTCATAGTCTGCCTGGATAAAAATGCACAGGAGGAAGAATAACCAAATATTCATTTATCTTCCCTTTCTACCTGGACAAAAAATGGACCCTTTTCTTAAACTGAAATAACCTCTAGGCTTTGTATGAGATTGCAGAAGAAAAGCTTATCAGAAAACAATGCATAGGGAAAAGGTTGGAATCCTGCTGCTTTTTAACCCCAGGATGTGCCACTGTGAAATGTGGGAGGAGAACAAAATAACATCAGAAAAAGTTATTTGGAAGCTACGTGTTGTAGAGGTCAGATTTGGCATCATCTAATTTCAAATTTAAAAGGCCTCATGTTAAAATAGCTTAATAGTTTATTTACACGTTCTGAAATATAATGTCAAGAAGGAGATGGCAACTCCGTCCTTGCTTTTGCTCTAATACCTATCTCCTTGGTCAATTATAATATGCGTTACTTTCTGAGGAGTTAGTATACCTCTACAACTAACAAGAAATCAGTTAGCTGCCCATAGATTAGTTCCTTATTAACATCTCTCTTTAGTGTGAGACAATAAGTCTGCCTTCCTGGACCAATGTGAAATAATGTACTACCATATCATCTACTGCAACATAGAAACTCCATATCACAAAATAAAATCTTTACAATTCCCAGTAGCATCTTCATTACTACAGGATATTGGAAGTTAGGCTTCTTTGTCAGTTATATCTGTAGCAATATAAAAGTTACTATGAGTCATTTTTAATTCTTCATTATCTCTTCTATTAATTTGGTCTGTGCAATCTAATTCCATCCCTTGCCTATTATTGGCTGAAATTCTACTGATTCTTGACACAAAATTTGAGGTGATTATATTTGCTGTACCTGCACAGAAGATTTAGTGATTTGAGTCTTCGTCAACAGCGTGCAAACACCTTTTTTTTTATTTATTTAAACTGTTATTGAAGCTCTAATCATTCATATCTCAAATACATAATCTGTGTTAGTATAGTATAGCTGTGAAAATATTGTAGATGCTACCTCTGAGTAACAAAGAAAATATTTTGAATAAAGGGCTAATTTGTTATATTGTTAAAAATCGTAAAAGTAGTTGAGCATGAACAATGGGAAAGATATGGGTACCTCAACAGGAAAGATATGGGGTACCTCAACCGTAACCCAAGGAGCCTGCTGTTTGGTCCAAGGAGCCACATCCTTGAAACCATCCTAAAAACTGAACCAGTTGAAGCTGGAGTACTTCTTCAAACTACACTGGGGTCAGAAGTACACTGCGAGGATGACATATGGCCTTCATCTCCACAACCACTGGGACGATCACCAGGAATCACAACACGTGTAGAAACAATAATTAGAGGTGGAATTCAAGGCGTAGAATGGGCATAGAATATTGTAATGAATTTCTAGAAGTAATTGTTATAACCACTCCTTGTCTTAGAAATAATATGAATATGCATGTATTCCTTCTATAAATAAGAATGTTTACCGGCTTTTGGCATGCAGTTTAGGAAGGGGCTACCCCCCTCCCCCCCACACACACACCCACCCACCATGCATGCAGTGCTGAATAACATACTTGCTTTATAACTACTTTGTGATTATGGAGTTTGATTCTGCAAGTTAATTTCTTATACATTATGTTTAATTTGATAAGATTATTTCATGCTGAGAAATAATCCACAATTCATTAATCTTGTTGCTCTTGTGGGTCTTATCAATTGTGCAGAAGAATAAATAGATTGCATAGAAATTAGAAAAGCTTTTAATAATTATTCTTAAAAAAATGACCTCATGGAAATTTAACATATGTGCAGTATATTGGAAGATAATTTCTATGGTAGCATGTAGGTTTCAAAATAAGGTTATTAAACAGTACATCAGAAATAGATGAAAAGTTATAGTTTGACCACACAATCTTCCTTGAAAAAAAAAAGATAGAAATGGATGAAGGGTAGATGGGGAAAATAGGTAAATGGAAAGAGAAAGGTTAAATCAAAACAGGGCATGTTAGAACTAATTTAGTATTTAAAAATAAGATGGCAGAAGGGCCCAACATGTGTAGACAGGAAGAAAAATGAAAGGGTATACAGTAAAAATAAGAAAATAAAAAATCATATGTAGATGACATCCCAGGAATCCAACTGTTAAAATAAAGGTGGTAATTTTATCCATAAAGGAAACGGTAACAGCTTTAATTAAAGAAGAAAGGTGAAAAATAAAAAAGAATGACATTGGATTCAGGAATGGTGGAAAATTTTAGTAAGTAACAACTTTAGTTTCAGATGCATGTATGTGGTCTCCTTTTGAGAGAGTGCACAAAAAAGCTAGCTAGCTAGAGAAAAAAGACTACAGCTAAGGAACTCTGTCTTAATTAGGTCTATGTGTCATACATGGGAATAAGAAGCTTTATCTTTTCTCCTACAGTATAAATACCCTTTTGCAGCTAACACACAAAAAAGGGTGTAAAATGGGCAGCACTTTTGCACCCAAACTCAGCTTATGTTGTAGAGTAAGTGAGCTAGTACTGTGATAACGGTAATAAATTACTACTGAAGAGCTAGATGTTACACACATTCCTTGTACTTCTATTGGAAGTAAAAAGGTACCATACACGGAGGCAAGGATTTATTTTCAGTGCAAGTAACATTTTAACAGTCTAACAATCAAAATTAACTAATAGAGAAAAGCTTTGATAATAAAATAATTTAAATTATTATCTAAAAAAAACTTTGTGCTTTCCACTCTTTTTTCCCCTTGGAACTCTTTATGCTGCTCTCGTTCCTAAGGTTAACCTTGCAGTCTTCCTCAAATAGAATGTGAGGAGACAATCATGATAGGCATCTGCATCTCACATCCCCTTGAACAAGTACAATGTTCATGATAGGGATTTCTTCCTCTTCAGTCTTGGGCCCATCGAGGGTTTCAATTATTTATTTCCTCACCACATTCTGCTTGTGCTTCACCACTTTGCAGCTAAAGGCTGAAAATTGCACAGCTGCTTCCCTTACTTCCAGCAAACCCAAGGGGCTACTGCTTATTTTGCAGACCATATGCACATCATCTCTTCACTGTGAAACAGCTGAAAATCAGCCAAGTCAGGAACCTGTCAGGTGGCCATTGTTACCTATATAAAGGTACAGTCAGTGCAGACTGGGGCAAACATATGCAGTTCATGTGACTTAGTATAGTCAGGTTGAGACAAAGCCTCTTTTTGGACTAAATGAGAGGAGGAAAGTGAGAAAAATTGTGCTTTGGAGCATATCTTTGTCTTTAATGCTTCAGGCAGAAGTACCTTCTTTGAATAAGACTGTTGCATCAGCAAATGTCTGAGATACGGTTTAAGGTGTCAAAATGAAATAGATTTTTTTCAGTGGAGGGAGTCAGCTTTTTTGTTTTAATTTCCAGAAGAGAGTTACAAGTGGTTACTATGAAGATTAGCCTTTCAAGACTTAAAGTACAGTATGTATGTGCACTGGAATTCTGTGTTACAAGCTTTCTTTCTAATATTCATTTTTAGTACTTATAATATACAGATAATCACAGAATCACAGAATGGCCAGGGTTGGAAGGGACCTCAAGGATCATCAAGCTCCAACCCCCCTGCCACATGCAGGGCCACCAACCTTCCCACCTAATGCTAGACCAGGCTGCCCAGGGCCCCATCCAATCTGGCCTTGAACACCTCCAGGGACGGGGCATCCACAACCTCTCTGGGCAGCTGTTCCAGCACCTCACCACTCTCTCTGTAAAGAATTTCTCCCTGATGTCCAACCTAAATCTCCCTTCCCTCAACTTAAAACCATAATAACTGTGCTGAGGAATGTTTGGTGATTTTTTTTCCTTAAGGATATAATTTTTATTTCCACAAATAAGAAAGTATGTGCCTACAATGTAAGTGAAAATATTTTCAGAGTACATCCTATTCATTGTATCTCTCGTATGTTTGATTCTGCTACATCCAAGCTTACTGCCATGCTGTCCAAGTATACCTATGTCCTTGGTAGTCACATTAGAGGAAATGTTAGTCAGGATTTTGTGGACTGATTTCCAAAAGGTGATGGATAAATGAATAGATTAATAGTAATTAACATACAATTTTGTAAATAGTGAAATTAATGGATGGAATTGTGGCATGTATTATTACTTCATCCTGCTAGTACTGTAAGTGTATTTTCTCACTACATTTCCTTTGAAACATGATGCTATTAACATGGATCTGCTGATAGATAAATGCTTGATATCCAAAAATAGGCATAATGAAATATTGCCCTCCTATTCCCCGAACATACATTTGTTTCTATCCTTCTTCTTCTGCTAAGGTTTCATAGAAATTGTAGTACTTCAGCTGTCCTGGAGATTAGACACCTCTTCAACATTGGTTGACAAAGAGTTGTGAAGTTTTAATGTGATAGCAATATATAAAGAACAATCAAACAAACAACAGGGTGAAAATAAGAGTGATATGATCATGACAATTTCCATATTAAGCCACTTTAAAAATCACACATATTTGAGAATTATTTTTCCTGAATAAATCAAAGAATTAGATAGTGTTTCTTCTACTATTCCAAACAGTAAATGTATAGATAAAAATGGGACTTCTATGTAAGTGCAGTAAAAGAAAAAAAATGCTAGAAAAGAATATGGTATTTATTTAAGCAATTAGTATTGCAGCCAAAAGAAAGAGAGAATAAGGAATTGTAATCAAAAAAGGAAGGAAGAGCATAGTGTAGTCTGTACATATTTTAAGTGACAGTAGAACAAGTGAAAAAAGTTAACAAAATTGTACAAAACAAAGGAGGTTCACCAATTCAACTGTAAATCACTCATAATAATAACTGAATCAAATAATTTATTTATTCAAATTGTGAAAGAAAAGATTATCTTCTTGCCAGCAGATATTCTGTAGACATTATGATAAACAATGAAATTTTGCACATTGTAATAACAGTATTCACTAAATTCTTCATCAAAAAGCATTTGAATGTTCAATTTGCAATACTTTACTTTTTGTGTATTATTGTCTTTTGTTCAGAAAAACTCTAAACCTTTTCCAGATGTTGTGTACTAAGTCATCCTTCACAGTGACTGGTACAGTTTTCATCTTAAAGTGAATGAACTGGTGGCAAAAAGAAATAAATGCATTGCACAAGTTTGTAAAGACTTATCTACCAATTCGGAACAGTATTTTGTCTGTATTTCTAGCTTTTCTCCAAAAGAGTAGGAATTCATAATGAACAATTGAGGTATGATGGTGAAATTCACTCTTCTGCCGCAATCTGGCTGGTCGCTCTTCAAGAAGGAAGTCTTGAAGGTGCAGGAGCAGGTTGTCCCCCTGAGCTGCAAAATGAGCTGGTGGGGAAGAATGGCGTGGATGAATAGGGAGCTATTCTTGAGGCTCCAGGAGAAAAAGGAGAATCTATCTCCTGTGGAAGAAGGGACAGGCAACTCAGAAAGAGTACAGAGAAGTTAAGATGTGTAGAGACAAAATCAGAAAGTCAAAAGCCCAGCTTGAACTCTACCTGGCTGCTGGGCTATAAAGGAATAAGAAACTCTTTTACAAATACATCAGTGGTAAGAGGAGGACTCAGGAGAATCTCCATTCTTTACTGGATGAGGCTGGGAATGTGATCACTGAGGATAAGGTAAAGGCAGAGGTTCTGAATGCCTTCTTTGCATCTGTCTTTAAAGGTCAGACCAGGTATCCTCAGGGAACTCCACTCTCTGACCTGGTAGTCTTGGCTGGGGTAAAGACAGAACCCCCCGCGATTCAGGAAGACTCAGTCAGAGACCTGCTACTCCAGCTGGACTGTCATAAGTCCATGGAGCCGGATGGGATTCACCCGAGAGTGCTGAGGGAACTGGCAGAGGTGACAGCTGAACCACTCACCATTATCTATCAGTGCTCCTTGTTGGCTGGTGAAGTACCAGAAGACTGGAAGCTTGCCAATGTGACTCCCATCTACAAGAACGGTTGTAAAGGAGGATCCGGGGAACTACAGGCCTGTTAGCCTGAGCACGGTGCCAGGGAAGGTTATGGAGCAGATTGTCTTGAGGGAGATCACGCGGCATGTACGGGACAACTGGGGGAACAGGCCTAGCCAGCATGGGTTCACTAGGGGCAGGTCCTGCTTGACCAACCTGATCTCCTTCTATGATTGAATGACCTACCTGCTGGATTAGGGAAAGTCTGTTGATGTAGTCTACCTAGACTTCAGTACCTCGAGTCCAGTTTTGGGCCCCCACTGCAAGAAAGACATTGAGGCCCTAGAGCAGGTTCAAAGAAGGGCGCCAAAGCTGGTGAGGGGTCTGAAGCACTGGACTTATGAGGAGCGGAAGAAGGAGCTGGGATTGTTCAGTCTGGAGAAGAGGAGGCTCAGGGGAGACCTCATTGCTCTCTGTAACTACGTGAAGGGAAGTTGTAGTGAGCTGGGTGTCAGCCTGTTCTCTCATGTAACTAGTACTGAAACTAGAGGGAATGGCTTCAAACTGTACCAGGGGAGATTTAGATTGGACATTAGGAAACACTACTTTTCTGAAAGAGTGGTCAGGCACTGGAATGGGCTGCCCAGGGAGGTGGTGGAGTCAGCAACACTGGAGGTGTTCAAGGAACGTTTGGATTTTGTGTTGAGGGACATGGTTTAGTGAGAACTATTGGTAATAGATGGATGTTTGGACTGGATGATCTTGTAGGTCTTTTCCAACCTTGGTGATTTTGTGATTCTGTGATTCTGTAATCTAATGCAATGTCCATGAAAGTAATTGCAGTGCATCCAGAATAGGGTTTGACAAGGACTGGTAGCAAGGTATAAAGCTCAGGCTAGTCCTTATCAGTAATAAGTGCAAACTTCATTCAGAGTGGTTTAGGGACAAAGCATGTGCCAAAACACATATTTGAGGACCATCTTAATCAAGATCCTAAACACCACATTTTCTTTTATGTAGGATTTAAGTGATGGAATCATTTGCATTCTCCCAAAGCACATAACTAGTGTAGGAAAATGCATTCTCCACCACACATAAATACAACTGCAAACTAGTATTTTCCTTCATTAATATAAATTGCAGAATTGGGAATATTAGACATGGTTAGATTTTTGTTTTTAACACTGTTAGGTGATATTTTTTATGGCTAGAACCTATGATCAATTTCTGCCATTGCTTCATTATTTCTTCATCTCCAGCTTCTCATATTTCAACTTGTAATGTAAGAACATTTGTTTCTGTCTTTGACTTTATCTTGGGTTTTGTTTTATTGATTTGTTTATATCCTTAATATAACTGTATTAATTTTAATTCAAGGCAATGTGAATTTTACACTTTTCTTTTCCCTAGGTTTCTGTGTAATCTCTAGTTGGTATGATCACTGATTATTTGGAGAATTTTTAGTATCCTAAGGGTATAGGAAACTGCATGCTGCTGTGATTCTGAACCCATATGGTATGAAAACTGAAGTGTAGATTTGTTCTATTAAGATTTAAACACTTTGATGTTCTTTATACGTGATTAATGTGCAAGTATTCACAAGAAATACTTTAGGGATGAAGTAATCTTAAACTGTGCCATCTTCACAAGTGTAAAAATTAAATTAGGTAATTAAACAAAAGAGAGAATGTGGTGTAGGAATTTCTGACTAAAAGAAAAATATGAGTGATTTATCTTCGGTGAAGTAAGATATGATGTTTTAGACATACCAATAATACAGACAGAAAATTGAATTTGTCTATGGTTTGCAGTTCAGGAATTACAAAATATTGTGGATGAACAGCAAACAGTACACAGGGAAAAGTTTGCTGCAAAAAGTATTAGAAATTACAAAAGCAACTGTAATGTCAATTCTGCTGTTATCATAGGATTGCAGGATATTTTAAATTGGTCATCTGGTCTGTTCCGATAAGTAATGAATTATAACTTACTGTGATATGATACTGGATATCTGTTGTTCTATATGCTGTCAGAGCATTTTACTGAGGACTCTGTGTCTTGGACTCTTTTGTCCTTAAAATAAACAGATCCCATAAGAAAAAAAAAAAGAAAAGGAATTATATGAAGTAAATCAATGAAACCAATTAAATCCACAAATCATCTCATCAGAGAACTAGAAATACAGGAAGGATCATTTCAGTCACTTCTGCTCAGACAAATTCCCTGCTTTGTACAGACGCTGGGTCTGATTCAAAGCTCATCAAAACCAGTGAGAACTCTTCTGTAGACTCTAACTTCCTACCAGACATTTGTTAATCAAAGCTCACAGCACAGCTGTGGACTTTAGGTTTACTGTAATTTCCATGGAGTTAAGCAAGACGCCGCGCTATAAATGCTATACTCAGAAGCACCAGAAATAGTGTATATATAAATATGTATGCAAGTTTGTGCTTATTGTACCTTTTCTAGAAGGAAGAGTTTTTTAAATGGTTTTAATACTTACATAAACTAGACATCAGAAATGTACAATTTCCTTTTACTGTTTAACAAATACTTAAATATTATCAACTGGAAATCACCAACTGGAAATGAGTTTTCTTCTGAAAAGGAATAACTAGACTCTTAAAAACTTCATGATAGATTTAATGGGATGAGGGAAAGAGTGGAAGGTGTTTTTTTTTTGTTTGTTTGGTTGGTTGGTTTGTTAGTTTTTTCTTTTTTTTTCAGGAAACCCATTACAAAATTGTTTCTCATCGATGTTGGGATTGCTGGCCAGGAATAGCTATACCCAATAAAAGAGGATGCTGTCTCAAATGAACAGTGAAAGATATGAGCCTCAAAAATTGTTCACATGTCTCCAATTTGCTCAGATACTTTGCAAGAAATTAAAAATTTTCTTTCATTTTGGTCAGCTTTTCAACTAAGTTACCAAGGGATGAAAAGGAAAGGGCTTAGAACATGACTTAGGTGTTCTTATTCCCTAATTTAGATTAAGGTGGGAAAGAGCTTTTATGTTAAAGACTGACTTTCTGTGAATGAGAATAGCTTTGCACCTTTCATGCCACAACATTAAGCAGTACAAAGACCAAGTGTCTTTATAAATGCAGTTCTATCGCAGCAGACTGCGCTTTGTCAAAGATCACTCATTCATCCATCATCAGCAAATAATGGATAAACAGCTAATTAGTAGTATCAGATGTCATAAGACATGGAAAGAAATACTCTTTCCAAAAAAGAAAATATTGATTCATCGTACTCAGTGATAAGTACTGATCCAATTTCTCACTAATTAAGTTTATTTTCTGATAAAAATTGTACCAAAATTAAATTCTATATTGAAAGATCAAAGTAAAGAATAAACACATTGGCTGCTTTCTACATCTATCTAAGAAATAACTGCTTCACAACAGTTCAAGAATTTCTTTCAAAAAATTAGCTCGTAAAACCAAAATGTAAAGATTTAATACTGCAGTGCATAATTACTATTTGGCATCTCATATGGTATAATGACTTGGATTGGAAGGGACCTCAAATATCATCTGCCTGCCATGGGCAGCGTTGCTAACCTATAGATCAGGCACTAGATCAGCTTGCCCATGGTCCCAACAAAGCCACCCTTGAACAGCTTCAAGGACAGGACATCTATGACCTCTCTGGGCAGCCTGTTCCAGCACCTCTTTGTGAAAAACTTCCCCTTGACGTCTAATCTAAATCTCCCCTTTTTCCACTTAAAAGCATTCCCACCTGTCCTATGCCCATGTAAAATGTCAGTCTCCCTTCTATTTATAATCTCCCTTTAAATATTGCAAAGTGTAATGAGCTCTCCCAGGAGCCTTCTCTTCTCCAAACAAGCCCATCTCCCTCAACTTGTTTTTGTAAGAGAGGTGCTGCAGCCCTCTCATCATCATTGTGGTCCTCCTCCAGATCCTCTCCAAAGCTCCACATCTCTCCTGTGTTTGGTGCCTCAGTCCTGGACGCAGTACTCCAGATGGGAACTCACAAGGGCAGAGTAGAAAGAGACAATCACCTTATTTGCCTTACTGGACACATATCTTTTCATGCATGCTAGTATACAGCTGACCTTCCAGGCTGCAAGTGCACACTGCTGGCTCATGTTAAGTTTTTCGTCAGTGTGCACTCTGCCCCTGTGAGTTCCCATCTGCAGTACTGCGTCATCAGCAAACTTGCTGAGGGTGCACTCAATTCCGTCATCGATGTCATTGATAAAGATGTCAAAGCGGACAGGTCCCAAGACAGACCCCTGGGGGACGCCACTCGTTACCGGCCTCCACATGGACATAGAGCCATTAATCACCACCCTCTGTCTGCGGCCTTTCAACCAATTCCTTATCCATCGGGTAGTCTACGCATCAAATCTGCACCCATCCAATTTGGAGATAAGGATGTGGTGGGGGACCATGTCAAAGGCCTTGCTCAAGTCCAGGTAAAAGACATCAGTTGCCTTCCCTTTGTCCACCGATGCCGTCACTCCATCATAGAAGGCCACCAGATTGGTTAGGCATGACCTTCCCTTGGTGAAGCCGTGCTGGCTGTCTCAGATCACACACTCATTCCTCATGTGATCAAGTATGTCATCCAGGAAGATCTATTCCATGATCTTCCCAGGTACAGAGGTCTATTTTCTTCTCCTTTAGAGGAAAGTACACTGTGGTGGAGTTCAGACAGCCATCAGTGGTGAAACCAGCACAACTGCATACAAAATTAATGAGTTTAGCTCCCAGCTCATTCATAATTAATGTTTCCTTATGCCTTATCATAGAACAGCTCACAGATCAGAGTATATTCTGCTTCATATATAGCTCCAAATATCTCAAGTATAGTGTATGATTCAAAGCTGGAGATTATTTCTTAGGAAAAACTGAAACATTCTGAACTGCGTTACAAACTGCTCTTTACTACCTAATTCAGTCATTGAATATGTTTCTCTTTCTGAAATAAATATGTCCAGTCCAAAGACAGATTTCCCTGGTAATAGTTTGTTCAGATAGCAGTTTGTTCTCTTGGTCCATCAGTTAAGCAGACTCTCAGCTACTGGTCTTATTAGGTCAGACTGTATAATACTTCTACTCTTCCAGAGACTGGCAGAGTTTAAGACATAAAGAAGAGACAGCATCTGGGGCATGACCATTGCTGGTAATACACAAATGACCACAGTAGGATTTTTTTAAAATGTACATTTGTTATAGAAAATGTAGTGAATTTTAAAAGTTGCTCATTAATAGAAACACTAGCTTGCAGATCTTGCTAGACTTCACTTGCTAAGTATAGAACTAAGTGTTTCATTCTGGCCATCAGTATCTTTTTCCAGTTTCTCTGGAAAGAGATCAGTATCTAAAAGCTAGCAGTGAATTGTGTAATCAGTCCAAATATACTAAAACTGTCAAATTGCATTATTGCTTCTTATGAAATTAGATATTTTGTAGTCTAATTGGACTAAACAACAGTTCTTTGGAAACAACTGCGCCTAATTCAAAGATCACCATAATTGACTTAGAAGAGAAACATCAAGGTTTTGTATTATTTAGCACAAATTAAGTATATCTAAATATATTTTAATTAATATCAAGGCAAAATAGTTTATAAGTGAGGAGTAAATTTCTTTATTTGTACTGCATAAATATCTTAAAAAGCACCATTCTGTGTATCCTGGAAAGGCTTTTAAAAATAATCTGTATGGCTCTTCTCAGACTTTCAGTGCAGACAGAAAATAAAAAACTAAAAATCGGTATGTCTGCTCTTCAGGATCTGCTATCAGAGCTAATACTATTTAACATACAAGGTCTGCTCTGAAAGTAATGTCTCCTATTTTATTATGTTATCCCACAACACAAAGGTGGGTGTTTATGATGTGGCAGTAGAGGCTGAATCTTCTCGCCAGTACCTCATCACATTTTATTGCTGTGCGACAGATGGCAGCAGAGGGGCAGTCTGACAAAATGGCTTCTGACATGGAAGTGCATGTGAAGAAAAGGTGGATAACTGAATTCCTCCAAGAAGAAAAAATTGCACCCACTGACATTCGTTGATGCTTGCTGAATGTTTATGGAGACCAAACAGTGAGGCTGTGGCTGGTGTATTTCAGCGGTAGTGACAGCAACAGTTCATCGCCTTTGCGGGTGCATTTAGAAGAAATGTGTGATGCATGCTCAGGCTCTTGTTGAAAATACTGGTGAAAATGCATAGCTAATGGTGGCAGCTATGCTGAAAAATAGTGTTTTATTGTAGAGAATTTGTTCTATCAAATGGTGATATTGTGCTCTTCGTCTTTGTTGTAGTTTCCATGGAAATAAACAGGACTCATTACAGTGCAATGTACATCCTAAAGACCATGGTTTACAGTGGGCACTCAGCTTTTTCACAGATAGTACCAGAATAGCCAGTATGCTGAAGACTGGTTATCACTCAGAGGAAGCTTTACGTGCTGAAGTTTAACAATTTGATTTGGAACTATTAAACATGAGAAAAGCTGGAGCAAGTCCAGTAGGAAAGTTTTGTATGCTAGAGTGGATAACGTCAAAGTATGAGAAGAAAAAGTTGAATATGTTCAAGTTGAAGAAGAGAAAGCTAGAGGGAATATCTAATTGCTGTCTTCTATTTCATAAGTTGTGGTTTTAGAAGAAATAAACTTATCAGTGAACGTCTAGGGCACAATGAGCATAAATTACAACAAATAATTATAATAAATTACAGCAGAGGAAATTCCAACTTGTCAAAAGAAAAAAAGAAAATCTTCACTGAGCAAAGGTAACCATTGTAACAAATAGCTCAGAAAGGTTGTGGAATCTGTCTGTGGAGATTTTCAAGCTGTTAAGTATTCTGATCTTAATTTGATGTTAGTACTGTTTGGAGAAGCTGTTTGGAATGATCTCCAGACATCCCTTTGATTCTAAATCACTCTATATTTCTATGGGACTAATGGAGGAAGCAAATTCTCACTAGGAATTGATGGACAGATGCAACCAAAGCATGCTAAGGAGAGAGCTTGACAATGTCACATCTTGCTGGAGAGTTTATACCCACTGACCAGTCATAAAATAATAGCAGTTAAACATAAGAAGAGATCTATAAGATTCAGAACTCATTTAATGACACAAAAAGTGACTGCCCTAAAATACACTTCTAAAAGCAAACAGGAATCTAATGCTGTTTGCAGAGAAATAATGGAGTATTCATCTTATAAATTACCTAGCAAGTACAAGTGGAAAATTGGCCACATTATGCACTAAAGCTTCCAAGTAGCATTCGAGAGTAGCCACTATCTTTTATTTGCAAAATAGACTATAAAGCCAGAAGGAATTTTTACAGTCATTTAATCTGTCCTCCTATATAGAACAAGTCTATCATTTTCTATTTATGTAGATCATGTGTATTAGAAAAGATCTCATTTTTAATTATATAAATGTGTAGTGGTAAAAAAAAAAGATAATTCTAGTTGAATTGTGCCAAAGGTTAAAGAAATTCACTGAAATTTATTTCTAGCTTAAAGTTTTCTGGTTTCATCTTCTACTGGTGGGATGATTTTATATTTAGCTAACTGCAGTGAGAAATTTCATAATAGCTTTTGAAATTTCTGTTTTTCCACTAGATATTTACAGAGTGTAACCAAGTTTGCTTTTTACCATTTTATCCCAGGGCTTTCAGCTCTTTTAACAATTGTCAGAACTCACAGTGCCCTGGGCTTTGTGGAGCCTGGACACTGTGGGATAGCCCTCAGATTGTGTTAACTACAATGCAGCAGGACAGCACGTTTGCAAAATCCTTATGATGCACAAGTTGAGGAAAGTTCTATAAGATAAACTAGGGATTCAGGCCTGCTTATTCAAAAAACTGATTTTTCAATCCATCATTGAAATGAGATTCAGATCCCTCCCTTTGTAAACTTTCATTCTGGCAAGAATCCATGAACATGCTGTTTCAATGACAGTCACCTAACAGACCATATAGATAAAAATTACATTATACAGTGTCTTTTCTATGTTTGTTGTAGTCTGTTTTATTGAGGGTGTATTCAAAAATGCTTTGAAATGCCATTTGTTGATAGCTGTTTTCTTTAAACACGCTTAAAATGAATGCTTAGGAGGCAACAGCTTTCCTTATGTGAGCTGACCACATTTGTCATAAGAGATAAAGAAAAGATGTAGAGGACAATGTAAAAATGACAAGTACAGAAGTACGCTAAAATTATGGGTTTATTGCATAAAGTTTTTGCCTGCACCTGATCTGAACACTTGAAATACTTCTCTCCAAACACATTACTTTCATGTATTGTTATCAAGGGTCCTTCAATTTATTTTCATTAATATTAATATTGAAGGCATTTCCAAAGCAAGTCACGGTGAGACCCAGAGACGACTGCCAGGCTCATACAAAGAAAGCCTATCAAATCATCAGGCAAGTCCATGGTGAAAAGGCAGGTTCAGTCAGGGTGCCAGTCCATTGAGCCTGAGTCCTAGTCAGAGGTCTGTGTCTGCAATGCAGCTGTAGTGTCAGGTGGAAACACACCTGAAAGCATCATTAACGGAACTCCCAAGGAAAACAAAAAGCTCTAAATGAGCCTTCCTTGCAGAAATCTTTAGGGGAGACACTTTGCTGAATCTTCCTCCAGCTTTTTCTGGAGGAGCTCTAAAGTCAGCTGAGGTCTTAGCAGTGGCTGTGAAGATAGGAAGATAAACTGCTGGTCCTGACAAAAGAAACTTGTTTGGGAGTATTTTTCTGTTACACTTTCCATTTCAGTTTCAAATAAGCCTTTCTTAACAGATGTCTTGGTTTTGGACCTTCAGTTTTATTGAAGAAAATTATTGCTATTTGTGTTGTGGAGCTTCCTTAATTTCAATTTGAATATACTCAATAATCCGCCTTCTGTAAGCCTCAGTGCTGAGAATCATCACTGTGGCTGCCATGCATATAGCCAATATCTATGTTTGTACAACATGTAATTTGGGGGAAAAAAAAGTGCAAAAATTGTTCTGATTGTGATCTGATGTATTCTGACATAGAAATATCACTCCTATTATCACTGCTATTGCTCTTAATACTTCAGTGGAGACAAAATGGAGAAGAAGAGGTATTTTGTTTTCAAGTTCCTCAAGAGTCAGTGGAGAAAGAAAATGGACAGCAGTAGCAGCTGCAGCAGCAGCATCATCAACCAAACTAAAAGCTTGTGCTACCCAAAAACCAATCACTGATTGTGTCCATATTCCATATGAAGTGCCAGATATTACATTCTCATAAGTGAAAAGACTCCTAAAGTCCTTCTGGTTTTTATAATGGCTTTAATTTCTTTCAACTTAAAATATGGGAGCATTTAACATGAAGTACAGGAGTACTTTACATGGGTTCACCAAAGGGAAAACATGCTTGACAAATCTATTAGCTTTCTATGAGGTCATGAGTGTCTGGGTAGATGAGGGAAAAGCAGTGGATGTTGTCTACCTTGACTTCATCAAGATTTTGATACTGTATCCCATTACTTCCCTGTAGATAAGCTTAGAAAGGGTGGGATAGCTGTTAGAGCAGGGCAAAGTCTCCAATGAGTAATTTTCAGTCTTGTTTTTCAGAAGTTCTTAGCTTTGAAATAAACCATTCCCTTTAATTATTAAGATAAAATAAAGATTAGAAAAAAGTAGATGGCAAGCAGATGCACGTTCATTCTTATCTAGAGCAAGTTACGTGCTGTTTGATTCACCACAAATTTTTAATCTGTATTGTAGGTACTGATAGTATAAGCAGTATAAAAAAGAAATTAGGCAAATTCATGGACTATAAACAGACACTGACAAGAGACGTGCAGAAAAATACCCCCTGGTATCTTGAATGCAGTGTCTGGATGCTGGGGGAGTGCACAGGTAATGAACCACGAGTATCTGTATTCAGATCTATTGCCTCTCATTACCTCTGCCAGGCACAGAATATGGGATGAGATGGACCGTGTCCTTAGCAAGGCTGCCGAAATTATTATCTGTTTCTATTCTTCTCAAGATAAACTGGTAGGAATGAGAAAAATCTGAAGCAGGAAACCAAAGGAAGAGTCTTGGATAGTTAGCAGTGTTTCTTCTTTGATTCCACAAGCTGAAAAGAGTGCAATTGATGGAGATGAAAATATCTTAGTCCCTCTCAGCAAAAGCAGTACCCTTCTACTCTTCCTTAGGTCGCTATGTGTGTGTCATGCTGGATTTGCAGACCATTACTGCGAAAAGTGATATTTTCTAGTGAAGGAAGAATGATGAGACTGGGAAGAAATGCTGAAAAAAAAAAATATTTAATTTCTCCAAGTAGTTTACAAATTAGAAATCACATCTTTCTGTGGATTGTGTTGTAAATGGAACTTTTGAATGCCTTGGAGTATCTGTCCACTTTACTCAGTTGCCTAATCTGAACTGCCTTGGTGTGGTAGCATTTGTTACTGGAACTGAAAATCTTTGAAACAATAGCTTTGAACTACTGAAATTAATGCCATTTTAATTAATCGGTTGCATTCAAAAATAATAAACTCCATAGATTTTATTAAACACTCAGTCAAGGATAAAGTGTGCTAGTAAAAGTTACATATTTTGAGAATGATCTGCTACATTAGAAATAAATATATTATTGAATGTCAAGAGTTCTGTTAATACTACATTAAGCTTGTCTGGGTATATTTTTGTATGAAATGAAATATTTCATACAGGTATATTTATGGAAAGGGTTGAAAAAGGAATCTCCTTTTCATGACACTCAAAGACCTGTGACAAGGGAGTTATATTAGAACTTTGTTTTTTCCTGAACTTTCTGTGAAGGGGTACACTTAATAAGAAAAAGCCAAAACGTAATGACCAGGTTCTTTATCTACCTTGACTTAATAATTGCAGAACTCAGCTATCATTATACACAGATTTAAATAAAAGGGCATAAATTTTAACCAAAGTCCAGTACTACAAAGCAATTGCAACTACTGTTGACTATATTGCATGTAAATCTTAAAGCCTTTTTTTGGAAAGAGTTCTGAATCACTAAAAATGAAAATTGAATCTGGTATTCTGGCCAAACTTCTATGTCCATTTATGCAATTTAAATGAAATTGGGCATTTTGCCCTTAGAAGTCTATTCTTATAACACAGGTATTATCTTTGGCTTTATGTTTGGGAAGGGGAATGAAAATGCATCCTGGTCATTACTTGGTGTGCATCAAATTAAACATTTCCTTCAGCAGTCCTCAAAGGAGAGTTTTTTCATGTTCATGGAGCAGTTTTTTTTTGTCAAGACGGTATTCAAACCTATTCAAATTTTATTGAAGATCTCCAGGGTTAGGAAGTGAGTTTCTCTCCTAGTCCTTCTCATAATGCTATTTCTCCACAAAGCCTGAATAGGAAAAAAAAAAAAAAAAGTCAGACAACAGCAACAAAAAAGCTCTGTCACAACTTAAAACTTGTTACTACATTAAGAAAAGGTAATTTTAATAATATAAAAAATGGCTTCTGGTATTCTTGTGATCACAATACACTTGGCAACTTTCACGTGTAACTTTTTTTCTCCACTGTTTTTCCTCCATTGAATTTTCCTTCCTTGAATTTATATGCTTTTATTTCAATATGATCAGTACTATTGATATTGTAGCCAAATAATTATGAATGATTAAATAATCTGGTGTTTAGAATGATATCCATTAATTATCAGTCTTTGTATTACAGTATATCATAACCCTTTCCAACAGCTTCCAAAATGGAAAAAGAAAGTAAAGCCCACATTCTCAGAAAGAAACTGTAGAGGTATAAGCAGTGCAAAATGGGAGAAGCAAAATGTGGTCGTACATGCTTATTTTTTACCTATTATTTACCTTTCAATTTTTCCATTACAAAGTTTTACTATTTGTTACACTTTGTCATATTGGCATCTGCAATACATCTGCATAGCATTCCTGATTGTGAGTCAGATCCCTACGTAATGAACACTGAAAACAATAGATATAAAAAATATGCCCATCTAAGCTATAACACAGTTTAGATATAAAACTGTATCTCGTTTATAATATAGTGAATTAGAACATACCCTATTTTATCTGTCATTCTGGTCTGTGACACCCAGTAGTATAGTCTGTAATCCTGCTATCACTTCTATCCAGTTTACCTGTTTCTACCTCTAAGTAACATAATTTCCTTTTCATGTTTTAACTGGACGTTTCACTTCTGGATGAAGAGCTTACTGATTGAATCATGTAGTTCTTTGCTTGATAACAAGGATCTGGGAGTGCTGCTGTCCATGGCGACCATCACTGGAGACATTCAAGTCTTGAAGGATGGCCTCTTGGAGAGCTGCAGCCTGTGGAAAGCCCATTCAGAATCAGTTTAGGAAGGATGGCATCCCATGGAGGGACTCCATGCTGGAGTAGGGTCAGAGAATAACCACGAAGGAGTGGCAAGATTAAGTGCTAGAGGCTGACCTCAGACCCCATTCCCCTGTGCCACTCAGGGCAAGATAAAAAAAGTTGGTTCTTTCTGTTCTAGTCTGCTATCAACATTATAGCAGGCAACAAATAACATTAAACTCCATCTACAGAATCTGTTTAACCCATTATGGTAACTGCTCCCTGTTCTTATCTCAACCCATGAACCTTTTTTAAAATTCAAATTTATTCCTTGTCATTTTGAGAAGGAAGAACAGCATGTTGGATCTTATGTAGAATCATAGAATGGCTTGGGTTGTAAGAGACTTCAAGGACCATCAAGTTTCAACCCCCCTGCTACAGGCAGAGTTTCCAGCCACTAGATCTTGTACTAGATCAGATTTCTCAGGGCCCCATCCAACCTGACCTTGAACACCTCCAGGAATGGGGCATACACAACCTCTGTGGGCAACTTGTTCCAGCACCTCACCATTGTTTTAGTAAAAAACTTCCCCTTGACATCTAATGCAAATCTCCCTTCCTTTAGTTTAACACAAATCCCCCTTATCCTATCTCAATCTACCCATGTCAAAAGCTGGTTTCCCTCATGTTCATCAACTCCCTTTAAACACTGGAAGGTCATAATGAGGTCTTCCTACTGCCTTCTATTTTTCAAGCTGAATAAGTCCAGTTCCTTCAGCATGTCTTCACAGGAGAGGTGCTCTAGCCCTTGGATCATCTTTGTGGCCTTCCTCTGGACCCTCTCCAAAAGCTCCACACCTTTTCTGACTTTTGGGCTCCAGACACATTACTCCAACTCGGGCCTCATAAGGGTAGAATAGAAGGGGACAATCACCACCTTCTTCCTGCTGGCTACCCCTCTTCTGATACAGCCCAAGATACCATTGGCCTTCCAGACTGCAAGTGCACACTGCTGACTCATGTTAAGATTTTCACCAACTAGAACCTCTAAGTCCTTTTCAGGACTTTTAAGGAGTTCAGAACTCTTAAGGAGTTCTTCTTCCAGTTTGTATACATATCTGGAATTACCTCAACCTAAGTAAAAAACCCTTTGCTTTACTTTGTTAAACCTTATTATGTTCACAAGGGCCCACCTTTTGAATTTATCAAGGTTCCTCTGAATGTCATCCCTTCCCTCTGCTGTACAACCACACCACCCAGCTTGGTGTCATCAACAAACTTTCTGAAGGTGTACACAATACCATTGTCTATGTCACTGATAAAGATGCTAAAGAGTACCAGATCTAAGACAGAGCCATAGGGGACACCACTCATCTCTGGCTTCCACTTGGACATAGAGCCATAGGCCACAATTCTCTGGCTGCGACCTTGAAACCAATTCCTTATCCACCCAATAGTTCACCCTTCAAATCTATATCTCTCCAATTTAGAGATTAGAATGTGCTGGGGGACTGCTTCAAAGGCCTTGCAGAAATCCAGGTAGATGACATGATTTGCCTTCCCCTTGACCGATGCTGTCACTCCATTATGTAAGGCCACCAGATTAGTCAGAGACGGACTTTCCTTGATGAACCACGCTGGCCATCTCAGATCACCCACTCATCTCTCAAGTGCCTTAACATGTTTTCCAGGAGGATCTGTCCCATGATCTTCCCAGGCACAGAGGTGAGGCTCACCAGCCTGTAGTTCCTCAGGTCCTTCTTTGTTCCTTTCTTGTAACTGGGAGCAGTTTCCCTTTTTTCTTGCTGACAGACACAGTTTTTCAAATATGGTGAAGAGTAACTTGGCAACTACGTCGGACAGCTCCCTTAGGGCCCTGGAGTGCATACCATCTTGCCCCATGGACTTGTATGCATTCATCTCATGAGTTGATCTTGGACTTGCTTCACTTTTATAGTGGGGAGAAGTTTGCTCCCCCAGTTCCCACCTAGAGGTTTGGGTTCAGGGATATGAGGTTCAGGGATGTGACAATCCTGGCTTCTAGTGAAGACTGAAGCAAAGAACTTATTGAGTGCCTCAACCTTTTCTGTATCTGTTGTAACCAATCTCTTTTCTCATTTAACAGGGGAGATATGCACTCTTTGGTCTGTCTCTTCTGATCTATGTATGTGACATATCCTTGCTTTCACTACCTGCACTTGTCCTTCTTTTCCCTCAGTTTGTCCAGCAGAGCCTTGAAAAGCCATTCTAATTTCGTGCCTCCCCTTCCTGTTTTCTTATTCTGAGGGAATAAGAATATCTCTAAGAATACCCATCAGGAAGCTACCACATTCTATCATTAGCTGTTGGAAAGACATTTATCATTACACAACTTGCATTAAACAATCTTTTGAAGGACAGGACTGCATATTTTCATATATGATAGATCATACTGCAACTTGAAAATGCTGTTGCATCTTTTACATGCCATGTTCTTTTAGCTCACAACAATTAGTTCCATGATAGTCAACTCACAGAAACCAAAACGAAATCAACTTAAATCCCGGATTCTACTACCATACTCTTTGCATTAGTGCTAGACTGAATGGTCATACTGTGCGGCATATTAAAAATATGCTGCAAATTAACAAAATAAAAACCTTCAGTAACCATGAATTTTTCTCATTACTGTATTTTCAAATGTAGTATTTTATATAACACCCAACAATCAAAATCATTTAACAAAGTGCATATTTTAGAGAGTTCTAGGGTTCTTTTCATTTGTTCTTGTTTGCTTAACATATCTGATCATATTTGTTTACTCTCTCCATCTCTGGAATTTTCTTTAAATGTTTGTCTGAATCTCTCTCCACATATGTCTGAGATAAGTAAATTTATGGTCTAGATGATCTACTTTAATTATAAGGTTCTGTTTTTACAATTATGGATGTCAGTTTTGTGAGATGTGTAAGATATACATAGACAGAAAATTATCAAAAAATAGAATTTATTTTGTAGAATTTAATCTATAAAATTTATTAATAAGTGAATTTCATACTAATGGCTTCATTTGATTTAATGAGTAAATAGGTTGCACAGCAGTACAGATGGGGGGAAAAAAACATTGTAAGAAGAAATGATTATAGACTGAGTTCCATCATATTTTCTAAATGTCAAAAAGCACCAAGTTAACTGTATTGCAGTTGATTGAGTTGCTCTCTTGAGTTTGAAGTTAAGCTCATGTATTCTCATATGCTGAACTGGAGGCATACAAGGTGACTTCTAAATAAAGATGGGATTTATTTACTTTTTAAAATTACATCTAGGAGTCTTCATTTGTCCAAAAACGTTAGAAATCAGCTTAAAGATGTATATGAAAATATGAAGTTACAAACTCAATGCCAAGAAATACTGAAGGTCAAATTACCATTGCTCTAGTACTGAATCAAAACTTTTACATGTATTCTTTAAAAATGGCTAAGATGTTTAGGAATTTTCTGGTTTCCTTTGGGCCAGATGGAGAGACCACAATGAGTGCACTTGCTTTCAAGTGAAAATAGATTAATTTCCAAATAAAAGCTGTTTTGTGCATGTGTGAAAAGAATGTATGTTTCAATCAAACATTTTGCATAAATATTGAATAATCTATCTGATAGCTAAATATACGAATTTGAAATTAATTGAAAATAATTATGGCACCTACCCGCATATTTTGACTATATAAACTGAGAACAAAGAACATAGAAGATAGAATCATAGAATCACTCAGGTTGGAAAAGACCTTAAATATCATCTAGTCCAACCATGACCTAACCATGCTACCCTAACTATAACAGCCCTCTGTTAAATCATGTCCCTGAGCACCACAAAAATATTTAATTCTTCTCAGTCATTATAAATCATGTGAATACAGAAAAGAAAATGTGCTTTGTTTACCTGGCAAGATCCTTTGAACTGTTCAGTGATAACTGAGTGTATTTGTTTGCCAGAAATGCAAGGTGGCAGTCCAGTTATGTGTTGTGAATGTCTGCATATTAAATATCTGAACCCAGTTAATGCATAATGGAGATCTATTTCTGTGATGTACCATAACCTTTCATTTTCATTCCTTTCAGAAGGGAATCCATATACGTGGTGGGTTGGAAAAGCCAATGAGAAGCATTACTATTGGGGTGGATCAGGACCTGGTATTCAGAAATGTGCCTGTGGAATTGAACGCAACTGTACTGATCCCAAGTACTACTGCAACTGTGATGCTGATTATAAACAATGGTGAGGATGACCAGAATCTCCTAACTTTTGCAACTACTGCAGTTATTCTGAATGTCTTTTATTAAAATATTTTCTTCCCTACTATAGAACGAAGGAAAAATAATGTTTCTGAATTCTCTTACTCGAAGTATCTACCCATGTTTTCATTTTCATTTTACTCACAGCACTTGTGACTGTCAACTGTAAGGAATGTGTTTTCAAGTACGTTTAACTATAGAGAAGGTAGCTAAAGTTGAAAAGTCAAGTCCTAATAGGAATGACTATCATTTTCATTGCCCATGCAACTTTGTCAACATGATGTTCGGTTGTATTACAATATAGCATTTAATTTTGTGTCTGCAACTTCATTTTTTCTAGCATTTCTCATTTATGGA
Organism: Chrysolophus pictus; assembly: GCA_037305975.1. Classification (NCBI taxonomy): domain Eukaryota; kingdom Metazoa; phylum Chordata; class Aves; order Galliformes; family Phasianidae; genus Chrysolophus; species Chrysolophus pictus. The sequence continues at coordinate 2,210,139 of CM074577.1, forward strand.
GTACTAATCCTGCATTTACCTGAATAATGTGAGAGATATGAGTTCAAGTCACTCACCCAGTGACTCTAACCCTCATTATTCATTTTTCATTTAAAAAAAAAAAAAAAAAAGTACTGAGATCTAAGCCTGAAGATTATCACAGAACAAGGCTTTTTATTTCAGAAGAAGCTACTGCACTCTGCATGAGATAACTAAATATTTTTTCATCTGATTATTGAGAGTACGTACTTGTAATATAGGCGGTATTTTTTAAACGGTATGCAATGTTCAATGACTGACTAGACTCATGCTTCTATGAGCAGTTTTCTCATCAATAGCAGCTTAAAGTCACTGAATAATAGAATGATAGAATGGCTTGGATTGAAAAGAACTTTAAAGATCATTCAGTTCCAAACCCCCTGCCATGGATAGGGGCACCTTCTAAAAGACCAGGTCTTTCAAAGCCCCATCCAGCCTGGCCTTCAACACTCCCAGGGATACATCAACCACAACTTCTCTGGCCAAAATTTCTAGGATCTAACCACCTTCATAGTAAAAAAATTCTTCCTTATCATAGAATCATAGAATCATTAAGGTTAAAAAAGACCACAAAAATCTACCTAGTCCAACTGTCACTCCACCATGTCCACTAAACTATGACCCTAAGTGCCACACCTATCCTTTACTTTCAAACCTCTAGGAACAGGGATTCCATCACCTCACTGGGCAACTTATTCTAATGAATCACCACTCTTTCTGAGAAGAAAGTTCTCCAGTTGTCGAACTTTACCTGGCACAACTTAAGGCCATTATTACTAGTTAACTGGGAAAAGAGGGCAACTCCCTCCTCACTCCAACCTCCTTTCAGATGATTGTAGAGAGTGATAAGGTCTTCCCTGAGCCTCATCTTCTCCAGTCTAAACAATCCAAGTTCCATCAGCTGTTCCTCGTAAGATTTGTGTTCCATACCTATCATCAGGTTTGTTGCCTTTCTTTGAGTATGCTCGAGGGCCTCAATGTCTTTCTTGTAGTGATGGGCCCAAAACTGAACACAATACTAAGGTAGAGCCTAATTCTATCTAATCTAACTCTACCTTGTGACTGGGACCTCCATCAGTATTCCAGGTGGAATCTCATGAATGCAAAGTAGAGAAGGAGGACCGTGTCTCTTGATCTGCCAGGCACACTTGTTTTTATGGAGTGATTAACTTTTTTTTTTTGTTCAGTGGTGCATTTTCAACTCATGTCCAGTTTTTAATCTGTCTCTGCAGGGCTACTCTCAATCCATTCATTGCCTAGTTTGTATGGATGCTGCCCTGACCCAAGTGTATGACCTTGTATTTGTCCTGTTGAAATTTATGAGAGTCAGACAGGCCCAAATTTCAAGCTTGTCAAGATCTCTCTAGAGAGTATCCCTTCTTTCTAGAGCATGGGCATCCAACTTTTTGGCTTGCCTGAGCTGTGTTGAGTGGAGAAGAATTGTCTTAGGCTAATGTTTTGGTTGTTATTGAGCGATGAGTGCATGCCTGGGGCCACGATGGGCCACTAGCTGGGGAGCAGCCACCATCATGATAGAGCAGCAGCAGGGGTTGGGGCACATTACTAGCTGTACAGGGCTGCATACTGTGGATTGGATATGCCTGTTCTAGAATACAAACTGTACCACTCAGCTTGGTGTCCTCCACAAGTGTACTTGAGGGTGCATTCAATTTCACTGTCAATGTTAATAAAGATACTAAACAGTACTAGTACCTGTACAGACCTCTTAGGTGCCCCACTCATCAATGGCCTTCACTTGGACATTGAGCCACTGTGACTGTGACGGTTTAAATCCTTATCCACTGATTAGTCCATCCATCATATCCATGTCTTTCCAACTTAGACACAAAGATTTTTTGTGGAGCCTTATCAAAAGCTTTGCACAAGTCCACGTAAATTATATCCGTTGTTCTTCCCTTGTCCATATGTGCTATCTCTATATAAAAGAAGGCTAACAAGTTAGTCAGGCTTGATTTGCCCTTTATCAAGCCACATTAACTGTCTCCAATCACCTCCCTGTCTTCCACATATCTTAACATGATTGCCACGCTCTTACTTGTTGCAGAGATATGACTGACTGGTGTGTATTTCCACAGGTTCTCCTTGTTACCTTTTTATAAATGAACTGTGTGTTTCCCCTTTCCCATTAACTGGGGACTCATGCTGGCTGCCACAACTTTTCAAAATCCAGAAAATACAACAAGGAAATTTTGTCATTACAGAATAAGTTGAAGTATACTTTTAATATGAGACAGTCCAGGTATTGAAGCATGAGAATAAATTAGAATTGTGAATAATCTTTTACTGAAAGAGTATTGTATTCATCCTGTACTGAATGATGCTGCTGTCATCCAGAAAAAAAAAAAAAAAAAAATAGTGATAGACACAGAGGACAAATGAAAAACCTTTAAGCAATCTGCAATATTTGTTTTGTCTAAACTTAAACTTTAACTAAGCTTAGTGACTGATTTAATTTATTTTTTTAATCTGATGCCTGAGTTATTTTATGTAAGTCCAGGATTGGTTATGTCCATTTTGAACTCAATTATGATACAGTATTTATCAGGTTGCTAACTTATAACTTAGTCTTGCTATATCTGGATTCTGGACAAGATTGTATTAATGTTTTTAAAAGTTCACAATCAACTTTACACTCTCTCTCTCTGAATTAAGAAAAGAGAGGATTCTGGAAGTGGTATTGATATTTAGAGTGTGCCTTTTATGTTGATTATTGGTCCTTGATAATAGAAAGTAAATAGGTAAATAGGACAGATAGTTAAGGAATTTATGCATATTTGTAATCTGCATCTAAAATATTAGGTGAGACTCATATTGTTGTTTCACTGTTAATATTAAGTTATTTTTTCATGGTAAAGTTTTATGGATAGAGGGCCAGGAGGGAAACTACAAATGGGAAGAGCTTTACCCAGAATAATCCCACTAATGTGAACTTTATCCACTATTTGTGCCCACTATAGATTAACTCAGAGAAAAGTGAATCAAATTAAGTTTAAAATATTAGTTTTACTTGCCTACAAAGATCATTTATTTAAGAGTGTGGCCACCATTCAAATGAGAAAATAAATACTTCTGAGGTTGCTGTTACGAGCAACAAGAAATTCCATGGTTATTTGTTAAACCAAGTCTTTACTTTACACATGACTATTTGTGGAGTTTCGTAAAAAAAAATGAGCAACAATGTAGAGGTAGACAAACTGTATCAACTGAACAGTAAATGTAAAAATCTACAGAGCATTTTGGTTCCTACTCCTTTGATACTAAAGATAGTTGTAATACCCAGATTTTACAAGGTTTCTATTCTACAGGCTAATTTTTCTTACGTAGCCCTGACCTGAGAAGACACGATGTGATCTTATGGGTGTATTTACTGGGAAAATGTGTTCAATTAGAACTTCGTCACGAGGATACAATTTAAATTTCTCACTATGGCATGTGAGAAACATGCTCAAGGTCAAAAATTTCTGATCAGGCAAAGATCTCTGTGAAGAGCAGTTTATTTATTATTGTAATAATGGGCTCACACCCCCTACTGACAAGGGAGAAATTGCTCAACTAGTCAGTGAAATCCATTCTGTTACATACCCTAGGTCTGACACAGGTAAAGCCTCTCCTGGCATTCATTGGTTGAGAGTCTCAGGCTCACAATCTTCTGAAGCTGTTGCTATGTTACGCTTCCATATAATGTCTGTTACCAACCCACTGTCTTTGGGTATGTTCTGTACTTTTTATGGTGATAGGAAGACAATATTTTCAACAATTAGCACACTAGTTCTGTCCTGTACCAGACCCTTCCTGACCCCTACCATATCTAATGCCTGTGCCAAATCTACCTAGGTCAGAACGCCCCAATCTCAACTTTACTCTGTTCAGCAGCTTTCTTTGTGAAAGGCAACTTATCCTATGATACATAACAGAAATACCAGAAATTTCCACTGCAAAAACACAATCTACCTCTCACAGGCACAGACTTCTTTGCTGACTATTGATGTGCATGATAATGTTTCAAGAAATATTTAGTGGCCCTAAAAGATGATTGAAAATAATTAATGGAGAACTTGAAGATAATGATCATAGAATGGCCTGGGTTGAAAAGGACCACGATCATCACCTAGTTTCAATTTCCCTGCTATGTGCAGGGTCGCCAACCACCAGAGCGGGCTGCCACATCCAGCCTGGCCTTGAGTGCCTCCAGGGATGGGGCCTCCACTACCTCTTTGGGCAATCTGTTCCAGTGTGCCACCACCTTCTGGGTGAAAAACTTCCTCTTAATATCTAACCTAAACCTCCCCTGACTCAGTCAGCCAATTCCTAATCCATCGATCATTTCATCCTTCAAATCCATACCTCTCTAATTTGGAGAGAGGGATGTGGTGAGGGACCATGTCAAAGTCCTTGCAGAAATCCAGGTAGATGACATCCAATCGCCCTTCCCCTGCCCACCGAAGCTGTCACTCCATCACAGAAGGCCACCAGATTGGTCAGGCACAATCTGCCCTTAGTGAAACCATGCTGGCTGTCTCGAATCAAATCTTTATCTCATATGTGCCTTAACAAAGCTTCTAGGATGATCTGCTCCATGATCTATCCAGGCACAGAGGTGAGGCTCACTGGTCTGTAGTTCCCTGGGTCTTCCTTTCTTCCTTTCTTAAAAATGGGAGTAACATTTCCCTTTATCCAGTTGCCAGGAACTTCACCAGATAGACATGATTTTTCAAATATGATGGAGAGCAGCTTGGCAACTACATCAGCCATCTTTCAGAACCCTGGGATAGATATCATCTGGCCCCATTGACTTATACACATTTCATTTAATGAGGAAGTCTCAGACTTGTTCCACTGTTACAGTGGGACAGAAACCACTCCCCACACCCTCACCTCGAGGCTCATGGTCCTGGAAGAAATGGAAAGCCTGACCACTCATGAAGACTGAGGCAAAGAACTCACTGAGTACCTCAGATTTTTCTTTCTTTTGAAGAAGAATCATTTCATTCTTCATCCTTTGCTCATGTTGCCCAGTTGAAACTTAGCACTGCAAAAGACTTGGTAAATAAATGTAAAAATATTATGCAGTGTGCTGTTTGCCATAAAACTATTACTATATGCATACTACATTACTATATCTAAAAGACTAATGTCACTTGCTGTATGGTAACCGTTGAGTCACGACCAGAATCACTGATTGAGCATCTGGGGAAAGAACCTAGTCAGTTCTGAGAGCACAGGTAAAGGCAATTCACATGTGTGGCCGGAAGGGACTTTTGTAGAGTCTTTCTTGTAAGCTTAGGTATTTGGAGACGGGTGAACATCTTTACTTTTCCCTTGAAATACAATCCTATCCATGCTAGTCCCCTTGCTGTTACATTCCTGTATCGCCTTTCTACCGCATTGATCCTTTCTGTTGTAACATTTGGCAAGCCAGCCAAACTAAAATACTTACATGTTCTTTCTTTGGAGTGTCTTTAAATGGGAGAACATTGCCCTCCTAGATAAGACTATCCCTGGACATATCCCAAGATTTGTGGGATCACCCTAGTACAAACTTGCAATTATAATTGAGAAATGGTGTCACCTGCAGGTTACTGGAAATATTTTCTCCCCATCCCACGATGGGGAGATGGAGGATTATTTTCATGGATTAGATAAAGACATCTTAATTACAAAAGAGCGCAAGCTAGCTGCATCTACCGTGGCATGGCCATTATTAAATGCTTTAAATCAAGCATTGATTCATTGATATGAAACAATACCTCAGAAAATGAAAATCAACTACTACAAGGTCATATTGAAAACCTAGAACAACAACTTGACATCTTAACAGGAAAAAAATCAAGCTGAATTTTCCCGATAAAACAGGTCTGCAACATTACATTAGAAGATACCAAGGCTACTAAATAATGATTAAGAAAACAAAGCTTCCAGATTGGATCTTGAGGTTTCATCTGAGATGGATCCCTTTGAGGTCCATCCTATAATAACTCAGAAAACAAAGAAAGTACAAGATAGACCAGCGGGGTGCCCCCTGACCAAACTCATTTGTATATAACAGCTCGTCACTATACAGCAACTGAATTAATGGATTTAGTTCAACAATTTCAACAGAAGCCTAGAGAAAGCATACCAGCCTGGCTTTTAAGGTCATGGGACTCAGGGGCAGAAAGTGTTGTGGTTAATGGACCATAAATTTCTTAGTTGGTGTCCATTACCTCACATCCTGCCCTTAAACAACGATTAATACACTGCCATTCAATACCAGGATGAAAACCATTCATTAATAGATTGTTTGATGGCGGCATGCTGCGTGATTTGGCCTAATAAGACTGGTACACCATTGCACACAGGTTTATGGTCCTCCATGGAGGACCTTCAAACCTATATTCATGAATTAGGCATAAGAGAAGCAGTATATGAAGAAATGTTTGATAGCCCAGACTTGGCAAAATTTTCAGCAGGAATGAGACCTGATTTTACAACGGACTCCTTCCCACCTTTATGGAACCTTAGTCCATACTGAACCCCCTAGTGACCTCGGAGGCCATTGTCCAACAGGATGCCCAATCGTAGCCGATTTGGGGGAAACAGAGTGCCTAAGAACAAGGTTTAATATTTGGGAGGTAGAAGGAGCTGAGATTCTCCCAATTATTAAGACCAGAAAGGCTGTCCCATGGGCACTCCGATCAGGACCCATATGGATGTCCCAGAAACAAGTGTTTATTGATCTCATACAGGGTGGGGCAGCCTTTGCCAAGACCAATCATCAGCCTAATCATATTTCACTTCAATTGTGGAAACAACTATGAGATGATCAGAAATTTCAAAATGTTCCAAAAAAATCAGATGTATGAATAATTCAACAAGTGCCAACAAGAACTTGGAACTTAGAGGATGTTATAGTCTCTAACAGAAGGAAAAAACCTCCTCAGGTGACTTGAGCTACAATGCCTGAGCCACCTGAGGATAAAGACCTTTTCATAGGACAGTTTATGGCATGACTGGGGGTGTTCCCTGTAAGTAGAGCCTCCAGTTAGGACTGGAGATCCTATGTTGAACTAACAATTTTTTGGACCCAGAAAAATGTACAAGTTATGGCATTGGTAGACACAGGCACAGAAACGTCAATTGTCAACAGTGATCCAACTGAATTTAAAGGAGAAAGAATAATGATTAGTGCTTTTGGGGGACAGACCATTCCTGTCATCAAAACATGTTTGAAATTGGGGGTTGGGCATCTCCCACTCCAGGAGCATAAAATGTCTATTGCCCCAGTCCCAGAGCACATCTTGGGCGTAGACATTTTATGAGGCTCTCCAGACAACCGTGGGAGAGTTCAGACTCCGAAAGAGGTGTATTAATGTCTGGGTGACCCAGGCGATATTGAGCGGCCATGCAAAGCATGAGCCTATTAGCCTGCCAGAACTGTGCTGATTTACTAATTTGAGACAGTATAGACTCCTGTGGGGGTGTAAGATGAAATATTAAGGACGGTGCAGGGATTAGAAAAAGTTGCGATTATAAAACCTGCACATAGACCATATAATTCCCCCATACAGCCAGTGCGAGAATCAGATGGTACTTGGAGAATGACAGTAGATTATAGAGAATTAATTAAGGACACGCTGTCTGTTCAAGCAGCCGTACCCAATATTGCCTCCTTAATGGACATACTGAGTAAGGAAATAAAAACCTATTACTGTGTCCTAGACCTGGCAAATGCATTCTTCAGTATTCCAGTTGCTGAAGAATCTCGAGACAGCTTGCAATTACATGGAGAGGCAGGCAGTGGACTTTTCAGTTCCTGTCACAAGGGTATGTACTTTCGCCAGCATATTGTGATAACCTAGTGATGCATGACCAAGCAAATTGGGAAAAATCTAATGATGTTAGTTTGAATCATTATATTGATCTCCCGTTGATGTCTGATTCACTGGAGGCAGTAGGACAGGTGGCAGATTCTGCAAGATATCAGCAAGATATCTGCAAGAAAGAGGATGGGCTATAAATCCTCAGAAGGTGCAAGGTCCAGGCCTGTTCTTGAAATTCCTGGGTTTAGTTTGGTCAGAAAAGGCCAAAGTACTATCCAGAGCTGTAACAAATAAGGTTCAGGCATTCCCAGTCCCTACAACACCAAAGCAGCTGCAGGAAATCTTGGGTATATTGGGATATTGGCATTCTTTTATATCTCATTCAGTGCAGCTGCTGAGACCATTATACAAACTCACGAAAAAGGGGCAACTATGGGACTGGGGAAGAATAGAACACAAGGCTCTCCAACAAGCAAAACTGGCTGCTAAACAAATCCAGGCATTGGATATATTTGACCCAACCTTCCCAGTCAAAGTGGATGTTCATGTCACTCAAGATGGGTTTGGCTGGGGCCTGTGGGAACACTAAAATCCCCATCGGGTTCAGGTCTGGCATGGAGCAGAAGAAAGATACAGTATGACTGAAAAAGTTATTGGCTGCCTACGCTACATTATAGGTGGTAGCGCCAATAACCCAAATAGCTGAGATCATAGTTAAGACCACCCTGCTGACTCAGGGGTGGGTGAAAAATCTGACTCACCTTCCTGAGATGGGATGGTGCACACACAAATGGTGGCACAGTGGGTTGCCTGTCTCAGCCAGAAGAGTAATCTGTCTTCATCACCACTGAAAGAAGAGCTTCAAAAGCTTAGGCCCAGTGATGTATCACATTGATGTGCCAAAAGAAAGAAACATTGATCGCTCCACCAGGGAAGAGTCCCAGTCAGGAAAGGAAATATCCCATTCCTGAAGATGCCTGGTAGACGGATCCAGCAAGGGCAATGCAAGCAAATGGAGAACGGTAGCATATCATCCCTCCACTGAAACAATTTGGTTTGAAAAAGGGGATAGTCAGAGTGGTCAATGGCAAGCCGTGTGGATGGTTATAACCAAAGAACCCAGTATCCTGAATATCTGCATGGGTAGCTGGGCTATGTACCAGGGGTTAACTCTTCAGATTGCGCAGTGGATCACCCAGGGATGGGCTATCCACGCCTGACCCATCTGGGGCAGAGATATGTAGTTAGACATATGGAACGTGGTTAAACACAGGAGTGTATGTGTCTAACACATTTCTGGTCACCAACCCCTACAGTCACCAGGAAATAACGAAGCCAACACACTGGCCCAAGTTTGACCGTTTTAAAATACACCATCTGAAAGCATCTCACATTGGTTACATCAGAAGCTGCAGCATGCAGGACAAAAGACAACAAGGGCAGCTGCTAAAGAATGGGGACTGCCCATACAACTATCTGACATTAGGCATGCCAAGACTGTGACACTTGCTCCAAGATGAGACCTAAATCGTTGCCTGAAACAACAGCCCACTTTGTTAGAGGACACAGATGTCTCCAGCGATGGCAGGTTGAGGCCCCTCCCTCAGTCTGAGGGGGCGAGATATGCCTTGACATGCGTCAACACCGCAAGTGAGTTAATGCAGACCGATCCAGCACCGAGAGCAAAACAGGCATACATCGTCAAGGCACTTACCGAGTTGATGGCTGACTACGGGACACCTCAAGTCATTGAGAGTGACCAAGGCACTCATTTTACTGGTGCAGTGATTCAACGCTGGACAGATGAAAACAACATTGAATGGACATTCCACCTGCCATATAATCCAACAGGGGCAGGCCTTACTAAATGCTATAATGGTATTCTTAAGGCTGCCCTGAAGACAGACTCTCAGTCTATGCAGGGGTGGACAAAGACACTGTAGGAAAGTATGGCAATAACATTTAGTGGTCTGTAGTTTAACTGTAGAATTAAAACATCTCACAAAACAGCGTGAATTTAAGTATCTTATGTCAAATTTAAGGTATTTAACTATTTTTTTCTAGAAGAAAACAGTATCAGAAATCTTAAAATCTTAGAAGACTCAATAATTAAATTCATGTTTCTATTTGGCACAACACACTTCAAATAATGCTCTTAAAACTGTGATTGTCTCCTGGTGCCATTTTATTTAATAAGTAACCCAGAACAAGGAAATTTTTATCGCTGTCATGAAAAGCAGAGAAATTATTTATTCCTTCATGAACTGAGGGGCTTGAGGGGGAGGAAAGAAAAAAACAGCAAAAGAAATATCTGATAAAGTAAATCCTCTGAATCAAGACAGCAGACTGTGGGAAAACATGAACAGGCAGCTCAAATCTCATTTAACTTATTTTACTAATATGACTTTTTAAACTATTAAATTATCGTATGTAATGATTGTGAAGCAGGTCAGACCAAAAGGATATCTTCAGCTTCTGTCCTGAAAACTGGAGAACAGCTAAATGGCGTTCAGAATAGTGATAAATATTGGAATTGATTAATTCGGGCAAAGAAGCGGAAGATCATTAAAGAGATTGAGCTGAAGAACAGAAATTTAAGATTACTAAATGCTAAAGACAGATTGATATGGAGTCATTGACAATTGTTAGGTTTTGCACATACGTGCATAGGTGCCTACCTTCATTGGAGCACAGAGTAATTCTAGGACCCCTAATCCAATCTTGCTATTCAGTGCAGATCTAACCAGACTGGTTGGTTGAGGTCTGTATCTATTCGAGTTCTGAAAACCTCCAAGGTAGGAAATTCCAGAATCTCTTTGGACAACCTGTACTAGTATTTGACCACCCTTGCTCAAGTTGGAGCAATTTCCCATGCTCCAACTTGAGACAGTTACCTCTTTATATGTATACTTATATGCATACACGTATGTATCTGTGTAGATCTATCTTGTTGTTCTAATATAGAGCTTCTCTAAATACAACAGATGCCTTCTCAAATGCTGGAAATTTTGGTTTAAATCAGCTATGTCTGACTTAGTCAGCTGTTTTTAACAGTATTTTGTAGAATCACTTCTATCCTGTCATTAAAGAACACTATTAAATACTACACTAATCACAAGACATTGATAAGTACACACCTGTACATGTGATTCAGACTTTAATTTCCTTTGCATTTATAGAAGAGGGTATGAATTAATTTCCAAACTCCAGTATAACCCAGCTATTCATGCTGGATATCACAGTATCCAGCTGCAGACTTTATAGTCTTCATATTACTGGGATCTTCCGATTATTTTCTACCAGTTACATGAAATGGAGTACTGGCTTTTCTTCTTAGATAAATTAGGATTATGAGTTGGTTCACTTTCTGCTTGTATGTGGTATGAATAATAGTCACTTCGCTGGTAAATTCATCATTTTTGCTCTTGTCCTGCATAAAGCATGATAAAATAGATAAGTAAGAAAAATGTAGGCAAAATCTGATTCCTCTCCTCTCCTCTCCTCTCCTCTCCTCTCCTCTCCTCTCCTCTCCTCTCCTCTCCTCTCCTCTCCTCTCCTCTCCTTTTCTTCTCTTTTCTTCTCTTTTCTTTTCTTTTCTCTTCTCTTCTCTTCTCTTCTGTTTTTTCTTTTCTCTTCTTTTCTCTTCTCTTCTTTTCTTTTCTTTTCTTTTCTTTTCTTTTCTTTTCTTTTCTTTTCTTTTCTTTTCTTTTCTTTTCTTTTCTTTTCTTTTCTTTTCTTTTCTTTTCTTTTCTTTTCTTTTCTTTTCTTTTCTTTTCTTTTCTTTTCTTTTCTTTTCTTTTCTTTTTCAACTGTATCCTGAGGTGCATTAAGTACAGCATTGTTAGCTCATAAAGGGAAGTGCAATCACATTCTACACCACACTGGTGCAGCATAAACTTGAGTACTGTGTGCAGTTTGGGGTGCAAAATATAAGAAGGATGTCTTCCTGTTGGAGAGTGTCCAATAGACGGCTATGAACATGGTGAAGGATCTTGAGAGAAAACGTTTGAGGAATGACTGAAGTCCCTTTGTTCAGCAGAAGAGGAGAATGAGCAAAGACTTCATCATGGCCTCATGATGGGGATCAAAGGGGTGGATGCTGATCCCCTGTCTCTGGTAACCAGTGATAGAACTTGAGGAAATGGCACAAAACTGCAACAGAGGAGATTCTTGCTCAAATCAGGACATTCTTCACTGAGGAAGAGATCAAACACTGGAACAGTCTCACCAGGGAAACAGTCATGGCACCAAGATTACCAGAGTTCAAGACTTATCTAGACATTCTCAGATATATAATCTGATTTTTGTGTGTTGTCCTAGGTAGAGCCAGGAGCTGGACACAATGATCCTCTATGGGTCCCTAACAACTTGGGATATTCTATGAAATAGGAGTGAAAGCTGTAAAGTCTTGCCTCTTGTTAACCTGAGGCATCTTTGTAAATTCTCCTGTGAAGAGAATTTTAAAAAGAGCACTTCTTAAAATGTATTGTGGATGGTTTTTTTTTTTTTTTTTGTTGGCATTCTGAGATGAGCACTTATTTTATACTTACTGTCTATTTGTAAGGGTAGTAGAATGAATAATAATTACAGTCATGAAAGGAAAGGAAAAGAAAATTTAATGGAGCACTTGTTTTATACTTACTGTCTATTTGTAAGGGTAGTAGAATGAATAATAATTACAGTCATGAAAGGAAAGGAAAAGAAAATTTAATGGAGGTACTAAATATTATAGTCTTCTACTTAGTTAAAAAAATATTTTCATCTTCAGTGAAGGATATAACTATAAATGATAGAATGGCTTTGGTTGGATCGCCTATTTCCAATCATCCTGTCTGGGCAGTGTTACTACCTGCTCGATCACGCTTCCTAGGGTTCCATCCAACCAGGTCTTGAATGTCTCCAGGGATGAGGCATCCACATCTTCTGAGGGCAGCATGTTCCAGTGCCTTATCCCCTTCTTAGTAAAGAAATTCTTCCTAAAATCTAACCTAAATCTTTCTGTTTAAAACTATTTGCCCTTGTCCTATTACTATATGCCTATGTAAAATGTCAGCCTCCCTTTCATTTGTAAGCTCCCTCCAAGTACTGGGAGGCCACAGTGAGGTGTTCCTGGAGCCTTCTCTCCCCAGGTTAAACAAGCATGACTCCCTTAACACTTTTTCATAGAAGAGGTACTCTAATCTTCTGATCATCTTCATAGCCCTCCTATGGACCAACTCCATTATCTCTGTATTTTTCTTGTGCTGTGAGCTCCAGTCATGTACACTGTACACCAGATGGAGGCTTACCAGGGTAGTATAGAAGAAAAAAGCTCACCTGTCTTGTCCTCTGTCCACTCTTTTGATGCAGCCCAGAATACCTTTCATGCTGCAAGCACACACTACTGGCTCATGTCCAGCTTTTTGTCCAGAACATCTAAGTTCAAGAAGTTCTCCTAGTCTGCACATATATCTGGGATTGCCTCAAGTACAACACATTAGACTTGACTTTGTTGAATCTCATCAGGTTCTTGTGAGCCCACTTTTCAAATCTGTCTAACTCCTTCTGGATGGTGTACCTTCTTTTTATTGTCAGCTGCACTACTCAGCTTGGTTACACCAGCAAACTTGCTGAAGGTACACTTGATCTTTTCTTCTACATCACTGATAAAGATGATAAAGAGAATCAGTCCCAAAATAGGCCCCGGGGGAATATAATTCATGACCACCTCCAACTGAACATAGAGCTGTTGACCACAATCCTCTGGTTGTGACTGTCCAACCAACTCTTTATCCACCAACTATTCCAGTGTTCAAATCCATATATCTTATATTTAGAGGTAAAGATTTGGTGTGCAACAGTGTGAAAGGTTCTGCACAACTCCCAGAAGATTATTTCTATTGGCCTTCCTTTGCCAACTGGAGCCATTACTTCTTCATAGAGGGCCATCAAATTGTTCAGGAATGATCTGTCTTTGGTGAAGGTGTTCTGACTGTCTCAGGTCACCTTTTCATCTTGCATGTGCGTTAACATCTATTCCAGGATGATCCACTCCACGATCTTCCCAAGAACACGTGTGAGGCTCACTGGCCTGCAGTTACCTAAGTATTCTTTTCTTCCTTTCTTAAAAACAGAATGATGTTTCCCTTCTTTCAGTCACCAGAGACTTCACTTGACAACCATGGCTTTTTGAATATGATGGAGAGTGTCTTGGTAACTACATCAAACACTTTCTTCAGGATCCTGTGATGCATGTTCCCTGGTTCCATAGACTTCTCCACATTCAGTCTCATTAAGTGGTCTTGGACTTGCTCTTCTCTTAAGGTGGGAGAGATTTTGCTTCCCTTAGCTCTGCCTAGATGTTCAGGGTCATGAAAGGTATGGGAAGCCTGACTGCTAGTGAAGACCGAGACAGAAAACTCACTGAGTACACCAACACTCAGAATACCTGTTGAAGCCACTTGTCTCTTCTCATTTATCAGAGGGGATACCACTCTTTTGTCTTCTCACCAATGTACTTACAGAATTCCTTCTTGTATTTTTCATATCCCTGGCCAAGTTTACTTCCATATGACCCTGGCTTTCCTGATCCCTTATCTGCTTTTCTGGATTGCATTTTGTATTGTTGCCAGGCCACTCAAACCTGCTTCTACTGCAGGTACTTCTCCTTCTTTTCCCTCAGTTTGATCATCAGATCCTTGCTCCGCCATGCTTGTTTTCTTTTTATGGCATAAACTCTATGAAAACTGAAGGCTTTCTGTGTAAACAAATGAGAAATTATTTTGAAATTACATCAAACTTTCTTTCTTTGTAGGAAACTGCAGCAAACAAAAATTCTCATTTTAATCACCTGAAAGAAGTTTGTCAAAATACTCATCAGTTCACCAATAGAAGCTCACTCCTCTTGTTAATATGGAATGAATGTATGCTCAGAATTCAAGAACTATTCAACTGTTATTTCTTTTAACAATTCAAAACAATTTATTTTTTTTTACAAATTTCTCTAAGGAAGGATTAATTAGGTGGTCATTCAGCTTCATTGTTCCACAAATCATCTGAATTTTTATACTTGCTTTTACATAAATCTTTTCCAAAAACTTTCTAGTGATGTACTTGTGGATTTTACAGAATCTATCTCCTCGTGATTCATGTATTATATGTTTTCACTTCTGATATATGAATGCTTGCAAATCACTTACAGCCAAGTATAAATTCTTTTAACAGTATATTATACTGATAAAGCTGAAGAATGTGTCTGCAAAAATTACTTCTGTTGCATTTATTGACAGTGTGAACTCACTATTATTTTTATTATTATTAGAAAGCTTTTTTTTTTTTTTTTTTTTTGGTAGGACTTTGGAAGATATTAGAGAACAGTTAATCCATACATTTTCATTTCTGAAGTTCCCTTCCTTAGTAATATACAAGCATTATTTCCTCGCTTAATCTATCTATGCTATTTTGTGTTCCTAAGATGTTTCTTCAAGCCATTTAATACATTACTCAGAAAGAATTGGGGTAATTTGAACCAGTATTATTATTGTGTACATATAGGGTTGTTTTTGTTTGTTTATTTATTTATTTATTTATTTTGTAATTTGACAAAGAAGAAAAAAAGAGATGCTAATATATAACAGAACACTATTAACATACTTATGTAGTGCACTGAAGCATAAGACAGTGACAGTCAGATCTAGCTGCAGACATGTTTGTAATACTTAATTGGTATGAGAACAGATAGGGAAAAGAACTACTTCCCTACAAAGCTGATAATAAACTTCTAGAACATACTATCACAGAACATTGTGCAAATACAGTCAGGAAAGTATTTAATAGATTCATAAGCAACAGGGAAATAAATGGATACCGTAAGCACCTGTACACCGTAACATTTTTAATTTTTAATATAATTATGGTAACTTTTGAGGAAGAAGAAGGTCAGCAGATAACAGAAAGGACCAGGCTTATATTTTTTTCCTGAGCAGTGTCTTACTGCCTCTGTCTATAGAAGCACGGTGGAGCAGGTTGATCCCACAGTACACTTCTACACATACATTTTTTTGATCCCATAGTACACTTCTACACATATGTTCTTCAGAAAGCCTTTGGAAAGGCTTATTGCTCAACTGTAGTCCTTGTCAGCACAGCCTAACTTCTTCTCAGGACAAAACTAGTCTTTGCACAGCATTACGTGCACTAGATGAGGTTGGCAGTAGCTTATTTGTGTTTGAAATCTCTTCAGTATTCCAAGTGCTAAACAGCTGTGGTATATTGTTCCCTAAAAATATATTGTGGTAAATATAAACAAGGAAGTAATATTTACTCTAACACACTTGTGAGCACAAAAAGGAATGTCCTGTGAATCAAATATTTAAACATGGAAATCAGGGTATGAAAGTTCTGAAACAGCTTTTAAGGGCAAATGTTGGAGTAGAGCAGCCAAATTGTTCTTATCTGGGATATGATCAGATTCTGAAGATTAAGTAGTGTGGTTGGTTGCAATAGCAGAAAGATGTCCTCAGTGACTGCAGCCTCTGCAGTGTTACTTGCGTAGCCTTGGCTTACAGGCAGAAGTGATAAATTTCTAAGTATCTCTTACACCCATGAGATCTCTCATAGATTTTTATTTTAAGGCAATAATTTTTTGCAGTAAACTACATTTGAGCCATCGGGAAAGAAAAAAATACATCAACAACTGGCACGTTAATGTATTTATTGCATTAAAGTGTAGCACAGTGTTGTCAAAGCTCTGGATGCAGCAGGTTCAAATACTATCAGACTTAGACCTTTGCACTCAAGCTATTACATTTTAATTTCTGTCTTCACCTAACGCTGATAAAAATGCTGCTGAACCTCTGCTTGAAAGATTAGAGAAGCACAGTCTGGTTGCTTCAGGGTTGGCTTCGCCATGGCACATATTCAGGACTTTTTGCAGTCCCAAAAAGCACTGCTTTTGTAAGTAAACAGAATTAAAACTTCTCAGATATTTCATCATCAGCCTCCTTTGGCCATGATCATGTTGTCATAGGTTGTTAGAAATTCATGATGTCTTAAGATTTTTTTGAAGAGCAGAAATTGTTACAAACTTAAAAAAAAAATTAAGTATTTTATTACAAGTTTTTGAATTGCATACTATATGACTCATCAAATAATCATTTTCTAATCAACAACAATAAACAATAAAGCATATAGTCCTCATAGTAATGTTTATAGTAACTCAAGTGAACTTGGATTCCATTAAAAATGTTCATGTTACAAGATAGAAAAATTCAAGAGGTATTCAAAGGGGGAAATTTATTTTCTAATACACTTTAAAAAAATTTTCTACCTTAAGGCCAGGGAAGGGATAGGCAATCTGCAAAACGAGGAGATCTAAGTCTCAAACCCAGAAAAAATGTGTGAATTAAACCTATCTTTGCATTGTTAATTCAAACTGGTTGGTTTGCGGGGAGGATTGAGGGGAGGGAAGAGTGGGGAGGAAATGTTCCTCAAAGTTACTTAAGTGACTAGTGCTAAATGCAGATCTGATTGTCAGTGTAGGTATATAAACAGTGTGGATCATTTAACCCATTATATCTTTTCCATTTTCTTTACGTGGATTACTTGTGCATGATGTACAACCAATATTATGTCTTTACTATAATTTAGTTTTAGTAAATAGTGTTAAAGGATGGACTTAATTATGCTTGCAATTTGAGTCCTAGGAGGAGAGAGTCTTTGATCATATTATTTAGATTTTCAGGAGACAAGCTCTCTCGAAAAAAATGAAAGAAATCTGAATAACTTCCTTATTTTTGCTCTGCAGTTTCCATGGAACAACCCCTTGTAAAACTTTGTTTTGCCTATACCTTATAGCTGCACCTGCTTTTCTTTACTCAACAAAAAGATCTCTTTTTAATCATTTGTGTTTTTCACACAGAAGGTGATGACACATCAGAACAGGTTGCCCAAGGAGGTTGTGAATGCCCATCCCTGAAGGCATTCAAGGCCAGGCTGGATATGGCTCTGGGCAGCCTAGTCTAGTAGCTGGAGATCCTGCCCATGGCAGGGGGGTTGAAAAAAGATGATGATGTGGTCCTTTTCAACACAGGCCATTCTATGGTTCTATGAATGATGGAATGAGTGGGCAGCATCTTTTTGGCAACAACATCGTAGCAGCTTGGAATAGTTGGTCACGTCCTCCAGTGCAGATTTTTACAACTGCAACATGCAGGCTTTCATTCATCACTGACAAAAATGTGTATCTAATCGTGCTGTTAAAAAGTAGTATTTTGTAGCCGAGACCTTAGAATCACCAAGGTTGGAAAAGATCTCTAAGATCCAACCATCCCCTATCACCAATATTTCCCACCAAACCATGTCCCTCAGTACAACATCTAAATGTTTCTTGAACGCCTCTAGGGATGGTGACTCCATCACCTCCCTGGGCAGTCTGTTCCAGCGCCTGACTTCTCTTGGAGAAAAACTATTTCCTAATGTCCAACCTGAATGTCCCCTGCTGCAACTTGAGACCATTCCCTCTAGTCCCATTGCTAGTTACACGGGAGAAGAGGCCAGCCCCCATCTCACCACAACCTCTTTTCTGGTTGCTGTAGTCAGGTACTTGCTCTATCAAATAGTGCTATTGTTCTCTCTGTAGCTGTTGAGATTTCCGTGGAAATAAATAGGAGGCATTACTTTCAGAGCAGTCTAAGTATAGAATTTCAGAATTTATAGAATTTCAGGAATTACAATATGAATGCTTGTGAGAGTTGGACAACCATGTATGTTTTAATTGGGAATTCTAGAGAGATTGCATTCTTCAAATTATTAGTAATATGTATAATTAAGAATTTGTTTAACTTTCCACCCACTTCCATTCAAAAAGCGTTGGTTTTTTTTCATATTCAAATAATTCCAGTTCTTCAGATCATATAAACCTTTCTTTGTAACTGAGTACATTTGTACCTGTAGCATTGTCTTTGTGTTTACCTGAATAGGACTACATTGATAACTGAAAAGTCTAAGAAAGAAGGAGAAAGTTAATATCACTGTTATCAGAAGCCTGTATAAAATTACTATATAAGTAAACTAATCTAATATAGAATATTACTGTTACTTCAGATGTTGGGTTTTTTTTTGCTGAAACATAAGTTTCCTTTTTATATACTACATAATGCTTATAAAAAGTAAGAAGGTGTTCATAGTCAAAAGAATGATAAATCTTACACTAATATCTGCTGCCTTTATAATACGAAGTCTATCATTATAGTCAGTCTTTAGTTTGTAACTCTTATGTCTTTGTCAGCACTGATTTCTCTGTCCTCAGGATCTGCAGGTACCTCAGAAAAGCACAGAAGAGCCATTCTACTACAAATACTAGAAGAGCCATTCTAGTACAAGTAATGTTGCTCATAGTACTTGTCTTTTTAGTGCACAGATGCTGCAAAAGCAATCATCCTGCCTCTTTTTCTCTTTGTAATTTTTTCAAATTACACAGGATCTGTTGGAGAAGAGACATGTCACTTCTCCCAACTTTTAGACTTGTACCACTCAATAATGGTTCTTTTGCATGTGAGACTGCATTTTCTACAACGATGAGACAATTAACAAATTGTCAGAAAATATTCCTGAAAACAGCTGTAATATTAATCTTCACTTTCATGACAGCACCTGACACATCATTAAATACATGCACACAATAATAAAATGAATAGAAACATGATCACTAGAGGAAGACTTATTTCCTTCAAAAGAGGAAAGCTCTAATGGTGACAATTAAATGACTACCTTTTGACATCCTTTTTTTGCAGGAGAGATACTAGATCTGTCTGTGAGAGGGGAAAGAAAGAAGAGGAATGCCAGTAGTTTTCTTTTTGCCATTCTTTGAAGAACCGTTTGTTTCATACGATTGCGTTCATTTTTAGGCATTCTCTGAAAGTTCTCTGAAATTCTCTGAAAGTAAGCAGCAGAAAAAGCCAATCTCAAAAGAAAATATCACGAAGAATAAAGTGATGACCTACAAATATCCTCCATTAAAAAGGAGTGGATTCTATGTCTCTCTGCTGTTAGCAGAGATAGAAGATTAGGACAGCATGCTTCGTTACTCTCTTTTCTTTCGTATAAGGGAACTATTTTAATCTCCCTCTTTTTACATCTCTTGTCTCCAAATTAATGACAAAGAAACCTTTGTAAAGGGTATTGAAACTTAGAGAAAAAGAAGGAAAAAAACAAACAACAACAACAACAAAACAGTAAGCTGCAGTCTATCATAATTTACACGAGAGGCTGTGAAGGTTTTGCATTCTGTTTTCCTTCCTTTTTAACAGATGTTGGTTCCTTGCCAACCTGTCTTCATAACATTTAGTATTTGTGTTCAACCACAGCCACTTAATGATCTCTCCAACACAGAGGGCCCAGGAAGAAAGGCAAATGACCTAAAGAGGAAGAACATACAGTTAAAGAAAGCAGACAACCAAGTGTTTGATAAATTCTCGTAATTGAATCTAATTATACTCTTCATCATAGAGAAGAGATGCCCGTTCTAATGATTTGTTATTCAAAAATGTGATAATTATTTTCTCATTTTTTTAAATTGTATTTTGTTTTTAAAAAATGAGAATCATACTTTCCATCTATTCAGAAGGACATAGTGAAGATGGTGACTGGACAGTAGTGGAAAATACTGAGCATTACTGCAGATCATGAAATGCCTGCTCTACTTCCCAGTTACTAATAAGTCAGATCATGGAGTTATTTAACTTAAAGATAAGAAAGACTTTCAGGTTCCTGTTCCACTGTTTCGTTCACACTGTGCACTTCTTTTCCAGATTCTGAATTCATCTTTCATCCTATCTTATTGTTATGCAAAGGAACATCACATCAAAAAGTTAGTTACTTCATGTACTCAATAACATGGCAAGGTATAGCTAGAAACAAAGTAGGAAAAAGAAATCAGAATAGATGGATTTGTTATGGTTCCTCTTACTCTATTTTGTATTAAATTCTGTAGTCTTGTTAAGAAGAAAAAGCACTACACTTACTATGTGTATACTTTTGTTTTTCAATACGTTCATATAGAAATGAAGAGAACTGAGAGATGAAGTATCTTATTAAATTTGGTTTGTTACATTTTATATTTGGAGGAAATAGTCCTTAATGTACCAGCAGAATCTCCTGAAATGGTAAATGATGAGTGTTATACAAGTGCATAATGATTTGGTCTAGATGTAAAAAAAAGACAGTTATTCACAGCAATTGGAATGAGGAATTTCTGCACATGACTGAATTGAATTTTAGATATCTTACTAACTGAAATAGTACTTGTGGAGTGGCTGCATACCCATAATTTTTAGATTTATATTTTTGGACTTATACTTTTAGTGTTAGAAATAACAGAACTAACATGACAAGCCTTTTCAGATAATTAGACTCTAACGGCTCCCTTTTAGTCTACTATTAAAAATATTCAATGTAAAAGAAACATTCTTTAGCATGTGGAGGTCATATCAATATGATGGTAACTGGCAACATCTAGAGCTAACAAGGCATCCAAGGAAGTCTTACTTTCATTCCTACTCACAAGACATCGGCAAAGAAATCAACAGTAAATTGAGCTGGTCAGGCCAGAAAGCAGAAAAACCCTAAGAATTCCAGCTAAGTCCAGGAATCGTCATAATAAAAACAAAACAAAACAAAACAACAACAACAACAACAACAAAACACTACTCTTATTGTATTCCTGCTATTCATCCATCAATTTTTTAGCAGATTTTTCTTTGTATTTTCATCGAACTGATGACATTCTAGTCTAATTTTTCAGAATAAAATTGTTCTGGTGTAGTTATTTCATTAGTTCATTGGATGATAATAACGATGAAGCAAATCATGTATTTCACAGTTGCTTTCTTGTGATTCAGGAGAAAAGACTCTGGGATGCTGTCATACAAAGAGCACCTACCAGTGAATCAAGTAGTGGTTGGAGACATTGACCGGCCTGGGTCTGAAGCAAAGATATCTGTGGGTCCTGTGCGTTGTCAAGGAGATCGTAAGTTGTCTATTTTTCTTCTGCTTAATACTGTGTAGAAAGAATACAACATTACTAAATCATGCATGAGGAATCAACTAAATTATATTTAGGCAAGTGGCTGCCTAGTCAAAGCATGAAAGGATGATGTGACTTGAGAAACTGTCTATGAAAAAGCATGTTCATCTTTGCATTTAAAATGTGGGTATTTGTCTTTATGGTAGATGTGGCACCTTTGATTATTCAGGTAAGCTTATGTAGATACAGTGACACAGACTGCACAAGAACATCTCTAAAAATTCAGTGCTGAAAAACCCTATACCATGGGTATCCAACCTCTTGCCTTGCCTGGGCTGCATTTCATGAATAGAAATTATCTTCGTCCACATATACATAGGTCATTCCAAAAGTAATGCCTCCTATTTATTTCCATGGAAACAACAACAGATAGAGTACAACATCACTATTCCATAGAACAAATTTTCAGCTACGCAATTTTTTCAACATAGTCACCACCATTAGCTATGTATTTTCACCAGCAATGATCAAGAGCCTGCATGCTTCACTCAGAACAATCTGACCAACTGTTTCTACTGCTGAAACACATCATCCACCACCTCACTGTACTCACATTCGCTATTTGGTCTCAATAGCAATTGTGAAAAAGTCGACAAATGCCAATGGGTGCAATTTTTTCCACATGGAGGAATTCAGTGACTCACCTTTGTTTCATACACACTTAGGTGACAGACATTATTTTGTCAGACTGCCCCTCCGTTGTCATCTGCCAAGCAGCAACAAAATGTAATGGAATTTTAGTGGGAAGGTCTACTACTGCCATAACACCAACATCTGATATTATGGTCAACATAATGAAACATGAGGCATTATTTTTGGAGCATCCCTCACAAAATATACAATTGCATAGTGCTGATTGATAAAAGATTCAATATGAGCCATCAAAGTGCTTGCAAGGCCAAAAGGCCAACCATATTCTGGGTTGGGCATCAAGAGAAGTGTGATCAGCAGGTTGAGGAAGGTGATTGTGCCCCTCTACTCTGCATTAGTGAGACCCCAGCTGGAGTATTGTGTGCAGTTCTGGAGCCACCAATACCAGAAGAACATGGGGTTGTTGGAGCAGGTCCAGAGCAGGGCCACAGAGATGAACAGAGGGATAGAGCACATCCCCTACAAAGACAGGCTGAGAGAGATGGGGCTCTTCAGCCTGAAGAAGACAAGGCTCAGAGGAGAGCCTATAGCAGCTTTCCAGTATCTGAAAGGGGCCTACAGGAAAGCTGGGAAGGAACTTTTTATAAAGGCAAGTCAAGGGGAAATGGTTTTAAACTTGAAGAGAGTAGATCTAGACTAGATATGAGGAAGAAATTCTTTACTGTGAGGGTGGTGAGACAATTGAACATATTTCCCAGGGAGGCTGTGGATGCCCCCTCCCTGAAGGTGTTCAAGTCCCAGCTGGGTAAGGTTTTGAGCAACTGGTCTAGTGGGAGATGTCCCCGCCCATAGCAAGAGTTTAGAACTATATGATCTTTCAGGTCACTTCCAACTCAAACCATTTTTTGCTTCTTTTTCTATTATTCATTTTTCTCTGCTAAAATAAGGATCATGAAAATCCAGTAAAGAGACATGATGAGACTTTTTAGTTAAATATCTGATTGCTACTCTATATATTGCATTTGAAATTTTGTACATCATGTATTTATATCAACTGAAAAGGGTCTTATAAATGCGAATTGATGTTTTTTTTCTTTTTTGTGATCTTGCAACCCCAAAGTGTGAGGTGTGGTTGACACACCCAAGAAACGGAATGTCATTCAGAGAGACCTAGACTGGCTTGAGCAGTGGGCCCACGAGAGCCCAATGAGGTTCAACAAATCCAAGTGGAATGTTCTTACACCTGGGTTAAGGCAACCTCCACTATCAATACAAGCTGGGAGATGAAAGGATTCATCACAGTCCTGTCAAAATGGACTTGGGGGTACTGGTGGATTGTAAGCTGGAATGGCCAGCAGTGTGCCTTCATAGTCTAGAAAGCCAGCCATATCCTGGGCAGCATTCAAAGGAGCGTGGCCAGCAGAGTGAGGGAGGTGATCCTTAAGATATTTGTAAACATTAATAAGATCCCTACAAAGACAGGCTGTGGGAGCTGGACTTGTTCAGCCTGGAGAAGAGAAGGCTGCACATTGAAGCCATCCAGTATTTAAAAGGGGATTATAAACAGGAACTTTTCACTCTTGTAGATAGCAGCAGGACAAGGGGAAATGGTTTTAAGCTCAAGGAAGGGAGGTTTAAGTTAGGTGTCAGGGGGAAGTTTTTCACAGAGACTGGTGAGGTGCTGGAACAGTCTGCCTAGAGAGCTTGTGGATACCCCAACCCTGGATGTTCAAGATGAGGTGGGATGGAGCCCTGGGCAACCTCATCTAGTACCAGATCTGAAGGTTGGTGGCAGGGGAGTTGGAACTTGATGATGCGGAGACCCAGACTGAGGTCCCAAAACAACATGCTAGTGTGCAGGTCACTGGCTGTGATGAGTGCCGGAACCTGGCCTTTGCAGTGCCAGGTGATGGAGGCAGCACTTGGGTAAGATGTGACCAGCTAAAGGACTTACTCTGCCTTGTGGTCAACCTGAAGGAGGAAGTGGAGAGGCTGAGGACCATAAAGGAATGTGAGAGGGAGATTGATTGGTGGTGCCAGTCCCTATCAGCCCCGAGATCTTGGCACACAGCTGAGGCTCCGCGTGGAGCGTGTCACCCCCTGCTGCCTTGCAAACAGGTGGTAGAGGGGAACCGGCAGGTAGACTGTGTTCCTGCTGCAGTGCAAGGCAATTTGAGAGCAGAGCAAGGCAATTTAAGGGAGAAGGAGGAGTGGAAAAGGATACCGGCTCGGCGGAGTGGGCATCCTCCATCCCGACCATCCTTGGCTCCCCAGGTGCCTCTGCAAAATAGGTTTGAGGCCCTGGATCTTGAGGGAGAGGTGAGTGAGGGGGTGGAGGGAGGTCCACCCGTGAGGTTGCCTCGGGCGAAGCGGTCGACCCCACGCCTTAAGACTGCCTCCACTCGGAAGGACAGAAGGGTGGTTGTCATAGGCGACTCCCTGCTGAGAGGAACGGAAGGCCCTATATGTTTCTTCTATACCTTCAGTGGCAGGGAAGGATACCGAGAGGATCCAAAAAACCCACCTCATAAATAAATGGCTAAGAAGTTGGTGCAAGCACAGGAACTTTGTTTTTTTTTGACCACGGGACAATTTACTCTGCACCTGGCATGATGGCTGCAAATGGAAGTAGCCTGTCTCCAAGGGGTAAGAGGATCCTAGCCCAGGAACTGGCAGGACTCATTGAAATGTGCTTAAATTAGGTAAGAAGGGGGAGAAGGACAAAATGAGGGCCACTGGGGTTGAGTGGGTAGTTCGAGGCTCAAAACAGACCTTAATGGGTGATGAGGATGGAGTTCAAAGGGGTGGAGAGGGGCAGGGGGATGCTGCTTCCCTCAAGTGTCTGTACACTAATGCGCACAGCATGGGAAATAAACAGGAAGAGTTGGAGATCTGTGTGCGGTCGCAAGGCTATGATCTCATTGCGATCACGGAAACGTGGTGGGACAGCTCGCATGACTGGAATGTTGTCATGGAGGGCTATGTACTTTTTAGGAAAGATCGGCTGGTGGGGCGGGGTGGTGGAGTTGCTCTTTATGTGAGAGAGCAGCTAGAGTGTATTGAACTCCACCTGGGGGAGGGTGATGCAGCAGTGGAGAGCTTGTGGGTGAGAATCAAGGGGCAGGCTGGTATGGGTGACACCGTTGTGGGTGTGTACTACAGGCCCCCTGATCAGGAGGAGGAGGTTGACAAGGCCTTTCATAAGCAACTGGAAGTAGCGTCGCAATCCCAGGCGCTGGTGCTTATGGGGGACTTCAATTATCCAGATATTTGCTGGAAAAGCAACGTGGCCAGGCACGCGCGGTCCAGACAGTTCCTGCAATGTGTTGAGGACAACTTTCTGATGCAGATGGTGGAGGAACCGACGAGGGGAGGGGTGTTACTGGACCTTATTCTCACAAATAAGGACGGGTTTGTTAAAGAAGTAAAAGTTGGGGGTAGCTTGGGTTGTAGCGACCACGAGATGGTGGAGTTCAAGATCTTGAATGGAAGAAGCAAAGCAAAAAGTAGGATTGTTACCCTGGACTTTAGGAGAGCCAACTTTGATCTCTTCCGGGACCTACTTGGAGCTATCCCGTGGGCTGGGGTGTTAGAAGGTAAGGGGGCCTGTGAGAGCTGGACGGCATTTAAACAGCTCTTCTTCCAAGCTCAGGATCGGTGCGTCCCTGTGAGCAAGAAATCGGGAAAAGGTGGCAGGAGACCTGTGTGGATGAGCAAGGAGCTCATGCGCAAACTCAAAGGGAAAAAGAAGGTCCATGAAATGTGGAAAAAGGGTCTGACCACTCGGGAAGAATACAGAAATGTTGTCAGGGCCTGCAGGGATGCGATGAGGAAGGCAAAAGCCCACCTGGAATTGAATCTAGCAAAGGTGGTAAAGGATAATAAAAAAGGCTTCTTTAAGTATGTTAACAGTAAAAGGAAGACTAGGGAGAATGTAGGTCCCCTACTAAGTGAGGGAGGTGTTCTGGTAACGGGGGATGCTGAGAAGGCGGAGATACTGAACGCCTTCTTTGCTTCTGTCTTCAGTGAAAAAGTTCCCCCTCGGGAATCCCAGACCCTGGCAGTTAGTGAGAAGGTCTGGGGAATGGAAGACTTCCCTTTAGTCAGGGAAGAGGCAGTTCGAGAGCGCCTAGGCAACACCAATGTTCATAAATCCATGGGACCCGATGGGGTGCATCCACGGGTGCTGAGGGAGCTGGCAGAGGTGATTGCTGAACCGCTCTCTGTCATCTTTGAGAGGTCTTGGAGAATGGGGGAGGTGCCTGAAGACTGGAGGATAGCCAATGTCACTCCGGTCTTCAAAAAGGGCAAGAAGGAAGATCCAGGTAATTACAGGCCAGTCAGCCTCACCTCTGTCCCTGGAAAGGTAATGGAACAGATTGTGCTGGATGCCATCACCAGACAGCTGGAAGAAAAGGAGGTTATCAGGAGTAGTCAGCATGGGTTCACCAGGGGGAGGTCGTGCTTGACCGACCTGGTAGCCTTCTATGATGTTGTCTCTGGCCGGGTGGATGGGGGGAGAGCAGTGGATGTAGTCTACCTTGATTTCAGCAAGGCGTTTGACACTGTCTCCCACGACATCCTTATAACAAAGCTGAGGAAGTGCGGGATAGATGAGTGGACAGTGAGGTGGGTTGAGAACTGGCTGACTGGCAGAGCACAGAGGGTCGTTGTTGGCGGTGCAGAGTCTGGTTGGAGGCCTGTAACCAGCGGTGTTCCCCAAGGGTCGGTGCTGGGTCCGGTCTTGTTCAACATCTTCATCAATGACCTTGATGAGGGGATAGTGGCCACCCTCAGCTAGTTTGCTGATGATACGAAGTTGGGAGGATTGGCTGACACACCCGATGGCTGTGCTGCCATTCAGTGAGACCTGGACAGGCTGGAGAGCTGGGCAGTAAGAAACCAGATGAGGTTTAACAAAAGCAAGTGTAGAGTCTTGCACCTAGGGAGGAATAATCGCATGCACCAGTACAGGCTGGGGAATGAGCTGCTGGAGAGGAGCTCTGCAGAGAGGGACCTGGGTGTCCTGGTGGACGACAGGCTGGCCATGAGCCAGCAGTGTGCCCTTGTGGCCAAAAAGGCCAATGGCATTCTGGGGTGCATTAAAAAGAGCGTGGCCAGCAGGTCGAGGGAGGTGATCCTCCCCCTCTACTCTGCCCTGGTAAGGCCTCATCTGGAGTACTGTGTCCAGTTCTGGGCTCCCCAGTACAAAAAAGACAGGGATCTCTTGGAAAGAGTCCAGCGGAGAGCCACAAAGATGGTGAAGGGCCTGGAACATCTCCCCTATGAAGAAAGGCTAAGAGAACTGGGTCTGTTCAGCCTTGAGAAGAGAAGACTGAGATGGGACCTGATCCAGGTCTATAAATATCTAAGGTGTGGGGGGCAAAGTGGCGAGGCCGGACTCTTTTCAGCAGTGTGCGGAGACAGGCAAGGGGAAATGGCCAGAAGCTGGAGCACAGGAAGTTCCGCACCAATGTGCGCAAGAACTTCTTTACAGTGAGGGTGACGGAGCACTGGAACAGGCTGCCCAGGGAGGTTGTGGAGTCTCCTTCTTTGGAGATATTCAAGACCCGCCTGGACGCCTACCTGTGCGAGCTGGTGTAGGGAGCCTGCTTTGGCAGGGGGGTTGGACTCGATGATCTCTGGAGGTCCCTTCCAACCCCTACAATTCTGTGATTCTGTGATTCTGTGATCCTTAGGGTCCCTTCCAACCCAAGCCATTCTATCATTCTATGATCCTGTCCATCTGCTCTGTGCTTATGAGACATCACCTGAGGTACTGTGTTCAGATGTTCAGATGTGGAGTCCTCAGTGCAGGAGAAACATTGACCTGTTGAAGTATGTCCAGAGGGCCACAAAAATGATCTGAGGAATGGAATACCTCCCCTATAAGGACAGGCTGAAAGAGCTGGAAGAGAAAGCTGCAAGGAGACCTGGGAGTAGCCTTTCTGTATCTAAAGAGGGGTTGTAAGAAAGAACGGGACAGACTATCTAGCAGAGTCTGTGGTGATAGGACAAGGGGAAATGGTTTCAAACTTTAAGAGGGAAAAATTAGGTTGAGTATAAGGAAAAAGCCACTGTAAGAACTGCGTGGGTGGTGAGGGTGGTGAGGCACTGGAACATGTTGCCCAGAGATGCTGTAGAAGTCCCATTCTTGGAGACATTCAAGGCCAGGCTGGTCCAGACTCTTGAGCACCTGATTGAGCTGTGGATATCCCTGTTAACTGCAGGGGAGTTGGACTAGATAATCTTTAAAGGTCCCTTCCAAATCTAAGGTTTGTATGATTCTATTTTCAAATTTATCAAAATGGAAATCACAGCCGCATATTGTTCACTGTCCAGAGCTCTGTGTTTAGCTAATGTGTCAAAACGCATACAATTATTTGCCTTCACTTTAGTCAGCACTGCACTGCACTGTCTTCCCCATACCCTGGTTTCAGTCAGCACAGTGTTAATAGCCCACTGACAGTTTGGCTGTTGCTGAGCAATCGCCATGTGCCTGGGGCTGCTCCATGGAGAAGAGCTGCCTTTATTTGTGGAGATGAGGTGGGCTGCACTGCAAGCTATGGTGGGCCTCATGTGGCCCGTGGGCCATGCATGCTTGCTCTAAGCCATTGCTCACTGATACAGCTGAGTGCACTTGGCTTTTTTTTTTTTTTTTTTTGGTTGTTTGTAGTCTTTCTGGAGGTAATTAATCAATCAAATGGCTAATGAGCAGGAAAATAAGGTGTCTGCAAACCTTCATATTGCCTATAATGGTGCTTGTTATTTATATATTACTAATTACAGGTCATTATGTGTTTGTTTCTCAGCTGTTTGACATTTTCATATTAAGCTCTTGCAACTAATGATTAATAATGAATACTACTTTTCTTGAACCTTTGTTGCTTTTGTTCCTTATATCCTGAATCAATGTGATGCTATTACTCATATTAGCAGTCCCTGAAGTCTGAGTCATTTCTAAATATTAGTACAAATGAAACCTCATTTGAGGAGACAGTAGGTTTTACTATTTAGGGAACTGAATGGGTGTACTCCTAACATCCTGATTAATGGATTTTTTTGCAGCAACTTTGCAGATGTAATTTGTGGAGATATAATTTGGCCTATGAATTAGTTTGAATTTAATTCCCTGACCAAGTATTATTGTCAGGAAGTTGGTATAAGCTTTTTCACAGCCAATAACACAAACTCCAGTCCCTTGCCAGCTCCCATTTCATGTTCTCTGCATTTATGCTGCATTCTCCTTAATGTTCTTTCTTGACCATATATAGCACCTGCCATACCCAAGGCCTCTGCTGTCTCACCATGTGTTGCTGCAAAAAGTGTTCTTTGCCCTGGGGAAAATTCGAAAATATGCCGTTGCTCTTTAAGGAAGAAAAATCAAAATTGCTGAATTTATGGAAAGGATTTCTAGAAAACTGAATTAATCCATATTTTAATGCACTATATGCATCAAAACCAACATTATAAATACTAAAGATCTTGACATTTTTGTCAACACAGGAAGTTCTGTTGCATATATTTTGTATGTAGTTATCATTGTACAATTTTTTTTATTAAAGTAGAAAACACGATCCAGCTAGTGGTATGAAAATTAGGTAAGAAATACAGCTTTTTGGAAGGTGCTAAAAGTAAAAATGCCCAACCAGGTAAGCAAAAAGTTATTTATTTGGAAAGATTTCTGTGCAGGGCTTGCCAGTGCTGTACATATACATGTCATGTTTCTGTAATGGTTGTCTGTTGCAAATGGTAGAACATTCCATAGCCTTGTGATATTGCTTTCCTGCACATAAGAGACTCTATTCTCACATCAGAATTACAATATCATTTGCGATGTATTTCATGGCTACTTCTCTATTAGTTGTAGAAACACTGACATGTCACTTAAGCCCAGTTGCAACTGTAAGGGTACAGCAGAGCTGGTGGCAGTTGCTATCTGTAAATGCAGACAGCTGGGAGCTTGCTATTTCAGCACATGTAATAAATAAAGAAAAAATCTGTATTGTATCATTCAGTTTCCTTCCTTCTAACTGACCCTTCATCAGCGATGTATTCCATAAAGTACTTCTTTTCTATCACATCTACAAGTTGGTGACGCAAAATTCTCGTGAACATGAAAAATAAATTTACTCTTTCTTGCATATGCAAGCCCATTTGCATTACATTCCAAACTGATTATATGCTTCCCACAAAAAAAGTTCTAAACTAAGCTTAGATTGTGCTACAAGCAGGAAATTCATTCCTGTTAGTGTCAGCTGAAATGAAGATGATGAAAAGCTTCAATAATAATAATAAAATATACTGGGAAAAAAAAAAATGGTTAGTAAACTTATTAGTCCATGCTTTATTTGGGTACTCAGTGATAGCTCTTTGACATAGAACACCTTGAAAGCTAACACTACACAGAAATATACATTCATAGCAGAAGGAATCTATTTAACAAGCATGACCTAATGATTTGTTTTCTCTTCTTCCTTACAGTTCTGTTCTTTCAACATCTTGAACTAGTTTTTTTTAATGGTACCCTGAGTTTCAGGAGAAAATAACACTGCCGTATCATTAGCTTGCAGATCTCGGTAACACAGTAAAGCTATGAACAAAGGGAGTTCTCTAATTGTACATCTAGGGAACGTGTTGACAGTCAGAAGAAAAGTGAAGTTGTTTTTACAGAAATAAGATAAGCTGGAGAGTACACCAGCAATAAATAAATAGATAAAAATTATAATAGGTAGAAGAGCTAATTAAAATGTTAGAATATACCAGTATTGTAGTGACTTGCATCGCTGATTTCTAGAAGTAAAAATACTATCAAATGAAAATTAAGGTCAGTGATTAAAGAAAAAAAAGTTCTAGTCTGGGTGCTTGTAGATGATGTCTTAGACATAATTAAGGATGAAAATATTTTATTTCTTAATTTTTAAATTAATAGGTAAACTGAAAGCATAATGGGATTAAATACCTGAAGTTTCCATTTATGGTTTTAGTTACTTCTTTGTTATTTGAGTTAGAAAACTAATCAAAATATCTGTGTTTTCCCAAATTTTGCTTTTATTGCTGAGTTTATGTATATACATTTATTTTTATTAACCTTTATGAATTCCCAATCAGTTGGAAATTGTACTGTAAACATAAGTCAACACTTGATACATTTAAGAGTTTTATTATTTTTCAGAGTATCTGCCTTTAGTAATCATTAAAAAAAAGTTCTGCTTAATTTCCACAGCTATTTACCTCATCACGTATTTGTTGCCTTGGATAATATGTATTGCATGTACAATACAGATACATTCAAAGACTATCACAATATTCTTCTCACCCTTTGACATAGCCTTCTGATTCTACCAGCAAAGCAGAAGAAACAGAAGTTCCTTTTCCATTAAAGAATCCAAGAAACAGTATTTCAAAGTTATTCGATTTTTCAGTGGAATTTGTTGAAGGTGATAAAATAAGTACTGATGGGCATCCATGCTGTGGGATAGGATTGTCCAGTTGAACTAATCATATTGCTGTGATTATTCCTCGTATGTGATTTCTTTTCTCAGTGGCCCAACAGAGTAAAATGAGCTACTTTTTCTAAGTAAACAAATCCACTCTTTTATAGTCATTTAATAGCTAGATATTATTTCCTAATACCTAGATAAAATTACTTCATGGCTGTCTATCTCTTTCTGTTCATGTTTATACTTTTTATACTGTAAAATATACTTCTATTATGTATTTTAACTAGAATTTATTGTATATAGTGATGAGAAAATATTTTCATTTAAGCAGTGATAGAAAGTCTTCAAAAAAAAATCACGCTATGTCTCAAAGAGAATTCTTCTTTTTCTTACCTCACAGATGATCTTTGTCTGTGACTGGTTGTATCATAAGACTACAGGCCATTTCTGGTCCTATGGGTAAAACTTTGCCTGCCTGAAAATATGAACTGCAAAAACGTCCACTGTTTGGATAAATACAGAGTATTTCTCTTTCACACTATAATCTATTCATGTAGATTTAGAGGTGAGTATTTCCTGCTATAGTTTCCCCTATACATT
Source organism: Chrysolophus pictus (assembly GCA_037305975.1). NCBI lineage: Eukaryota > Metazoa > Chordata > Aves > Galliformes > Phasianidae > Chrysolophus > Chrysolophus pictus. The sequence goes on from CM074577.1 coordinate 2,242,673, forward strand.
ATATCTGTCCCAACAAGCAAAGTGCTCCAAATGCTGGGGTATTTGGGCTGGTAGATTTTTCATCCTTTCTTTAAATCATGGAATTGTAGAATTGCTAAGCTTGGAAAAGACCATCTAGGCAAGCTGTCCACCTACCACCAATATTGCCAATTAAACCATGTCCCTGTGTCCTACATCTAAACTTTCCTTAAAAACATTCCTTAAACACCTCTAGGGGTTGTTACTCCACTACTTCCCTTGGCAAACTGTTCCACAATGACTCACCACACTTTCTGAAAGAAATTATTCCTAATACCCAGTGTGAAACTCCTCTGGCACAGCCTGAGGCTGTTTCTTCTTGTCCTAGTTACCTGGGAAAACAGGCCAACACTGACCTTTTATCAACCTCCCCTGAGCCTCCTCCATACTAAACAATCTCAGTTCCCACAGGCTCTCTTCATAAGACTTGTGTTCCAGACCATACACCAACTTGTTGCCCTTCTCAGAAACACTCCAGGTCCTTGATGTCTTTCTTGTAGTGAGAGGCTCAAAACTGAACACAATACTCAAGGTGAAACCTTATCAGAGCTGAGTACAAAGCTCTGCTCCCTGCTCCTGTTCCTGCTAGCTACACTATTTCTGATGCAAAGCCAGAAAGTAGTTGGCCTTCTTGTCCACTTGGGCACACTGCTGGCTCATGTTCAGTCAAATGTTGACCAACTCCCCCAGATCATTCTTCTCCATGAAGTTTCCAGCCACTTTGCCCCCAGCCTGTAACACTGCATGAGGAAATAATCTCTGCAGCACTGGAAGGATCATCGAAACATCTTTCTAGATACTAACATGAATGTTTCTTTATAATATAAAAACAGTAAAATTAATGATTGCTATCATAGAATGGTTTGAGCTGGAAGGAATTGCTAAAGTCACCTAGTTCCAAGCCCCTGTTATAGGCAGGGACATCTCCCACTAGACCAGGTTGCTCAAAGCCCCACTGAGCTAAGCTTTGAATGCTTCCAAGGAGCAGGCTTCCACAGTCTCTCCAACAACCTGTTCCAGTGTCTCACCACCCTCACAGTAAAGAATTTCTTCCTAATATCTAGTCTAAATCTATCCTCTTCTGGTTTAAAACCATTTTCTTTCAACTTGTCACTATCTACCCTTGTAAAAGTCCCTCCCTAGCTTTCTTATAGGCCCCCCTGGTAGGTGCTGGAAGGCTGCTATAAAGTCTCTTCTGATCCTTTTCTTCTCCAGGCTGAATAGCTCCAACTCTTTCAGCCTCTCCTGTGAAGGTGGTGCTCTATCCCTCTGTTCATCTCTGTGGCCCTGCTCTGGACCTCCTTCAACAGTTCCATTTCCTTCTTGTGTCGAGGGCTCTTGAGCTGGATGCAGTACTCCAGCTGGGGTCTCACTAAGGCAGAGTAGAGGGGCACAATCACCTCCCTCAAACTACTGGTCATGCTTCTGTTGATGCAACCCAGAATATGGTTCATCTTTCAGGCTGCAAGCACACATTACTGGTTCACACTGAATCTTCCATCAGTCAGCACTCCCAAATCCTTCTCAGGACTATTCTCAAACCATTCTCCACCCAGCCTGTAACTGTGTTTGGGATTGCCTCCATCCAAGTGCAGGACTTTGCACTTGGCCTTGTTGAACTTCATGAAATTAGCATGGGTCTACTTCTCAAGTCTGTCCAGGCTTCTCTGTATAGCATCCTTTTCCCCTCCATGTCAAAGGCACCACTCAGCTTAGTGCTGTCTGCAAGCTTGCTGAGGGTGCACCCAGTCTCACTGTACGTGTCACCTACAAAGCTGTGAAATAACACCAGTCTCATCACCGATCCATGAGGAGAATCACTCATCAGCTGTCTCCATTTGGACAACGAGCCACAACTCTCCAAGTGCGACAATCCAACCAATCCCTTTTCCAGCAAGTAGCCCATCCATCAAATCCATTTTTCTCTAATATGGCAACCAGGATGTCATTTAGGACAGTGTCAAATGCTTTGTATATGCCCATATAGATCACGTCAGTTGCTCTTCATTTATCTTCTGATGCTGTAACTCCATCGTGAAAAGCCATCAAGTTTGTCAGGCATGATTTGCACTTTGTGAAGTCATGTTGGTTACCACCAGTCACCTCATCTTTATTTCCCATGTGCTTTACTTGGGCCTTCAGGAGGATTTGCTCCATAATCTTGCCAAGTACAGAAGTAAGAATGACTAGTTTGTAGTTCCCTGAATCTTCTTTTTTACTCTTCTTGAAAACGGGGCTGTCTTTCCCCTTTTCTAGTCAGAGGGAACTTCACCAGACTGCCATTATCCCTCAAATGTGATGGATAGCTGTTTGGCAGCTTCATCCACTGGTTTCCTCAGAACCCATGGTTGGATCTTGCCAGGACCCATGGACCTGTGCACCTTCACGTTCTTTGGATGTCAAATCTAATCCTCACTTACAGCAGGCAGAACTTCCTTCTCCCTGTTCTTACCTTTCCTTTCTGAAGATTGGGTGGTGTGGCTAGAGTCCTTGCCAGTCAAGACTAAGGCAAAGAAGTCCTTGAGCATCTTAACTTTCTCCATATCGCTCATGACCAAGTCTCCAGTTTCCTTCCAGAGAGGGCCCACATCTTCCATGACCTTCCTTTAATCACTGGTATACCTGTAGATTTTCTTCTTGTTCCCCTGTAAGTCTCTGGCTAGATTTGATTATGTCTGGCTTTTAGCTTCCATAACCTGATGTCTGACTACTCAGACAATATTTTTGTAGTCCTCCCAGGTAACCCATTACTGCTTCCATTCTCTATAAGCTCTGTTTTTGAACCTGAGTAAATCTAGGAGTTCCTTGTTGATCCAGAGATTCTTCCTGTCATTCTTGCCTGCCTTCCTTTTTCTTGGCATGCACTGCTTCTGAGCTTGGAGAAAACGGTCCTTGATTACTGACTTCCTTTCTTGGGCATGTCTTTCATCCAGAGCTTTTTCCCATGTCACTATGCCAAGGAGTTCCCTGAAGACATCGAAGTCTGCTCTCCTGAAGTCCAGAGTAGCAAGCTGGCTGTGCACACTCTTTGACACCCTAAAGATCTTAAACGTCACCATCCCATGGTCACTGCGGCCAAGGCTGCCCTTGAGCTTCATATTACTCACCAGCCCCTCCTCACTGATAAGGACAAGGTCTGTGTTCATGCACTCATTACAAGCTCTCAACATTCAACCAGAAAACATTGTTTTCTGAGGTTTGTCACTTGGCTGTAGGACTCTTTCAGTTATAAATTTGCATACAGGTGTATTTATGGAATAAATACTTGTACCCAATTTTAACATGAATCACATTGACTCATAGGTCATATATTATCTAATGTATCCCTTTTACTATCAGGTTTTGTTCTGTTGTTTGCTTTCTGAAAGCAAACCGTACCTATGAGCTCTACACATCTTACAGAGCAGGAAGAAATACACATCACAGAAAATTTAACCATCATCCTAGAGGAAAATGACTTTTTGTTTTTTTAGTTTGCCTGAAGCTGCAGGATATCTACAGATAATGTAAGATAATAAACAAAAAGTAAAAATATAATTCTATTTGGGCATACAGGGAAAACCACTACTGCATACAGTTGGTATTCCTCAGGTCCCTATATCAGAAATGGGTGGGGAGAGAGAAAAGGAAAACCTATATATATGGGACTGACCTTGTTAGAAAAAAAAAAAAAAAGGAGAAATTTTCAATAGCAAGCATTGACTTTTGATGTAGCTTAATCCCTCCTTTTTAAACCTGTTCAAGATTTACCAAGATCTGCTAGAGTCTAAGAATGTGATTAAGAAGAGCAAGACTTATGTGACTGTTGCCAATACCTGGTTGTGTGTGAAAATATTAGAGATTATACAATCAATAAGTATTTTCATTATGAATACAATTTACAGTGTTGTCCTTAAGGAGAAGAAAAAGTTATGCTCCGTGCATTTATTATAATGAGACATATGTCTGATCCTCATAGTCTTTACTGTGTATTTTCCAGCCAGTTATTTTTTTCTTCACTATTTATTGTCTTCTAGAATTAAAATTACATCTGTTTTACACAAATATTGAATTTAGGTATAAGGAAACAATTTCACAATTTACATTTCCACTCTTCCTAGATTCATTAGGAAGTTTAAATTGGAAAGTGTCAGAGATATTTTATATGCTTAAGTTCGGAATTCTCCCATGCTTTCAGTCCTAGCTAAATATGTATGTTGATATAAACTACAGAAGGAAGCTTGTTTGAATTTCAAGACTAATAAATTATATCCTTGTTATGTGTTTGCTGAAGTAAGAAAAATACATGGTACTCATCACCCATGTTCAATTCTGCAACTGATCATAAAAGAAAAAAAAAAGTGAAAATTCGTGGAGGAGTTTTGAGCTTAATATTTCAGAGACAGAGAATTCAAATGTAAGAGATTATTTTATTCAAATTAATATCATCATTATGGTTATATTACAGGCTAATTTTATCTTCTTAAAACAAAAAAAGAATGAAGTATTTTATGTAAAGTATTGTTTCTAAATTCCTAGGGAATTTAAGCAAAGGCAAATTAGTCTGATAGATGATATGAGAATACATCCATCCCTGGATGCATTTAATGCTAGGCTGGATGTGGCTCTGAGCAGCCTGGTCTCAGTGGTTGGCGACCATGCACACAGCAGGGGGGTTGAAACTAGGTGATGATTGTGGTCCTTTTCAACCCAGACTATGATGCTATGATTCTATGATATAAAATAGTAGTTCATACTGAACCCAAATAGTCTTAGGGTTGAGCTTTAATTATTATTTATAAAGTTTTATCATCTATGTTACTAGAAGGCATATGTCTTGCAACTTACCAATGGCAAAATTATAAGAGGAATTGTGCAGGATACAAAATCTAAAAATAAAGTGATGAAAAATTCCCATAGTATGGAGAGAGATGCTGAGAAGGAGTGTCAGTAAAGCAATAAGTAACTAAGAGCTGAAGACTAAACTGCAGAATCATAAATTATTGGAATCCCATCAATCATGTGCATACATAAATTTACAGTCATCTTTAAATTTCACCCCATAAATCTGTATAATCTTAGAAATAAAATGGGGAAAAAAATATCTATGTTCATCTGGTTAGATGAAACTTCTCCTCACTTTAGTATTTTCAGCCTACATATTCCTGCAGCACTAACTGATATTTTAAAAGCATAAAGAGGCAAAAAACCATTAAAAGTGAAGTAAAGAGAGACCTTTTTTTGTTGTTGATGTATGTAAGTAAGTTGTGCTAACTTAGTCTCATTTAGATATAGAAAAGTGAGTGGAAGTAGAGCGGAGTATATCAGGATAGAAGGATCTGCTCCAACTTCATAACACCTAGCATAAAACAAAACACAAAGTAACCCAGTAACACTGTGAAGCGTCCAGCCACCAAATGGAAAAACTAATATAGAAGTTGTTGAGGACCTTCAATGCTAAGTGAACTTGCACCAATTATCTCTTCACCAGTGAACCTTGTTAGGTATAATTATGTCTTAATACAAAACTTTAAAATAGCTCAACTGTAGGGATTGTTTCAGACTGTTTTTGTTCTAAACATTCCTGTCATCAACTCACGAGCCCAGGAGAACCTCATGGGGTTCAACGAATCAAAGTGCAAGGTCTTGCACGTCACTACCAATACAAGCTAGGGGATGAAAGGATTGAGAACACACAGTACGCGGGGTGTATATCACATCCCCAGGATTTTCTAAGGAACGCAATCCTGATTTTTCTCTGTATGTCAGTCTACAATTTTATGTAGATTTGTAAGGTGGTCCCGAAGGATCAACTGCAGTACTTATTTTCACAGAGTTAAAAGTTGTGCATTTTGGAAAAGTTCTTAGAAGTCTGAAAAGCTTTTGCTCTATTCATTTTTTCTCTGACCTTTGTCTTCTGTGGTCAAACTTACAAAAGTGGGAAAAATATTGATTACAAAATTGTATGAGAAATATGAAGAAATATAAAAACGTGTTCCCTTTACCATTGCTGAGGCCAAGGAGAACTTTTGTGTTCCAACATGCTCACTTCCAAACTAAAGTAGCAACCTATGAAGTGCCATAAGTTGGAGCAAGTTTCAGAAGTAAGCTTGCAGTTTCTCCTCATGCTGCTTCTTCTTTGCACTAAAGTGCATCTTCTGTGAAGTGTGTACTATGAGGCAAAAAAAAAAGTAGAAATTGGAAAACACTTATAATTTTATAATTTCAGTCAAGGTTTTAACTTCTATCAGTTCAGACAGGCTGAAAAAAAAAAAAAAGATAAGTGAAAAATCCTTTAATTTGATATCACCATTTTTTTCTCAAATTAATATAGAGTAGTTCTATCCATTTACTCTTAGGAGCTTATAACAATCCTACTTGAAAAGTCTTAGAATTACAGTCATTTAACTTGTCTGTTTGAAAAGTATCAGGTTGTTTCTGCAAAGAGCAGATGCAAATAGCAGGGTTGAAAAGGTTTAATGGTAACTTTTTGTGTCAAAACTGTAGACTACTGTACGCTGCATCAGCCAGGCAAAATGCAGCCTCTGGAAATGGAAGTTGCAGTTGTAGGCTAGTTCTTTCAAAGAGTACTTAGAGGTTACACACAGCATTTTCTCTCTTTTTTAAAATATGCATTGAATATATGCTGAAATGTTCATATTAATGCTAATTTAAGTCTTCTACAACACCAATAATAGTTTAAAGACATCTTTTGTAACAGAGATCACAGAAATAAGAGTGGCTGAAGAGAGAAGGTACCTCTGGGCCCACTTGTCCCAGCACTGCTCATTGCAGGGGCATACACTTGCAGGGCAGGATACACAGGCCCATGTCCAGGTTGCTTCTGATCTCCAGGGAGGAGACCCCACAGCTTCTCTGGGCAATCTATTCCAGTGTTTTGTCACCCACACAGTGTAGAAGTGCTTTTTGATGTTCAGAGGAAATCTTTTCCTGTTTGTGCCGTTGCCTCTTGTCCTGCCACTGAGAATCATTGAAAAGAGCTTGGCTCTGTCTTCTTTGTACCCCCCCTTCAGGATTTCTGTACATTCATGAGATCTCCTCCTGAGCCTTTTCTCCAAGTTAAACTGTCTCTCTCAATCTCTTTTCCTAGAACAGACATTCAAGCTTTTTAATCATCTTCACCGGAACCTTTCCAGCATGTTTCTCTTACTGGGAAGCCTAGACATGGACACAGTACTCTAGGAGAGAACCTACCAGTGCTGAGTAGAACAGAAGAATCACCTTTCCAGACCTGCTGTTGTTACATTGCCTAGCACAGCCCAGGATGCTGTTAACCTTCTTAGTGTGACTAAGGTCACACTGCTAACTCATGTTCAAGTTGGTATCCACCAGGACACCTTGGTCCTTTCTGCAAACTATTTTCCAGCTGAGTTAACATCAGCGTGGCGGTGCCTGGATATTTGATTTAAATCAAAAGAACACAGGTGCAATAAGAACTACTGCTGGCTGTAACATCTGATGAGTTTGTCGTTCTTAGAGTACTTTGCAGTTTAAGTACTAAAAACATTATATGCCTGGGAAACAATGTAACTCTCATTAAGAAGTCAACCTTCATTGAATGTTGACCATGCTTTTTTTGCTTTTTTTCCTGCTCATCTGCAGCTCAACAAACTAAGGTGTTTGTCTCAGGATCAGTTTCATTCCTGTTAAAGCAGAGCACAGCAAGAGTATTCATCTTCCAAAATACTGGCATCTCCATACTTTTGAAATAGTGAAGGGAGAAAGGACACTCTGCAAGCATAAAGAATACTAGATCCTAGAGGAAATATACATTCTTTTAAATTCTAATATATTTTACAGGATTTTACAGAATGTCTTCTCTGACTTTTTCATTCCTTTTACCTCTTTAACCTTTTTCTTCTGTATTCTGAATTCATTTTCCTGACCATCTGTTTTGCCTATTATATGTATACACACACACACACTTCTGAAAGGACTCTTTAGAAACACAAATGACCCATATCTATGTAGAAAAAGTGTAGCTATAACAAGGATCTTAAATACTGATGCTATAAACTCTAACAGTGTTTTCTTTTCCTCAACATAGTTTATTTTTTACCTGAGAGTAAACTGAATAGCCCCTGACCTCTAGAAAGAAATGGATACTAATCCTGCCATAGCAGGATGCACTCAAAGCTTGATACGTTTCAAAAATACAATTTCTGTTGCTGTACTAAAGCTTGTTCTGTTCTTAGCCTTGCCTATAAGGAAAAGAGTCACCTTCATTACTCACATGAAGCTCAGAGGAGAGAAAAAACATAGCCACCACGTTTCTTCATCAGCTTTCAATTCATCCAGCAGCGGAGACGAATTATCTGGACATGGTTCTATGCTCTGCTGTACACGGAGCTTTTGCTAGTGTGGCAAAAAAAGATGAAGGGAAACTAGACTAGGGAGGAAGTGCTAACCATAAGTTAAAGAATATTAAAGAAGGCATTATCCAAATGCCTTATTATCACCAACAGACACACAGCATCAACCATCTCACTAGGAAGCCTTTCCAGTGTTTGGCTATCCTTACAGTACAGAAACATTTCTCAATACCCAGTATAAAACTCCCCTCTTGCAGTTTTGTGTTATTCCCACATGTTCATTCCCCTGTTTCCTTGTGTTTTGGAATTACTTTCTCCAGTTTTTCTTGGTATATTTTAAATAAAAATTTATACTAGAACTTGTTGGAATTCAAATTTCAAGAGGTAATAGGAATCATTCAGTGCTGTGCTGTTTTTCGCTTTTGTTTAAATGGATAAATACACGAAAACAAATTCACTGACAGACTTTTCAGATTAGAACAATTAAAATGTCAATTTTTATTTGTAAAAAATAAAAATGTTAAAAGAATACTGTTTCTAGAGTGAAGATTTTCCCAAGGTAGTATATGAATTTAACTATGCATTCGGCAAAGTGTAGGTTACTATGGTTTTTTTTCCATATACAATATCTCTCTATATGTAGGAAAAGACAGAACTGTCAAGATCGATATGAGCTATAAAATAGAAATGTAAAGCATCTTAACGATAATGCACTGCATTACATTTGTAGACTGCTAGCAATAATAGCAGCAGTTTTGCATTTTCAAGCTGTAGTTTTGATTCTAATTTGCTCAGATTTTTTTTTTTTTTAAGTTTTAATAACCAAAGCTATAATTTATGAAAGCAATTCTTTTTGAAAATTTATTTTGACTTTTAATGATCCTTAGTGAAGGTAGCTGCAGTAAAAATACACTCTTAAACCAAAGTCAGTACATACTTCTTGCCAAAGGATACTGCAAATGCTAGGTATGCACAAAGGGATCAACAAACTGATGAAGATTACCCTCACAGTTAATAAATATACTTCTGCTGCTTCTGAATAAGAAAATAGATATATTTCAGTCCTTCAAAAATATTTACTGGGAGTTTTATAATCTACTTGTCCTGGGCTTGTACTCATTTATATATTTCCACCACTGTCCTGAGCAGAAGGATGCAAAGTTGGATAGACTTCTAGTGTGACGAAAGAAGTTAAGAAAGCTTCATAACTCCTCAGTTCAAGAAAGACAAGATGGAGTCTAGCAGCAGGCCAAAAATACAATTTGGGGCCTGTACTATTTGGGGCCTCCCTCAGGAGAAAAGGCTGACAAATACACGACTCCTCAGACTGAAGAAGAAAAGACTAAGGAAATTATATGCGTTAATGTCAGTTATGGAAGCCATGCCACAGCAGATACTGCTATTACTCTTTTCTCTGTTAGGAAAATTTGCTTTAGTTTCTTCAATAATTATTCCACCTTAGAAGAGGATTTGAGAATAGGACCATTGTCCCTTATGGGTCATTAATCTCCAATAACCCATGCAGCACTCAGTCCTGAGGAACACAGGAATCCTATGTTTTCTCCTAGGAGTTCACCTCTTTGGGTATTAGGGATCCCAATAACCAGCCAATATATTATCTTTTTAAGATAATCCGTTATATGTATGTACACTGCTGTCACTCCTTGCTGGCTCACCAAGGATAACATGATAAAAAGCACAACAGTGACAGCAGAGCAGCAAGATCCCAGGCTGCAGAAAGTGAGGATTCAATCAAACACAACAGTAGGAAACCTAAAAATAAAAGAAAAAGTATACTTACCTTCAGAAGGCCTCAGGTACACAGGAATCTCCAGAGAAGTACCTTTGCCTCCCCTGCCAACCAGATGAGATGTGTGAAGGGGTAGTTCCTGGCTCCACCCCTTTGCATTGCACCTGAGCTTCCCTGGGTTCATCCTGCCTTCCTACCAGGTGCTCAATCACTGTTTCCGACAGGACTTAGCATTTTCTCTACACTCAGGGACAAAACAAGACACAACAGTCATAAACTGGAACATAGAAAGTGCCTTATGATCATGAGGAAAAGTACTCTACTTTGAGGGTGTCTTATAACTGGAGCAAGCTGTCTAGGGAGGTTGTGGAGTCTCCTTCTCTAGAAACATTCAAAATCCACCTGGACTCTTTCCTGTGCAACTTACTCTAGAGAACCTGCTTTAGCAGAAGGAGTTGGACAAGATAATCTCCAGAGGTACCTTCCAATACCTACAATAAAATAAAAATACAGTCTTGCTTTATGTACCCATAACTTTTCTTTCACTCATTTAATGGCCAACCTAGAGGAGCTCAGATGCACACAAAGCACCTGAATGACTAGAAGGGTTGGAGCCGGGATCCATCCCTTCCCAGTTCTCATTTAAGGGTTGGCAGAGGAGGTAAGAGTATTTTGCTGGAGCTTTCTGCCTACTGGAGGCTTCAAAAGGTAAGCAGTTTTTCTTTCTTTGTTTCTGTATCTAAGGCTGCTGCATTTGGGTTTGTTCTCATTTGCTGTAGCCTAGGATTCTGCTACTTGGCTATTATTGCTGTCTTTTAAATCACATTACAGCATTACAACTATTAAAATAATAATAATTCAGTTAACCTTTATAGTCAACTGATTTGGAATACGTTATAGACCTGAAAATTGATGGTCATTCATTGTATTCAGAATGCATTACATTTAATTTTATTGGCATTTTTTTTATCTCTAGGAAAGTTGAAGGGGGTTTTTGAACTGAAAAGAGCAACAAGGAAAGGCCGATTGTTTGTTTCTCCTTGGAGCAATCTAATGGGTAGTCTGTTGCTACCTCCAATGTTCTTGCCAATCTTTCCTCTGTGGGGGTATAATCAGTGGCATTGTATCTCAGAATTGCTCCTATTAATTCAAATATACTTAATGAACTATTTTTATCTCAAAGCACTATTCCCTGTAGGGATATTTTCTCAAAGTATTAGAAGGTATATCATGTTTTTATCTGTATCTGCTGACTGCGCGGCCCCTACTCTTTTCTGAAGTTCTTAGAGGTTTCAGGTTTCCCGGTCCTAATATGTGTTCTCCCTTGTATGGGACTCCCCTTCATATAAGGCACCGCGTGTGTAGTTGTTTTATTTTAAATTTTCTGACATGGGGAACATGAATTTTTTGCTCATGATAGGATCTTACTTCTGGGTCACTCTTGGAGGTAAAGTCCGTATGAGAGAGATACAAGAGGGAAGATCTTAGGAGGTCTGTATTTCTTCCTTGCTGTTCTCTCTAAAGCCTGAAAATGAGCCTAGCAGGAGCAGAAATGATGGAGATGTAGCTGCAGAATTGAAACAACTTCAGAGGAAGATGTGAGCAGCTATCTCTGGAGCTGTTTTAATTTACGTTACTGTATGCACACACCCATATGCCAGTGTAGTATTCAGAAGACCTGATAGGATATTCAGATCTGCTTTCCATATCTGTTGCTCTTCACAGGGAACATCTCAGAATCAGAGAAAAAAAAAATTCTTTGCTGACATGAAGAAAAAAATACTTCTAAATGCTTATAGATTTGAGATATTAAATGATAACCAAGTGCTGAAGGACATTTATTTTACAGTCTGACAAAAAAAAAAAAAAAAAAAAAAAAGCTAGCCATAGTTCCTTGTGTTATATTATATTTCATTTAAAAGTTTATTATTTTATCATATATTATTTTGAAAAGACTTGGCAGCAAAGTTAGGGGATAAGAAATGTGAACTTAGTGAATTCTATAGCCTGTATGAGTTTTCTTTTCAATTATTATTCTTGGTTAGTGATGGTAAATTATGAGCACAGCAATTATCTGGCAGGTTCCAAATTTGTGACCATAAATTTAGTTCTGATTATTAGTTCATCCTATGTAGAAAAAGTAGCAGCTGCAATAATTGCAGTCTATCTTCATGAGATTCAGCTGCATATATATCTCAGAATTTTGTGCAATATTATAGTTTCACAACAGTAAGTAAAAATGTGCTTCACTGCAGTTTCAGTATTCAGGATTTAGATTCCATTTGGGATAGACATGAGCTTTAGGAAAGGTTTTGACAGGACAAACATCTGATGTTGCATAATATAGTACATACAGTTGTTTAATGCAAGTGTGCTCTGTATATTTGTCTCAATACACACAGTATAAACACTTTTAATGTGGCATTCAAATTAACATATTACAATATTGCAAATAAAAACAGCATGAGATTGAGTCTCTTTAAATGTACATTTCTTACTCTGAGTTCTCGTTTCTAACTATGCATCTATTTACAAAAATTTTCCAATGCAATCATTAAATATAGGACCATTTTCTTTCTATTCTTCTTTCCATCTTCTCCTTTTCTTGGTTGCTGTTTTGTGTGTGTGTGTGTATTTGGGGCTTTTCTTTTTTTGAAAGTAGTTAAATTTCCCACATATCCATGCCGTCAGGAGCAGAATCTTTTATAAAGAAATTTCAAGAGTAGTAAGTTCTGAAGAGTGGAAACAGCAAAATTTTATTCTATTTGCATGAGGAACTTAAACTGATAGTGAAAATTAGGCAAGGTCTCATTCAAATGACGTAGAAATAGACACATGTTTGTCCAAAGATCTCTTCTCCAGGTATTGTCTAGCAGGACTACATGCTTTGTTTTAGACAACAAAGGGTTTCCCCCTGAACTGAAAAGACTCGCTGTTACCATTTTATACCAACAGAAGGGCAAGAGATTGACAGCTGTCAACGGTAATTATCTGAGGGGAACACTTAATTTACTAAATTTACTAAATATGATACCGCAATGCAAGATAGAACAATATAATTGGAGTTGAGTCTAATATCTCAAAATGATAGTCCAAAACTGAAGACCTTACTCTAATGCTGAAGAAGAGACAGCTAGGGATCACACAACCACAATGATGAACAGTAAAACAAAGAGAGGATCTCATGACTTGTGAGCAGCTTTATCTTTCCCTCTAAATGGAAAATGAAAATACAACAGTGAAAGTTTTCTGAGATATATAGTTTTTCTCTTCTGAGAATCAGGTACCTGGAAATACTGACAATCCACAGAACTGGAGGATTAACTCCTTAACTCCCGGTGCACTGCACAACGTCATGATGTGAAATAACAAAACCATAAAATCATGACCACAGCAAAAGACGTATTCTAATACAATCTCTTGCTTAGCACTATATGGTAACTGTTGAGTCATGGCTTGAACCACTGACTGAGCGCCTGGGGAAAGGATTCGGTCAGTCCTGGGAGTACAGGTGAAGGCAATTCAGCTGTGTAACTGGAAGGGGTGAAGCCTAACTCCACCTCTCTTAGACATCATTTAAGGGCCGACTGCTACTGTGCAAGGATCTCTGGTTGAGATCCCTCCCTTGTGGATTTTCTATTACAAGCCCATCTCTCCAGAGATGGATGAACACTTTTCCTTTTCCTTTTGTTACACCTTTCTATTATGCTAGTCCCTTTGTCATTACACCTTTTATCATTATCACCATTCCGTCACATTGATTGTTACGAACGCATGCATTGCTTTTCTTATTGTTTATCTCAGCACAGGTTCATTAATACGTTTGTCCTGGTATCCCTTGGAAATACATCATAGTCCACCCTTGTCATGTTGATGCATGGTGCCTGCATGCTTGTTTCCTCACTCCAGCAGTTGTCAATTTGATGTGTCTCACACTTGCATTGCCTTCTTTCCCTTTCATACTTGTCTAAGCAATAACACCAAGCTCCTTGCAGCAGAGTCAAAAAGAAAGAAATTGAAAACTAGATTTTGAGATTTTAGAAACCATGAGGCTTGTCTTGTATTATTCAGAGGGCATGATAAACCTTTCTCATTGTGTGCAATCAAAATAGAATTTGGCTGTTTTCTTGGAGAATTAACAGTGCTTTCAAAACCAAGTACAAAGTATGATCAGGAACAATTAACATGGCCAGGCTCTGGGTTCAAATTATGTTCAGAAATATGAGAGAAGTAAATACAAGACTGCTGTCTTTGCGTGTCACAGGACTCATTTTTCTGGAGTTCATGTGTGTTACTGAAGAAAGAAAAAAAAGAGTGCTGAAAGCAGCACTTAGTGTTTCTTGCTGTATCTTTCTCTGAGAGAATTTCTATGTAAATACAAATCTGGTTTGAAAGTTGATTATGTAGGGATGACATCTTACAGTCATGGGGTTATCTTTCACAGGGCCACCTGCTAATACAATTATCAGGACTCTATCTGCTCTGTTTTCTGTGGGATTGGTCCAAGAGAATCTACACTCCAGCAAGTAGATGGGCTGAGCTTTTCCTTGACTCATCATCAATTATGGACAGGCTGCTAATTAATTTTCATTATAGTGTCCATCTGTGTATCCCTTTCTGCAGGGATAAAGAGATGCTCTGTAATTACAGATTGGTCATACAGAATCACAGAATGGCCCAGGTTGGAAAGGACCTCAAGAATCACGAATCTCCAGCCCTCCTCTCACCACAGGCAGGGCCATCAATTTCCACATTTAATACTAGACCCGCTGCCCAGGGCCCCATCCAACCTGGCCTTGAAAACCTCCGGGGATGCGGAGGTAGGGGGCAAATTGCTCAGACTCAGACTGCATGCGTGCTCCTGTAAGCACTCTGGAAGGACCGCTGAGTTGAGCAGAGAATCTGGGCTCCCCCTCCTTTGGGCACCCACTAGTTCAGACTGGCAATTCCAATGCAACACAGGTGAAACTTTGCTTCTAGCCTGGCATAGGCTTTATGACTCTCTATAGAATTTGAGCTAGATGATAGACTACGTTACCTGTTTTTTCCTGGTCAGTGTGTGTAGGAAGAAACATTAAAGTTTTTGTCTTCTTCACTACACAGAATAAAATGCCTAATTTTGAAAGTCAGTTTCAAGAATGAAAGAGTACTTCAAAGAAAACCGTGGAGAAAAAAAAGAGCAGAAGTGTAGTTACAGCATAAAATAAATACTTAATGAATCATTTAGAAATATTGTATGATAAAGTTTTGAAAATTAAAAGACCAGAACAGTACATAAGATTTCCGTGTTATTTTATCTCCTCATGCATATTTTTAACTAAATACCCTGGGCAACTGAAGGCCTTGAACCATATATAGTCGTTATCTGGAATCTACGTTGTAATTTAAGTGACAACACATTCAGCATACACAGCATTGCCTTTCTCAGAGGATTTGTAACATATGTTTTCTCTTGGGTTTAAAACTCTTGTAGGATACTAAAAAGCAAACCTGCACCTAACTAAATCATACTTAATCTGGAGGAATCACACAGTGTATTTCAGTAGTGCCACTCAAGCTAAGATTATCAGAGGAAGGTTAAAGTCAGACCCTCAGGAATAAAGGCTTCAAAAAGCTGAGACACAGATAAAATTTCATTTGGAAGGATCTGTCTTCTAAAAGAATGCCCTAAATATCTGTATTTACAATATAGCACTTAGGGGCTTTTGGATTCTGTAACAGTGAGCTAGAGTTATTGCAAAAGAAAGTTATGCAATATTACTTGGAAAATTACTGTTGTAAGGTTAGTAAGACAGGCAGACACAGGTCAAGAGTTGCAATATAAACATGATTTAAAGCAGCAGCAGTTGTTGATGTTGCAGAAGCTCTCAAAGATTTCAGCAGGGATTGCAACCATACAATGAAAAAATGATATGAATTTATTAGAACCCAAAGGCACAAACAAAACGTATTTAAACTGTGGTGATGGTGAACTGTCACAGCTTGAACTGAGTGCTGTTGATAACTATTGTATCAGTCCTGACATCAAATTTGCCCTAAAAAATCCATACTCTTCCATCTGAGTATACGCTTGTGCTAGTAAAATTTCTAAGAACAGTCTTTAGATATTTGTCTCTTCTACCAATACCACTTACTATTACAATATCGGCTTAAAAATGAAATCTCTTTTCCACTGTTCAACATTTATTTAATCTTTGATTTCATTCATCATGAGTAAGAGGCATAGAAAACAGGCTTTCTGATTAAGAGTTCTTTCTGATTTCAAGTGCTTCTACAGCACTTTTTTAAATCTATATTTACTATGATTACCATGTAACGAAAATGCCTTATGCTCTTAATGCTCTTACATAGTTTGAAAAGAAAAGCAATAACCAGTTTCTTTTTTTTAATTTAATTCATCTTTCAACTATCTACTTCTTTTTGCAATTTCTGTAGACAAGACTATTGAGGATGACCATTGCTTTACTCTGTTTTAATTACTAACATTTCCATTAAAAACTGCTTGGATGAAAGCTGAGAATTCAAAACGCAGGACTGCATATGTCAGCACGGCTTTACTTTGTGATTTCTGCTTCCAAGTGGAGAGTATGGCAAAGATTGTATTTCATGAAGTAATTTCATTGATTTTTACTAGCTATTATTAATTATGCCAGTTGGAAGGAAGATATTGCCAGAAAGATTGGTGGTAAGGTAGTACCCTCAGCTTTGTCACAGGTTTAGATTACGTCAAAGCAAATAATTCTAATTTTCTGTGTCAGTTTCTTCGTATGTGCAACACGGAATCCTGATGACAACATCTTATCAACTTAGATGGAAATCATTGGACTTACAATCTCTGTATGGTGATTCTCAGGAAGTGCAGTGAGAAAGAAAGACAAACCTGTGGATGGAGGAACTAAGCAGAGTGTTTCCTAGTTACTGAAGTAGAGCAGGAGAAAAAAAATCCCAGGAGCCCTACTGCCTTATGAACATCTCTTGCAAAGACCATGACTTGCTTCAAGCTGACAAGAACTCTTCCAGAGTGGTTAATTTGGTAATACTGTGGTTACTTTAAACCCCTTCAAATAGATGAATGGCTTTGAGGAGATACTTCAGGCCCTTGAAACTTCAGAAATGCTAATACGATAAATTCTTAATAGCAATATTTTTGATCCTATATTAATTTATTCTTTGACTTGAAATATCATATCCCATAGTTCTGTATCACTCTTGAACAAAGATGTTGGGCACCACTGTCATGTAAACATGAATATGAGCCAGAAAAAATAGTCAGTTCCATGTCTGAGAGTGGTAAAAACTGGGCGGAGTAAATGCCTGCAGTATATTAAATATAACTTAAAGCAATAAGCTATCTTAGTTTTGGTGCAGATGGGTTATATAATCAGGCTTGAAAGGCCTCGTTATAGTACAGCTTTACCTTTTCCTATGCAAAACTGTTTAAGTTGGTGGTTTCTTCAACAATGCTTCTTGGAAACAATGAAAAAAACCATGATCTGTGGGTACTATAGATGGTGTATTAGCTGTGCATTTTTATAAATCTCCAGATAGTTCAGCACCCTTGTGATACTGAAAACGTCTATTTATATTTCATACTTCATAGTTTTAGCTTCTTGATAAGTGGCATGCCCCATCATCCCTACACCTCTGGGTGGGGACTGGGGTGGTAAATCCCCTCCCGCTGTGAGGACAGAGCAGGTCCAAGACCGCCTCATGAGACTGAATGTGTACAAGTCTATGGGGCCGGATAGCGTGCATCCCAGGGTTCTGAAGGAGCTGGCTGAGGTGGTTGCCGAGCCGCTCTCCATCATATTTGAGAAGTCGTGGCTGTCAGGTGTGGTCCTGGATGACTGGAGGAAGGGTCACGTCACTCCCATTTACAAGAAAGGGAGCAAGGAGGATCTGGGGAACTACAAGCTGGTGAGTCTCACCTCTGTGCCTGGGAAGATCATGGAACAGATCATCCTGGATGACATGCTTGATCACATGAGGAAAGGGCGTGTGATCCGTGACAGCCAGCATGGCTTCACCAGAGGAAGGTCATGCTTGACCAATCTGGTGGCCTTTTATGATGGAGTGACGGCATCGGTGGACAAGGGAAAGGCGACCGATGTCATTTACCTGGACTTGAGCAAGGCCTTGACATGGTCCCCCACCACATCCTTATCTCCAAATTGGAGGGATGTGGATTTGATGGGTGGACCACTCGATGGATAAGAAACTGGTTGAAAGGCCGCAGACAGAGGGTGGTCATCAATGGCTCCATGTCCAGGTGGAGGCCGGTAACGAGTGGAGTCCCCCAGGGGTCTGTCTTGGGACCGGTGCTCTTTAACATCTTTATCAATGACATCGATGATGGAATTGAGTGCACCCTCAGCAAGTTTGCTGATGACACCAAGCTGAGTGGTGCGGTCGACACGGTGGAAGGAAGGGATGCCATTCAGAGGGACCTCGAGAGGCTAGAAAGGTGGGCCCGGGTGAACCTGATGAGGTTCCACACGGCAAAGTGCAGAGTTTTGCACTTGGGCCGGAGGAATCCCAGGCATCCATACAAACTGGAAGGAGTGGTCCTTGAGAGCAGCCCTGTAGAGAAGGACCTGGGGGTCCTGATAGATGAAAAACTTAATATGAGCCAGCAGTGTGCCCTTGCAGCTCGGAAGGCAAATGGTATCCTGGGCTCCATCAAGAGAGGGGTAGCCAGCAGGGACAGGGAGGTGATTGTTCCCCTCTACTCTGCTCTTGTGAGGCCCCATCTAGAGTACTGCGTCCAAGTCTGGAGCCCGCAGTACAAGAAAGACAGGGAGCTGTTGGAGAGGGTCCAGAGGAGGGCCACAACGATGATTGGGGACTGGAGCACCTCCCCTATGAGGACAGGCTGAGGGAGCTGGGCTTGTTCAGCCTGGAGAAAAGAAAGCTGCAGGGTGACCTCATTGCAGCCTTCCAGTACCTAAAGGGAGCCTACAAACAGGAGGGGAATCAACTCTTTGAAAGGGTGAGTGACAGCAGGACAAGGGGAAATGGTTTTAAGTTGAGGGAAGGGAGATTTAGGTTGGACGTCAGGGGGAGATTCTTTACAGAGAGAGTGGTGAGGCACTGGAACAGACTGCCCAGAGAGGTTGTGGATGCCCCATCCCTGGAGGTATTCAAGGCCAGATTGGATGGGGCCCTGGGCAGCCTGGTCTAGCATTAGGTGGGATGATTGGTGGCCCTGCATGTGGCAGGGGGATGGAGATTCATGATCCTTGAGGTCCCTTCCAACCCTGGCAATTCTGTGATTCTGTGATTTTGACACAATGAATGCTCAGTGGAACAATGAGTGTTAGATGCTGAGACTGAAGTTTCTGCTAAAGCATCACCTATCCATCTATTTAAAACTAAATGTATAAAGACAGTTTGCTAATTACCTAAATTAAATGGATTATCTGAATACTTCTAATTTATTATGACCAAACAGAAGCTCATATCATCTAATATGTTCTTGTCTATTCGGAGTTCCCCAGGAATTATTCCAGTTGAACTGAATTAACAACTTTGAATTATCAACACTTCCATTAAACTCTCTGAGAAACTTGCTGTGCAAGACCATGCTATCTGCACCACAGTACATAAGTATTGCTGAACCAGATGCAATGTCACATTTATTTATAACTGCCATTAAAAGAATGTCAGTAAAATTACTAGGTGTCACAATGGAGAAATGAAGTCAGTGTAGGCTCGTATATATACATATGATTGTATATTTATAAGCTTTTTTATGTATTTCTGTGAGCCACTGGCTATTGGAAATTGTATGGCTTTCAATAATCTCCCAGGTAATCTGCCAGAGCTCAGACTATTTCTGGCACCTGTCCCAACAAGGAGACAATAGACAAAAGTGCATGGTATTGCTTTAGCTTGTCCAGTTCCTTTCTCCAGAGGCAGCTGACATTGTTCTGAGGTGTCAGAAGCTGACTACTTCTTCAGCTATGTCCCATATGATTAAGAGAGGAAGGGAAATCCTTGTATAAATGCTTTCTTCCTTTTTGTCTTCACCATAATTAGAAATGCTATATATTTATCCTGAATATATTCATTCGGGCTACTTGCCCTGCACTGTTCCTCGTATTTTCCATCCTTTTTTTTTTTTTTTTTTTTTAATAAAAAAGAAGCAACCATGCAAATAGATATCTTAAAGGAAAAAAATGCATCATAAATTGCAAAAATATAAACTAGTCTTATTAAGGGCAAAAAGATAATGCAGTCACATTTTATTATGCATATATTATTAGAATATAGTCTTTTGCAATTGCAAGGCATTCTGTTTGTGTGCTGGGTATATTCATGGAGATGTGGTGAATAACAAACTGTGTCAGCTAAAGAAAATAAGCTGAAGCTATTGCTACCATATTAGAACTGACAATAAAGAAGCAATTAAATATCTTTAACTGACTCCCTTTTAACTATCCCTCAATCAAATTTCTTTTCCCCTAGTATTCATTTTTACCCTTATCATAAATGTATGAATCTTGTGAATGTTCACATTTGATTTGCTCATTTTCATTAACTGGCTGACTAGGAAAATGTGAGACTGTATTCCTTGAATCTGTGAAAAAGCTAGACAAGTAGACTGCAAGTGTAATGCTGAGAGGAGAAGGAAATGGAGAAATGAAAATAGACTTAGAATTCAATCTAGTCTGGAAAACTGCATTAAGAAAATAGGTGGTCAGGGAAAAATCAGCAATGTGAGCTGGAAATGGCTCAGTATAGTGTGGTGAAAACAGTTATTAAGCTGTTGTATTAAAAAATAAACAAACAGACAAACAAAAAACCCACAAAACCACAATCCTTGACTGTATCTTTGAAGTCCTCACCTAAGCTGTTCCTTCTTCCTTTCTCCTTCCTTCCAGATCAGAAACCAGTTCCCTCATCTTCTCAACATAGAGGAAGGAGCATTTCCTGCAAATCCAATACTCATTATCCTACTATCAATTTCCTGGCTACACTCCCAGAACAGGCTAATAATTGCAGGCATCTAATGCTCTGTGAACAAGAGGTTTCTTCTTTTCAGAAACAAAGATCAAGTATTGGAAATGAGAGCTTGAAAGTGATGCCTAAGTGTCTGGAAATCAGTCAAGGGATATGGAGGTGGTGAGGCAGGAAAGCCAAGAAAGGTTTTGATGAAAAGTAACAAGCTAAGGAAAAAAAAAAAATCTAGTTTACTAAATATTATAACGGAATGTGAGATAATACGAATATAATACAGTATGATTGGGATTAAAGCTAATAAAATGAAGGAGAGTTTCCGAAACTGAAGTCCTTACTCTAATTCTGTAGGCAAAATGGACGAAGGAGAGAGAGTCGTATGACTCACAGTCAGTTTTATCTTCCCCTTCAAATGAAAGAAGGAAATGGAAAAATGAAGTCTTCCGGGAATTGTAGTTCATTCGTCTCTTCTAAGTTCAGGGACTGGAAATAGCAACAATCCATGGAGCTGCAACATTGACTCTTTAACTTCCAGTGCTCTGTATGATATTATGATGTGGAATACTAATGAAAAACTGTTAAACCATGACACCAGTTTTACTTTTTGTCTGTCCTATATCCCTTGGGAGTGTGAACTCCACCACTGCATGGTCACTACAGCTCAGACAGCTTCCAGTCCTGATGTCACCGATCAGTTAATTTGCACTGGTGAGCAACCGGTCCCATATCACATTCCCCTCAGTGAGGTTGTTTATCAGTTGGCTAGGAAAGTTAACCTCTATGCATTCCAGGAGCCTCCTGTATTTCCCACAGCACCCTGTGCTACTTTTCCAGTAGGTATTACGGTGCTTCAAGTCCCCCTGCAGGGCAAGAACCTGTAATTGTGACACCTCCTTTAGCAGGAGGAAGACATCAACAGGCTCAACACCTTAATTCCTTTGAAGTATTTACTTTGAGTCTCCCTGTTGCCTAAATTGTCATAGGATTTCAAATGTGCAGCAGGTTGAGGGCGCCTGCTGGCACCCTATCCCTCTAACCTAGCTATGCAGTCCCACGCCTTACCATGAGCAGGCCTCCCACTTCAAACCTAGCTTAAAGCCCTGCCAATGATCCCTGATAGCTTTTCCACAGGGACCCACTTCGCTCTTTGATAAAGGTGAGATCCATCTGGTGCCTGGAAGCCTGATACCATATAGGCCACTCAGCTGTCTAGGGAAAAAAAAAAAAAAAAAAAAAAGTTTTGGCAATGGAACCAGCCATGATGCCAGGTAGTTATCAATAGGATCATTCAATTTCTTTCAATGTACTTAATCCAGTGCAGGGAGCAGGGAAGAAAGGATGAGCTGTGCCCTCAAATCTTTTTGCTGATGTGCCGTGAACCTGAAGCCCCTTTTAATGGCTTTTGAACTGTTTGTAGCTGCTTCACCACTCCCTACATAGAAAAGCAGTACCAGGGTAGGCAGTTTCCTTTGTGATATCTGTTACTTGATACCCAGAAAGGTAGCAGTCTTCTCTAAGAAAAGGTTCTGCTCAGCATATTGGGTGTTCAGTTCCATGCAGGGAATAGCTGCCTATGACTGATACCAATCTCTTCTTCTTTAACGATGTAGGTTTGATAATGGTGAAAGACTTCGTCTAGGTTTTGTTGATTTCTCTAGTGTAAGTAGTTATTATCACCTAGAGATGTGCACTCCACATCCAGAGCCTTGCACCTGTTCTACAGAGATACCTAGAGGGGTGGAGTGGACAAGGAAAGATTTCACTTGCAGTCCTGGCCATGGACTTACCTCCATTCATTCCTTTCCTTTGAGTTCTTGCCTTCAACCTGGCAGTGAGGGGAGACAGGTTGCCTTGGATCTTGCGCTTTCTTCTGTGGTAGAACCTGCCTCTGTGAGGAAAGAATGTAGTTCCTTTGCTCCATCCTCTTGGTGTCTGTGACGCTTTTTAAGCTACATATTTCAACTTGTAGCCGGGCAGATCATCAGCTAGCTCACACTTCTTGCAGCTGTTCTCACTACTGACCCAGGATGCCTGTGAAAGGCTCAGGCACTCTGTGCAGACAGTGGTCTGGGTGGCTGCACATTTGCCTCAAGGATCCATCTGGGTTTCATCACCCTTCCCCATGGGTGCAGATGCTCTGGCTCTCTGTTGGGTTGATACCAACAGAGGGGGTTGGACTCGATGATCTCTGGAGGTCCTTTCCAACCCCTATGATTCCGTGATAGGGTCTCTGTTCTCAGAGGGTGCAAATCCTATAATGAGAGGATTATGGCTCTGTGCTTAGAAGGCAGTAATCACCTACTGAATTTACCTCTCTAGCCAACAGAGTGATAGCTCTCCCTGCTCACCCTGCTTGCATGAACTGCTGCGCAAACTGATGCGCCATGCCTTGGATGCTGGTGGTTGCTCACAGATGCTCCTTTGTAAATGTTGGGAGATTCCGTTGTTCCTCCTGACTCTGCCTATGTTGCATTGCAGATCCACGCTTCTGAGTTGCAGTTCTAGCTGCAGTATTGTCTTACTGGAAAATGTTTCCCAGCACTCTGCTCTAGAGCTGGTCCCCTCGAGTCTTCACTGAGGTGGAGGTTACAGTGGATTACAGTGAGATCGTGGTTTTAGACACAGAAGGAACTTAGAGAAGGATCTTATCTCAACATTAGCCAGACTTTGGCAACATGGATAGTGAGACAGATATACATTCTGACATGCCCTGTAGGCCTTAGTTCTGCCTTGGTACACATATACAGGAGCTATCAGACTGTTCCATATTCCCTTGTGCTGTGAATGTCCTCACTGTACTTCCAAGGTGATATAAGGTGAGGAAGAAATTTCCATTCGGGGACTTATCACTTTTTGGGCCTGGACACAGTTGAATACACCAGAAAAATTCCTCTGAATCTAGCAAGACAGGCTCCACTTGTTTGTTCAATATGTGCAATGCTGAGTACTTCAAATATGAGAAAAAGTATGGATGTGTAAAAGAGCTCTTCTCTTTCTGAGTCTTGTTGAACAGTTTTATGGTGCAGAAATAAAAGAATATTATTCCAAGAGTCCTCAAGATTTTAAACTATCTCAGCTTATTCCCAGAAAGGGAAAAACTTTTATAAAGATAGCTACTTCAGCATCTATCCCTGTAGTACCTACAGGCAAAGGTGACAGGCCTGTGTTTTTACAACTGTTATACCACAGGACAAGATGCTACCCTCAAAGAATCACGCAGAATCACAGAATGGCCAGGGTTGGAAGGGCCCTCAAGGATCATAAATCTCCAACCCCCCTGCCACATTCAGGGCCACCAACTTCCACATTTAATACCAGACCAGGCTGCCCAGGGCCCCATCCAATCTGGCCTTGAACACCTCTAGGGACAGGGCATCCACAGCCTCTCTGGGCAGCATGTTCCAGCACCTCACCACTATGGCTTGTATTTTCCCAACTGTGTATCTTCCAGCATAGAGAAATTTGACTCCAGTTTTCTGATGTTCAGGATAAGGATATTTCACTGCCTCATTTTCTAATGGGTGAAAGGGACTTTTGTTTATGAAAATATTTTGTCAGACTTTCAACTAGCTGAGGTTTAGTAAGGTTGTGCTCATTTATTTTGGCACTTACCAACTCCACCATGCATGAAAAGGATGTAGAAATGGCTAATTTATGAGCCAGTCCCTTCAAAGTCTGTTGTGTATGTATTTATTTCAGGAGATATGAATTCAGTTCTTAAAGGCATTCAAGAGCATCAGTAGAAGTGGCACAGACTGCCTTTCTTCATGTCCTCTGTCTTCTTTGAAATCAAAGGAGTCTTTTGCCCAACACAATTAAAAAAAAAAACGTGCAGATTGGTTATTTCCAAAGATTGATGCTTTTC
Source organism: Chrysolophus pictus (assembly GCA_037305975.1). Classification (NCBI taxonomy): domain Eukaryota; kingdom Metazoa; phylum Chordata; class Aves; order Galliformes; family Phasianidae; genus Chrysolophus; species Chrysolophus pictus. The sequence continues at coordinate 2,267,577 of CM074577.1, forward strand.
TCCTGACAGTGATTGCTATACAGTATTTTTGCCTCCTGTAGAACGTTGAATAAGAAATATATAGAAATGAACACCACTGAAGAAATATGAAAGTTAACGGAAGAACTGCAGAAATGTCATGTTGATAATTGTTGGGATAAAAATGTAAGGACTAATTTTTATTCCATTTGGCATTAAGAATTCAAGATAAAATGAAACTGCTCTTGTACAGCTGTAAGACTGTTTTATCTTCAGCTTCTTCCCACAGTCTGAACAGATTTCTCAAGCATCACTCGTCCTATTCATATTACCTGAGGAATATGTCCATTATAATTTATCAGTGTATCAGATACCCCATGCCAGACTTGTGCACATATTCCTGGGCAGATACCATGCATAGCAGAATTCCCTGCCACACTTTGTCTGATACTGTGAGGAAATCATTCTGACAGGACATTTCCAAGCTACCACTGGAGAAGCCCAGGAAGCAGATTATGAATCAGAGAGTCAAAGTCTGCCCTGAGCTTTTCCTTCTGCTCTGGGGATGAAGCAGGCTTTCAAGGAATACTGCCTGCTGCTCTAGCCACCCTCGAGAAGAACTCTTTTCTCTCTATCTGTTTCCTGTCTGCCCACCATATACTGGCTTTTTCTTTTGCGCAATACTTTATGATCATTTTGTCCTTATTTATGAAATAAGTTAGTGCATTTTATAGTGGAAGTAGTAACTCTCAATTTTTACTGGAGTTTGCATTTACTGTTTATTGTGGGGAAAAGAAAACAACAAAAACTTGTCTTTATTGCAGAGAAATTACAATGTGTTTTGAGATACAGTGATTGAAAGCCACACGGAAAGAAGAGTGAAGGAAAATGTTGAAGGAAAATGGGAAAGACTGAGTCCCAGTACTGACATAATGCACCTTGGAAGAGGGTGAGATGTGAGCAGTCAGGACACATGATTGGCAGAGCATGCAGTGTCATGAGAGGAAACCAGAGCAGCTGTGGCCCTGGACATTTACTTATTCAGTGCAGACTGTCAGAAAATATGCCACATCAATTAGCCACCAATATTTCATGAGTGATGAGTACAGCCTGTGGGTAATCTGTGTCTAGGCAGGCACAGAAGACATCTCAGCAGGCTTTGAAGTTGTTGTGTCCAATTCCTCACAGCCCCAGACCGGTACATTTTAGGAATGTCTTGTCTTTAAAGACTGTCAGGCAGCTGCTGCAAACTTGGCTGTGAAGAGGGCAGGCTTTCATTTCTGAAGTACAGAGGAGGGAAACCGATAAGCAATTCCCCATATGGCCATGGGGGGTCTGAGAGATGTGAATGCACTGCAAAGAAACATACAGTCACATAGCCACATAGTCTCTCCATAGGGGGAGAGACTTCAGAGAAGGCACAAAGGCCAATGCCAAACTTCCTCGGGAGTTTGCCCAGCAGTTCCTTGTTGCTCTTCCTGTACAGGACAAACAGGAGGGCTGCAAACCCATTGGGCTATCTACAGTCCCAAGGTTTGGAGTCACAGGGTGCCGGAAACACATTCTCTGAGGATGGCATACACTGGCTGGAGATCTGATGTAATGGGGAAATACATCGTGTTTTCAACACGAGCAGGCAAGGAAAAAGAATCTGATCTAAAAAGATCTAAATAGCTAAGCTGTTCGTTGACTGCTCCTTAGAAGTAACGGCAAAACTCCCTCCTGATTAGCCTTGGTCTAAAAGTTGTACTCTGCTGTCATCTGGTGGACAACTTTTAAAGACAAGGAATAAATTGGGTTTCTGGGCCGTGTCAGAACAAAGAAATGTGAATGCTACAAGGTGTTGGAGATCAGCAATCGTATAAGAAAGTAATTCAACATTCCAATATTTCTGGGGTCACATATTTCTCCTGTAGGACTTCTGAAAATGTGATGGATTAGTATCACCATCGATTTCAGCATTTGCTGAATAGATAATTATATTGTAACAATATTGTGCATTGTATTCATTCTTCTTCCTTCTCAAATATAATACAGTAGATGCAGGATTTATGCTTGAACCTGCTACAGTGTTGGATGAACTCTAGGAAGAGTGAATAGCAGCCATAAAAGAGAAAGCATTGCCATTCCTGCACATGCTCCATTTGATGTTAATGAGATTGTTGCAACTGAATTTTTAGGAAGGGTATTATCAGTCCCATGTCTGACTAGCAAAGCTAGCGCAAAGCAGAAGTGATAAAAACCCAGGAGGTGATGTATATAAATAATGATTTTGTTTACTATTTCTAGCCACCAGTGACAACAGTGGATATGGTCATTCCTTTACCCATTTGGCCTATGAGGTTAAAAAAAAAAAATCTGCAAACCAATACTGTGAACAGTCAGAAGCCCGTCTTTTCTGTTGTCTGCTTTCATGTAAAACAAAGCATGTTTCATTTGTTTGAGCTCTGTTTAAAGTGTATCAGCTGGGTCTGCCATTAAATATGGTTTGCAAAACAAGCCAGCCTGACAATCACTGAAGTCTTTTACTTAAGTAATAACTCAGTGTTTAATTTAATAGCATTATGAGTTACCCATGGTCATAAGTCATTTAGAGGCATAGTGATAAAGCTAGGAGTAATGGAATCAAAACTGCCACTTCTGGTGGTTTGTATCAGGTAGTACTACAAATTTAAGTTCCTTAACATGCATTTGGCCTAGATTTAATGAGAGTTATTCTATTGCACAATGATTAGGAGCAGGTTATTTTTTGCAAACACTTATGGAGAACTATCTACAGAGCTGTGGCTGCACATAACAAATTTGGCCTCAGAAGTGCCAAGAAATATCTCTGAATGTCTCTTGTGAAACCAAAAGAAGATGAAATTTTAGCCTGTCTTCATCATCGCTTTGGCCACTATAGCAATGTTTGTTCATGTTCACGGTGATTTTGACATGCATGTGGCACAAAAAGGAGTTGCACTATGAAGGAACACCTCTGAAAACTCCAAGCAGACTTTTGAGGTCATGCAGCCACGATACCCAATGTAGCAGAGCACAGAATAAAAGCCTTACAACTTCTTAAAGTGTAGTTCAGATGAGCTGATGCCATGATTGTATCTCCTCTCACTCCATTTTCCTTCCGTTACTGTAAGATGCAGAGAGATCGCTATGTGCTTGAATAATTGTTTCCCTCATCTCAGATGGCATGGTTAGGACCATGTTAGGCCTAACACACAACTCACCTACACTGAGCTACCTCTGCCAACGTGCCAGGCACTGCTGTGCATGATTTCACAGATCCAGCAGGCATGGTAACTTGTATATTTTATTCTATTCAGAGAAGTAACGTCTGGTCAACATTACATCTCTCTGGATATGCTGTAATCCAGCAGGGACATGAGAAATAATAGAAAGGCTGTTAGGAAACGTACAAACAAACAAGAAAACTTACCTCCCCTGCGATTTCAGCCTTCAAAATTCTGGCAAAATGATCTCAGAGATGAGCACAAACTCAGCAATTTAGATAACATAGAGAGAAACACCTTAATCTGAAGTTGCATCTGGAGCCTGGCTTGGTCAGACAGAAATTGAAAATTGCAGGCTAGTAACAGAAACACTGCAGAAAATGTAACAACTGGATAAATACCGCCACAAAGCATTGGTTTGTACACTATGTTGTTCATCTAACTACCATTTTGTAGCCTCCACAAGTTGGAGACTTGACAACTCTTGAAGCAGGAAGTGAATATTATGAAGGCTAAAAATAAGATTGACCAAGAGGGCACAGCTCCTATGAGGAAAAAATAAAAATTAAAAACAAAACAAAACAGGAATTCTAGTTTTCACTTCAACAATTGTACAGAAAAAGCTATTAACATGTTCTCTGATATGTCCATACCAAATAAACAGATGCACTATTAAATGAATATTACAAGACATGGAGTTGAATCATGCAATGAAGAAGATTTTCTGAGAGAAAGCTTCATTATAGGATAGACCTTAAAACAGGAAAGACAGCAGAAAAAGCATGAAGACTCGTAGTCATCAGTTTTGTTTCACAACAAGCATTTGTTGATGTGAATTATTCTCATTCCAAAAGCTTGTGATTTCTGCCTAGATTTTTGTTTGTCCATGTGTTTTTACAGTTCTGGGCTAAATATTGACCTTAAAAGCTGAGTAACTGACAGATACTGTTTGAAACTCAAATGAACAGTGTCAATTAAGGGAGATACCAGATTCTCTTCTCCTTTTTGCAGGAGGAACAACTTTTCACCCTACTTCTACATTTTATTAGTAGTGTTTACCTTCAGACAGTTCAATCCTCTCGCAGAGCGCTTCTGTTCATTAAAATAAAATCTAGGATTTAAAGTGGGCACCTCCAACATACATGTTCATGTGCTAAGATTATTAGAAGGACAAGAACTTCTCTTGCATGCCATTTTTCTTCTCTTCTTTCTAAGGGACTGATAGCAACACTCAGTTGTAAGGTTTGCTGGCAGAAAGCCCAGGAAATGTGTTCAAATCCTGGATTCTTCTTGTGCAGAAACCTCTGATTCGGCCATATTCAAACAGAAGTAATGTCAGATCATGTCAATATCTCGAGTTTTCTATGCTTGGTTTTTGCCCTCTGTATGGGAACTGCTGAATCACGGCCTGAACCTGATCACCTGAGGCAAGCAATGAGTCAGCCATGGGAGCACAGGTGAAGGCAATTCATCTGTGCTGCCAGAAGGGGTGGAGCCTGGCTGCACCTCTCCTAGACCCATCTAAGAGCTGATTACCAGTGAGGAAGGATCTCTTCTGGAGATTCCCTCCTCTGGACTTTCATAGTGAGCCCAGGATAAAGGTAAGCATCCTATCTATTCAGTTTTGGTATAATAACTGCGTAGCCAAGCTCTCTGGTTTATCTCATAACTATAACATCTGTACATTCATTGACTGTACATCCTCCAAAGCTAGATGTGATTCTTCACGTTGCCATTTCAATCATTTTAACTTCTCTTCCCACAAGATTAAAACTCATGGAATCATGGGGAAGGCTTTAATCTTTTCCTCTGAGAGTCTGGTTGGCTAAAGCTGCTCAGCAGAAATACTTGCAAGAGTTAAACAGAAAACTGGACATTAGGCTTTGTGTCCAGGTGTAATAGCCACATATGCCACATTATTATAAAACATAAGAAGGCATTCTGCACACATTTAAAAACACCTTCAAAGCTTCATGTGCGTATAGGGTTTTTTTTTTGTTTTGTCTTTTTGCTGGATTTTTAATTTCAATCATGTGTCTCTTCAGCTATAGCAGTGTTGCAGAAAACCCCTTGTAACGTTAAAAGATTGGATAAGCTGAAGAGATTTTAAAACAGTGACATATTCAAGTTCTATAAGAACTAAAAGATGTTAAGGTCAGTATACCATTTCCTGATTTATTTCTACAGTAGTGAAATACATACTACCCATTCTGAAGAGTAGTTTTTCTTATACATTGCAATACTACCTCGAGTCATTAAGGAAAACATCCCATTCTGTCCTATAGTAAACTTCAGTAAACTATTATCCTACTGTTAATTTTCCTATATTATCCTATTTCAGTTTTAGCACACCTAAGTTAGGAACAAGGTGAATCTACTTATCAGATTGCTGCAGTCTGCAGATAAATAATCTGATTTCTTTTTAAACCAAATTTTATAGTTATGTGAGTGGGACAAGGTATGGAGCAGGGGAAAAGAAAAGTTTCCTCTGACATTAATTTTGAAATCAAAAATATTGGTCACAAAAGGAGAAAATGGAAAGCTGGAAGCTTACAAAAATGAAAGCTAGAATTTGTCTTACCATGTTCCTTTCATTAGGGCAAAAATATATGATCCTGTAAATAAACGTCTTTTAACTGTAAGATGGTGTTTGCTCCTTCAATTATTTGAATATTTGATTTAGATGTTGCTGGGCATAGAGGAAGAGGAGAGCAGAATAGGATACGATAGGTTAGGATAGAAAATAGGATAATTTGATAATGTTCTTCCCTGAAAGAAGAGGCTGCTAATATTGTTTCGTAGTCAGTGAAAACATAAGTCATGGCTATCCAACCTTTTGCTTTCCCTGGGCCACACTAGGTGAAGAGGAATTGTCTTGGACTCTACATCTGTAGATTGCACCAAAAGTAATGCCTGCTATTTATTTCCATGGAAACTACAACATAGACAAAGAAAATAATGCTACTTCTGTTGAAAATCAGTTGACATAACCTAACTGGTTAATTCAGAAAATTATATATATGTATCTACTGTACGAAGCCTATTTGGTCCCCTTTTATTTGCTCATACAAGCATGTTATGCACACACACAGACAAAATCTCTGTTGCAACTTTCTTCCTGGGATTGAAGTAAAATGGAAAGCTGCTTCTTTTTACAAAGCCACCCATTCTGCTCTTTTAAGGGAGGCAGAATTAAATTAAGGAAATGGAATTTCCTTCCCTCTTAAGGGATGGAAATGTGAAAGGGAAGAGTACACAAGTATTTGAACCTACAGCTTTCTTCTGATAATTTAGATTTTCAGTTTAAATTTGAATAGAGATTTATAAATTACACAAATTATAAAACGCCTGACATGGATGAGGGCCAGTAATGTTATACAAACAGTGTTGAGTTTCTGGAGTTGCAGTGTGCTCCATTACATACATCTAGTGGTAACCAGAAAAATAAAAGAACAGAGAACCAATCTCTGAGGGCTACAACTGTGATAGAATGTGGTTTGCTGTGTATTTTAGCCAGAATAGTGAGCTCTGAACTGTTGTGAATTAATGACTTTATATTTATAATTTTAATTTGAAATGAATGAATCTGAATTACATATATATAATTATATGCATTTTATATATATAATATATATACATACTATATGTTTCAGTCTATCACTGATTACATGCTGTAGTGGAAATGCTAAGTCATGGCTCAAAACAGTAACTGAGAACCTGGTAGGAAGGCAGAGCCAACTCAGGGGAGCTCAGATGCATGTAATGCATGTGAGTAACCAGAAGGGGTGGAGGCATGATCCACCCCTTCTCAGACCTCATTTAAGGGTTGGCAATGAAGATGAGAGCATCTCACCTGGAGATCCTTCTGTACCTGACGGCCTTATAGGCCTTCCGAATGTAAGCAGTGTTTTTCCCCTTACTTCTGTGCTTACTACTGTTATGCCTGAGTGGATCCTCCCTTACTGTGACCAGCAACCAAAACTAGCTGTTAAACAGAATGAAAGAATAACAGAATCACAGAAACACCAAGGTTGGAAAAGACCTACGAGATCATCCAGTCCAACCATCTAATTATCACCAATAGTTCTCACTAAACCATATCCCTCAACACAATATCCTTGAACACCTCCAGGTGACTCCACTACCTCCCTGGGCAGCCCATTCCAGTGTCTGACCACTCTTTCAGAGAACTAGTATTTCCTAACATCCAGTCTAAATCTGCCCTGGCACAGCTTGAAGCCATAACAGGCCCAGTCATTGAGTATGTTTGATCCTACTCTTTCCAGCCAGACTAGGTATCTATATAATTCAGGATAGGTTGCCTGGGACACATGGAAGAGACAGAATTCCATTCAAGCCCTGCAAGGGTTCTGGTCTCAGGTCTGGCACAGAGCAGAAGGGAGATGTAGTATGATTGAAAAATCAGTTATTGGCCGCATATTGTCCAATTTACAGGCAGTAGACCCAATAAACCGAACAAAAGTTACAGTTAAGACAACCTTGATAGTTCAGAGGTGGGTGGAAGATCTGACCCACTTTCTAAGACAGGCAGCCAAGCACGCTCAGTGGTACAATAAGTTGCCTATCTCAGCCAGCGGAGTAGTCTTATTGTCACAGTTGAAAAAAGAGCTTCAGAAGATCCTAGGACATTATCACAATGATATGCCAAAAGAGAAAATGGTTGCTCCACTGGAGAACAGTCCTTTTCAGGAAGGGAAATATCCCATTCCTGAAGATGCCTGGTATATGGATGGGTCTAGCAAGGATAACTTGAGCAAGTGGAGAGCAATGGCATACCATCTCTCTACTGAAACAAACTAGTTTGGAGAGGGGGATGGTCAGAGTAACCAATAGGCAGAGCTGCGAGCAGTGTTGGTAGTTGTAACAAAGGAAGTCAGTGACAGCATACTGAACATCTGCACAGATAGTTGAGCTGTGTGCTGGGGGCTCACTCTTTGGATTGTCTAGTGGGCCAACCAGGAATGGACTATCCATGCCTGACCCAGCTGGAACAGATATGTGGTTAGAAATAGAGAATGTCATTAAACATGGGATCGTAGGTGTCTACCTCATTTCTGACCACCAACCTCTACAGTCACTGGGAAGCAAGGAAGCCAATGCTCTGGTCTGAGTTTGATGGATTAGAGGATTCATCATCCAAGAACATTGCCCACTGATTACATCAGAAGCTGTGGCATACTGGACAAAAGACAATGTGGGCAGCTGTTAAAGCATGGGGGCTGCCCATACAACCATCTGACATTGCCCAGGCATGCTGAGACTACAGTGTTTGCTTCAAGGCTGAGACCGTTGCCCGAAACAACAGCCCATCTTGCTAGAGGACACAATCCTCTTCAGTGATGGCAAGTCAATTAAACTGGGCCCCTCCTTCGGTTTGAGGGGTAAAATATGCCCTGACCTGCATTGACACAGCAAGTGGGCTAACGCAGACCTATCCATTGCCAAGAGCTAATGAGGCACATACCATCGAGGGACATACCATCAAGGCACTCACCAAGTTGATGGCTTCCTGTGGGACTCCTCAAGAGTGACCAAGGGGCTCATTTTACTGGTGCAGTGGTACAACACTGGGCATTGGAAAAGAACACTGTATTGGATCACCATAATGGTAAAACCTTACTTTTAACCTGCTGAATCATTGGTTTACCTTGTGAATGGGTTGAGTGTATTGGAAATACTACGTCATGACTTGAAACAGTGACCGAATACCACTAGGCAGGTAGAGCCAACCCAGGGGGGCTCAGGTGCGTGAAATATACTTGAGTGGCCAGAAGAGGTAGAGCCAGGATCCACCCTTCCCAAGCCTCATTTTAGGGTTGGCAAAGGACATGAGGGTATGTCCTTTGGAGGTCCTTGTCTACCTGAGGACCTTACAGGTCTTCTGAAGGTAAGCAGTTTCTTTTTCTTATTTTTACAGCCACTGCTATTGTGCTTGGGCTGATCCTCACTTGCTGCAGCCTGGGATCTTGCTGCTCTGCCGTCATTGTGCTTTCCATTGCGTTACATCAATATATTATGAATTTTTTGTGTGTTTATGATGTGATACTATTTTGCATAAATATTGATTGTCTTGCTAGTTAAGTACAAGTACTTACTAGCTAAGTACTGTTATACTGCTTGGATATCATTAATGACAATCTTTTTCCAGGGGAAACATATCAGAGGGTTCTTAGGGGCTTGTGTTAACTGTGGCTATACTGTGTGGCTTCATATACAGGATTCTTCCTGTGGTACATATTAATAGACTTCTAATAGATCTGGCTACATTTTCAGAAATGTTTATTGTGTGGAGTAATTCTGAAAGCAGATTAGCTCTGCATGAGGCAATATACGAATGTAAGACCTGTGCCTGAGGTGAGTCAGCCACCAAATCAGCATTTTCCCCTTATGGTGTATCACCTGTAAGTTCAGTGTTACTATTACATGTTTAAAGTGATAACTGTACTCTATTGAGGGCTTCTCTTAACAGCACATTTATGTTCATAAATCAAGAATTTGGGAATACAAGCATCAGAAACTAGACATGACACAACCAGAAAAGTGGAAAGAAAGTAATAAAAGGAAGATGTGTTGATTCTTTTAGTATAGACACTACTGTAGCATATATTAATGTTAAAATTTTCAAATTTCCAGACAGCACTCAAATATTTGTTTCTTGTCTGTCTCATCCCTGCAGGGAACTACTGGAATGCAGCTTCCTTCATCACATCATCTTCCTACCTTCACTTCTCCACCTTCCAAGGGGAAACCAGTGCGGATATCTCTTTCTATTTCAAAACATCAGCCTCAGATGGAGTATTTCTTGAGAATCTGGGGAATACTGACTTCATCAAACTAGAGCTGAAATGTAAGTATTTGCTTTTTCCCTAACTTTTCTTGGAACCTGAAGCAGGTTTATGGCAGATAACTGATTTTAAGAGAAGTGTATTGTTTAGCAAAATATGTAAGTTCAGGTAAGTCAGGAAATGAACCTCCAAATCAAAATATTTGACTTATTTTCAGGTTGCCAGGAGGAACAGCAGAAGTCTATTTGATTTATTTATGAAGGAAAGAAATAGAAGAACTGGTAACACATTTATAAAAAGGACTTAAGAATATTTTTCAAAATGGTGTGCCAGATGTATTACTTTAAAATATATGTCTTCAGCTCTGTGTTCAGAGACCTATCTAATCAGCACTGTAAGGATCCAGAGCTGAAAAATTGCATTGTGATATTTAAAATCTCTTCTAAAAATCTCATATAATTAATGCTTTGCCAGCATTATCTGATAATGAAGCTATTGATCCGAAAAAGAAGGCTTAATATATCAGGAGGCAAATCAACTTTATTATTTAAACTTCTAATGTTCCAAGGGCAAGCATTCCAAGAGAGACTTTGAAATGTTTAGCTGTACTCTTCTTAGTGAAATTGAAGTGGTTGAATTAGAGAGAAAAAAATGTTTTATTTCTCCTTTCTTCTCCTTCAACACTTTTTAATCTGCCATAAACTGGAGTAGTGGCAGGCCTGCAGTGCTACATGCACTTGTTATTACAAATTCTAGAGATGTGTTACAGCACTATGGCTCTGTGAGTATAACAAGTTCTTTGTCTGTACTCTAGTATAGAGAAGAGTATCTCTACTTCTGTTTGCTGTGGAAGCTGATGCCAGAGGTCAAGAACTCAGTTCTAAATGTACACGTGCAAATTCAATGGCAAAAGTTGCTCATGCTGAATTTTATACAGATTCAAATCTGTATAAAATGAGATTTACATGCATGAATCTAATTTAAAAAGAAAAAGCTCTTTTTGACAATTCTTGAAGTCTAACCACACAAACTGCAGCATGGGAATCTAGAAACAGCGAGACTGTCCCTTTAAAAAATACTCAACTTTCTCCTCTGGTAAGAGTAAAATGGCAAATTCCAAGCAAGTGACAGCTTCTTCCTGTCGTTCTATGAGGAACTTAGTTGATGTTACTAACTCCAGTTTTCTGTAATCCACAGCTGAAGTTCCTAATGAGTCAAGGAAACGTATTTGTTTGTATTAACAAGGAACGTGACCCTTAAATAATAAAGTGGCAGATATTTCTAATTTAATTATGAATTTAAGTAGTACTTAGAGCTGGTTGAGATGAGCATCTCCGGAGCTTCTTGTTCTTCTGACACATGAACTTTGTACCAAGTCTCTTAAAGGTGGCAATAGCAGTTAATAAAGGCGATCTGAAAGCAGCCACAAATCTTTCGAACTTGACACAAATTAAATAATAGTCACATTGAAGTTGTTTGCTGAATAGATGTACCAAATCAAGAAAGCAATGTAGCAGGGTACCTAAATACTGTTAAACAAGAGTTTTATTTTAAGCCTGTGCTTGAAACCTGCTAACTTTGCTGTGGCTTGGCATTCGCCTCTATTCAACTCTAATCTCCAGTACCTGAATCTAAGCCACAGATTGCAAATATTTTATGACAAAAATATCATCTGTAGAAACAGCCTGTAAGGCCAAATGTAGTGCTGCTGTTCAACGCTCTTGAACAAAACTATCCTGAATGCATTTGCCGAACTGTACAGAGCAGACCACTTGAACATAGTTGCATTCACTTTAGCCTTTCTTTCCTGGAAACTCAGTTTTGAAATTTTCAGAGTCCTGGAGAATACTCCTTTCTGTAACTTGAAGTTTGTACCAGTCACAGCTCAAAAAGAGTTAAGTACTGTGGTTTTAGCAACAAAGATGAATTCATTCTCTTTTCAAAATTATGCTTTTATATAATTAATAGCATTTTTATCTAGTTTTCATTACAGTTTGTTTCATTCTAATCTGCACTTAGGTTTTGTTGGAATTCACTGAATTGAAAACCAGAGTTTCAGGTTTTCAAATGTTCCTTGCATGGCTTACACACCACCAACTTCTTTAAGAGTTTACTTCACTTTTACTCCGATGAAATTGATGTGTGAATTTGTTTCTTAATAGGAACACAAAATGAAGTCAGTAAGACAATTAGAGTTACCTTTAAACCCTAGAGAAGGCTGCCCTTGGCAAAGTACTTTCTAGTTAGCCCATCAAATTCTCTAGCAGAACTGTTATTTTGCACTAAAGCTTTTCATGTAATAGTATTTGAGATATATTTGCTGCAAGGTGCTGCACTTCAAACAGTGGATATACTTTCTTTTTCTTTGCCTTGTACAGGTGCAATTCTCATTGAAGAATTACTTGCTTAAAAAAAAAATTGATTTCTTTACATTTTCCATTTGCAATTGTAGAAAGTAAAAAATCAGTGTCTTCTTCCAGCAAAAAGTGCAAGTTCTTTCTTCTTTGTCCCCTACATGTTAAATGTCTGTATATACTTGTAGTATGTGAAGCATAGGTCCAGTTGTACAGATCAGGAGCTGTGAAGTTCTGATTTTTGTAATCACTTTATTGCACTTGGTAAATATATAAAGGAAACAAATCATTTGGTTTGTTGGTTCTTAGATTCCAGTCTTTGGAAAGAAGTTTGGTATTTTGTACTGTATTCAGAGCACAGGAGTTGCCACTAGTAATGCACATGAAATTGTTTTATTGATATGCTGTCTTAAGGTCTAATAACTACACAGCTTATTTTCTAACTCTCAAGATTTATAAGAAAAAGAGGTGCATTCTTGCAGTATGTAGAGTATCTTTATGTGTCTTCAACGAAGCTTCGTATTGTAATCTCTGAGAATGGGGAGAAAGGAAGAGAAGAATGTGTTTATATAATCTAAGAAACTGATTTTTTCCAAACAACTGACAAGGATGACTGTCATGAAAAATGCAGTGATAAAACACTGCTACGGATGTGACTAAAATTTTTGGCTGTTCGTATTATCAAGCAGCTCCTCTGACAGCTTCTTACTTATTACCATTCAAGGAACAGTAGGTAGAGATGTAGAACTATCTTAAGCCTCAGTTTTACATACATAAGTAAATCTACAGACAGTCAATACTTTGACAGCTGGCTTGTCAGCTGACAACTCTCTTACAGAAGAGGTAGCTGGATAGGGTGTAAATTTTTCTGTAAATAAGTCTTCTAGAAATCATACCTCGTTAGTCACAAGTTCTAGATTTGTTTTTACATTAAAAATGTTGTTAGGAAGGGAAAGTAGATTTTTTTTTTTCCTCTCTTTCAGCTTTCCTACACAGTTCTTGGAAGGGTTGACTTAAAATACAGTTTTCCTATAAGAACTCTTCTGAGAACACCATTTTTTCCTTTATACTAGTCTCACTGTTGTGGTCATTTTCTTTTCTTATCCTGGATTGTACAGAAATAGCATGCCAGTAGGAGGAGAGAAGAGACCATCCTTCTGCACCCAACCCTGGTGAGGTTACGCTTCAAGTATTGGGTTCAGTTTTGGGCCCTTCACAACAAGAGGTCCTGGAGCGTGTTCAGAGAAGGGTAACAAAGCTGGTGAAGGGTCTGGAGCACAAGCCGTATGAGGAGTGGCTGAGGGAGCTGGGATCATTTATTTTGGAGAAGAGGATACCCAGAGGTTTCCTTATTGCTCTCTACAACTATCTGAAGGGAGGGGCTGGCCTCTTCTCCCATGTAGTTAGTGACAGGACTGGAAGGAATGGCCTGAAGATGAGCCAGGGGAGATTCAGGTCGGATATTTGGAAATACTGCTTCTCTAAGAGAATGGTCGGGCACTGAAATGGGCTGCCCAGGGATGTGGTACGGTCACTGTTCGTGGAGGTGTTTGAGAAATATTTAGACATTGTACTGAGGAACTTGGTTTAGTGGGAAATACTGGGGATATGTGGGTGGTTGGACTGAATTATCTTAGAGGTCTGTCGCTGGTTTCAGGTCTTGTTCGGCCTGGTTGCATGACTAATGAGGCAGAGGAACCCACAGACCCACACCCTGGGAGAGGAGGATGGAGGAAAAGGGGAACAGGGAGAGAGGTGGTTCTAAAAACATAACAGCAGCAATGAGCTATGGGAGAAAACTGATTTCCTAAATAGGAATGAGACAATATATTACAGTATAATTGGAATTGAGGCTAATAAATCAAAATGAGTAAGAAAGTGTTCAAAACTAAAGGCCTTACTCTAATGGTGAAAGTGAGATGGCTGGGGAGCACACAGGGAAAGATCGAGAAGTAAAAGGGCAGTCTCACGACTTGCAAGCAGCTTTATCTTTCCCACTAAACAGAAAATAGAACAGTGAAAATCTTCTGGTGTGTGTAGTTCTCTTCTGAGAGCCAGGAATCTGGAAAAAATAAACAAACCACAAAAATGGAGCATTAACTCTTTAAATCCAACCACACTACATAACATTATGATGTGGAATAGTGATAACAATCATAAAATGATGACATTATACCCCTTATTCCACATCACTACATCATGCTTAATATACATACAAACAGTAATTTACATCATTAAACACACACATATATGGAATTATTGACAGCATTCCTCCAGCATTCAAGCAAATTTCCTTGTGGTACACACTGAACATCCCCATCTTTCTGCATTATCTGCCAAGTAGACCCAGGTCTTGAGTCAAAACAATTCCACAGAGAGTTTTGCCCTTTTCAGAAGTTGGAAAGACCCAAACTGCTTTTCCCAACGTGCACTTTACATGTACTACAGGGACCTTATCTCCCTCTACAGTGTATGGGGAGCTGGATTAGGCAGGACCATCTCAACTGATAGATCCTCAGGTATTAATTAACCAGGTGGCTTCTGCAAAATGTTTCTCCCAGTGCTTAAATATTCTGCCACCCATTCCTTTCAACATAGTTTTTAACAACCCACTGTATTGTTCAAGATTACCAGAAGCTGGCACATGATAAGGGATATGATAAATCCACTCAATGCCGTGATCTTTGCCCCAAGTATTTACAAGGAAATTTTTGAAATGAGACCCATTATCTGACTCAATTCTTTCTGGAGTGCCATGTTTCCATAGCACTTGCTTCTCGAGACCTAATATGGTTTTTTGGGCAGTAGCATGGGGTGCAAGATATGTTTCAAGCCACCCAGTGGTTACCTCCATCATGGTAAGCACATAACGCTTACCATCACAAGATCGTGACAAAGTAAAATAGTCAACCTGCCATGCCTCCCCATATTTTTACTTTTGCTAATGACCTTCGCCCCCCAGAGAGGTTTCATTCTCTTGGCTTGTTTAATTGTAGCACATGTTTCACAACAGCACATGCAATAGCATCCACAGTTAATTCCACCTCTCGGTCTCTAGCCCACTTATATGTTGCATCTCTTCCTTGATGGACAGAGGTCTCATGGGCCTACTGAGCTAGAAATAATTCACCCTTGTTCTGCCAGTCCAAGTCTATCTGAGTCACCTCAATTCTGGCAGCTTGACCTACCTGATGGTTATTTTGCTGTTCTTCAGTAGCCCGATTCTTGGACACATGAGCATCTACATGGCGCACCTTTACAACCATATTCTTTATTTGGGCAGCAATGTCTTTCCACAGTTCAGCAGCCCAAATAGTTTTACCTCTCTGTTGCCAGTTGTTTTGTTCCCACTGCCATAACCACCTGCATAAGGCATTTGCCACCATTAATGAGTCAGTATAAAGAAAAATCATTGGCCACTTCTCCCATTCAGCAACATCTAAGGCCAGCTGGACAGCCTTTGCCTCAGCAAATTGGCTTGACTTATGCTTCAGTGACCTCTGCAACTTGTCATGTAGGCCTCCCCATAGCAGCTTTCCATCTGTGACGTTTCCCCTCTGTCTGACGCGCCCTGTTCACTGATGGATTATATTTTTTTTAGTTTTCTGGTAATTCGTTGTATGGTGGACATCTTCAGCATGCAGTACCTCTTCTGCTAGTGATGTTCCAAATTTCTTACCTTCAAGTCAGTCCATGATCGTTTCTAAGAATTCTGGATGACTGAGATTTGCCATTCAAGCTTGCTGAGTAACCAACGAAGTCTGCTTACTCCAAGTGGCATCGTTAGCACGATGGGTGGAGGGAACCTTTCCTTTAAACATCCAGTTGAGTTTCAGCAGTCAAGATGCTACAAGGAGCTCCGTTTCAGTACCAATTACTTTGGAATCAGGTCGAACCCTCTCACATGTGGCTAATATCTCCTTCTGAATTGGAGTGTAGTACTCTTTGGACCCCTGTATGCTTGACTCAAGAATTCTAAGGGTCGGACCTTGAGTGTCTCCTGAGGCTCTTTGCCATAAGCTCCAAGTGGGATCTTTCTCTCCAGCAGCAGTGTAGAGGATGTTCTTTACATGCTGTCCCATCCATATTGGCTCCAGAGCTACGACATGGGCTATCTCCTGTTTAATTTGCTCAAAAGCCTCCTGCTGCTCAGGACCCCACTTAAAATTATACTTCTTCCGCATCCCCTGATAAAGGGAACTAACAGTGAGGCTATAGTTTAGAGCATGTATTCTCCAGAAGCCCACTCTGCGCAGAAAAGATTGTGCCTCTTTCTTACTACTGGGTGGAGATATGAGTGTAATTTTGTTGATCACGTCTACTGGGATATGATGACATCCTTCTTGCTGCTTTATACCAAGGAACTGAATTTCTTGTGAAGATCCTTTGTTTCACTTAATAGTGAAACCAGCTCACAGAAGGATCTGAATTATCCCGTCTCCTTTTGTGAAAACGTCCCTTGCTGTACTGCTCCACACAAAAATGTCATCAATCTACACTGTGTGCTCAGGAGCACTGCACTGTTCCAGTGCAATTTGGATCAACCCATGGCAAATTGTTGGACTGTATTTCCATCCTGGGGGCAAACGATTCTAAGTATACTGAAACCCCCTCCAGGGGAAAGCAAACCATAGCCTACATTCTGCGGCCAAAGGAATGGAGAAAAAGACATTAGCAATGTCAGTTGTAGAATACTACTTGGCTGCTTTTTACTCCAATTCATACTGGAGTTCTAGCATATCTAGTACAGCAATATTCAGTGGGGGTGTGACTTCATTCAGACCACAGTAATCTGCTGTCAGTCTCCACTGGATTTATACCCTGGCCATATGGGGCTGTTGAAAGGTGAGTGAGCTTTGCTTATCACTCTCTGAATCTCTAGTTGATGAATCAACTCACAAAAAGGAAGCAAGGAATCCCTGTTGGTGTGTTAGTGCCATCTGTGCACCGTTTCTGTAGCTATTGGTACCTGTTGCTCTTCTGCTTGTAGCAACCCCACAAAAGATGGATTTTCTGATAGGCCAGGAAAAACAGATAGCTGCTTAACATCTTTTGTGTCTACAGCTGCTATTCCAAGGCCCCATCAATAGCCCTTGGGATCCTTAAAATATCCCCTTCCAAGGTAATCGATACCAAGTATACATGGAGCCCCTCAGCCTGTCCCAATAGGGTGCTTTTGGCAGCCTTTACCAGTGAGGTTTATTTCAGCCTCCAATATAGACAAGTCTTGGGAACCCCTAGTCACTCCAGAAATATAAATTGATTCTTGCTCTTTGTCACTCAGGGGTGTTAGAGTGCACTGCACTAACATGTCTGTGGTTTTGATGTGTCAGTCCACTGATTTCACACATTCTAATATACTCTATTATCCCTTTCCCATCACACTGGCTGGGGACAGGGCCCCTCTAATTGTTACCTCTATCATTCTCCTCCTGTGAGTCATGATCAGGACTCTTATGGTTTTTGCCATGTGCCACAGCAACTGGAGCAATCACCTTCTTGGGGAAGTTTGCCTTGGTGGTTGATCTTTTTGCAATACTCTTATTTGTGCACATAGTGCAGGAGTGGGTTTTTTATACCACTTCTTCATATCTTCTCAATGCTCATGTAGGTAACACCACAAGGCAATACACAACATAGCATTATTATAGTCACTTGCTCAAACAGGAAGACATCTGCTTTTAATAGCTGGGATATTAGATGATACAGATAGAGAGGAAATCAATTTGATCATCCCCTTCAGTAGATTGTGTTGATAATCCCAATCCTTATCAGGTGTCTCTGATGCCTCCATGGTTTCATCGGGTTCATCATGGTGAAGCAAGGTAGACAGTTCCTCCTTCTTGTTTACTCTCTATTCTATCTAGTCTTTCAGTTATTTTTGAAATGTCAGAAACAAGTTTGTGGAGGGTTTAAAAGTTGCTAAAAGTCATGAAGTCTAATAATGAGTCCAAATAAAAGGGGTCATCTTGTCTCTCTGCTCTGTGTTCCTTCTAGTGTACCAGCATACTTTTCTGGTGTTTGTGAATTTCCACCACAGATTTGGTGTACCTTACTCTCTCAGGATCACGCTCCTGGTTTGGATTATTGAGAATGAACATGGGGTCATGTAACATTTCCACCATGGCTCATTCTCTCAAATAATGGATGCGTTTTTCCATAGTAGTCCATTTCTTTATCTCAGGCATCAGATTATCTTTGAAGGGGTATTTTTCCTTTACAGCTAACAGCATCTGCTTCCAGAAAGTGAAGACCTCATCCTGACATCTGTTAAAACCTTTGTCAGTGGCTGAATCCTTAGCAATGCTTCCCACTTGATGAGCTTCTCTACTATCTAACTACACACTCTTGGCCCTCCTGTCCTAATATGGAAGTAGGCAGGTGACAGTGGGCTCATTTGGGTGCCATGACGGATCTTTTCTCAAACCTTGAATTTCAGTCATTTTCAGAGGTCAAGTAGTGATAGTGATGCTATCGTTTTCACCTTCTTCTAGTTTTTGCTATTGCCTTTCTTGGTGTCAGTGATAGCAGCCTTCTTGAGGGCCGCTTCTCTGGGTGCTCCTCTCCTTCCTCTTTCTCTAAACAGAAAAGGGAAACAGAACAGTGAAAGCCTTTTGGGATATGTAGTTCTTTTCTTCTGAGAACCTGGTACCTGGAAAAATCAACAGTCCACAAAACTAATTAACTAATTAAGCATTAACTCTTTAACTCCCAGTCCACAGGAATATCAATAACAAAAAAAAATCATAAAATCATGACAAGGTCTTTTCCAAACTTGGTGATTTTATGATTCTGTGAAGTCTCTTGCGATGAACAGGGACATCCATAGCTCAAACAGGTTGCCCGAAGCCTGATCCAGTCTCACCCTGAGAGTCTTCAGGAATGGGGCATCCACTATATCTCTGGGCAGTCAGTCCCAGTGCCTCACCGCCCTCACTGTAAAAGACCTTACCAATATACCTTTTCCTGCACCAATATAAATCTACCTTCTTTAACCATGAAATCATGTGTTCTATCACAACAGACACTGCTGACGAGTGTATCTCCTTCTTTCCTTTTACTTATTGGAAGGCTGTTATCAGGTCACCTTGCTGCCTTCTCTTCTCCAGGCTGAAAAGCCCTAGCTCTTTCTGCCTGTCTTTGTAGGAGAGCTGTTCTGTCCCTTGGAACATATTTATTTCCTTCCTCTGGATGCAGTACTCCAACAGTTATGTCTGTCCTATACTGATGACTCCGTAGTACTACAGGTGAGGCCTCACTAGTATAGAGGGGCAGGATCACTCCCCTCAATCTGCTGACCATGCTTCTTTTGATGTAGCCTGGGATACGATTGGCTTTCTGGGCTGTGAGAGCACTTTGCTGGCTCACGTCCAGCTTCTCATCCCCTAGGTCTTTTTCAGCAGTGCTGTGTTCATTGTTTCATCCCCCAGCTTGTGTTGGTAGTGGATGTTGCTTCAACCCACGTGTAAGACCTTGCACTTGAATTTGTTGAACTTCATGAGATTCTTCTGGAGCCACTGTTCAAGTCTGCCTAGGTCTCATTGGATGGCATCCCATCCCTTTGGTGTGTTCACCGTGCCACACTGCTTGGAGTCATCAACAAACTTGTTGAAGGTGCACTCAACCCCATTGTCAATGTCATTGATGATGATACTAGAGAATATCAGCACCAGCACTGATCTCCATCTGGACATTGAGCTATTGACCACCACTCTCTGGACTTGATCTTGAAGTCAGTTCTTCATCCACTGAACAGTCAGTCCACCCATCAAATCAATATCTTTCCAATCTGGAGAAAAGGATGTTATAGGATACTGTGTCAAAGACCTTACTGAAATCCAGACAGATGATGTCAGTGGCTCTCCTCTTGTCCATTGATGCAGTTGCACCATCATAAAAGGCTGCTAGATTGGTCAAGCAAATTTTGCCCTTGGTGAAGCCATTCTGGTTCTCCTGTATCACCTCCCTCCCTTCCATATGCCTTAGTATACCTTACAGATGGCTCTGCTCCATGATCTTTCCCAGCACAGAGGTAAGACTGACAGGTCAGTAGTTTCTGGGTTCATCCTTTTCACCCTTTTTAAAAATACGTGTGTTGTTGCCTTTTTTCCGGTCATCTGGGACTTTACTTGATTGCCTTGGCTTTTCAAATATTGAGAGTGGCTTGGCAATTATATAAGCTAATTTCCTCTGGGAATCTGGGATGCATCTCATAGGGACACATAGACTTGTGGGTGTTCAGGTTCCTCAGGTGGTCATGAACCCGATCTTTGCTTACAGTGGGAGGAATGTTGTTTCACCTATCCTCTTCTACTGATCCAAACATTTGAAACTCCACGATGAGCAGTTATCAGAGAAGACTGAGGCAAAAAGGTGTTGAGTATCTCAGACTTATTTTTATTGTTACCAGCTTGTCTTTGTCACTCATTAGTGAGGGTACACCCCCCTGGACTTTCCTTTTCTGGTTGAGGTACCTATAGAAGCCTTTCTTGTTCTTGGCATATCATGCCAATTTTGGTTCAAGTTGGGCCTTGGCTTTCGTGACCCCATCCCTACACAGCCTAGTTTCCTTATATTCTTCCTACAGTGTGTGTCCCTGTTTCCACTGCTTGTGCATCTTCTATTACTCTTCAGTTTGACCAGCATGTCCTGGTTCAGCCACACACGTCTTTTGTCTTCCTTTCCTGCCTTGCTATACCTGGGGATGGAGAGCTCTTGCATGCTGAGGAAAGCTTCCTTAAAGATCTGCCAGCTCTGCTCTGCACCCTTGCCTATGAGGACAGATTTGCAGAGTATTTTATTGACTAACTCCCTGAAGAGCTGAAATTTAGCTTTCCTAATTTTACTCGTTGCCAGACTCATATCCCTCTGGAGCATGAACTCAACCACAGCATGGTCACTACAGCTCAGACAGCCTCAATCCTGATGTCACCAACCAGTTCATTTGCATTCTTGAGCATCAGATCCAGTATTGCATCACCATGGTGGGGCTGTCTATTACTTTACTCAGGAAGTTATCCTTATTGCATTCCAGTAGCCTACTGGATTGTCTACATCTCACCACGCTTCTTTTCCAGCAGATCTCTGGGTGGTTTAAATCCCCCAGCAGGACAAACAGTTGCAATTGCGACACCTTCTGGAGCTGGAGCTGGAAGGCCTCATCAGAAGCCTCCACTTGATCAGGTGGCCTGTAAATAGATGCCGATTACAAGGCTCCCTTTGCTGCCTTGTCTCTAACTTAGTCACCCATAAGCACTTTAATAGCTAATATTTATACTTGAAGAGAAAAGTCCCGTGTTCCTTCTTGTGTTTGTTTGCTTCTAGGCTACTTAACTGAGACATGCGTAACTTCTCCAAAATCAGCCAAGGAACAGTGACGACCATGAACCATGATTCCCATTGCTTTTTGCCTCCTCCTTAACAGCATTCATTCTCCCAGACTGAAAGCTCTAACAGATGATCAGTTCATATATTTTCTTACAGATTTTAATAATTTTATCACGCTTTTCTTCAGGAGTATCTAGAAATGGAATTCTATGAAATCAATGAGTTTTCTACATTGTTCTTTTTAAATTGCGATATGTTAATGTAAATGCTGCTTACGTCTTCCCCTGCTTTATCTTTGTAGCTGAGAAGGAAGACTGTTGTGACCTTCATTGTTGCTTTTTCTTTTTTTTTTTTTCAATTCAGTTGTTATTCTGCTCTCCTAGCAGAAGGTTACCTTTTTTGAAGAACAATCCCCTGGGAAAGCACTTTGCATAAGCCACATGTCAAAGACTGTATAAGAAACTAAGGAATATTTCCATCCCAGGGGCCA
Source organism: Chrysolophus pictus (assembly GCA_037305975.1). Lineage (NCBI taxonomy): Eukaryota > Metazoa > Chordata > Aves > Galliformes > Phasianidae > Chrysolophus > Chrysolophus pictus. The sequence continues at coordinate 2,289,739 of CM074577.1, forward strand.
GTAGGATGCTGACAAGTTAAATGGAAAAGCATTAAAATTCTTCAGGGAAATCTTTGACCCTGTTTTTTCAAACTCTTATCCTATTCTGGGACAATATGAAAGTTGGAAGCAAATGAAACAAACAGAAAAAATACAAACCACCATATCTGAAAAACTGCAAGTATAAATCTTCTACAGGTAAGATTTATTTTCAGCAGTGGTACGTGTACAAAAAAACCTGATATTCAAACATGGCAATTGATGGCCCATGTGAGATGATCTGTTATCTCTTTATTCTTGTGCCTAATTAGCAAAGGGCATAAGTGCTGAGACTTCTGTGTGGGATCAAGTCAAAAGCAACAAAAACATTCTGAATGGAGAACTTGCTAACACTGACCAATAGATAATTTTAGGCATAGGGATGTGGGAAAATTAAGAAGATCAGTATCTCTGCTGTAATTAACCTAGTCTCTGATAGAGTATGGGTTGTTGAGTACAGGTTGGTATTCCCCAATGACAACATGTCCAGCACTGCACAGAGCTGTATAGCATCTCTGAAGCACCCGTTCAAGAGTGTTGGGGTGCTTTTCTCATTACCACAAATGCCATGTTGGTAGAAATTTTATGGCAGTTTATCAGGTACAAATAATGTAAAATTCAAGGTGGGAAATGGTTGGCTGTAGAAAACACAGTTGTCCTCAACTTCAATTTGTATTGCAGTAAAAACACATAATAAATCATTCCTAGTCCAACCATTCATCCAAGGAAATTTTCTTCATGTCCAGTCAGCTTTGTGTTAAATGCTAAAACTGAACGTGCTCTGTTAGTTTCTTCATTTATACTCATCTTTTTCAGGCAGAATACAAATATTTACTGAACAAAAATGTTGAGTATCTTAGGCATGTAACAGGAACAGTCTTTCTATGCCCTTGAATTAATATCCTGTCACAGGAAACCACAGTACATAACCTGTATTTATCTTCTCAAATATGTCAAACTCTATTGAAAACAAAATCAATTTTTGCCTGCTGGACAACCATTTTGGTCTTTTATGAGATAAAAGAGGTGATTCAAGACGGCCAGCATGGCTTCACTAAGGGCAGACCGTGCCTGACTGATCTGGCGGCCTTTTGTGATGGATGACAGCTTCAGTGGATGGCAGAAGGGCAGTGGATGTCATTTACCCGGACTTCTGCAAGGACTTTGACATGGCCCCTCACCACATCCCTCTCTGTAAATTGGAGAGATGTGGATTTGAAAAATGAAATGTTTGATGGATTAGGAGTTGACTGGCTGGTACAGCCAAAGTGTTGTGATCAATGGTTCTCTGTCACAAGAGAGAGAGGCCGATCACAAGCAGCATCCCTTAGGGATCGGTCTGGGGACCCATGCTCTTCAGCATCTTCATCAGTGATGCAGATGATGGCATTGAGTGCACCCTCAGCAAGTTTGCAGATGACACCAAGCTGAGAGGTGCAGTTGATACACTGGAAGAAAGGGAAGCCATCCAAAGGGACCTGGACAGGCTGGAGAAGTTGTTCCATGAAAATCTGATGAAGTTCGATAAGGCCAAGTGCAGGGCGCTGCACTTGGGCTGGGGCAATCCCAGGTATTTATACAAACTGGGGGAAGATCTCCTGGAGAGCAACCCTGTGGAAAAGGACTTGGGGATCCTGGTGGACAAGAAGCTGGACATGAGCCAGCAGTGTGCGCTTGCAGCCCAGAATGCCAACTGTGTTCTAGACTGCATTAAAAGAGCAGTGGCCAGCAGGGAGAGGGAGGTGATTGTCCCCCTCTACTCGGCTCTTGTGAGGCCCCATCTGCAGCACTGCATCCAGACTTGGGGCCCCCAGTACAGAAAGGATGTGGAGGATCATTCCTCCCCAGATGCAGGACTTTACACTTCTTGAACTGTATGAGTTTCTTGTCAGTCCATTTCTCCTGTCTGCTAAAGTTCCTCTGGGACTCCTTCCAGTTTTTTGTCATCTGTAAACTTGCTATGGATGCATTCTGACCCATCATCCAGATCATTAACAATGTTGAACGGGACAGGACCCAATATTGACTCCAGGGGTTTACTGTTAGTTACTGGCCTTCAGCAAGCCCTCATACCACCTATGTTATAGACCCTATCATTCAGGTAGTTTTCAATCTACTTTCTTCATAAAATCATTTCTTGCCTTGCGTGTGACTGGAAATTATTTCTAGGATTAGTTTTTTCATCACTTTCCCAGGATTCAAGTTGAGGCTGAGAAGCCTGTATTTTCCTGGGCTCTCCTTCTTGCCCTTTTTGAAGACAGGACTGATGTTTCCTTTCCTCTGGTCCTCAGTCACCTCTCTCAATTGCCAAGATCATTCAAAGGTTGGAGAGACTGGTTTCACAATTATACTAACCAGCATCCTCAGTACTGATTTGTGTATGTTTTCAGGAGTCACAGACATGCAAATGTACACTTTAATTTAGTGTTCTCCAACTCAAACTTCTTCTACCAAGGGTACTTCTCCCTTCCTCCATGCTTTTCCCTAGTAAGTCCTATCTTCCTAGTAAGGACTGAGGTAAAGAAGGCATTTAGTACGTCTGTAATATCTTTGACTCCCTTAATGGGACCCAAGAGAACTAATCATGCAATAAAGAAAAACTGAAATCACATAACTTCATGATTTACTTTTTGGAACTGAGGGTTACAGGGACACAGCAGTTATGTATACTTTCAGCTGCCAGAAAAGAACACAAGTGCAAAATCTGTATCTGATAGACACTTTAGTCATCTGAAGAGAGAGGAAAACCATTCTGGTGCCACGCTCCAGAAATATACCTTCACTCTGAGTGATATACTGCTGCTAATTGCTATGCATTTTATCTTCTTCCTTGTACCTGCTGGGATCACTGTAGCCTCATTTCATGTGAGCCTCAGTGAACAACCTCATAGCTATACTCTAGTTCTACCCAGAGAAGTAAACATTACACAGAATCGTAGGTGTTGGAAGGGACCTCCAGAGATCATCGAGTCCAACCCCCCTGCCAAAGCAGGCTCCCTACACCAGCTCGCACAGGTAGGCGTCCAGGCGGGTCTTGAATATCTCCAAAGAAGGAGACTCCACAACCTCCCTGGGCAGCCGGTTCCAGTGCTCCGTCACCCTCACCATAAAGAAGTTCTTGCGCGCATTTCTGCAGAACTTCCTATGCTGCAGTTTCTGGCCATTTCCCCTTGTCCTGTCTCCGCACACTGCTGAAAAGAGTCTGGCCTCACCCCCACACCTTAGATATTTATAGACCTGGATCAGGTCCCCTCTCAGTCTTCTTCTCTCAAGGCTAAACAGACCCAGTTCACTCAGCCTTTCTTCATAGGGGAGATGTTCCAGGACTTCCACCATCTTTGTGGCCCTTTGCTGGACTCTTTCCATGAGATTCCTGTCTTTTTTGTACTGAGGAGCCCAGAACGATGGTTAATCAAGGGGAATAAAGAAAATATACTGATTTCATAAGCAAACAACTGGTGTTATAACCTGTCAACCTTCTATTGCACTAAATTTTATGAAAAAGAATTACAGAAGACTTCAACTATATCCCCATAGAGAACTCAATCAGCTTTACATTAAAGAATTGTTACCTGATGTTCAGACAGTGCCTGCTATGTAACAGTTTGTGCTTATTGCACAACTGAAAAGAGCCTTGCTTTGTCTTCTTTGCACGTCGTTTCAGATGTTTGCAGACACTGATGAGATCAGTGGCAGTATAAGATCCAAGATCATGTAATGCTGCATGATCTCTTTTGTCTGCCTTCTTATCCCACAGACAGAGACAGAACGTATCTAATCTGTACAGTGAACCCCCATGTTAGAGAAAAAAAGTTACTTCTACATAGTAAGAACAATGAGAAGGGCATTGTGTTTGCCAAAGTTGCACTTCTACATTATGAACGGATGGCTGGCTATGACCTAAGGCCTTTGAAAATTGAACTGATGAAAGAAACATGTTCAGATTTAATTACATATAATTGCACAAGGCACAGAAATTGTAAAACTAAGTGTAGCCACAAGGCCACAAACCTCAATTTACTGAGAGGGTATATGTGCCAGAAGAGCATAAAAAAATTCATCCTTGTTCAATTTTATGGAATTTCCATCTCAAAACTTCATATTGACCAAATACACTAAATATATATTTTCTTTTTTAATTCCTTAATTAAGCAGTTTCAGTTGTTTTTTCAAAGTTTGATCCACATTCACATATTTTAAAAGAATCACCTTGAGTTTTATGGTATTTAGTAAGACAGAAAATGGTCATAATGGAAGCTCACTTCCTGAGCTACAAAGTGACTGGCCTTTGTAGAAATCTCAGGTATCTGTACTGCTCATTGCATACATGTTTCTGAAAAATCCAGCTGATCACTGTGAACAGCTAATCAGCTTACATGTTAAATGATTTTTAATCCTTCCCTTCAAAAGTTTGTCAGAATAGTACCATTTTTGTGTCGAATAAGGATGTATTTGAGTCCAAAATGCCACATTATCCAAGGTTGTATGTATAGATATAGAGAAAATGAAAAGAAAACTATACTTTTAGAGAGAAAAAAAAAAAAACCTGAACAGTTGCTATATTCCACGTAAATAAATAATAAACTGAACTTCTGAATAAATTTGATATTATACTGGGTCTGGGTGGGATGAAGCTAGGGTGCAGAGAGAAGAAGGTGATAGGGCTGCAAAGGTGGTCCTTGTTGGAAACAAGCTAGACACTGTTCTGCTAGTGGGAAGTAGTGGTGGGAGGGTAGTGAGACATTTTTTTTTGTTTTGCTTGTTAATTTACTTTTTTCTAACCTCTCTATCTGAACTATTAAATTTTCTTCATCTTAGCACATGATTTTTCTCACTTTTGCTCTTCCTGCTCTCTGAGGAGAGTTGGAGTGAGAGGGTGAACAGGTGAACTGTTCAACTGCTGAGCTGCTGACCAGAGTCAACCCACCACAGATGCTCATCCTCTTCTAATAAGATGCCAAAACAAATCATTTTATCTAGATGCTACCCTGGTTGAAGAATATTATTACACTGTAGACTGCAATTTTCATTCAAATAGGAGCTGAGAATTAAGAATCAGAACTAGCAACAGAACTTGCATGTAAGATGCTGCCATCCAGCCAGTGATTATCTGGATTGATCTTTTCATTGATGTCCTTCGTGGCTTTTTTTCAATCTAGTAAATAATTTCCTTTCCTTTGGTTTTTAAGACTTGTGTGTTCATGTTGCCCAGGGATGGATCAGTACAACCCGTAGATTCTGTGCTGCCCTTTCACATCTCTAACTTTCAGCAAGTCAGTAGGTACCTGCGCTGAAAAGAAAACTTTGATGAGAAGATTGTTCTGGGATGTCCCTCCTTCCCCCCAAAAATAAGATTCATTGTAAGAATATAATATGAATTGATATGTCTACTGCACTTACTTTTACATTAGAGCAAATGATTCTCTTCACTAAGCATGAATTTCATTATAAAATAAGTCTTCAGACTGTGACACAGTCAATATAAAGACATGCATATGGCTGGACTGTACAGACATAAGGACTTCTGCATGATATATCTCTGCATTTCACTTTTTCTTTTAAAAGAAAAATAATTTCCCTTATTAAAAAAAAAAAAAAAAAAAAACACTTCCTTTCAAAAGATCAAAAACTTGCAAATCAAGAAGTATCCTTGCAGAAGTTTCCAAAATCCAGGATGGTTTTACACTCAGGGAACCCATAAGAATATCAATAGTGCTGTCTGTTGCCTCAGAATAAGAGGAATATTCTACAAAGGCATTCTCATTTTACAGTATTGTGAAAAGATAGTGTTTTGGAATTAAGACAAGCCTGACAGTGAAGAGATCTCAGGTGTTTCTTCAAAACAAAATGTAAGGGACAACTCCTTGAAAATAAACATGGATATAACACACAGCAGAAGTACTGAAAAGATTTTACTCTACTGCTTATTTAGCTTTTGTTTATTATACCTCAAATTATAAGGCATGATAGCACTAAAATGAAGCATCTTTATTTCTTTAATGACAAGCTTTGACCAGAGATTTTTCAGAAAAATAAAATGGCATTATAGCTTTGTATGTTTTAGAAAAACAAATCAAATGGAAGTCTCGGTTGTCTTTATTTTTGCTCCTTTGTGAATGCTGTCAATAATTACCCATTCTGTGGTAACTGTTTCATCTAGTGTTTTGCCACTGTAAAATATTTTTAAAAATACATTTAGTATAAATTAAATCTCAATAGAAAAATTAAATTTATATTTCTTCAGTCAAAATCATCTACATACATTCCCTGTACAACCACCAGTATCAATTATATTGATATATCATGATGGATATGATCTGATGGAATGTCTAGTAGAGCTTATTGAACATCTGTAGAATATCTAAACATTCTTTGAATTTTTTACTATAAATAGAATGCTACAGTGCTTGCTAAGAATCTATTCCTTTTTCAGTCGTAAAATTTCACATCACTTATTTACGACCATTTCATATATTTATTAGTTTGTTGTAGAAATTAACTGCCTCCCAGAGGAAGAAGAAAAAAAAAAAAACTCTGAAAATTAAAAAAAAGAGAATTTATTTCAGGATCTGTTGATGTTTTAAAAGTTTATGAGCATATTTTTCTGATATTATTGAAAATATAAGTGGAAATAAAAATTCTTCTTTCGGGATATATTTCACTCTGAGTTAATTTAACTGGTTTAATTTCTGTCACATGCTGTAGAACATTTTCAGAATGGCTTCTTGGGAAGCCATTTCTCTAATTTCTCCTGATGTTAGAAGGAGCTAAATGTGCTTATAAATTCTGAAGGGTGTCTGAGCAGTATGTATCTTTACTTAAAATAAACATTTTCTGTTTAAGAAGTGTAGATGTATATGTTTACAGCATAATATGGATTTGATTTTACTCAATGTTTCAGCTGCTACAGAGGTTTCCTTTTCATTTGATGTTGGAAATGGACCTGTGGAAATAATCGTCCGGTCTCCCAGTCAGCTGAATGATGACCAGTGGCATCGGGTCAGTGCAGAGAGGAACGTCAAACAGGCCAGCCTGCAGGTAGATCAGTTGCCACCAGAAGTCCGGAAAGCACCAACGGAAGGACACACGCGACTGGAATTGTACAGCCAGCTCTATGTAGGTAAGGTGCAGAGAAAATTACCAGGCTTTCAGGTACTGGATGAACTCTGCCTCATCTCTAGCAAGCATCAGTTAATTTAACACGGGAAGATGCCTTCCCAAATATTTGAGAAAAAATAATAAAGAAGGAGAAATGACAAGCACCTGCAAAACTGCAGAGATAAGAGGATTAGCTAAGAGAAAATATTCTGTACTGGCAACATGTCATTTTTTGGCCAAACTCCTGTTTTGGCCAGTTTCTCTCTCACATGTACTTATTTACAAATTGAATTTACAATTTCTGTATAGATCGTGCCAGGACTGTGTGAGCCTGCTGTGTCCATCCTAGTCACATAGGTTTGGTCACTGTCCATGCTCCTGGTCTTACTGCAATAATTTCTCTTTAGTCATACGGGCTGTTTTTCCATTTGCTGTAGGAAAGAATCACATCGTGCCACAAAAAAATTCATTCAACAGAACCAAATGAATACAGCCGCTTTCTGGAGACGCTGGTTTCTAGTGCATTTTTAGCATGTTATTCCAGCAGTACTTGTATTTCTCTGATTGTTAGACCTAGGAATCCAAAGACCAGACATGGCAAGTGCCACTAGTTGGAATTAAAAGAAAGTCAGCAAAGAAGCAGCACCTTCCTACCTCTTTACGTATCTGTTAAGTGGAGAAAGGAAGGAAGATGTTACCTTATTTTTTTCCATGTTAGTGCAGATAAAACAGCAGAAATTAATCAAAATGTTGTTTAAAGCCTTTCCCTTCTTGGCAAGCAGCACATGTTGCTGTAAACCGCTTTAAAAGTGTCACCAGAGATATAGCCATTGTTTACACAATGAGTTTCTCCTTTACTGCTGACTGTGATCCCAATAAAAGCCTGTTTCCAAGTAAATTGAAATATGAATTTTTTTTAGAAGACAAAGCCTTAGACTTTTGAAAGAAACACCAAGACTTTTTATGAAAACAGAAAGAGCTGGAAATATTCAAACCTGAGTTCTTGGGGAATTGCTAATAACTCTTGATATTTATAAATTGCTTTGAATTAACACTTATACCATCCATCTTTTGAAATACTTGGTACTTGTACTGCCAAAAGCTGAATGTCCAAACCTGCAGCTGACTTTCTTTCTGAATCAGATATATTTCCTATAACTTACAAAGAATAGCGTCTCTGATTTAAATTCTAGCCGAGTCTGACAGAGAATTGATGTGAGTTCAAATGTCCTCAGTGAACACTCTGAGTATCACAGCCTGCAGAGTGACACGGAATAAGAATTATTTCAGTACTCCATTTTCTGTGATAAATATTCCTTGGGACAATGAGGGAACCTGAAGCATGACTTAAAATGCTAGGGGCTAGGACATCCATCAGGACAGGAAAGACGTGAGAATTGTAAGCGTTAGAATTCTTTTGTCACCATGGTGCATATTATTTTGCATAAAGTGAAACCACACTAGAATGGCCTCTACCCTGTGCACTTCAAAAGAGACCAGAATAGACTGTCTCCTCTTAATCCAAATTACCCAGTTACCAGACACAGATTTGAAGCAGCATCTTTGATTTCTGTGGCTGATTTGAAGCAGCAGATGGTCTGTATTTAGTCCTCTGCCCTATCCAGGTACTCTGTGCTCTGCAGAGATGAGTGTTCAGATCTTCTCAGGCATATGTGAGACTCTTCAGCATCTGTGGCACTGCAGTAATCAAAGGGATGAGAGCACTGTATGACAACTTCTCACTGTTTTTTGCTTGCAGCTTCAGGATTTGGGTTTTTGTTGTTGTTGTTTGTTTTTATCCAGCTCTGAGTAAGACTTTCTGAGATAAAATCCTGTTTTTCAGCAAGTATTTACCAGGAAAAAAAGAAGTCCTTAGTGACTGCTAAGAAAAACATTCCAATCCAGATTTTCAAATACAGCTCTTCAGTGCTGTGTCCTTCTCCCTATATTTGGGCAATTTAGCATTATGCCTGATGTTGCTTGGAAATGAACATCTTTATTCCTACTCCCTCTTTCTCCATTTCTGTTTTAAAATATTTTAAACATGTTTCAAATATGTAATATATTATGATATTATAATTAGCAACCATCAGCAATAATTACACACCAAACAAAGTTATATCTTAGCAATGTAGCCAAGCCCATTTCTTCCATGGTCATCTCTGAAAATCTTAAAGCTTGCTAAGTGTAAAGCATAGGCACTTACTCTTTAGGTATATTTTTGGCACAGTCTGAAAACTGAGGTTTCACTTTTCACTGATTTCGATTTCACTAGGATGTGGTAATGCCTCACTTTTATAAATAAGTTACTTAATTTACTTACCTGTTGTCACAAGCCTAGTAGGATATTTCCTATAAAACTCTTCACTGTTGTCTTTTTAATATTTCTGCTCAGGTGCCGCAGGCGGACAGCAGGGCTTCCTAGGTTGCATTCGCTCATTAAGGATGAATGGGATAACACTGGACTTGGAAGAAAGAGCAAAAGTCACTCTAGGGGTGAAGCCTGGCTGCTCTGGCCACTGCACAAGCTATGGAATGTACTGTGCCAATGGAGGAAAGTGTGTTGAGAAATACAATGGCTACTCCTGTGATTGCTCCAAAACAGCATATGATGGACCATTTTGCATTAAAGGTAAATGAAATATGCAGGAGGCAGAGTATGGGTGAATAATTAAATCGATTTTTGAGATTTTATTAATTTAAAAACTAAATCCTGTTTAATACTTCTTACTAGCAAGTCAAATTATGCATCCATGATTTAAATTTGATATTTTGTAAAAACGGCAATGCTGCTACTCACAGTAGGTCATAGAATCATAGAAAGGGACCTTTAAGATTGTCCACTTCCAACCCCCCTGCTATGGGAAGGGACACCTCCCACTGGACCAGGTTGCTCAAAGCCCCACCCAGCTTGGCCTTGAATGCTTCCGAGGAGGGGGCATCCACATCATCTCTGGGCAACATTTTACAGTGTCTCACCACCCTCATAGTAAAGAATTTCCGTCTAATATTTAGTCTAAATCTACCATATTCTAGTTTAAAACCACTTCCCCTCATCCTGTCACTACCTGGTCCCATAAAAAGTCCCTCCCCAGCTTTCCTGTAGGCCCCTTTCAGGTACAGGAAGGCTGCTATAAGGTCTCCTCAGAGCCTTCTCTTCTCCATTCTGAACAAACCCAGCTGTCTCAGCCTGTCCTCGTAGGGGAGGTGCTCTAACCCTCTGATCATCTTCATGACCCCTCTCTGGAACCACTCCAACAATTCAAAGTCCTTTTTATATTGTGGGACCCAGAACTGGATGCAGTATTGCAGGTGGGGTCTCACGGAAGCAGAGTAGAGGGGCAAAATCATCTCTCTTGACCATCCGGTCATGCTCCCTTTGATGCAATCCAGGATATGGTTGCCTTTCTGGGCTACAAATATACGTTGCTGGTGCATGTTGAATCTTTCATCAACACTCACCACCCAGCCCATATCTGGTTGGGATTACCCCAGCACAGGTGCAGGACTTTGTACTTGGCCTTGTTGATCTTCATGAGGTTTGCATGGACCCAACTCTCAAGTCTGACCAGATCCCTCTGGATCCCTCTAGTGTGTCAATTGCACCCACTCAGCTTGGTGTCATCAGCAAACTTGCTGAGGGTGCACTCAATCTCACTGTCCATGTTGCCTACAAAGATGTCAAATAGCACCGGTGCCACCACCGGTCCCTGAGGAATACCATTTGTCACCAGACTCAACTTGGACATTGAGCCATTGACCACAACTCATTGAATGCAACCATTGAGCCAATTCCTTACCCAGAAAGTGGTCCATCCATCAAATATACTTGTCCAATTCGGCAACCAGGATGTCATGTGGGACAGGGTCAAACACTTTGTGCAAGTCCAAATAGAAGACATCATAAGCATTATAAGCATATTATAAGCACTGGCAAGATCGCCCCCTCAGTCTTTTCCAGGCTGAAGAGTCTCAGGTCTCTCAGCCTTTCCTTGTAATAATCTTTGTTCCCCATTCCTGGATATGATCAAGGCCAGGTTGAATGGGGCCCTGGACAACCTGATTGAGTGCCTAATTTAGTGGTTGACAATCCTGCCTAGTCTATGGAGTTTGGAACTAGATGATCTTTAAGGTCATTTTCAACTCAAGCCCTTCCATGATCATTGTATGATGATTCTATTATTATTAAACTGAAGAGCCCAGAATTGGGCAGAGTACACCAGATGAGATCTCACCAGGAAAAAGGAGGAAGAAAACCACCCGCTGGCCACCCTCCTTTTAATGCACCTAGGGTAGCATTGGCCTTCTTGGCCACAAGAAAATATTGCTGGCTCTTTGTTTTCGAGTCTAGATTGTTCAGCAACTTTTACAAGGTGTTCAACTGTTTTTCTTGATTTAGAAGTCTTAATGCCACTTAACTTTACAAAGTAAAATTTGATGAATTGGAAATGGCTTGTTTTTAATATCTCATTATCAACACCATTTGTTACAGAGATTTCATTATTATTTTGATCACACAATGGTCCCAAACCAATCTATTCTGTGCTTAATTTATGCTTTAACTCCTATTCTGGTATTTCATGATTGGGTTTACAGAGCAGCCCCATGAAGTCATCCACAGTAAATAGTGCCTGGGGATGTTCTGGATGAGTACATTGGTTTTCTGCACTCAAAGAATGGAAATGGGCAATCTGAACTTTTTTATTAAGTCTTATGGATATAAAGAGATGTTTTTAGCACCCTACACTAGTGCAGCAGAATTACTAGGTACTTGGTACCTACATAAACTGCATTGTTGATAAAGAAAACATAGACAGTGAAAAGGAAGATGGCAAAAATTAAAAGTCTTTCAAAAAATTTCATCTCTATTTCCAGTTTCCTGCTCCAGAACACAGAGTTTGCAATATGTACCAGATTTCATTAGCATGGTGAAGAGAAAAAATTAATGACATTGAAGAGAGAAAAAATGCCTAAAATATCACTGTCTGTGCTGCAGGCGTCTGGCTGGACTGGGAGACTGATAAGAAGAATTTAACCATGTAATATTACTACTGTTAATATGACAGTGCTTACAAATCAGCCCAACCAGAGTTTGTCTGTGCTAAACACTAAATTATTCCTCTAGTTATGTTTTTTTTTTTTTTATTCTGTTAGGTTCACATCCAGGAAAAATATAACATTAACTTAGACTTGTTTTTGGCAGAAGTTTGGCATTTTTCTATCCATATTAAAAAAAATAGGTAAACATAAATAAGAGCCACTTTTGAAAGTTATCACAAAACAAAAAGTATTAAAATTAAATTCAATAAAAATGACATGGCAACAATTCTTTTTTTGAGTCAATAAAACTGAAGTGTAAGAGACTACTCTGGTTCTGACCTGAACAGTTTTTTTCTAGGTATAACTTATTTGCAAACATATATGCTAAATATACATTACCATTCTTCTACAGCTCATGACAAACCTCTCATTAAATTAATTGAGATCATTGAATTCACATTCCCAGGCACTACTTTATATGGTTTTAGTTGTGAAGGACACATTTTATTATTTGTCTTTGAAGTAAAGCCATACAGTGAAACCTGATGAAATTCCTGTATGCAGGAACAGTAAAAGCCATTACCTAGGTCAGCAGTCACATGCTTTGCTTGTGACTATGCACTAGAAATACATTGTATTTATGGAGATTTATAAAATAATGCTAGAGACTCATTAGAACATCCTGTGATCTAAAGAACACCCCTTAGTTTTTGGTGAAGTGCTTTAATGCATGAGCATCTTCAGCAAAGGACAAAGCTCCATTATGACAGAAGGAAATGAAGATAGAAATATATGGACATAAAAGAAGGTGGCTGAAGCATGTCTTTTTAATGGACTTTCATAATCCCCATCTTAGCAGAGAAAAATAACCTTCACTTCACAATCACAACTTATTTGAGTGTTAGGAGTTATCTCTAGATCTATCTGTGTCTGTGACAGGGACAGCAGGCCCACAGGCCCACCAGCCCAAAAAGGGGAGGAAAGGGGAGGAAAGGGGAGGAAAGGGGAGAGGGGGTGTCAGTGGTTTACAGGCTGGTTCAGCCCAGTACTGTGACTAATGGGGCTGGTACTCCCTGGGAAAGGGGAAGGATAGGGAAATGGGAGATGGGTGTAGAAACAGAACAGTGAAAACAATCTGAGGAGGAAAGTTAATTTACTAAATATGATATCAGAATGCAAGATAACACACTATAACATAATATATAATTGGAATTGCGGCTAATAAATTAAATAAAATGAGAAAGAGTGTATCCAAAACCAAAGGCCTTTGGGGGTGAAACCGCTGGGAAGCACACCCACACAGTGCCAGGCAGCAAGAGACCTGCAGGTCTTATCTTCCTTTCTGAACATGAAGTCCCCTGGGATATGTTCTTTTCTCTTCTGAGGACCACGTATCCGGAAAGTTGTCAGCCCACACAACTGGAGTATTAACTCTTTAATTCCCTGAGCTTTACATGATGTTCTGATGTGTAATATCGATAGCAAAAATCATAAAACCACGGCATTCCATCCCTTACTCCACATCAGTATATCATGTTTAATATATATATATATATATATTTATATATATACAAACAAACAAACAATAATTAAAATCCATTGCACACATATATCTATATACGTACACATATATGGAATTACTGACTGTACTCCCCCAGCATCAAATTCCCTTGTGGTACACACTGAACATCCCCATCTTTCTGCATCACCCACCAAGTGGACCCAGGTCCCTGAGCAAAAATAATTCCACTGAGAGGTTTGCCCTTTCCAGAAGCTTGAAAGACCCATAGTTTTTAACAACCCATTGTATTGTTCAAGATTACCAGAAGCTGGCACATGATAAGGGATATGATAAATCCACTCAATGCCGTGATCTTTGCCCCAAGTATTTACAAGGCAATTTTTGAAATGAGACCCATTATCTGACTCAATTCTTTCTGGAGTGCCATGTTTCCATAGCACTTGCTTCTCGAGACCTAATATGGTTTTTTGGGCAGTAGCATGGGGTGCAAGATATGTTTCAAGCCAGCCAATGGTTACCTCCATCATGGTAAGCACATAATGCTTACCATTGTGAAATCGTGACACGTGTCATGATCAAGGTGATATAGTCAACCTGCCATGCCTCCCCATATTTTTACTTTTGCTAATGACCTTCGCCCCCCAGAGAGGTTTCATTCTCTTGGCTTGTTTAACTGTGGTGCATGTGTCAGAGTCATGAATAACCTGTGCAATAATGTCCATAGTTAAGTCCACCCCTCGGTCTCTAGCCCACTTATATGTTGCATCTCTTCCTTGATGGCCAGAGGTCTCATGGGCCTACTGAACTAAAAAAAACTCACCCTTGTTTTGCCAGTTCAAATCTATTTGAGCCACCTCAATTTTGGCAGCTTGATCTACCTGGTGGTTATTTTGCTGTTCTTCAGTAGCCCAATTCTTGGACACATGAGCATCTACATGGCGCACCTTTACAACCATATTCTTTATTTGGGCAGCAGTGTTCTTCCACAGTTCAGTAGCCCAAATAGGTTTAACCCTCTGTTGCCAGTTGTTCCCACTGCTGTAACCACCCACATAAGGTATTTGTCACCATTAATGAGTCAGTATAAAGAAAATCATTGGCCACTTCTCCCATTCAGCAACATAAGGCCAGCTGGACAGCCTTTACATCTGCAAATTGACTTGATTGTCCTTTTCCTTCAGTGACCTCTGCAACTTGTCATGTGGTGCTCCCCACAGCAGCTTTCCATCTGTGATTCTTTTCCACAATACGACACGATCCATCTGTGAACAGGGCAAATTTCATTCTCTGGTAACCACAGGTGTTCAAGAGTGAAATCCCATGACACCGGGGGTCCTCACGCTTCTAATAATTTTCCTAAACTTTTTCGTATTCCCTGCCACTCAACATTCTCTGGTTTTAGGGAAGGCTTCTTCCAGGTAATCTAAATGAAGAGGAATACAAGGGGAATTGATAACATTAAGCCAGAATTCCAAAAATGCATAAGGAACTGAGAAGAGAACCTGGATACTGGTATAAACATTGAATTGTTTATAAAATTAGTTGCTCCCTCTGGGATGTAACTGTCAATGTTCAAATCATACAACATTGCATATAGGTACCAGGCATATGTCTCCATCAGTGCCCTTACTTGGTTATATACATATACAGCTCCAAAACAGAACATGATGAACTTAATAAGAAACCAATACATCCCAAAAAACATAATGGCTTTTAGCCCTTTATACAGCACTCCTAAAATAAAGAACAGATCCATAGCTGGCAGTTGCTAGAAGGAAAAAAAAAAAACAAACTCAGAACAGTGTCCAGAGTCTGGCAGACTGCCCAGACTAAAATCTAATCTATGAAGGTCAAAGCTAGCTACAGCACTCTGCAAATCTCTGACTTTAAGAAATCCTTTTTTTTTTTTTTTTCTTTTTCCTGCTAATGTTAAAAGGTTCAGATTTGGCTCAGATTGCCTGCATTCTCCACCAATAACTGTCATGGAGTTATCTCTAGATCTATCTGTGCCCATAACAAGGGGAAAAAATTATAAAACCATGACATCATGTCATCACTTTTTGACAGTATGCACATTTTGAGCAATAATTGTCAAGAATGAAGTACAGGAAGAGTAAAATTTCATCAAAAATCTCTTATAAACACCTTGAGACCTCACAATAATTGCAACCACTGCCATCAAACCAGATTGGATTGTTAGTTTCACAAAAACAAGGTCAAATATCCCACTAGTTTTATGTTCTTGTTCCTCTCTCTCTTTTATTTTTCAGTGTTTTAAGAAAAATATTTAAAATGTTATGTTATTAATATAGTAACGGTATTGTATATTTTGTGAGTGATGCTCCAAAAGTAATGCCTCCTGTTTCATGTTGACCCATAATATCAGAGGTGGATATTGGTATTATGGCAGTAGAAGTTAAGCCTTCCCACCAATATTCCATTACATTTTGTTGCTGTGTGGCAGATGGCAGCAGAGGGGCAGTTTGACAAAATGATGTCTGGCATGGAAGTGTGTAGAAGCAAAGGTGTGTAAGTGAATTCCTCCACATGGAAAAAATTGCACCCACTGACATTTATCAACATTTTCTTAATTGTTATTGAGATTAAATAGTGAACGTGAGTACAGTAAGGTGGTGGGTGGTGTGTTTCAGCAGTGGTGACAGTTGGTCAGACTGTTTTGAGTGCAGCATGCAGGCTCTTGATCATTTCTGGTGAAAATACATAGCTAATGGTGGTGACTTATGTTGAAAAAATATTGTTTTGTAGCTAAGAATTTGCTCTATCAAATAGTGATATGGTGCTCTTTGTATCTCTTGTTGTTTCCATGGAAATAAATTGGATTACTTTTGGAATTACCTACATATATGTAGACCAAGAAAATTTCTATTCACAAAATGCAGCCCAGACAAGCCAAAAGGTTGGACACCCATGGCTTACAGCTTTCTTTGCAGTAAAGAACAATTAAATTTCATTAACAACAGTTACAGCTGTGAAATATGTGTTGCACAGCCTCCAGTTCAGCCCCATGTCTCACTGAGGTCAGGACTGAAAGTAGTCCCAATGCACAATACCTTGGACAACCACACCGCTGGGCAATCCCAAAAATCACATCTAAAATAAAAAGCATGACAAGCAGCAGAAGGGTCAGAAGGAGAAAGAAGCTGTACACAATGCCACATCAGTGTGCTGTGTGTAATTGAAGTCTCTGCAGAGGCTGCCAGCTGTTGCTGTCAGATAGCAGATCTTCCCGGCGTACCATTCCCTGTGTAAACCATAAGCAGGTGCTGAAGGAGAATAAATTAGATGCTGCAAGGATATATATTTAAGCCAGTCTTATATATGCTTAGTTCTACAGTATATACTACTTTAAGTACTACCACACATCTTCAACCCCACTGTGAACAGCAGAAGCATCACAGTTTCAGGGTAGGATCCTTCATGTTTAATCCAGGAGTACTTAAACTGAGCCCTACTGTAAAATATAGCTGTTAAACTGAATTGCATGTCTTATGACTATTTCAAGGTTATTTAAGATTTCTGCCATCAAATGATAGTTTTAAATTTATGAGAATGATCAGATTACTTACAGTACCTTGGGAACACAACTTGACTCCATATTTTATGTGGCCACACAGTGAGATAGACCATGATATTTGGAGGTTTGGAGAACTTTTATGTGGGAACAAGTAAGCATAAAGCTTTTCCAGAACCAGATTTAGCAAAGTTCTGGAAAGAACCATCAACAAAATCTACAGCAATTTCACCCATCTTCTTATCTCTTCTGTTCTCAGATACTCAGAATAAAGACAGCAGACTTATTCCTGAGTCAACCTATATCACAACATAGCTTGTAAAATGTACATCTTGCTTCATACATTTTGTGATAACACTTTTGCTTTGAATTTTGTGAAAGATATGATGGCTCCAAGTACTAAAAGAGGATAAAAGAATATTTCCTTTTAAATAAAGATAGCGTATTAATTTCCCAGAAGTTAGATGGGAAATAGGTACCGATCTATGGCAACTTTTTTATATATCAGAAGATATTAAGTGATGAAGGATTTTTTTTAATGAGTGGTGCCGTTTTTGAGCATTGCTTCCAACTATTCTTCAAATACAGTACTTATTTGCTAAATTCATAGTATTTATTCATCTTTTTTTAATCCCTTATGAATGTTCACAAAGGTGTCTCCTTAAGTAAGATCACACACAGTTTGTATTTTCCTTTAATGATATTGTTCCAGATAGAAAAGCCTATCCAGTATTACAATATCAGCGAATGAATGATTGTCATAGAAAACTAGTCCAGCGATTCCCAATAGACCAAGAAGACTATACTCTACAAATTATAGGCAATTGTGCAGTGATTCCCATAGGGGTCTGTCAAAATCAGCCTTCACTATGAGAATGACAACCTTGAATTACGTTTTCAATGTTAAAAGATAGGCAGAATTTATCATAATGCAAAATAATAGCAATGTTTTTTCTATTTATAGTTCTATATATAAAGTTCTATATATAGTTTATATACTATATATATATATAGTTCTATATATATAGTTCTATATATAGTTTATATTTCTATATAGTTAAAGTATTAACTCTGGTAAAAGTAGTTTTATTTTCTTTCCAGAGTATTTTAAAATGAGATTTTGTCTCAGATTGCTTTGAAAACTTTGTGGAGCAGCACCTCTTGGGAGCTATATGTAAGATGACTTGTTTCCCACCATAAGTCAAGCCTCCCAGTTAATTTTTTTCCCATAAGGCATCCTGATTAGGCAACTCTTATGAAGGACAGTGGTTGAAGAGGATTATATTATACTGTTTTGTCCAATGATATTTCAAATATTTCATGTTCGGAAATCATCTTCATTCCTTTGCGAGGTTATTCCTAATCCACTGGAATTTGCTGGTCAGAACTTCTGCATTTCCTTTTCACTGACCGTGTTTGCTAATGGTGCCTCCTAAATCTCTCCTCCTTGTATCTCCTTCTGTGGAACGTTACTGCAAGACCTCTCTGAGATTAAATCTAAGGTGTGGTTCTTCTGATCTGTGGTATTAGTATGGAATGTAGGTATATGTATTCTTTGTGACCTGAAGGAAATCTTTCCTTAGCTGTGTGAATCCAGGCATCCAGGATTCATAGCAAAGTATAATCTCCATTATCCTTTTTGTTATCATTGGAAAACAGTGAGGCTTTTAACTTAAATACTAGGAAAGATTTTAAATAATGCAGCAGTAGTAACATGTACATATTAGTACTGGTCAGGTCAACAGTGATATGTTTCACACAAGAAGTGTCAGCACATTCAGTTTGACTTTCCCTTTGTGGTTCTTTTTTTATTGTTGTTTTTTTCTTTTTTTCTTTTTTTTTCTTTTATTCTTATTTTCAAGATGTTGGAGCATTTTTTGAAGAAGGAATGTGGCTTCGTTACAACTTCCATTCCCCAGGGACTAGCATGAAGGATTTAGTCAGCCGAACACTGTTGAGTTCTACAGATCCTGAGATTACAGCGACCAACCATAACTTGAATAAAGAAGAACTCAGCTTCAGCTTCAGTACCACCAAGTCCCCTTGTGTCCTTTTGTATATCAGTTCCTATACCCAGGACTTCATGGCAGTGCTTGTCAAGCCATCTGGTAAGCGTCTGCTTTGGACTCTTTCCACTGAAGGAACAATTGATAATAACATCGGTTTGACATCCAGCTGAACTCTGAACTAATGAGAAATTATCTTCACCCTTGTCATTTAAAAGTAAAATACACAAGACCTGAATACTGATTCTGCTTTACTAGATTTTGTCTGATGTAACTCTTCAATTTTGAGGTGTTTCATTAGCCGAAGCTTCCAACACTTCTTCTCAAAGCAAACAGACAAAAACAATAAATCATTTCTAAAAAAATTGTTGTAACAGCTAGATCCATGCCATAAAATAGCATTATGAAGGTGATAAGTAGGCAACCACATGTAGGCACTGAAATAAATGATTCATAATCAATGGCAACATCCCCTGTAGTCAATGGTGAGTGTTATTACCATACGACAGTTAATCAGGAAACTCTAAGACTCAAGTTGGAGGGTTAGACATTTAATAGTTGGATTCATGGGGGTAATTCTTCCATCATGCACACTTTATATAAAAGATCTTCAGCATATATGCATAACTTGTGTTACATATGCAGAAGTTTTCCAAGAGTTATATTACATATGCAGAAGTTACTCAGAGTTATATTACATATGCAAGTTTCCCAGAAGTATGTTACATGTTCGGTGACCAATTCCAAGCAGGATCTATCTCCTATTTCCTTGGTAAAAAGATTCAGCAGAGCTTCCTTATCTCCTTGGTTCAGAGACACAGCTCTTTCTGCTACCTAAATGAACTGCAGGGCAGGGATATCCATCAACAAACACTAGCAAGCTTAATAATATCGTTACAACATGTATCGGTGTAATGCACTGTTTTTCTGAAAATCCAACTATGAATGAGGTGACTAAATGTGGAAGTCGCATAAAATACATTACAAAAAATTTGGTGATTATTGGATATTGGAGATAGACCATTTTCTGGTGGAATATAAAAAGATAATATATCTCAATTCCAAATGGTGCCTTTGTGACCCCCGAAAATTATGTAGTTTTAAAGGCCTTGAGACACTTTCCAGGCCCAGAACATTTCAGGTTCTTATCAATAATGAGGCCTACATTTCCATTTTCAAAAATCCTTCCTTTTAAAGGAATGTTAAAATCTGCTATGAAGAGTAGACAGTTATTTGGAAAATAAACACACTGGCAGCATATCAGTTTAGTACTTCTGATTACTCTTTTCTAACAGTATAACCTGAAGTTTTCATTCTACCACATACTATCAAATTTCCATAAAATCCAGATGGTCATATGTCAACCAAAGTAAAAGATGAGAGCAAGGAAATCCTCTGTGTTGATTGTATGCCAGTGTAAATTTGTTGCAATTTCACTTTATTCAAGGCATATCATTTTATTCTTTTAAAAAAACTCATACTTTATATAACTTCAAATAATTTTAGTACAGCAGGGATTATAATCTCAACAACAGTGTGCTACTTGATGTGCTCAAATTTGAAATAATTATCTGAGTTGTTCGAGGCATAGCTCTGATTTGTTCACTTTGCAATCCAGAGAATGTACAAACACTGGTTTTGAGATGCTGATCATTGTCATGCTTCTGGGTTGTAAACTGAAAGCTGTTTTCAGTCCAATAGTTGAACAATCTAAAATAATAGCCCTTTTTAAAATTCTCCTGCAGCAGATAGCAGCCATGAGAGCAATTTAAATGTTAAGTAATAGTTGTATGAGGAAATAAAGAGGGGAAAATAGCTGGTGAATAAATATTGACATATCTGAAGGTACTTTTCACATTCCTTTCATTAGGGAATCTGCAAATTCGGTACAGCCTAGGAGGTACCAAGGAGCCATATAACATCGATGTTGACCACAGAAACATGGCAAACGGACAGCCACATACTGTTAACATCACACGGAATGAACGGGACATCATACTACAGGTAAGCAGACAATAAACGTGTTTTGGTTCCATCTAGTTTATTGCTTGTAGCTTGTAACATTTTGTAATTTGATGACGTCCTTTCCCTTGAAGATATCAGTGCAATTTGGGAAATAAAAATACAGTAGATGGTATTCTGCTTGGAAATCTCAGTCCTAGGACTTAACAAAAGCTATTCTCTCTATTGCATTGAGTCATATTTGTTCAAATCCTTGCTCTAGTGTGATGACAGCTGGGATAAAACATATGTCATTGTAGATGCTCAAGGACATCAGAAACATCTGAGTGGGAAATAGCCTGAGACTTAGGATAAACCTGCACTATTCTGGAACAGTAGCTGAAAACCACGAGGGATAACCTACAGCATCTTAAATGGCAGTAGGTGCTGACATACAAATAAATATCGTGCCTTAAGACCTGCGTCTGCAAATAAGAATGTCTTAAAATTTAAATTTACCCTGCCGTTCAGTGAAATAGAAGAGCTGTTCACACAAGGAAAGATGAGCAGATTATTCAGTGTTTATGTGGCAGGAGTCTAAGACAGGAGAGTATTATTGATGGCACCTGTACTTCTGGCCTATTTAGTTTTCAGTACCAGACTGACAGGAACTTTTTCTCTTTGTATCTTAGTTCACAAATCTTAGAGATAATATCATAGAATTTAAATAACTGAGGAGAGTTCTGCAAGAAGAAATCAATATTTCTAGTCAGCCTTTTCTGTGTAGTCATTACAGAACTCTGTTTTCATTCCCTGGCTGTCCCATCTACAAACATGGAGACTGCAGCAGGGTATGAGAACAGTTTTATTGGCAGGAGAGTCAGATAGGTTGGATGGATTAATATGGATTTGACAGTTCATAAGAATGAAATAAAAAACCAGTAACAAATGAAATATAAATAGAGGAAGTCTCCTTGGGAACCAAGCCAGAAGTGTAGCTGTCACAGTATAATCTACCTACAGATTAAAATAGATCCCTGAAAGCTGTTTTTTCCAGGCACTAAAATGAAACCTTTTCAATGGATTACAATGTCATTTGGCTGAGGCTGTCAACTAAAATTAACACTAATAATATAACATATATACTGAAAAATATATTGGCGATATTTATAACAGCTTTTCAGATTTTAGGAGGCCAGCGGCTCTACTTTGATATATGCATCTTCCTCGCATGCTGAAGCATTTCAATTTTCTTCTTCTCTCTCTCACTCACTGCTAAATGGAAGATAAAGAGCAATAAGGCTGCCTTCTGTTATTAAAGGCTTAAATTTGGGAGATATGTGGCATGTATACTATGGAGTCATATGTGGCTGATTTAGACAGTTGCAAGACTAAATAAATTATTGATGGCTGATGGTTGGACCAGATGATCTTAGAGGTCTTTTTCAACTTTAATGATTTTATGATTTGCTGAAGAAATCAGATGAAATCAGTCAGAAAATACATACTCAGTTAAGTGTACTGGTCTTGCATCATCCCACCTACATTTAAATTCTAATGATTTTTCTTCTCAGTTTATGATGAGGCAGTTGCCACCTAGGGCTTTCAAGAGCAAGAAATCTTTTATTTAGTGTTTCTCTGCTGAGGTAAACATCTCTCAATCAGTCTGCTTAGAACACAGCTGTTTTATATAATTGGGAAGAAGATCCATTTGAATCTTATTAAACTAGACTCCATTTGATGCATATACAAGAATAGGGAAAGTAGGGAACCCATATAAAAAAATATCCAGAAATAACACCCTTCTTGTATCCTGAAAAAGCTTTCTATCCAGTTCTGTTTTTTTCCATAAGAGGTTGATTTTGTTACTTACTTGGTTACATAATTGAGATAGGAAAAAAGATGGATCTGTTAAGTAGACTGTTCACTTGAAAATGAGTACCACTTTCAAATATAAAATATATATGATAGCAATATAATTTTTCTCAGCTGTCAGGAGGACAGATCATGAAGTGTGGCTTTTCTCTTGCAGATCTAAGCAATGAACATTTAAGTAGACTTCTATTTCCTGCTAAATTCTTCTCCAAAATGAAGAGCAGTTGATTTGCTTACTTTTAAAGAAGACAGTTTGCTTGCCTGATGCTGTTACTCACACTTCCACATTGTGTAAAAAAGTCACAAGAATGATTTATTTCTCATCAAATCTTGAAACCAAGAGCACTCAGTATTTCTGCAGTCGCAATAGTAAGCTCATGCTTAAAATATGTCTTTCTAACTTGCTATAATAACCTCGTAGTGACAGAGAGATTTAAAAAATCTGCAGCGAGGCAATAAATTGCTACCATAATGAACTATGTGAACCAGAGTTTTTTCACAATTCTCATTGTAAAAAAACTTATTATTCAACATACAAGACTTCATCCAGTGCTGGAAGCTAGGAGATATTATTATTATGATTATTATTTAAAGTCAGAGTTACTCTCTGGTCAGTTGGACTTTGAGTTTGTCATCTGAAATCTGGGAAGAAAACTCTCTAACTCCAAACTGATGTTAGAATGTGGCATTCCTTTATTTCTCACTATACATACCAAGCGACTCAAAAATCAAGCGCGTGTGTGCTCCTACAGTTCAGGTTCTACATTTAAACAATTAAGACATACATACTCAATACATCGATATACATATTCTTTTTTTTATCAAAGAACTCATGAATATTTGCTAATGTTCCTCTGAGCATGTGAGGTTGCATCTAAGGTGGTTATACAACCACCCACTTCCTCCTTTTTATTTCTCCATCAGCTTCATCACAGTGACTTTTGGCCAACCTTTAGCTGTTTTTTAACAATTAATCAAATTTCCATTGCTTTTTATGCAACTTTCTTTCTTGGTGCACTATAACTCAAAACAATTTATGTGGAACTCAAGAAAAAGTCCTTGCACCTGGTGGATGCAAGGATAAAAGTCTGATTGCAAGTTCAGTGCCTCTGTGAAGCAGGATAATTGAGAAAAACAAGTCTGTTCACATAACAAGTAAAGCTAAACTGGAAAGTTTTAGAACTAGCATACACTGATTCCTTCTACTAAATTAATGTATTGCTCCTTAAGCAATACACTGATCCCTATTGCTAAGCCAACCTATATCAAGTTGAGCTTCAAAATAAATGCATTCACAATATCATATATCCATAACATAAGCACAAGAACAAATATTTGTATTGTGAATTATTTTCATTAGATTTATATCCCTATTCCTAATATGCCAAGACATCAAGATGAAAGGTGGCAGCAAACACCTCTCAAATGGGTTTTCCATTTCTATTTTCTAATTCAATGACTGCAGACAAATCAATACTTAGTTATACATTAAATAACAAGCTCTTATTTGTGATGCCAGTGGTTTCTCAAGGATAAGATTAAATATATGTGGTTGATTTAGGTATCAGTAAAGAAAAATGACATAAATTCCAAGACAAATATCTTCATATTCTCTGTTGTTGAAATGAAGGGCACAAAACTGAGATTGGCTAATAATTCCTCTCTCTCACCTCAACTATAATACCAAATACTTGTAATCACAAAACCTCATTAATTTACCTATGAACAAGAAAACGCCCAGACTGACAGATGTAGAATGCATTATCCCAGTAAATGACATTTCAAGAGCTAAGCTTTAGTTTTTGGAGGGCAAGCTTCATTTTGTTTGTCTTCATTAGAAGTCTTCATGGTTCAGCAGAGATCTCCTGAGTCGTGCCTCCCCTAGTCATCAGGGGTCGCTACTGCAATGGAATCATCCAAGACTCAGAGGAATAACATAAATCAATTTATTGAGAGCTTTCTAACAACAACTAGTACTCTACTTGGAGATAAAATTGGCTAATTTGCTATTAACTATTAATAAGCATTACAGGTAAGAGTATTTTGGCACAAGAGTTATATATATGCTAAAAGTTCAAAAGCAATACCTAAGCAATGGATACTACAAAGAGTGAATGAATAAAAGAAGAAGAAAGATAGAAAATGGGGGAAAAAAGACAGACAGATAGACAGATATACAAACACAACACAGTGAAGTGTTTCACCTCTCCTCAGTCCAGTGATATCTTACTGTCAGAGGGTACTTTGGTAGTCATCCAAAGGTGTGATGGTCAGTTGATGACAATGACAAATGTACACATTCTCTTACTGACAGTCCAGAGCAGTCAAGACTGCTCCTTGCAGTCAGTTTCTGGCTTCAGGGATCTGAGCAGGAGCTCTTCTGTTTCCATCTTCCATGCCTTACAAATTTAAATCAGCAGAGATGAGGAAGTAGGGAGACACCAGCTTGTACCTTGCCTTCACAGGATTCAGTGGTATCACCTCCCAGCTTTCCTGTATTAAGCTGAAAATATTTGCTCCCAGACCAAGTCTTCAGCCAGAAAACATTCCTGAGTCTTCCCATTCAAGAGCAAACAGCTTTTGGTTCTGTCCAAAGAAATACTTATGAGTGTAAAACAGTCCACAAAGAGTTGCTGATTGTCTCACGTTAATTTGAGAAAATGCATTCCTTACCAGTCTCAGACAATAAGTTCTGATCCAAAGCTCACTGCCTACAAACGAACTTCCATTGACTTCAGTAGGTTTCAAAGCCTACTTATTGTTCCCTTGAGCAAAAGCCATATCAGTATGTTATAAAACAAACTAACAGACAAAAAAATTGTAAAGTTGATGCTCAACACAATCAGATTGAGCCTCTCTATTTCCAGACTAAAATACTCTTACACATTTTAAACAGATCTCCAGTTCTTCATGTATTCTTTCAGCCATTTCTTGTTACGAGTCTTATTTCCTAATGTCCTCTTTGTTCCAGAAAAATATTAGATCTGAGCAATTTTCACAAGATCAACTTTCCCAAGCCCAGTCATCTACTTTCAGGACTAGCAGCAGCCTGCACATATATGCTCAGAAGACCTTATCCAAGGACACCTGACAGTTCCCACTTTCATGCTGGAACAATCTGGAGAACTGTAGTAGAGAGAGTTTACACAACAATAAAAGATGATCAAAATACAACATGATTTAGTGGGGAAATATATGTGGTAGGAGGACATTTAGGTTAGATGATCTTGGAGGTTTTTTCCAACCTTGGTGATTCTATGATTCTAATACTAGTTATTGACCATGCAAAGTGAACATAATCCAGAGGCTTCATGGAAATCCTGGCCTGATCTTCAGTGTTCATAAGATTCAAAATAATCACAAAAAGGTATTTTGGTCTCAGTTACTCATGGCATTCAGAATAGCCTTGAAAATATATTTGTACAGATCTCCATTTTCCCAGTTTCACCAGAGGCAGTAGAAATATCTGGATTCCGTGAAAAATGATTACTGAAAGATTTGCCCGTGACCCAGCCAAAACCCAGAAGCAGCAGAATTTTTGCAAGTCTGTACTCTTATTTCCATTTTGACCTCTTCTATTTTGCACTACAGAAGTAGAGGTAACATTACAAACACTGAAATGCTTAAAAATAAATTAAATATAGATAATTCAGAACTAACCTGAAGTATAAAATAAATGGTAAGCGCAATAGCAATAACATAAATAGGTAAAGTAGAAGGAGGCAGTCTGCATATAGTCTTGAGCTTAAATGCAATGAATATATCCATGTAATTAAAGATTAAGTTTTGATCTCATTAAAGTGAGCAGAAATTTCTCACAGACTTGGATGAAGTTGTGATTTCACCTACTATCACTACTGTAGTGTAGAATCATACCTAAGAATCTTGTTTCATGTGTTTTGAAGCTTGAAAAGAATGTGACTCTGTTTGATATCTTGCTTTAACACAAGCCATAAAATTTCAACAAATGATATTCTGTAGCTAACACAAAAAGTAATGATAGTAGTGTAACACATTTTCTAGAAAAATGCTTTAAAGACTTTAGACAACAGAAGATTTACCATATCCTTTGGCCATATCATCCACTGGCAAAGAGTAAATCCTGTAAAGTATTTGCAACTAATTTATATTTTTATTCAGCAGACATCAGCATTTAACTTTGGGATCTTTATATCTATGCCTGGTAGATGATAGAGTTGCATGGTGTCAGATGTCATTCCAATTCACATATTCTTAGGGATGTTAGTTAAAACATCTTTTCATCTTGTCTGTAAGAAGCTAAATAAATTGAACTATTTTTTCTTATCATAAGAAGACTAATATTTTTGAGCTATAAAATTAATTTTTAACTCTTCTCTGAAAATTGTCTCATTCTGTCTCATTTTGAAAATGTTTGCCCTAGAACTAGATGTGGTAATGGTAGTTATCAAAACATCTTTATTTATCAATTTCCTTCATTTTCTAGGCAAATGTATGTCTATAACATACTTTGGGGCAATGCAATGATTCATTTAATGACTGATTTACCTAGCATTTAACAAGCTCAACTGAGATGGGGTATAATATGAAATAAACCAGCCAGTCAGTATGCACAAATTGAGTAGCAGCAGAACTGAACATGTTTCAAATACCCAGGACTTAAGCCACAGGAAACATGTAAAACATAGCTGATATCAGACTGTAATCTTTTTTTCTAATAATCGGAAAAAGAAGCAGTGTATACTTCAGAAAAATCATTTGTTCCATTAATAGCAGAGACTTTCCTTCTAACATGAATTATTTAAAATCCCTAGAGATACTTTATTTTTATAAAGTATTGCTATGCTGCAATATATTATTCAAAAGTAGTGCAACAGAAAGGCAAACTCACACCATTTTCTAGAGCAGAGCTATGAAATACATCTGCTTGTTTAATGCATTAGCAGTCAGTTTAGCCATAGCAACTAAGCTCTTGTACTCAATCAGAAGTCATAAGAAAATTTTCTTAGCTCAGAGCTGAAAAAATATGACCATGTAATATAAAAAGGTATTGATATGAGAGATTTTGAAAATAAATCAGAGCTTATATTGATCAAGTAGATAATTCCTTCTATCCTAAATGACCTTTCCAAATATAAAGAATAGAAACTCTGATTTTCCTGAGCCAAGTGATAAAGAGCCCCACCAGGAGAGAAGGCAAGGGACTGGCAAGTCTGAATCAAGAATTTCTGTACAAGCGAAGAGCAAGAAGAAAATGTACAGGTAGTGAAAGTAGGGATAAATAGCCTGGGAAGATCATAAGAATGCTGATAGGGATGTAGATCAGGATACTGTGAAGGGACAAGGCCCAACTGGAACTGGATTTAGCAAGGGGAAAATAAAGGCTTTCACAGGTATACATCAGCCAGAAAATTTCCACATCAACACAGGCAAGATAGTAAAAACAGACAAGGAGAAGGCTGAGGTACTCAACAATTTCTTGTCTCAGTCTTCACTAACGACTGTTCTTCATACAGTCTTCCAGTGAATGGTTCAGAAGGTGGGAACTGAGGGAGCAATATCCCTCCATCTGTAAGCATAGATCAGACTCGTAACCATCTGAGAAACCTGAACATCCATAGGTGTATGGGTCCTGATGAGATGTATCCTAGAGTTCTGACGGAGTTGGCTAATGCACCAAGACACTCTCAATGACATTTCAGAAGTCATGGCAGTCAGGTGAAGTTCCTGGTGACTGGAAAGAAAGGCAGTATCATGCCCATTTTTAAGAAGAGTAGAAAAGATGACCCAGGGAACTACCAACCTTTTAGCCTCACCTCAGAGAGAGGAAAGATCAGGGAGCAATCCTCTTGGAAGCTGTACTAAGACATATGGAAGCCAGGGATGTGATATGGGATAACTAGCATGGCTTCACCAAGGACAAGTTCTGCCTGAACTACCTTGTGGTGTACTACCCACAGTGGCATAACTGCATCAGTGAACAAAGGAACAACTGATGTCATCTATCTGGACTTCAGAAAGGCCTTTGACATGGTCCCCCACGACATCCTTTGCTCCAAATTTTAATGGTATGGATTTGACAAGTGGACTGCTCAATGGACAAGGAACTGGTTGCAAGTTCGTACTTAGAGATAGGTCATAAGTGGCTCAATGTCCAGACAGAGATCAGTGACAAATGGGTCCCTCAGGGGTCAGTGCTCGGATTGGTGCTTTTTCATATATTCATCAATAGTGGGATATGTATTCATCACTAGTGGGATAGTGGTACCCTCAGCAACTTAGCAAATGACACCAGGCTGTACAGTGCACTCAACACAACTGAGGGACAGAGTGCCATCCAGAGAGACCAACATAGACTCCAGCACTGGGTGCAAGAGAACTATGAGGTTCCACAAAGCCAAGTGCAAAGTCTTGCACCTGGGTCGAGGCAACACCCAGTATCAATACAAGCTGGGGGATGAAAGGATAGAGCACAACTGTGCCAAAGGGGACTTGAGGGTACTGGTGGATGATAAACTAGACATGAGCTAGCAACGGCCCAGAAAGCCAACTGTATTCTAGGCTGCATCAAAAGAAGCAGGCCAGCAGGTTGAGGGAGATGATCCTGCCTCTCTACTCTGTGCTGATGAGGCCTCACCCAGGGTACTGTGACCAGACATGGAGTCCTCAGCACAGGAGAAACCTATTGGGGCATGTCCAGAGGAAGGCCACAAAAATGATCCAAAGATTGGAGAACAGGCTATGCCCTATGAGAACAGGCTGAAAGAGCTGGGGCTGTTAAACCTGGAGAAGAGAAGGCTCTTGGGAGACCCAATGGTAGCCTTTCAGTATCTGAAGGAGGTCTATAAGAAAGAAGTGGACAGACTCTAGCAGGATCTGTTATGACAGGACAAGGGAAAGTGGCTTCAAATTAGAATAGGGGAGATTTAGATTCATAATAAGGAAGAAGTTTCTACAATAAGAGTGGTGAGACACTGGAACAGGTTTCCCAGAGATGTGGTACATGCCCCATCCCTGAAGACATTCAAGGTTGGGCTGGATGGAATTCTGAGCAACTTAATCTAGCTTTAAATATCTCTGTTCATTGCAAGAGTGCTGGACTAGATGATCTTTAAGGGTCCTTTCCACCTCAAATGATTCTGTAATTCTATAATGTATTTCCAATGGTGAATGTGTGTGTATTCTCCTTACCCTGTACAGTTGCTGTTTTGGTATTGATTTTTATTCATGTTAAAGAAACAAGAACAAAATAATCATTATTTATTTCATTATAACATTAAACCTAAAAACGTCAAAACTCAACATGAAATAGGTTCTTTCCATTATATGGCAGCACATATTGGGCAAATTAATGACCTGTGAAAGCCATCTGTATGACCTCTAATTTTAATAATGTGAAATTATATTGATTTCTTAACATTTGATACAACTCATCTACTAAAACAACAACAACAACAACAACAACAACAAAACAATAAAAAGTCTGCAGATATCTGAAAGAAGCATCAGAATTTCAAATGAAAGTGGCCAGAATAAATAGTGTCCCTTTCCCCAGCCTCTGATACATCTCAATTTCCATTTAAAATTTATCAAATTGCTTAATATTTAGTTTTTTGATTGTTTTTGTTTGCTTTTTACATTGAGGCAAATTACACTTTACTTAATTTACTAGAGTAACAGTGACCAGAAAAATATAGAAATTTACTGCACAGAAAGTACTTGAGTATTTAGGCAGATATACATATTTTCTTCAGTGCTTCTATTTTTTTTCCTGTTTCTGTATTCCTTATTAAACACATTTCTTATTTAAATCCCTGGGAAAAGAAGAAAAAAAAAATTACAAGAGACTTCAGTTGACTTATACACTTAAAAACCTGCAATAGGTAAGCCAGTGCATTAAACAGGCAAAACAGATTTGAAGTGTCTTGAGTAGCATCTAAAACAGTATTACCTATGCCTCTACAGAAACTCTGAGAAGCTCAAAACTCAGTGCAAACCTTAAGTTTGCCTTGCACTGTGCCAGTGAGGTATATGTCTCCTTGTGTTCCAAATGAGCAGCGTGGCTGAAGGTCTAAGCCAGTAAAAAATGCTGAGTTTATGGTCCTCTTTTTATCTGCTTTACTGTTTATTTACAGCCTCTGGCTTATCAGAATTCTCGCTCTGATTTGATCTGCAATAACCTCTGTCAAGGACCCTCTCTGGCAGAAAAAGGTCAGTGAAACACCATTGTCACGCTAAGGAAGGAGCATGCAGTGAGAATGACTTTGATCATTCTAAGGAACTGCCAGAACTGCCAACCAAATTTACTCATTTCTTGTTGTATTAAAAAGGACAAAGTATTAAAGGCACCCTACTCCTGCTTTGTCCTGCACTACTGTCATGCTCAGGAGGAGCTATGTTTATGCACCTACACACTGTATTTTTTTAGCTTATGCTCTCATGCTTAGTCTATTCTAAATTTGTAAATATTTTTTGAGTAGAAACCATCTTATTGCTCTGCAGTGTTACAGCAGTTAGCACAAAAGGCCACTGTCCAACAACGTACAAGGTTTTTAATACACTGATACATCACTGCAGTAATAGAAAAGATAAATAATATGAAGGCTGCTTCAAAAATAATGCCTCTCATTAATTTCCATGGAAACCAGAAATACTGAGAGCTCAGTAACACTATTTGATAGAGCACAGAATGTTATTTTTCAACATAGTCACCACCAATAGCTGTTGAACAAGATGAACAAGAATGAACAACGATGAACAAGAGCCTGCATGTCACACTTGTAAAAACCTGCAACAGAAGAGGTGACTTGCTGTTTCTGTTGCTACTGCTGAAATGCACCACCCACCAACTCACTGTGCTAACATTCGCTGTTGGATCTCCATAAACACTCAGCAATAGCCCATGAATGTCAGTGAGTGCCACTTTTTCCCCCGTGGAGGAATTTTATTACACACCTTTTCTTCATACACACGTCCACGTCAGACTCAATTTTATCCAACTGCCCTTCTGCTATCATCTGTTGCATGGCAACAAAATTTAATGGAATATTGACAGGACGGTTCAACCTCTACTGCCATACCAACATCCACCTCTGACATTGTTGGCCAACATAATAAAATAGGAGACATTGCTATCAAAGCAATCCACATGCATTGTTAATGAGGATAACGCATCCCCTTCATTATTCTGCTCTTAGTAAACACAACAGTAAAGATCTGTTGACTTCAGATGTTGCAAGGGTAAGCATTACTGTTGCATATCATTTTGAAAATCTTTCTTATAAAATGACTTCAGCATAAAGAAAAACCTTAGCTTAATAGTGTATACAAACAGGATGGTTTGACAACAACACAGATGTAGATACACCTGCACTGAATAAAATGTGTTTGTAGACATACTGTATATATTTTTAAATAATTACATATGATTTTTCTGAGAATTCTAAGACATGGTACATAGTGTATTTGCCCTCAGATTGATACGCCTGTTAATCTAAGCACTACTGTCAAGATTAGTAGCATTATCCAAGTGAACAGTAATTTAAAAGAAATAGCATTTTATTGAACTTCTGCTTAAATCCCAGCAATTTCAGATAAAGACAGTGTGGTTGGTGTGATGTGACTTGAGAGCCAAAGCTGCAGGTTCCTCAGAAATTGCCATGTACTTTCATCTGTGTGGTGTTCAAAGCCACACTGTGTTTATATTAAGATCAAAAGAAGTTAATAATTTTTTTAAAGAAAAATAACTGCAATGAAAAATCTTACATGTAACTTAATAACTGTATTTTAATATAAATTCATGACATTAAACTTTGTGTATGCAGAGGTTCTATTTAATTCTCATTAAATAATGTAATATCTTTTTTCAAATATCAGTTGACACCAGTAATTCCTTTTTTAACTCTGTGTCTTATATTAAAATGACAGTCCAATATTTCATATTAAGATTGCTGATAGCTCAGTTCCAGCTGCTTAACTGAGCACCCCACTGGATGGCAGTCAAACACAACTTTGGAAAGAATTCAGTGTGGTTTTTTAACTTACTGACCTCAAAAAATCCTCTTTTAAATTCTCTTTAAAATTCTTAATAATAATAAAAGTTTAAAAAAATAATAATGTTAGTTTAGAACAAAGACAAGCGATTAAAACAAGAGCATTAAGACCTCACCATTCACTCACTGCTGTGTTCTGGTGCACCGTTTCGTGCCTGGTCTCTGGAGAGAAGGGTGCATCCTACATCCCATAAAGTTGGACGTGGAAAGAAATGCAGGCTTCCCCGTTACTACAGGAGAAGCTAGAGCTGTCAGTGGAGCAGAAGTTAGATCTATTGCTAGTCAGAAATATTTGCCCTCTATTGATGACAAGGATAGGAAATAAGTATCAACAACTTTAAGGTATTTATTTATGGGTATTTATTTTAACCCATAACCAAAACAACCCAAAACTTAACAAATAGAGTTGTTAAACCCTTAAAACATTTAATAACTGAATCCATTCTGAAATGCCTGCTGTGGTCTATAACTTCAAGCTTTGCCACAGAAATCTCAGTGGAGGACTTTAGTGCATAGGCATGCATGTGGGTATTCCTGTGCTTGGGTGTTGTGCTCATGCTCGTGCAGATAAAGATTTCTCACTAAATTGGAAAAACAGAAGAGAGAGGAGAGAGGGCAGCACAGCCCTAGAACCCTGTTTTT
This sequence comes from Chrysolophus pictus, assembly GCA_037305975.1. Lineage (NCBI taxonomy): Eukaryota > Metazoa > Chordata > Aves > Galliformes > Phasianidae > Chrysolophus > Chrysolophus pictus. Next base: position 2,323,444 of record CM074577.1, read on the forward strand.
TCCTCCTCCACCGCACTCCGACACCATCCCTGTTTCCAAAGTCACAGAACTGGTGACCATAAGCATAGGGAGCTCTGAAAGTAATGCCTCCTATTTGTTCCCATGGAAACCTAATGCCTCTTATTTATTTCCATGGAAACTAGAACATACAAAAAGCTCAATAACACTTTTTTATAGAGCACATTCTTATATATAAAATGCAATTTTTCAACACAGTCACCACCATTAGCTGCTCATTTTCATCAGCGATGAACTTCATGTCACACTTGTAAAAACCTACAACAGAAGAGTCGACTCACTGTTTCTGTCACTACTGCTGAAATGCACCACCCATCAACTCACTGTGCTAACATTCACTGTTGGATCTCCATAAACACTCAGCAAGAGCCCATGAATGTCATTGGGTGCCATTTTTTCCACATAGAGGAGTTCAGTTACACGCATTGCTTCATACACACTTTCTTGTCAGATGCCATTTTGTCCAACTTCTGCTGTCTATCACATGGCAACAAAATTTAATTGAAAATTGATCAGAAGATTCAACTTCCACTGGCAAACCATCAACTTCCAGCTCTCACATTGTGGGCCAACATAATGTAATGGAAGGCATTACATTCAGACCAACCCTCTTATAGCGCTATCAGTATTTTGCTATCAGTCATAGCGTAATGGTATCTTTTCACTTGTTTAAAAATAAAAAGCTAGAGAATTGTGTCTGGTGGGACAACGTAAGGGTTACAGTACTCTTTTACTCCTGAAGAATTTTTGACATTACCTCAGAAGAGCTTCTTAGCAAACACAGTATGTTTGATTACCTAAAATAACTAAGCTTTAGGTTTTATATTAGCTAATCCGAACCCAAATTATAGATGATTGTAAAGTCAGACCTCAAAGCTGTTTTTGTATTGCATGGGTAGAAGGCAGCCTGGTATTCTTCCAGCAAAGAAATAAGCTGTAACTTTACATATCTAACGTACCAATTTTATTTTAATTCCAGAATTCCCACATCTTTAACACTGTACTCATGTAAAAGCTCACAGAGATTTGTCACTTACATTTACTTTTCATTTTAAGGTAAATCTTGTGGACACAATTAGCATTCTTAGGCAGGGATGACTGCTTTATTACTTATTTCTATATTTTTTAAATGGAAATCTGGAACATTGCTATGACTCGGGGAAACCCACAATGCATTGAGAGATGAACTGACAGATTGGTAATAGTTATATGACTTAATAGTGTCTAACCAAACTCACGAGTCAGTTTCCATGTCATAATAAAAATAAATATTTAACACTTCCTGACTGACTTTGGAAATGTTGTCAATGTTGACAAGTACCAGAGTACCTGGTAATACGCAGTTTATTTTGTCATACACATGAAAGGAGAATCTAGAAGACAAATTCTGTGCATTAAAATGTATGAGAAAGAGTACTACTGCAGGTAAAGAAATTACATGCAATTAAAATCTTGGCATTTGGGAGGCTGGAGAATGAGGCTTTGTGCGTCAGTCCTTTCATCCATCTTTCCCTAATATGACTCTCCAAACTCAATACTATACAATTTAATAAGCCTTCTGTTAAGCACCATGGCAGCTCTGAGAACTGAGTCATTATTATTTGTATTCTGAAATAAGAATGTTTCCCACCTAAGTAAGGCCAGAGAAAAAAAAATAATAATAACAAAAATTGATCTTCTGCTTGTGCTATAAGCAGTTAAAGAAAAACAAAAAAAACAAAAAACCAAAAACTACAAAGTAAAAACTCATCCTTATCACCTTTATAAATTACAAGCATAAAAACTCTATTGGGATGTATTGAACTAGCTTAATAGTACTATTACTAGCATAGGTCATGTGTTATTTTTCCTCTCTCCACACTTTTCTGTTATATAAAAAAAACTCAATAATTAGGAAAAAATGTTACAGGATAAAATGATTGCTGTGCCATGCTAGGTAGTTTTCTATAGAATAAATTATTTAGCTACGTTGATTACTTTAGAATGTATTTCTTAGATTTCTCTCAGTATCATCACAATTAAGTTGAACAGCATTTTCAAAAAGAAAATAATAAACATGAAGTACAAAAATGTGTGTCTTATTAATTTATGAATTTTCAGAGAGAGAAGGCGAACGGAAAATGCCTGCATTTGTCTCAAATTCCCAGCTATTCTCATATGGACAAAACATGTAAATCTAGATTTAGCAGTACACAGGTCCCAAATTAAAATTATGCATTTACTTACCTTGCTGTTTTGTTGTTGATTTTGATGTTATTTCTGTTGTTTTACATTATCATATGGAAGTATGCAAGCAAAAGCTGAAATGATTCTACAACAACCAGAATGCATACATATCCAATGTTGTCCTTTCCAAGCTTTCTGTATTGTACAGATGGCAGATATGGAAGGAGAAGTATTAACTGATATTTCCCCTTTATCGAAATGAAGCAGAGCATATCAGCATATATCATATATATTGCGTTGGCATAAACTTCGAAAAGTAGGTCTCATTTGGTATCACTGTAAACAGGAGGATCAGTTTGAAATATTCATCACTTCATTTCTCTTTTCACAGATTGATCACTATCCTCCAGCAACCTATAACCTGCCAGCAGCATCTGACATTCAGTTCAATTCCCCAAAGGCACTCTTCCTAGGAAAAGTCATAGGTAAGGTTTCATTTTATAATCGGTTAATTCATTAGGTATTTTCAGAGAACAGTAAAAATTCTAAGCACCTGGGACAATGATATGTGTAACTTCTGCAGCAGGACACTCGCTGGACATGTAACTGAGGTAACCCTCTGTACGTTTTCCTCCCCTTTATGAAACTCACCACCATTCCTCAGTGCAGCATCTTCCGGACCAGCTCCCCAGATGAACTTGAGAGGCGATGCAGATCCATCTCAAACTGCACTCATCTTCTTTTTAGGCCATCCTAGTTTCCATTGCTCAGTTTCTCCACTGCTGACCTTTTAAATAAATTTCCAGAATTACTCACTTCGGGATTCAATGATTCCCCCAACATTCACAGCAATCAAGGTACATTTTTTCAGTTTTCAGAGAGTGAGGGTATTGATATTATTTCCTGTAAGTGCTTTGTAGGGTAATGTGGTTGTTTGAACTAAGTGAAGTGCTTAATTCAGAAAATTGCAGACTTTTAAGTTGTGTAAGACAGCAATCTGTGACCCCCATGCACTATTTTTTGATGTGGGAAAGCAATTGACCTTGTAGCTAATGTGACTTTTCAAAGATAACACTTCTCCTTTTGTTCTGCTTTTAAAATTTAATGTGTTACGTTCCTGTGAAATAGGAAATCAGAGGTCTTTAAAATGGTTGTATAGCAAAAGAGCTGTGAAGTATTTTCTGGTGCTCTCAAAAGAGGTCAGCTCCGTAGAAAATAGAAAAAAACTATGTGGTATGATTTTGTTGAGTAACTGGAAATTATCTGCATGTTCATCTCTGGGTAAGGGCAGTCAGACCAAAGCTGTCTTCATCTTCAGCCAGGCTGCTCTTCCATTAATTCAAGCAAGTAGATGAAGGACTTCGGCTGAAGCATCCAGCAACTGGAATAACACTGCTGGGGAAAAAAAAAAAAAAAAAAAAAAAAAAAAGTTGACACTTTCCTCACAGATAATTGTTAGCAAAAATATCAAGATAAAAATCCATGAATTTGCTTAATGTAATAGTTGTGACCATCTCATATAATGGAAACTTTGTCAAAGAGGTTCTGTTTGCTTTAAGATGCTCTTTGGAAAGATCTGTGTGTCTAAGAAACTACCACAGTATGGCAGTACTGCCTCCACAATTCAGTCTTCTAAATAATCTTAACAATGGTGAATTGTTGTTTGAATCCAGTAAAACTGGCTCTTTCCCTATTGAGTCAGTGTTTTAGAAGATGAGCATGGAGACAGGCGTACAAGAGGGAAAATACTTCTGTGAAAAATTTACATTGAAAGAGTGAAGGGAAAGAAAAGGACAACTCCTAAAACACAGTAGAAAACAGCGCACTGTGTACTGTGAAGTGAAAAGAAAGAATGGAAAAAATACAAAACAAAAGAGAAAGTAAGAAACACTGAGTGTGCTAAACTTCAAATATGCTGACTGCAGAGTGAGTAGACAGAACTCCACAAGGAAAATCTTGTGGAATTCAATGCTTTTGAATTGCTGAACCAGTAACAGTCAGGCAACAACATAGATGCAACCGTGACACAGATTGCAGGTCTAGACTACTCTTTTTAAGCTGAATTTTTAACCTATTCACAGCACAACACGGCACACCTCCAAGCTGCCTCCAACATCACCCCATGTCCAAGTGCTGATTTCTTTCTTACATTTAAGTACTCTGATTGGAAATTTTCTCTAGACATTCTTGGAGAATAAAAGAGCTGCAAGAGCTGGATGGCCCAGATGGGTCACGGCTCAACCTTTCTTATTTAGGCTACTTGTTTAAGTGTAGTTACTGAAAGGCCTGATAACCATCTCATAAATCCAAACAAAATGAATTATTGATTCAGTTCTGTTTCTACAGATGTAGGCCCAAGACAACTCACATTACTTGCTTATTTGCAAAAAGTTAATTATATGGTTGAAAATAGAGTTTCAAGAGTCCTATGACTGTTTCCGTTGGATCCTACTAACGATGAAGTTTGGTAACAAAAGAACTTCATCCTGCTAATATCCAGACCCTGATTGTAGGATTCACAGGGCTTTTTCAGAATAGAGAAATAAGGAAAAATAATAGTTAAGGCAAGTAAATATAATTTTATTTTAATAAAGGAAGTTTTAAATACCTAGAAACTCACAATTTATTTTCCTCTGACTCTTTATAAATATAGTACATTGAAATTTGAAATTGAAAGAAAGTTCCAAATCTAACATTCGAAGGAGTAAGCATTGCCCTGATAGTATCTGTCCTATAAGTGCATAGAATCATAGAATGGCTTGGAATGGAATACATGCAGCTGAAGGTTGTCGTTAGGAAACATTGCCACGGCAAATGCATCACCTTCAGCTCCTCTGCTAACTACGGGTCGGGAACAGGCAAAGGTCTTGCAATTTCCTAATGGAGTAACTTATAAGTAGATTATATTCCTGTTTTCCTCTGCTTCTTTATGATCTTAAGCCTCACAAAACTGCATCTCTGTTTCATGTTTTCATCCACTTCCATTGTTATGAACTGTATTATTTGTTACATCCTACTAGTACAAGAAAGACAGGGAACTGTTGGAGAGGGTCCATAGGAGAGCCACAAAGATGATCAGGGGACTGGAGCACCTCCCCTATGAGGACAGGCTGAGGGAGCTGGGCTTGTTCAGCCTGGAGAAAAGAAGGCTGCGGGGTGACCTCATTGCAGCCTTCCAGTACCTAAAGGGAGCCTACAAACAGGAGGGGAATCAACTCTTTGAAAGGGTGAGTGACAGCAGGACAAGGGGAAATGGTTTTAAGTTGAGGGAAGGGAGATTTAGGTTGGACGTCAGGGGGAGATTCTTTACAGAGAGAGTGGTGAGGTGCTGGAACAGCTGCCCAGAGAGGTTGTGGATGCCCCGTCCCTGGAGGTGTTCAAGGCCAGGTTGGATGGGGCCCTGGGCAGCCTGGTCAAGCATTAGGTGGGATGATTGGTGGCCCTGCATGTGGCAGGGGGTTGGAGATTCATGATCCTTGAGGTCCCTTCCAACCCTGGCCATTCTGTGATTCTGTGATTCTGTGATTTAGGATAGGATATCCGATCCTATTTGTTGTATCCTACTATTCCCAGGATTTATTCCTTCATTTTTTAAATGCTTATTTTTTCAAATTTGGGAATATGAGGAATTAAGATTATTCTGGTTAATCTTCTCTTCTTAATTCATTGTCTTCCACAGAATAGGATATTTTATTAAGTAAGAGCAAGTCTGTAGTGAAGAAACAAACCACCAACGAAAAATATATTCCTTTCAACATAGAATATTCATATTTATCTTCAGAAATGTGAATTTTCTGGTGTAAAATTATCGTGCAGCTGACCACCACTATTTATCAGCTTCACTATGCAACTTTCAGCGTAATGTTGAATGAGGGAAGAGCACAGTTAACACTTAATGCTGTTGCAGCAGTTTGAAGGGCAAAGAAGATGCAGTATCTTTAAAGCTTCTAATCGTCACATCATATTGGCTACATGTATTCCAGTGGCACAGGGCACCAATGGAGTTTCTGAATACATACACCAAGTTACAACTTGTGCCCATCTGCAACTACATTCTCTAAAAGTGCAATATGGTAGTAGCCTCATATTTCACTTCTAGCTTGGCACTGGTTGCATTCAGTTTCTGTTACTTCCCTAGTATGCAATTCTTTGGTGGCAAGGCCCTATTTTTAGAAACATGAATTTTGGAATGATATTATTAAGGAACTGACCTTCTGTTTGTCTTATTTCCATTTTTTTGTTAGGGTTATTTGCATAGGAGCAGCAGCTTCTGCTGCAGCCTCATTTGCTGTGATAGCTCATCTGCTGCCAATCAGTGGTGGTCACTTGTATAACACCTACAACAATATAACACCATTCTGCGTTAGGAGTTACAACATTATGGCTGATATAAAAATCATCATGAAATATTTCTGTGCCTCATAACTGTTCATAGTGCTTTCTGTAAATCAGGAGAGTCAGGCTAGAAACAAAAATAAATGATTGAATTGTAGTAGTAATCAAGGAGTATTTCATCTTCTAGAAACTGAAGTATTTTCTGTTTTCCTGAAATAATACTCAGAACATGCAGTTGCTCACTAACTTTAAAAACAATGATAGAAAACATGTCCAATCTTCTGGAAACTGTAAAGGTTTTCAGTATATCTAGGATTCTCACATGGGCAAAATGAATTTCTGATTTGAGGTACGAAATAAAGATGAAGGGGATAAATAATCAACAATCTTGTCTTACATGAATGGGTAGTAAAAGCACTAGAGAAACGCAAGATTTTGTAAATTAAACAGAAGGGAATTGTTAATGTTTCAAGGAAGGTGATTAATCTGCTATTTAAACATACTTAGGCTCTGATGGCTGATGCAGGCATGGTAAGAGGGAGAAGCTAGCTATCAGGATGACCAGCATTAAAGAGAAAAAAAGTTAACAATATGGCATGACACACTGCGTGTCACAGTTCAGATCTGAACCTAAATTCCCATTTGTGCTGCAACTTGAGACTCAGCACTGAGTCAGCACAGAGCAGAGGTTCATTTTTCTTTCTAAGTGCTGTGGTTTTTGGACGCAATGCTTAGGTTTGTCTTCACATCCTTTTTTGAAGACCTACAGCAATTTCTGTTATATGAACTTTATATAAGGAGAACTGATGTCATGAATAGTCTCTACTGTATCATATAAATGAAGGAGGAGTACTGTTACAATTGGAAAGATTAATGCAGCAGAAGGGTGATACAGGAGTGTAGCAGCTAAGGGACCAGTGTGGATAAGATGGTATTTCAAAGGAAAAAAATAAAAGTGCTGACCTGTTTCTAAAGATCTAGGCTCACAGTAAAGACTCCACAAGGGAGGGATCTCCAACCGGAGATCCTTCCATGGTGGCAGTCAGCCCTTAAAAGGGGGGATGGGGGTCTAAAAGAAGTGCAGCCAGGGTCCTGCCCCTTCGATCACACAGATGAATTGCCTTCACCAGCGCTCCCAGGGCTGAGCCGGTTCTTTTCCCCAGGTGATCAGTGAGGTTTAGTGGTTCAGGCTGTGACTCAACAGTTCCCATACAAGTACTTCTTAAAGTTTTAATATGCATTACTGAAGAACTAACTACACAATTCAACATAATTTTGTAAAAGCTGCATTCTGCTGAACAGAAATAGTTTGAGGGTTTCTTAACAGCACATTTTATTGAGCTCAGAAATGCTGACATCAGACTGGATTTGCTGTTGAGAGTAGGGAAGCAAAGGTAATATGTGCCTTGTTTGCAGTCCATCTCCACCAACCACTCCAAACCAAATGATACCATTTCAGAAACACTTACTGAACACTTACTGTTTCCAATATTTATTTGGAAACAATTAACATAGTATGTCTTCTACAGAATGTACAGATTATCATTTGAGAACTTCAACTAGCACTGTAGACTCCATTAAACGCCTCTGGCTCACCCTACTGTTTCTCAGGTATTTCCAGAAAGAATATTTAGAAAGAGAAAAAACTTCAGAGTCTGTAGTTCTGCTTCAAAGAGCGGCTGGCAATGCGCTTCAGTGGAAGAGAAATTCTGGAAATCAACTCAGGACTGTCTTTTCTCTGAGTAGGGATTGCTCAAAAAAAAGAGATAGAAGGCCTACTTACAGATGTGCTATTTCCTTGGTGTTTTGTACTGTTTAGACATTTGCAGTATGTCTATTCAAGAACATTTACCATCTCCAAAAAGAGCATTTTGACAGCCTTGGAAAAAATATCTGTACAAGACCTGAACATTGTCATCACTGACAGTTTGAGTATGCTGCTTGATGTTTCCATAGTCTGATATGAAGCTAACATCAAACAAAGGAATAATTTACCCCAATTCCAGTTTAGAATTAGGTCTCTGAAGCTGCAAGGTGCTGTGCTCAGCACTTAAAATATAATTCAGAAATGTAAGTATATTATGAATGTAATATAAAATTATGAATGTAACGTAAAGGTATTCTTTTACTATACATCTTTGACATGTATCTACTTCTACCTCATGATCATAATAAGGTTACCAGTCATTATATGTACCAACAATGTGGCAGCAAGGGCTCCACAGCTTGAGTTGGCTCTGTGGTTCTCCTTTATTTTGACAGATAATATGAGTGCAAGGTAGTTTATCATACTTTCACAGATAATGAGCAGAAAACAGCTAGCATGCAGTAAATTCATCTACTAACTTGCTTCAAAGTAACTCTGCCTACAACTTTATTTCTCATCATCCGCATTAATGTTCAGTACTGTAAACTCAGAGAGTTTACAGAGAGAGAGTAAATATGAATATTTTTATATTAGGAAACTTTCTGATACAGTAGCAGCTGAATATTAAAGATATGCTTTCCTGTACACGCATTAATTATCACACAAAGGTACAATATCTGGACATCTTCCTTTCTTGTCTACCAAGTGCTTCCACACTAACCCTGCATCAGCCTGGTTAAAACTCCTCTGGGATTTAATATTGCCTACCACTCTGGCCTCAGATCTATCTGTCTGTCCACACTGTACTCTTTGAAGTGTTTCTGGTAGTGAGAGAAATGTTCCACAACTCTTCTAGTTAAAAAAGAACTAAAATAAAATTTACGTATTTTTTTCTTTCAGATCCTGATTTTTGATTTAATTGATTTTGCCAAGAAATTAGATCTGTAAGTTGTATGCAGAAAGGAACACCCCCCACCTACAAGCCTCTCATCAGAGAGGAGGCCATAAAAGCACTTAGAAATGCCAGTGCCTCCTCAATAATAGCTGTGGAAGAAATCAGGGCAGCTTTAGTGGATTTTACCTTTTGTTTAAGAACTGGAATGAAGTGGCAAGAGTTTTTTGTTTATTTGCGCTGCAACTTCTCTCAATTTTTCAGTATCTTGTAGTATTCAGCTGCTGCTCCTTCTCCAGATGGCTGCTCCAAAGAAGTAGAATGGCAGACCACAAAAAAGCTGGACTCAATTGGGTGCTGTGGTAATTGCTGGTGTCATGAGTATAGCCAGCTCTGCTCTTCAAAAAGTAGAGCTTAGAGCATCACCTCAAGTTGTCTCCTCCCACTAATTCCTCAGGTCATTTCATCTCTCAGCCTCTCCTGTACTTTGTAGGTGGTGGCTGCCCTTGCACTTCCTTATTGCAGTATTCTCTGTAGAGAGACTTCACTGACTACTGGTCCTCAGATCTTCTGTGGAGATTTCACACCTCCAAAGGTTCATCTGCCTTTTTAATTTCATGCCATTCTAGCATTCATACCAGTGTGTGATTGGATGTCAGAGTCTCACTGTTCTTATAATTTGCTCTGTTTTTCATTTAAGCTTTAAGATGTCTTGGAAAATTGTTCTTTATAAGTCACTCTGCAAAAATTTGTAGACAATATTCTCATTGCTCTTCCATTCTATGCAAAGTGTATATATGTTGGTTATGAAAAAAATAAAATAGATGAGGAGACTGTAAATACACAGTTTACGCCATTTTGAAGAGGCATAAGTCTTATCTGACATTCAAAACCATGTGATAACAACATTGAAAAGTAATTGAATTTTTAAAAAAGTAATAATAAGCTTCAGTAATTAAAATAATCTTTTCCTAACTTCTGCATTTCATTGTGGTGGCATGTCTTTGCCATAGAATTTTTCTATATTATAGGAAGAGAGAAATCTTTTCGCCTTTACTGGGTTGTATATAGTTCTATTCTATTTCAAATACATCTGTTCCAAAAGGTCAGAGAGGGAAAATGAACACACTGAGATCTCCTAGGATTAATGAAATCTGCTGCTGGTCCTATAAAATTACAATAGCATAGACAGTGAAAACAGAGATGTGAGAGCACCTTGGTTTGTGCATCATAAAATAGTGTTAGACAGTCTGGAAATAGAAATAGAAAGTATACCTGAACTGGAAAGAAACCACATTACAATTTTTCTCCAAAAGTACTTTGAAGAAAAAATAAAAATCAAAATAGATCTCTCCTAAGATAATAGGAAGATAGAATTGACCAAAATAAAAAGAAACAATAAAAATGAAAAATAAAAACTAAAAATAAAAACAAAAAAAAAAAAAAGAGAAAGAAGAAAAAATCATCACCATGTCAAGGTATGATTCTTTAGATTTTACATCATTTCATCTAACATGGCCAATCTCTGCCTCTCTTTTCAGTATCAGAAAAATTCCCTCTGTTCAAGATTTAGTAAAATAAAGTAAATATTCTCAAACAATATTAAGTAATGGATAAATGTGAAGAGACAATCTTCTTATAGATACTTTATGTTGAAGTAGCAATTCATGAGCTAAATTATTCTCTGTGAATAATTTGCTCAAATCCCATCATCACAAATAAAATGGGAAGAAATATGTTATTGGAAATAATTTCACATTTTCCCATTAAGACCTTTGACTGTAGGTTATTTTGTATTTCTTGCAAAAGATATGCTCTCATTAGTTGAATTACAGAACCACCAGCGTAATTATGGCTTTTAGATATTACCATCCAAAAAACTTTCAAGCTACACGCTTGCTATTTACATAAACACTTTCTGATAGGTGAAGTAAATAATATTCTTCATCTGCATATTTCAGGGAACAGCTAAAACACAATTAAATGCCTCCGAGAAGAAATTAATTCAAAAGACAGCATGTTCAATTTTGAATGGCTTTTGTCATGTCTGTGCTGTAGATAACAACGTGCATCACGGTTACAAAGGTGATGTAGCTTAAAACTTGCCAGAGCACTATAGTCTTGGCAATACTCAGCATGGGTTCATTGACCCTTTTTATTTGCCTGGTGTAGTGGAATTCCAAGGTCACAGCCTGAACAAATACGTGACTGCCTGGAACAGGGGAGGGCTAGAGCCACTCTTTGTCTCAGTGATGCTTCAGGGAGCGCGTGTGCAATCTGAGTCTGCGTGGGTCCCCCTTCTCCCCCGCCTTCTCCCCCAGCAGCATGAGTAAGCAGGCTGCATTCCTCAGCTCGCCCCTTTCTCCAAACTGTTACTGGGAGGGGTGAGTTAATTTCTCTTTGATATCTTTTCCTATAGCACCTATTTCTCAAATAAAGGCTCTGTCATCATTGTTTGCTCTGCGTCCTGTATTAAGATATAACTAAGAGGCAAACACTAGGAATCAGTCAACCCAAAACCATCACTGAGGTTCACTGTACCTCAGCCACCAGTAATATATTAGTAGAAGTCCATACCATTGACCATGACAGTTAGTGATCCTCAGGTTTAGATGCCATTATAAAATTCTATTTTATTTGCAGTACAGTGGCTAGTTCATAAACACCTCATTTAAATACAATAGGAATAAATTAACCTTTTCTTTTTAGAAAGTGCTGCTTTCTCTCCCATAAATGTACACCACTTTCCAGAAAGGTCTCCTTTATGACTACATGAACTTACAAATCTCTCTCAGTAATTTTCAGCTATGGAAATGTCAGGCTATAGCACTCCACTGAAAGAAAGCAGTGTGAAAATACAGAGTTATTCAGAAATGTCCAAGAAATGTTTTTCATGAGTAGTGTTAAAAAAAAAAAATGAATCACAGAATCACCAAGGTTGGCAAAGACCTCTAAGGTCATCCAGCCTGACTGTGCACCTATCCCTGTACCTAGTTTAAAGCCCTCTCAATGAGCCCTGCTAGCTCCTGGGCTACTATTCATTTCCCCCTTTCAGACAGGTGAGAACCATCGGCAGCCATCAGGCCAAGCACTGAGGAAACCACCCCATGATCAAAATAATTCTTGCAATTGTGTCAGCCTCTCAGCCGTGTATTTATGAGATGGGTTTTCCTGCTAATCTCAGTACCCTTCCCTGCCACTGAAGGGATAGAGGAAAATATGACCTATACCCTCAGTCTGTCCACTAATTGCCCAGTCCCCTGAAGTCCTTTTTGATAATCCTCAGGCATCTCTCACCAACTTCATTGCTGCCAACCTGAACTATCAATAAAGGATAATAATCAGAGGGCCGAATCAGACTAGGAAATTTCCTAGAAATATTCCTGACCTGGGTCTCCTGGCCCCATGGAGGCAGCACACATCCCTGCAGTACGGTCGGGCCAACTAATACAGCCTCTCAGAAGGGAGTCACCTAGGTGTGGAGTCGACCACCTCACTGTAGACATCCTCATGGGTGGACTTCCCACTGCATCCTCATTCACCTCTCCCTCAAGTGCTTCAGACCTATCTTCTGAGCAGTCTTCTCACTGAAGCTGCGCTGGGGCTTTGTACATATGAAATGGAATCATTTTAAACAATCGAGCTAGAATGACCTCTCAAAAAAATCTTTCAGTACTATTTTTAAAAGATTTCTTGAGCTGTAGATGATGAGGCACCTCCAAAATGCTGATATCGTAAGACATTGTCAGGCACAAAAGACATGCAAAAAGTTAATGGACTCTCTGGTAATTTATCTCTTTTATGATGAGAAGAGAATACAGAGCTCACAGGAAAGAGCAGCACCCATTCAGAAGACCAAAAATTCTATTAGCAGCTGGAGCTGACCTGAGTCTAGAAGTACAGAAGCTGAGTGATTGCAAAAGCTGTGCAAGAAGCAGAGGGACAGGAACTTCAAATACTGCTTCTCAAACCATTTTACTTTATTTTAAGCAAATCTAAATTTTACTTGTATTTTACCTCTGAGAAAGGCTACTTCAACAGTCAAGCACCCTCTTTTTCCAATAAAAAATGGAAATAAAGTACGAAAATTCAATGAGCCATAACACGTATTGGAACAGTTCAGCAGAATAAAGAACTGACCATGTTCTAAAAAGGTTGTAATTAATTATTTTAAGATTAAATTATTGTTTAATCTTCTCTTAATCATTTCTCCAATGAAATCTTTTGGAAAAGGTGCTTGAGAGTACATAAATGGCAAGATAAATGAAATTTGCTTCACTTTGTTCTTGTTGAAATGTGTGCCCTGTTCTCCCAGTTATGAACTAAATGAAGAAAACTCAAACTTAGTTGTTAATAATGAAAATAATATACAGGTACTGTTACGTAAATATACTTCAGTGTCTGCACTGCTATATATGTAACAGTACTAGAAGTCTGAGTATTTTTTAAGATTTTTTTTTTCATTAAAGGAATACACTTTTCCTAGTGGTATAACTTTCTTTCTGAACCAAGAACATTTTTTCTACTTGTTCATAGAGATGTTCCTTTTCCTCCTTCCCGATTCAGTGTAGCCCAAATGCCCATCTGTGATTCACCTTTGTGGAATATAGAAAACCAGATAACTATACTTTGCTGAAAGTTTCTGAGTCATCTTTGATATTACTCACTCAAACCATTAGCATTATTTTTTTCTGCTCTTGCACTATAAATATGGACAAACAGGACACTAATAAAACTTAATGTAGCAAGGTCTGTGATTTATCATGCTTAAAAATAATTTAAATTACCTTTGCAAACTGTTCTATTTTGAGTTACTTCTGCAGTAGACACACTACTCACCATCACACTTGATTTCTGAACACTACACTTCAGGGAGGTTGATAATGCCAATAATGCCCTTTTCACAGCACTCAGGAAGATACTCTTCACTACTCTCAAATACAACTGTAGCCACTGAGCTCTTTTGTGGTCTTTAAGGATTCTTTGCTGATATATTAGAAAAGAGGACAAGAGAAAATGAATGGTGTTCTTTGGTACTTGCCTCTTGTTTCAGATAATAAAGTCTTAGATCTCTGGAATGTAATTAAAGAATTGCAAGACATGTTTGAACGTTTTTGTTTTTTTTTTTTTTCCCTGGAAATATCTGGAAAGCAATACAGTGAAAAAGCATATGAAGGGAGACAGTTGAGTATGAGTTTGGATAATCTTAAGATTATCCAATTTAATTTGAAAGTTTAAAAGATGAGCTGTGGACATTCTAGCCACTAGTTAGAGGATTTAAAACTAATCCACATGCAGTCATCAATACTGCCCTAGAATTCATGATAAGACCTGTTCAGTTTTTGTTAATATTCACCTACATCCCATTGAAGTGGTACGTAAAGAAACTGACAGTTGAAAGGATTGTTTCTTGAATAACAGGTTTAATAAATTAAATGTAGGTAGCTAATTTAATTCTCTATCAGTTGTTTCACCCCCCTAACACGGACATATTATTTCTCAGAAGTGCTTCTAATGCTCATTAACTTGCAGAAATAACATAATTGCTAAAATAACAAATAGGTTAAATTTAAGTGCAATTTTTCTTATGCTGTTTTCATATTAAAAGATTCCACTAAGACTTAAGTGCAATAGTTTATAAAGGAGTTAAGTAGAAAGTTTTGTACACACTGAACAAGAAAACTAAAAAGTTTTCATCAGTAAGTTTGCTGATGACACCAAGCTGAGTGGTGTGGTTGACACAATGGAAGGAAGGGATGCCACTCAGAGGGACCTCAACAGACTCAAAAGGTGGGCCCGGGTGAGCCTAATGAGGTTCGACACAGCAAAGTGCAAAATTTTACATTTGGGCCAGAGGAATTCTAGGCTTATATACAGACTGGGAGTGGCAATCCTTGCCCTGCAAAGAAGGACTCGGGGGTCCTGGTGGATGAAAAACTTAATGTGAGCTAGCAGTGTGCTCTTATAGCTCACCATAGAAAAAAGGTATCCTGGATTCTGTCAAAAGAGGGGTGTCCAGCAGGGACAGGGAATTGATTGTCCCTCTCTACTCATCCCTTATGAGGCCCCATTTGGAGTGCTGCCCCCAGGTCTGCGGCACCCAGTACAAGAAAGACAGAAAGCTGCTAGAGGGAGTCCAGAGGAGCGCCACAAAGATGATCAGGGGGTTGGTGGCCCTGCCTGCAGCAAGGGGGGGTTGGAGCTTGATGACCTTGAGGTCCCTTCCAACCCAAAACATTCTATGATTCTATGACTAGAAAACGTTTACATATAGCAGTCAACAGCTTCAGAAGGTTGGGATTTGTCAAAAATCTGAATAAACCGTTTTGAGAATTTGATTCTATTCATTGTATTTTGATAAGTGATTCAGATAATGAAGACTGTACTGTGTGACATATATTTTGATTTTAATATGTATAAAGTAAGTTTCTTGGTTTTAATCATGAAAGAATCTAGAAGAGGAAAATACTCCACGTTATATCACTATATTTGGAAAATACTTATTCCACTCATAGGAAATATCAAGTGTCAGTGATGATGAATTGTTAAGTTTTGTAGGGTTATGTTTCCTATCTGAAACTTCAGTATCATCTGCACCTAAAAATTCAACTGGATGAAGCAGGCTACCTTTTAAAGCCATGAGGTTCATGACAGCAATCAAATCTCCCAAAACAAATCAAGTTCTAGAGAGTGAAGATCTCGGGGTCAAAGAGATGGGAAAGCCGATGGAAGCTGTAGGAACACACTCTGCCTTATTGGCCATGCTGAAAGATGGCCCACAGATGCAGGGCCACCTACTGTGGGGAGATGTGACATGGTACAAGCAGCAAATGCTTTGTCCATCGGGTATGCTTGGATGAGACAGCAGAAAAGAAGGATGGAAAAGCAGCTCAGCACCTGTGCCGTGTCATATGGATACATCTGTGTAGCAATCTGGCAGTACCTTCATATCATGGCAACCATGTCACTGACACTCTGTGCTCCTCTAGAGACCAACTTCTATCATGAAGGAAACCTGAAAATCTCTGCTTTCCCACCAGAGATGCAGAGCTGGGAAAAGAAACTGTGACAGTTCACACAACTGCAGCAGAGGTAATGGCGCTGGGCAAGATGCCTTGAGAAGGATGATTAGGAAATACTACTTCTCTGAAAGAGTGGTCAAGCACTGGAATGGGCTGCCCAGGGAGGTGGTGGAGTCACCGACCCTGGAGGTGTTCAAAGAACGATTGGATTTTGTGTTGAGGGATATAGTTTAGCAAGAACCATGGGTGATAGGTGGATGGTTGGACTGGATGATCTTATAGGTCTTTTCCAACCTTAGTGATTCTGTGATTCTGTGATTCTATGTCAGTGGCATCATTAACAGAGCTGGGAGGCTCTGCTGACCTTGCTTCCCATATATGAGCCAGATCAAGTACTTCTGCTTAATGCTGCTCTGTGCTATGTGACCTACAGTCAAGTTTTTGTGATTTAAATGACTTACCTGCTTTCCTCTATAGATCATTTTTTACAAAACATATTGTTTCCTGATTGTTAACATTTCAGCTCTTGGCTGCATTTCTAAGTAGAAGATTGAAGGCAGACTTTTTTTTTTCTACTTATTTAAGAGGACAGCTCATTAATAATTTCCCATTTTTTCTTACTGCAATATTATTACTTTGCCATAATACCATCTTAGTCTATATATGCAAGAACAAAATGCAAGTACTACGTTCCTCCCCCTTGCAGCACACCTATAAAATAACCCACTTTCACTAATCCATAAGGGTCAGATTTCATGTAACTGTACCTTATCTGTGGTAATTTTTTTAATTTGTTGTTGTTTTTAAAAAAAACTCGTGTCTAATACCCATCCTTGCTTTGATGCTCCGTAGGTTTCCTTTTTGTAGTTTGTCCAGGAGCCCCATGTTCATCCACACTAGCCTACTTATGTTTTGGGTTATTGGGTCCCATTGCTCCTGATTTTAATGGAGGTGATCCTTGAATATTGATTTATTTGGCCTCTATTCCCTCCAGTGCTTTGTTCCATGACACTCTACCTAGCAGAACACTGAAAAGGCTAAATATTTGAAAATATCAAATACCTTCAAAATAGTTCTCAAATTATTTCCTACATACATTCAACTAGAAGAGATATTAGATCCTTGCAACTCAATAAATGGTAGCCAGTCCTCCTGAGGGATGAATCTTAATATTTATAGAATTTTCACTTTTCACTAAGACACTAAGCTCTCCTCTGTCAAGGCTGCTTTTCAGATTTATCACATAACACACCAGATACTGGACACATTACTGGGCAGCCTCTTCAGTCCCCACATCGCCCTGCACAGACAGTCAAGAGCATTTCCACTAACAACAAGGAACCAAAATGGTTGTTTCACAGTACACGTGGACCTGCAGAGTTTCTGAATCAAAATGAAAAAACAGTATTTTTAAGTGACGTCTTAGCTTTTTTTTCAGCTGAAGCAAATGGCATTTTGCATTGGCAGGTGCTCTTTGAAGAAGAATACTAGTCAGCAGCTCTGATAAATGCGTGCAAGCCTGCAGAAGCCTGCAGATTTTTCCCCATTAATGCATAGAGTATTTCTTAATTGCTTAAGGCTGTTGTCCTAATGTTGTCACAGTGGTCCCTCTAGAAATGAATGGGTGCCTGGCTGGCAGCTAAGCTTGCCAAGACCTTTCTACTGAGAAGTGCACTGAAACCAGTGCATTAATTTTATAACTGCTGGAATCAGGATGATATGCTGGACCCTGTACTCATACAACAAAGTAAATATATTACAGTTGCATTGCATTTCTGCTTTACTCTTAGGGGAATAAGTAGAGAGAGGGGGTCATGGAAGGAGAGAGGGAATTAAAACCCCCTCTCAAAAACAGTTTGTGTTTAAATCAGGATATGTCCTCCTTGTTTTCCCCATCAGAAATTAGTGGCAGTGATTCAGATTCAGATTCACACCTTTTCCAGCACTTCTGCTTACACAGCTGTTTCTTGAGTTGAGTTTTTGCCTGTTTGAAGGTGTGCATAGAACACACCAAGCCCATTTCTATTACTTCTGTAATGACTTTTTCCATTCCTTACTTACATACTTACTTTAAAAACAAAAATGTTGAGAGAGCTGGTTACTCTTCAAGGATACCTTCCTGAGAGCGCAAGAACTCTCCGTCCCTCTGAACAAGAAAGCAAGCAGAGGAGGGAGGAAGCCAGCGTAGCTCGTTAAGGACCTGCTGGGTGTGCTGAGGGCAAAGAAAGATGAGTACAAGCTCTGGAAACAAGGGCGTGCCACCTGGGAAGAATACAGGGATGCCATCCGGACTTGCAGACGTGGGATCAGGAAAGCCAAGGCGCAGGTGGAACTGAACTTGGCGAGGGACGTGAAAAACAACAGGAAGACTTTCTACAGCTACATTGGCCAGAAGAAACAGGCCAAAGCGAGTGTACCTCCTTTGGTAAATGTAAAAGGAGAGCTGGCTTCAATGGACGAAGAGAAGGCTGAGGTACTGAATGAGTTCTTTGCCTCGGTCTTCACTGGCAGCCAGGATTCCAGTATTTCTCACGTTCCTGAGCCCTGCATCCCTACACCTCTAGGTGGGGAATGGGGTGGTAAATCCCCCCCCACTGCAAGGGCAGAGCAAGTCCGAGACCACATCATGAAACTGAATGTGTACAAGTCTATGGGGCCGGATGGCGTGCATCCCAGGGTTCTGAAGGAGCTGGCTGAGGTGGTTGCTGAGCTGCTCTCCATCATATTTGAAAAGTTGTGGCTGTCAGGTGAGGTCTCACGTGACTGGAGGAAGGGTCACGTCACTCCCATTTACAAGAAAGGGAGCAAGGAGGACCCTGGGAACTACAAGCTGGTGAGTCTCACCTCTGCCTGGGAAGATCATGGAACAGATCATCCTGGATAACATGCTTGATCACATGAGGAAAGGGTGTGTGATCCGTGACAGCCACCAGCACGGCTTCACCAGAGGAAGGTCATGCTTAACCAATCTGGTGGCCTTTTATGATGGAGTGACGGCATCGGTGGACAAGGGAAAGGCGACCGATGTCATTTACGTGGTCTTGAGCAAGGCCTTTGACATGGCCCCCCACCACATCCTTATCTCCAAACTGGAGGGATGTGGATTTGATGGGTGGACCACGAGATGGATAAGAAACTGGTTGAAAGGCCACAGACAGAGGGTGGTCATCAATGGTTCTATGTCCAGGTGGAGGCCGGTAACGAGTGGAGTCCCCCAGGGGTCTGTCTTGGGACCGGTGCTCTTTAACATCTTTATCAATGACATCGATGATGGAATTGAGTGCACCCTCAGCAAGTTTGCTGATGATACCAAATTGAGCGGTGTGGTTGACACAGTTGAAGGAAGGGATGCCATTCAGAGGGACCTCGAGAGGCTAGAAAGGTGGGCCCGGGTGAACCTGATGAGGCTCAACACAGCAAGGTGCAGAGTTTTGCACTTGGGCCAGAGGAATCCCAGGCATCCATACAGACTGGAAGGAACGGTCCTTGAGAGCAGCTCTGCAGAGAAGGACCTGGGGGTCTTGATAGACGAAAAACTTAACATGAGCCAGCAGTGTGCTCTTGCAGCTCGGAAAGCAAATGATATCCTGGGCTCTAACAGAAGAGGAGTGGCCAGCAGGGACAGGGAGGTGATTGTTCCCCTCTACTCTCCTCTTGTGAGGCCCCATCTGGAATACTCCATCCAAGTGTGGAGCCCCCAGTACAAGAAAGACAGGGAGCTGTTGGAGAGGGTCCAGAGGAGGGCCACAACGATGATCAGGGGACTGGAGCACCTCCCCTATGAGGACAGGCTGAGGGAGCTGGGCTTGTTCAGCCTGGAGAAAAGAAAGCTGCAGGGTGACCTCATTGCAGTATTTTGGTACCTAAAGGGAGCCTACAGAGGGGAAGGAAATAAACTCTTTGAAAGGGTGGATAACAGCAGGACAAGGGGAAATGGCTTTAAGTTGAGGAAGGGGAGATTCAGGTTGGACGTCAGGGGGAAGTTCTTTACAGAGAGAGTGGTGAGGTGCTGGAACAGCTGCCCAGAGAGGCTGTGGATGCCCCGTCCCTGGAGGTGTTCAAGGCCAGATTGGATGGGGCCCTGGGCAGCCTGGTCTAGCATTAAATGAGGAGGTTGGTGGCCTTGCATGTGGCAGGGGAGTTGTAGTTTCATGATCCTTGAGGTCCCTTCCAATCCTGGACATTCTGTGATTCTGTGATTCCGTGATTGTGACTGTTAGGTTGTTGGTTTTTAAGAAATTTACCATTTACATAATTCTCATACTAATGCATTCACTCAAATTAAAAGACAAATTAAACATGAGCCAGATTATAATATACTATATATATATATAGTATATATACTATAATATACTATATATAATATAGCAGAGACATATTCAAAGCCTTGTGCATACAAGTTCTTCCACATTTTTCTCCCAGTCCCCAGCCTGTCTCCTTGGAGATTCCCCACAGCCCCTGGTATCTTTACCTCAACTCCTACTCCTAACTAATTACAACAGCTTTTGTGCTGGCACATTTCCATCCTCTTGCATTTCCAGTACAGTATTTCAGCATCATAAATAAAGTTATTAACACATTGTTATCCCCTCTGTAGGTAAGAGAAAGTTGTTGTATGGGTTTATGTGATTTTTTTTTTTCAGTACTACCTTTCCAATGGCATTCAGGGTTTGACCAACTGACAGAAAGTTTCCTGCTCTTACCTCCAACCTCACTGTTTTGCTTTTTAACTGCTCAACAAACGTGTCAGCCAGACTTCTAAGGCAAATGTACCAAGTTGTCATAAATTTTCTATCTACTGAGAAAAATGAACTACTACAACTTAAAATTCTACAGTCTAACTCCAGTTTAACAATTATTCTCTAGACTGGTGCCTGAATCAGACTTCTGTTAGCAATGAACTGGAGATAGAGAAGAAAGTAAGAAAATATTTTAATTGTTTTTAGCTTTCAGATGGACTCACCCACAAAAATCCTAAGTATAATAATTATTTTTTAATGCCTACTGGGAAGCTAAGCATCACTTGGTACTGATAGTGAATTGGAAGATGTTGTGGATATATTAGCAGGTGCATGGATAAATGTTATGCCCAGTAAACTCATTATATTCAGAATATTTCAGCATTACTATACATCCATCAGTGTGTCAGACAGTTTTCCTTATGCAGTTCAATGCTGTCATATTGTGTGGCAAAGCTGAAACTATCAGACACTGTATTTAAAGTACTTGTTTTTATCAGTATAGAGAAGTATAGATGGAAAGAACTAATCTTCTATTCTTTGAGGTAAAAGAATATTTAGTGGCTTATTCTGTCCTCAAATTACATTAAAATGTTCTGATCAGTAGGTAATAGTTTGTGTACTTTGGAGTGATGGAAACAAGTAGCATTCCAGAAGTCATACTAATTCAGTAAATTTCAGCATGGAGGTCATGATGAAAAAAACTAAGATTTCCTAGCTTAGAAATCTTCACATACACATACACATTATATATATGCTAATTATATAAAGCAAGTTTTCCAGATTTCTGTGAAGAACTCTTCCAGCATTAAACAATTGTCTTCTCCCCACCTCAGTCAGCAAATGAACACTACACCACCTAGAAGCCTGAGCCAATCATGTTTTCTCAAAGAAAAGATTTTGTTCTAAGTGCCTGAGCAACATGACATGAAAACATTTAAAAGTAGTTGTTTTAATTCCATAAAAGCCAAGGCAAAATAAAAAATCAGCATCAACAGAATAAAAGATTTAAGTTATGGTAATACTTCCAAGAGAACAAGAAAGAATAAAACAGCTGAAATGCAAAATAAAGGAGCATGTGAAAAAAATGGTGGTTAATAAGATGGGCAGCAAACACTGAATGGGAAACCTTAATAGGCAGGTGTAATCTGTATTTCACAAACAGCATCACTTACTCGAACAGAGACCTCTTGAAATATGTTGATTTTTACATAGATATTTTTATGGTGTTTTGTTTTTTTTTTTTTTTTTGTAGAAATGTCAAAGAAAATGATCCAAGCAGATTGCTGAAGGAAACTGATTTCTTCCTAGATTGTGTGCATGCATTGGCATGCTAAAGACTGGAGCTTTTTTATCTATTTAAATAGCATTTCCCTTCTTGCAGTGAAATCTCATCTGAATATTCTTCCATTCTGGTGATACTACAGTTCATGCATTTCTATATGTATTAATTAAAGATCTAATTTTCTCTTTGAGTCTCTGATTTAGTTCTGAAGTTTTTCCAGCTTATTCATTATTACTCTTTTGATTGGAGATAATAACTTCATTCCTTGAAGAACAGAATCATGTCTAATATATTCATTTAAAAAAAAAAATCTTATTTTAATTATTTTACCTTCTTCTCTTTGGTATCTTGTCATGTTAATTCTTTGTCTCTTTTTATGCTTGGTACATCATTTTAGAAATAGAAAAGGCATTCAGACAAGAAAAAATAAAATCTCAAATCAGCAACAAATAAATCTCTTCATCACAAGGAACTGTATTTCTCTTCAAGAGACTTCAAACACTCCAAATAAAGTGTCTAATTATTTTTAGATCATGTTCAGTCTTTATACTGCAATATACCATCAAGTGATGTTTCTGTTCAATGAAGAGTATCCGGACAGTTAGGAAGTGATTGGGAAAATACTTGTACTTCCAAAGCTGTCATTTTATTACCTCTCTCTTGTTTCTACTGCTGGAAAAGTTTTATATTTTCCTCATCTGCTACATGACATTTTTTCTGAAATATCTATAGTGAAAGCTCCTTGTATTTGCTGTAGAATACCAATCACAGGCCTGATTTTGAGTCCTGGTAAATGCCACTGTTGTATTATGCTCTGAGACTGCTATCACTGCTATTTTCTGGTCATTTACAGTTTGATCCGTGTCTGACATAGACACTATTTTTCACTTTTATACCCTCTAAAATTTCTCTCACTTTTCTACTTCACTGTTACACTGTTGAGGTCTGCCTTATACAACAATCTCATCAAAGTCTCACTGAGCTCAGAGATTTATTTTGCAGAGGCAAAACATAGAACCACAGAACCATAAAATCGTTTGAGTTGGAAGGGATCCTAAAAGGTCATCTAGTCCAACTCCCTTGCAATGAACAGAAACATGTACAGTTTGATTTGGTGCTCAGAACTCCATCCACCCTCACCTTGGAATGCTCAGCATTCCAGAGGACATATCTAGTAGGAAAAATAATAAAAATAATAAAGGAGTAGGACAATTGGCCTTCTCATCAGACTATCTGTGAGCTTTTCAAAGCTTGTTGAACTACGCACATGACCAGTTAGCCTTTTACCCTGGTAATTTCGTTACAGAGGCGGCACGTGTTAAATAGCATGGAGGCAGAAGGTGCTTGAAACTGTGCTGGCAGTATTTCAAAATGGTTTTGCAGTGTATTCATTGTGTCATCTGCAATGATGTAGTAAAGTGGTCTGCTCGTTTGGGATTTCTGAAATGGCTTAAAATAGCATAATGCCATCTGTTGTTGCACGACTGCAAAACCTGATAGCATTCTGAATCATGTGGCCCTTCTGAAACGAGCTGTAGAAGCACCATTTCTGCTTGTGAGTATCCTGAAGCCCCACGTATACTTTACACTGTCAGCATTCATCAAAGTAGGATATGAAATAGGTATTTTTAATGAGTTCTTCCATTTTATTTGTATTATTTCCTTTCAACAATCCTTATAAAGAAGAACCCTGGAATCCAGTTTTACTGATTGAAGACAGGGAAGGCATAAAGCAAACTTCTGTCTTACTGCCAAATATCTCTCTATTTATGAGCTATACATACACATTACAGATAGTCTTCTACTGTCTTCTTTTTCTTTTTTTTTTTTTTTTTTTTTAATCTTTACTTACATAGTACTCTTGGGAATGTCAGGTTTACAATAGGTCTTGGTTGCAGGATCAAACCACATACTGGAGAAACTGGTGATTCAGACCAGTGTGTTAAGGGAGGTGGATTTTTTTATTTCAATAGTTCTTTTCCAAGAAGGGGGGGAAGGGTAGGGAGATAGTAGATGGGTCTAAAAAAAAAAACAGAACAGTGGCAATGATCTGAGGAGGAACACAAATTCACTAACGATGATCTCAGAATGCAAGATAATGCAATACAACACAATACAATTGGGATTGAGGCCAACAAACCAAACAAAACGAGAGAGAGAGAGAATGTCCAAAACCGAGGTCTTATTCTGTAGACTGCAGGGAACCATGTGCTACTCTACTGTGGAATGGGAAAGAGCAGCTGGAGTCCTGCCACGAGCTCCACCTTTCTTCCTCTTAACTCCCATTGCTTTACATGATGTTATGATGTGGAATACCAACAGTAAAAATCACAAAACCACGACAAGTAGAAAACCTGTGCATGTTTTCTTGATTTCCAACCAAGGGAGCAATAGAGGTTGCTGTAATGAGCTAGCTAGAGACAGGTCTTGATGTTCCAGTAGCATGCAAGAGATGCCAAAAGTAACACTGAAAGTAAAGTTGTATTGTTTTCCACTGAGTACTTGATGGAAAAGCTGAGCATGCCTCTGGACCTCAAACAAAACATCAGATAGTGAAAAGGTACTTCTCACTTAATAATGACAGGAGCATTTAATAAAATGAATAAGCTCTTGTGCTTTCTCCCAAAAATAATTCCATCTTCTTGAATTTGAGCAGCCATTACCCTAAATATAGGTCTCAGAGGATGCGAAAAGGTACCTAATTAGGCAGCTTCACAAAACCATCATGCTTATACTGAAGCATGATTTAACAGGACCACATAAAATGGAGCAACAAGCAGAAAATCATAACCAAATCCTGGGAGTGAACTTTTTATAATATTTTTTTTTTTATTCACTTCATTGGAATCAGTCTTAACTATCTACGTGGGAAAAGAAAAAAGAAAGGAAAAGCTAGAAAGGGCTGATTAAAGTAAAAGATCCCCCTCAAACTTAATTCTGCAGGACAGAATTTTTTTTTATAACTAAGAGAGTAAATGCAATTCCTTTTCTTCACTACAGCATGAGTTCCCTGTCAATAGACTGCAATAGTTACTGTTAGGAGGGTTTTTCAGACCAGAATGCTGAACCTTTCATCAGTCTGAACAATGATGGACAACGGCTACATGTGATTAGTTCCTAAAGCCCTCACTTCACACTGTAACTTCAAGAGAACAGTTCCAATGCAATTGCAAAAATAAAAAATATTTAATTAAGAAATAATTGTGATTATAGCCAGAAGCTGTGTTCAACTTGTCTGTATTCCTCAGCCTGCCTATCATTCATTTTATACTCTTCAGACTCTTTATTTTCTGAGTAGCAGTAGTAGCTAAATGTAAGTTCTGCCTTCTCTGTTGGATATACTGAATAGAATGCATCCATCTTTTGTAGACATAGTATTTGACATTAGAAAACATTATTCATGCTTGACCAAGTCTCTACTCAGAGTCTGAAATCTGAAATTTATTTAAGAAATCTTTTTTGATATATTAATAACGGAATTCTAAGTTATTGCCTCCACTGCTTGGAAAAATAGTGTTGGGATAACTATTAAACACTTACGTCTTCTCTTGTGCTTGAAGGTATATCAAACACGGTAGAGACAGTAATCTTTTCAATTTATATCTAATTTTTAAAGAATACTAAGAAATCGATTCAAATGAAGTTACACATTTTAGATTCTGCTTGGAGTTTTCCTTTAAGAGAAACATTCACATTTTCATATGTCTTGAGGCTGCGGAGCCTTGCTACTTGAGATACCTATTCTGAAATATCCACTTCCATCCATGGATTTCTTCCTGCCTCTACTCCCTCTGCAGTTCAGTATTTGCCTTGTACAGTTAGGCTTTTTAAAGCACGGACATCACACACTGAATGTAATCAGGTTATGATTTTATGATTGTTGGTCCCTAAGCAACCACCATCTTCTAGTCCATCATTATCCATCATAATGGAATCCAAACTAATTACCTTGTGTCAGCCAGTAATGTATTTAGGAGAGAAAAAAAAAAAAGGATTTTTCAAAAATCTAATGATGCTTTACTACTGGCTGTATGGGAATATGGAATAAGAACACCAATTGAAGTCTACATGAAATATGAGTTTTTTTCAACACAACAGAAGATATGACTGCCATCCTCTTTTCATAGATGTTACTAGCATACATGTTGGGAAATTCACATTTAAGATCATGTTGTTTTGAGTTATTCTCAAATATAGGCTCACCAATGATGTATTTTCAAACAGTGTTCCTTTCCTTCTTTATATCTCAAGCTGTTCTCAGCACTGTGTAGCCAGAAATTAATATTCCTGTCAAGCAAATTGTCTCTCAAGAGTGTAATTATAAGTGAGAGTTTTCCATTCCCTTCGCATCTCAGATTCAGAGTTTACAATTACAGGCATTTAAAAATTGATACTGGCAGTGTCCTTTTCTACCAGATTATTATTTTATAATTCCAAGAGGTGGAATAAATACCCTGCTTAGAGTTCTGTCCCTCTGCAGCTGGCTCCTTCCAGACCGTGGGCTCATTTAAATTTATTCTGAGTATCTCTAAATTGCAAACTGACAACCTGACACAACAGACAGTTCAGTTTTCTGTTAATATCTTGGTGCCTTCAATACCCATTTCCTGTTTTCTGTTGTTCATTTGTTTGAAGTATTAATATGAGCAGTGCCACGCATTGCTTGTGGACATTGAGGAAACTCACTTTGAGTCTAAGGATACATGATTTTTTTTTTTTTTGTCAAATACTCAGTAAGACCAGGACATAGTGTGCCTGTGCAGAATAGTTATCAATTTTATTACATTAAACCTCACTTCCTTCAGAACAATCAAAGATAATAGACCTCAGTCAAATTATGAAGCAATAATGTAAAGAAATCGTTGTTCCACAAATACAGAGTGAACGAATTACTGCTTTTCTTCTGGAATTCATCTAAAATATTCTGTCTAAACCATCACGGAGAAGGTAATAGTGGCTATTCCTATAGCAATAATAGCTGGCTGATTCAGCAGGGACCACAGGAAATTTCTGCTGTTCTATGCGATATTGAAGTCTACAGGATGCAGATGGGGAAGTGAAACTGTGCAAGAAGTGCCCTAAACGTTATACCACATCAGGTGGATGGAAGTCTTACATAAGGTCCTGCTGATCTCTTACTTGATCTCTCGAAACGCAGCTGGTAGGCCCTCCAGTCTGAAAGTCTAGTCCCATGTTACCTCCATCTTGGTTCCTCCACCATCAATTATTCCCATTACAGTAATTAGGCCCCAGCACATTTCTGGTAAAGTGCTAAATTTTTTGGCACTACTTGTTCACATCTGGCTCCTTCTTGCTGGTGGACAAGCCAGACAGGCCCATAAAATTCCCTGTCCTCTGGCCAGTAGATTCTTTTGGCTGTAGCAGTACTTTTGGTGTGTGAAATCTGCCAGGCCTCCATCTTTCCCCCAGAGCTGCATAACACAAGCAGCAATGAAATGGGGGCTGATGGCAATAGTCAAGGCAAGTCACCCCACGGAATGCAGCCCACTATTCTGGCTTATGGCAGTCCCCAAGTTCTCTCTGTCTGTCCTCTGCCCTATCAACCTCTTGTCCAGCACAGCAAACCCTCTCCCATTTGTCAGCACAGCTGATGGAGTGAAATCAAGGCAAGGAAGGCAGCAGCGCAATCAGAGGAGCAAGAGAAACAAAATAGTTTTCAGTCTGAGGTGGAAGAAGAGGGGACCTTACGGTCTCTGTGCAAACAGATGGGTTCTGTGTTGGTAACTGGTGGCTATAATCCTTCCTTTAGGTTCTTTATCATTTTCCAGTGCTCTGAAGCTTGTGGATCTCCATTCTGTCATCCTCAAATGAAGGATGTGAAGTTTTCTCAGTAATTTTAACTTTTTAAAGCCATTCTATTCAGGTTCTTATTTGGCTTCCCTCATCATTTTGTTAATAAAGTATTTGAACTATGCCTTTCAAAACCTGTCAAACACCAGAACAGCGCTGAAAAGGTCACTTTATCCCTGAGAAGGCTGCTCACCAGTTCCAGCCCTGGATGCTGGGAGGCGTGTCCTACAAAGATAATTTATAAGCTTTAATGTTCTTTTAGTGCTAAAATGGTTCTGCTGACAGAAATACAAATGGGGCAACTGAGCTGGGCCCGTGTCATTACCCATCTCTGGGAGCTTTGGGCTGTCTGATGAACTACTCAGAAAGGCTGATGGTTTTTATGAGTCCCACAGCTCCCAAGCCGCTCTCATGCCTTCTGAAGCATTCTCTCACGGCATTCCGTGGCCCCAGCAGCCAGTGGGCATCGACACAAGGAGCCACAGCCCGCCAAGCCGCGGCCGGCACGCCAGCCTCCATCATCATCCCCGGCCTCCGCCCGGCTCTTTCACCGAATCCAGTCCGCGTATTCCCTCCTCCACCCCTTGCGCTGCGCTCCGCTCCGCGTTTTCTGCCCTCCCTCCACCTGCCGCACGGCTGTGTGTCAGCCACGGGCCGGCTCAGGGCGCGGAGGCACGGCGCGACACGGCACGGCAAGGCGGGGCGGCTGCAGGTAACCCGCACGGGGCAGCGCTGGGTACGGCCGGGCTCCTGTGTGATGAACCGGCGCCAGGCCTCTGCCTGGAAGCTCAGGAAGGCAGGGGCCAGAGATCCGCCCACGAGAGTCCGCTCAATGCGAGATACGCGAGCGTGCGTCTGCCGCCCGAACAAAGCTGCGGTGCGCGCATCCAAGATTCCAGCTTGAGGTTATTTTTCTTTATTTTTCCTCCTTTAAGCGCTTAATCTCTGCATGGGGCTCAGTTTCAATGGGGGTGAGGGGAAAGAGAGGCATTTCAAAGGGAAGGACAGATCTGATGGACAGATCTGATGGAGATCACCTTCAGAGGCTGATGCTTCAACCCACCTGTAAGTTGTTTATGGTTTTTTTGTTTGTTTGTTTGTTTGTTTGTTTTCCAAGGTGGTTATTAAAAAGGCAAGTTAATAAGCAGTCTGTTGGACACGTCTGTTTCCTGACGCAACTGATGTGAAGCTGAATGTTTGAAGCCTAATTGAATATAAGACTTAAGAAAGAAGAAAATTGTTCTATCTGTTGTCAGCATAGCATCTTGAACTAACTTAATGCATTGTTTTAATATATCTCTGTAGCAAAGCAAGCATTAGGAGAGGCTATAATCCTAATCTTATTTATTATTATTATCTTTAATACAGTTTAATCAAAGGTTTCACTTTTCCTTGAAAGAAATCCTTTAGGTTTGAGATTTAAAAATACCCAAAGATCAGTTTCAGTGTTTGGGTGGAAGCATTTGCAGCAGCTTGTTAGCAAAGCCATCATACTGCAAATAACACTGTGCCAACACAGTTCCTGATTACATGCTTCTCTGGATGTAATAATAATAAAGTATGTTGGCTGAGGCACAGATTGCCTTAGGCCAGCTGGAAGTGTGAAGTTTACTCCATCTTATGAAGTACAAAGGTAGTCACAAAGTTAATGCTTGCATGGTATCTGCGCCTGTTCTTCCATCATCCTACCACGCAGTCTTTTGTGTCAAAATGTCTATGCCACCTATTGTCATTAACTCCCAAGTGAGGCTGCTGATAAGTATATCATAGAAAGTCCAAAATATGCATATTGGGGGTGCCTAATGTAATATTCTACATCAGATCTAAAAAGCAGTAAAAAACCATACATGGTTAAACCATACATGTTATATCTGAGATTGTCAGGACTGGAACAGGAGGTGTACTTCCTTACTTTCATGGAGAGGAATTTGTTGGCTGGCAATTTTCCAACAACAGTATCAAAAGCACATCAATTTCTCTCATCCCTGATGTATTTTATAGACCTGGGGAAAGCACAAGCATGATGCAAGATTTTTGACATTTCATTCTCTATGGACTTGTGTGTCCCACTGCCCAGAGAAAGGGAGGATCTTCTGCCCAGCTCTCACACTGTAACTGGAATGTCTGAAGGCTGAAATCTCACCTGACCTTCTGAGCTACCAAACGCAGTGGTGACCTTGGAGGATGGAGGTCTGCTGTGCTTTCTGCAATGGAAGAAGTTGAGATGTCCAATAAACAGAGTCGCAGCCTTATAATGAACTGAAAGAGGTCATTTGTCACAATGAATATTGCAGTAGTGGCACTAAATGCCATGAGATGTCATGGAGACCAAAACATTAATGGCTTCCAAAAGCACTGGATGCATTCATGGAAGACAGTTTTGCCAGTAACTGAAAATAAAATGCCAGGTGCAGCAACCTCCATCTCAGCACTGTTTGAAGCATATGTTTATGGCAATCCAGAAGGTTGTGCTGGGCGGATCATCATACATCTTCCATCTTGTTGTATGACTTCTGCATCATCTAATGTCAGTGACCTTTTATTACAAGAAAGACAACAAACAAGGTATCTCACTGATCTGACTTAACGAGGCTGTGACATTTGTGTGATAATTTGAGATTGCACACTGACTAGCAACAGTTTTCAGAAGTGAATTTATTGCATACATGTGTGCTTGAGCAGTGGAAATACAACACATTTCATGTGTGGATAAATGTAACAAAGAAAAGAAGCAAAAGCTTTGCTTAGATGAACCCCATCACTCATTTTGAGACACAATAGAGGCTGTTCAAATATGGCTTACCTTCAAATTGTGTGGCATACAGTTCTAGAAAAAATGCATAAAAGAAATTGTTGCTAAAAAAAAAAAAAAAACATTCATTTTTTCCTACACTGTCTTAAAGTGTGTTTCCAATTGTCAATATAAATGGTGCCTAGCAGTAGTATATATAGATTTTTACTGGCTATACAAAAGAAGAGTATTTTGATCCAAGAAAAGAAGTAGATTCAAAATGAGAAAGTAAAACAAACAGAATCAAACTGAGGAAAGAAAAAGGACCTGCTAAGGTACAGTATTCATGTCCTCGATGGCATCTTCCTTTCCATTTTCTTGCCAGTTCGTGCTTTGATTACTAAAACAGATTTCCACAACTGAGAAAGATCGTTGCTTGTCCATGGTGTACCAGTGTGGTTATCCTCTGAAAAATATGTCATTGCTGAAAAAACTTGATTTATATCCTACACTGCATTGAAATCCAACACTGTAGGTGCAGTAGCCACAGATTTCTATTAAATAAATAAGAAAAAATTGTGTGGGACAGGTGAACTTGGTGATACTAGAGTCCACTGCTAATGTAGTTTATGTGGTTTCTTGACAAAAAGATTGCAGAGCTTTATATTTTTGGGGTTTTTTTTTGTTGGTTTTTTTTTTAATCTTAAAGAAAACAGCAAGTTAATATAAGGCATACATGGTAAAGGAATACAAATAATCTTATTTAGAAGTCTTGTTTGAGCTTTAGATTCATACCATGAATCTTCTCCAGCTGGTTATTCTTGCTTTTTCTCCATCTACGAACAGAATAATAAGATAAAAAAGGGAGGCAGAAGGTGAGAGGAGAAATTTCAGCCTGCCTACACTTTGATGATGCTGCAGTTTTATAAAGATATTTGAAGCTGGTTATAGAGAAGATTAAGTGTAGCCTGAGGACATTTATGAAAGTCATAAAAGGGTACCTCTAAAACTACATAATAACAGACTGTAGTATTTTATAGTAATTTATTATAGTATTATATAGTATTTTATTATAATTTTAACAAACACACAATATATCAAATGCTCTGGAGTTCGGCCAAAATGTAGATTGCACATTACGTAAATGCACATTACTTTTGACTCCACACTGCAAGAATCTAATTTGATTGTTTATTTTCTGGCTTGAAAGGAATTTGCTGAGTTATGATACATCTTGCCTCCATAAGACATAAAAGCACACTTAGAGAAACTATGCGAATGAAACTTCATATTTCTTTTGCATTCTAATGCCACCTCAATGTATTTATGTTACATTCTTCTCTAATGTTATGAAAGATGCTGTCTAGAAAATTTATTTTGAGCTTGAATTGGAATGAATTTGTAAATCTGCTGAAATACTTTGTCCCACTGAGTTTTGAGGATTGTTTTTTTTTCTCAAATCAAACGTGTTTTTGATATTGATATAAAAAATGATGAAGATCACTCACTTTTTCAGGGTTTTTTTGTTTGTTTGTTTTGGTTTTATTGCTTTTTTTAAGAAGCTTCAGCTATGTAATTACTTCTTCCCTATCATCCACTTCCACACATTATTTCGAGCCTGTCTGCTGAGAAATGTAGATGTTATTGTTGAGAATGAAAAACACGTTGTC
Source organism: Chrysolophus pictus (assembly GCA_037305975.1). Lineage (NCBI taxonomy): Eukaryota > Metazoa > Chordata > Aves > Galliformes > Phasianidae > Chrysolophus > Chrysolophus pictus. The sequence goes on from CM074577.1 coordinate 2,355,980, forward strand.
TATTCTTCTCTGCTGCTTTCCACCCATGATCCCACTGCTCCTGCATCACATGGAGAGCATAGAGGATGAGGTGGGGGGAAAAAAAAAAAAATCATTGATCTTGAAGCTAAATGTGAGATACTTCTTAAGCAGTTTTACCTTGGGAACTGCTGATTTCTGCATCTTGGAATAAATGTATTCTGAGCACTTCACCTGTCAGTCAAATGATTTCCATTATCCCTCAGCAGAGTTTGCAGTTGCAATGCATGGTACAGCCTGACTGAACAATGTTTGTGTTCCATTCTGTCATTTCAGGCTATAGTCTAGGCAATGTGTCCAACTTTTTGGCTTGCCTGGACCACATTTTAATGAATAGAAATTGTCTTGGGCCACATATACGTAAGTCATTCCAAAAGTAATGCCTCCTATTTATTTCCATGGAAACAACAACAGATACAGAGAGCACAATATCACTATTTGATAGAGCAAATTCTTAGCTACAAAACACTATTTTTTGACATAGTCATCACCATTAGCTATGCATTTTCCCCAGCAGTGAGCAAGAGCCTGCATGCCGCACTCATAAAAATCTAGCCTACTGTCTCCACTGCTGAAAAACACCACCCAGCAGTTTACTGTGCTCACAGTTTGTCTCAATAACAATTAAGAAAGCATCGGTGAATGTCAATGGGTGCCATTTTTTCCACATGGAGGAATTCAATGACACACCTTGGTCATGACACATAAGGTCAGATTTTTTAGTTGAGTAGCTGATTGAGACTCTATATTTGAAATTTTTTAGGTCATGTATTTATATCAACTGAAAATGATCTCATGAATGTAAATTGATGGAGTATTTATTTATTTATTCATTCATTCGTTCAATCCAAGGTGTGGAGTGTGGTTGACACACCCAAGCGATGGGATGCTTTCCAGAGAGACCTAGACAGGCTTGGTCAATGAGCCCAGGAGAACCTCAAGGGGTTCAACAAATCAACATTGATTGAGACAACCTTCGCTGCCAGTACAAGCTGGGGGAGGAAAGGATTGAGAACAGCCCTGCCAAAAAGTACTTGGGGGTACTGGTGGATGGGAAGCTGGACATGAGCCAGCAAAGTGCCCTCGTAGCCCAAAAAGTCAACCATATCTGGAGCTTAATCAAAAGAAGCAAGGCCAGCAGGTCAAGGGAGGTGATCCTGCTCCTCTATTCTGTGCTGGTGAGGCCTCACCTAGAGCACTGTGTCCGGATGAGGAGCCCTCATTTCAGGAGAGACAATAGACCTATTGGAGTGCATCCAGAAGAAGGCCACAAAAATGATCTGAGGGATGGAAACGTCCCTGTGAGGACAGGCTGAGAGAGCTGGGGCTGTTCAGCTTGGAGAAGAGAAGGCTCCAGGGGAACCTGTGAGTGGCCTTTCTGTATTTAGAGGGGACATACTCTCTAGCAGAGGCTGTGGTGATAGGACAAGGGAAAAACATTTCAGACTTAAAGGGAAAAGACTTAGGTTGGGTATAAGGAAAAAGTCTCTTACAGTGTGGATGGTGAGGCACTGGAACAGGTTGCCTAGAGATGTTTTGAAAGCCCTGTCCCTGGAGACTTTCAAGGCCAGGCTGGACCAGGCTCTGAGCACCTGGTTGAGCAGTGGATGTCCCTGTTAATTGAAACGAAGTCGGACTTGATGATCTTTAAATTATCCCTTTGAACTCTTAGGATTCTTTGATTGTATGACTCTGTTTTCTAATTCCTTTATCGAAACAGAAAGCAGGTGTATTCTTCACTGCTCAGAGCCCTGTGTTTAGCCAATACATCAAAATGCATACGATTATTTGTCATCACTTGAGTCAGCACAGAATTGCCCTTCCCATGCCCTGGTTTCTGTCAGCACAATGCTAATAGTGCACTGACAGTTTGGCTGTTGCTGAGCTATTGGTGCGTGGCTGGGGCTGCTTTGTGGGGAAGAGCCACCTTTAAATCATGAAAAGGGGGTGGGATGCATTGTGAGCTTGGACATGTTTGGTCTAGGTGAATGCCTATTGCTTTTAGCTGTCCATACAAACAAAGTTCCTGCTTTAAACAACAGTCTAAGCTTTTTGCCTCCCATACCAGGGGAAAATGATCAGATATCCAAATGAGAAATAAAATATTGCACAAATGCATGCAGTGACTGTATTTGATATTGGTTGTAAAGTGTAATGTATGGAGAGGTCCCTTTTCCCCTGGAACCTCTGTGGGCTTTGGTCTCACAGATACAGAGAGCTCTCTTACCTCCCACTGGGGTTCTGACGCCAGCTGAACACTTCTCAGTTCTCTCTAGAGAGTAAACATTTGACAGTGTCATTCTTTGGCTTCACAGTGGTCTCTAGAAATGTGAATATCTTCTCTTTTGCCCTGATTTTCCATTGTTCCATTGCCCTTGGGAGGGTTTTATGTTTTAATAATAGAAATGTACAGTACAAACTGTACCTCTGTCAGTGACATTTTGAAAGTCATGAGATGGGATGTTTTAAAAAAAAATTATTTTCATGTTTAAAAGCATTGTCCATACCTTTTTCACTTAGATTTCAAAGTATCTTAAGGGACACATACTGCCATCCCAGTTAGAAGGTTGGGGACATACTCCATGCCCTGCTAAGAGAGAGGAGGAGAATCTGAGGTGGGTATCTGAAGTGGCTGAGTTAAGGTTACACAGTAAGTCAGCAGCAGTTCTTCCCTTGAAAGTGATGCTCTGGGCTGGCCTTAATTTTGTGCGATTTTTGACAATGCAAATACTAAGACCTTGCAGCATCAGTTATTTCTTTATTTTTATTTTTATTTTTTTTATTTTTTCACTAAAAGGCAGTGAACATAACTGTTGGCTCTACGGGAATTATAAAATGGAAAACTGTAGGAAATCAAAGTACACAGTCTTGAAACTTTCAGTAAGTAAAATAAGTATAGAATAGCAGGGGAAAAATGCAACTTGTTCTCAAAACCTCTTTCTTAGTTGCAATGCAAAACCATTCTTCTGTCAAATAATGTCTTGATTTTATTAGGAGCGCTTTTTTTTTTTTTTTTTTTTTTTTTTTTTTTTAATTGAAGAACTGCAGGTCAGTGTTAGTCTTAATTATTTCTGCAATAATTAAACTTTGGTTGGCATATGTTTTAAATTAGTGATTTATAATCTTCATTATGCAGTGACCTTAAAGGTACAGCTCTGTTTTGGAACTGTTCTAGAGTCATTCAGCTGCACAGCTTCCCATCCTGCTTTCCCCCCTCTGATGCTGTGTGGTTTTTTGCTTGGTTCAATCATTTTAAGCACATGCTCAAGGCATTGAAAACATTTTTGAAGGAAATGGTTTTAGTTTCACCACTAACAGTGGAGCTGCTATTGCAACTGTAGCTCACTCTGAGCTGTTACAGTCTTCAAAAGTAATTTTTCTCTTGCATAAGCCATGGATAAGACCATTTCTTAAGAGTCAAGACAGCAAATGAATACACTGTATGCTTTTTGCACAAAGCTATTGGCTGGGACAGTTGGCAGAGTCCTTCATACACTGCAAATAATGTCTTCTCCGTATTTCAAATAGTGATCAGTGAGTTTGTCTGTCTAGATACAAACTGTCTGAAGAAAAATATATAATAAAATATAAAAATATAATATAAAAGGATAGGATCCAGATACCCACTAAAAAAAACGTTTGCTTTGTGGGATTTGGAATTTGTGTAGGAGTAGGTGGTAGTGATTTGCATTCAGGTCCTATGAAGCTCAAGTCCCTGCTTTCAGGGTTGTTCACTCTCTTGCTGCTCACAGCACCCCTGTAACAAGTCCTCCGTAATGAAGTATCTTTTCTTGCATGCAGAGAGCAATATGCACTCTTTCAAATAATGGCCAAAAAAAAATAATGTTCCTAGTGTTTTGTACTTGATTTATATCAACTACTAAATTTTGAACAATAAACTGAAATTGCAAAGAAAGCTTGAGGTTAGGGTTTACAGCAGTTCAGTTTGGTGCCTGTCCTGTAATTTTACATCAGCTACAGCTCCATTAAGCATCAGCCTGGGAATGTAGCTTCTTTTCTTCATACTGTGGATGTTCAGCATATCTGATACCATGCTTAGCATCTACACATGTAGTGTCAGTATTTCTTTATACAAGACAGAAGAGATAAACAGCCAGTAGGCAAACAGGTACTTGGGCTTCACAGTGAAGCATGTTCATTAGAAGAGTTATGTGATGTGTCAGAATGTAGTTATCCTTTATCTGGCATTATCTGCCTTACTGGGAGCATTGCAGTTGCATTTCTTTCTCCCTGTTGCTTCGGTCTTGTGGATATATGACAGCCCAGACTGACTGTGTATTGTATGGGGTTGATTTATTTAATCCCTCCATGCTTTTTAAACTGTGTGAGTTCTCAAGTATCAGCCTGTGCTAGGTTTTGATGGTGCACTGAATAGCTGAAGTTAGGCATTAAATCCTCAAATAAGAGAAAATGTTTTATTAATCTCAGTACACTGTGACTATATTTAGCTTTCTTTCTGTAGTGTTTAAACTGCATTCTACCATGCGAGGGAATATGTACTGTGATACAGTAACACAGAGGTGCTTAAGATGCCAATAGGCTGCTCTTTGTGCAGTGGGTAATATAACCTGACTGCAGGGAGCAAGAGAACTCAAGATTCTTTACTGTAGCTAAGACTGACCCCAAAAGAATTGTTACACTGTTGTGTTTCTCATCATGAATGGGGACGTATCAATAAGTCATTATCCTAAATCTGAGCAGCTCTGTTTTTCACCATTTTCAAATCAAAACTCATACGCTGTCCTGATTAAGATGTGTAAGAAATAGTCTCCAGTAAATTATACTGATGAGTTGTGCTTCCGAGATTCTTTTGTTTAAAAGGCATCTTCTGTCTCAGTCAAAATCATTTGAGCATATCTATTATGCTTATGCTTTTCTTCTCCCCGTCCCGCTATGTGTTTGGTTGTGTTGGTTTTTTTTTGCCAGAGCTTTCCCAGTTTCAAAGAAGAAAGAGCTGGATGGCTATAAGTGTTTACTGACAGCCTGGCCATGCCAGAAGCATCCTTTGGTGTGCCTTCTTTCTACTGTGGAGGGCACCACTATTGAACTCCAAGGGAATTCATAGCAGGATATTAGGTACATTGTATCCACAAAGTATACTTCAATTTCCTTCCTAATGTAGCATAATTCACGATGAATGGATGTCTGGATCCTCTTTGTATGTATTGAACACTGTGCAAGTAGAATTTTTTATAACTTTGTATCAACTGGCATTTCAGAGTTCTAGTAAATAATAATAATAATAATAATAATAATAATAATAATGCGCTGATCAGCTAATATTAAAAAAAATTCTGCACATACATTTGGTAAAAACATTTGTTTTTAACTTTTTTGGGGGGAGGGGATTTATGTACCTTTTTTTTTTCTCTATAGAAGAATATTTTTGTTTTCTTCTAGATTCAAGGAATAATTAATTTCAATTTGTGGGTTCTCATTCATGGCACCTTGTGTCACCAGCATGCTCAAAAATAGATCTTTTTTACAGCTTTTCATCTAGATGGGTAAGATCTTCTTCAGTAGTAGCACATAATTGTCAGCAGAGAAAAAATATTATATTTTCATCATCACCTTGCCCAGTGGTATTTGCAAGGCTTTCAACTTGCCAAGTGAGATTGGACAATAGTATTCTGTTCTCTAAAGCCATAATTCCCAGTGCAAAGAAAGCTTGAAATCCTTCCTACCATTACTGTAGTGGATGGTCCTTGCCGTTTTTCAGAATCCTCTGATCATTTTATTTTTCCCAAAAATGTCGTGGACAGAGGGTTTGTTTTCCTAAGAGGGCAAAGAGTTAAAGCACCAGTATTAAATTGGTGGTTAGGTGAATTTGTATATCCAGTGAATGGGAAAGCGAAGGATTTACATGGGATTGATCCTCCAAGATTTCCTCCCATATCATCAAGCTTTCTACAACTACAACCAGCAGCCATTGCCTGCCATATACCAGTTGGGTTTCTAATCCATCCCTACCTGAAACTGGTACAATTATATTCTACCTTACAATTTCATTTATCGGCTACTGTCCCTTTCTCTGTATGAGTGAAAGTTTCCTTACAATGAGGATCAACACTATTTGTGTCTTGAGGTTTTTCTTTCCATTCAAAACGCCATGAGACTTCCCTCTATGATGCCATTTATTCAGTTTTGTCTGGCCTTTCTGCTAATGTCTATTAATTCACTAGAGCTTTTTTAGAGTTAAAATTTCCCATTGGAGGAGATCTTTACCTGACTTTGGTACGAGTAGTCAGGTAGTCATGCTAGTGAGATTTTGTAGTTTCCCGAATCCTTGCATTAATTTTAGGAGCAAATTATTTTCTAACCCCACGACTCCTGGAGTGCAAAGTAATACTATTGGAAATTTGGCCCTCATATTGCTATCAACAAAATAGCAAAATTATACTTAACAGAAAAACTAGTAATCCTTGTGGAAACAAATTCCTGTCAAAGTCCATATTACTTATCCACTCACTTTACCCAATCAATGATAGTCCTGGTATACAAAAATTGGGTGGGTTCATTCATGTCCATGTCCATATCTGTAGACTCCAGGCAGCATACTCCTTCAGTAACACTCAGTGGCCTCCATGTTCCCTCTTTTGCCATCCTTTTTGGCTTCCCTAGAGGCTAGGAGCTCAGGATCACTACTTGGCCAATTTCAAGTGAACGTTAATAGTAGACCTCCGTTCTCTTCGACCTTTGAGGTCCAGCTGTCTGGGCCTGTGCAGGTATAACACAAGTATGGTGGATCCATCCATGTTCCACAGTTTTTACTGCAGTCTCTGTAGTAAGGAGCACAAGAAATGGTCTGTTCCACATGAAGTGAATTGTGATTCTTTCCAGTCTTTCACCAGGATCAGGTCTCGAGGTTGGATATTATACACTGCAAAGTCCAAGAGTAAAGCTTGTGCTAGTTGAGCCTCTGGTGAGATTTCTTCACAGAGTCCTCGGCTCCTCCGTTACCATCTTTCTTGCTCTGATTACCAGAGCAAGAGGGGAGATTCTTTGAAATATCTGGAAATGAGACTGAGACACAAACAGTTTATTATCAATTAAAGTGATGGGGAAGGGAAAGGCTGGTGATTATTACAAGTTAGGGCAATGGGGAAGGGAAGGCAGGCCATAGGAAAGATAGGAAAAGATCAAGAATTACGTAAAGCAGGGATAGTCACCACCAAGGATCCAGCAGGGTCCTATTGTGCTCTGTTCCGATGGTCCAAGGCCAGTGCAGGAGTAAGGGTTTAGGGGAGGTTGCAGCAGAATAGCTGGCCTTAGGCAGCAAGCAGGTAAATGGAAGGCAACTGACAACAAGTCCAGGAGAAATAGGCAGGTCTCAGGTAGCTGGCCCAGGAAAATCAGGCAGCAGGCAAGTATCACACCACAAGGCATCCGATATTGGGCACACCGTTTCTTAGTTGTAGGTGACTTTTTTTCATCCTCTTATTCTGCCAGTGCAGCATTTCTGGGCACCAAAGTCATGTGCAGCACCTGTGGGTATGCAGATCTTCTGGATGGTTATCTCCCTCAAGATGTGCCCACAAAAGGCTGCTCATTAGCCATTTAGCAGCTGCCTATCTCTGGCAGCTGCTTATTCTCTTATTTATTCTCTTATTCTGCTTATTTACATGCAGGTGCTAAGCTAACATCTCCTGCCATATACCTTCAAGATGAGTTTGCTTAACCAGATCCTTTTGAACTGGAACTCTTCTTCTCAGCTTTTTCTTTCTCTTATTTTGCAGGGGCCCCTATCCTTCCTTTCTTCTTCCCAAATTTTATTTTGCAAAGACACTGTATCCTTGTCTTTTCTTCATCAAGTAATTGAGATTAAGTATACATTGACTGAATTATAGTCAGTCAAGACGTAGCAGTATCTGTTTTTTAGTATACTCTGCAGTAGTTATGTACATTTTTAAATGGTAATTAATCTGGGTAAGCAGATGTATAGTTATTATGTGAATGTTCAGTCTTAAGCATTTACATGCTGCAATGCGCCTCTATTAGGATGGGTTTGCCTAAATGTTGTGTAATCATGGCCTTCATCTCATGTCTGCATGTTATGTTGTCAAAGAAGCAAATGGTTAAAACCAGGTAAAATTATTAAAAGCCAATTAATGGTATTTTTGGAAGTCTTTCATTACAGAAATACTTGTGGGCAGGGTGCCAACAGATTACTGTAGTAGATCTGAAAATTATAATACTAATATGGCTAATTGCTAATAATACTATATGCTATAATATCGATTTTTACAACATTTCACCCGCTTAGAACAATGGAAGCTAGTTGCACTGTCCATTTCCATTCAGTAATGTGACTGTCATCTTCTTTTTTATTTTCTCTCTCCTTTCTTACAGGGAGAAAATTGAATTTTAGTCGTAACAACAAAGGTATATTTCATTATATAATTGGTACACTCTCCAAAGGTTAGGCTTACAGCAGGCTGAAATACTCAGGGAGGTGAAGCCAAGAAAACCAACACAGTAACTAGACATGCCAATGAGTTACGTCAAGCAGGTATTCCCTTTATTACAGCTCTGGGTGAATGGGGGATTGCTCCACCAAGGGAAGCAGCAACTACATATTTAAAGCGTATACATATTCATTACATACCACGGACACAGGCAGAAATTCCAAGAAATAATTAACATACTGTCCCACCCTTTCAGGCATGTGTTCTAAGAGTGTGGTGGGGGTCTCTGATGGCTGCAGGATGAAGGCTAGTAATTGATCATCCTCTCTGTGAATTTCCAGTCCTTTAAGAGGGGGATAGCATGAACTGGCTCTCACTGGTGTTGTGATGAGCTCTTTTGCTGTCATATCTTCAGTAACAGAACATCTATTCTACTTTCTTATCTTTCCTCAACAAATTTCATGGCCTCCACATTTTGTTCTTGAGCTTACATTTAAGGAAGCCTCCAGTCCTTCAGCTTGTATCCTCTCAAGCTATGCAAAGGCTTTTCTCATAATATGGAAAAGCTGTTCTCACGTTTCAAAGGCAAAGTATAATGGCCTTCTCATCCAGAATCGAGGAAGAAAACTCTGACTCCAATGTGGTGTTAGAAAGTGGCATTCCTTTATTCCTCACGATATGTATCAGGTGACTTGACAAGCAAGTACGCTCTTTCAGAGTTCAGGTTCTACATTTAAACAGTCAAGACATACGTATGCAGTACTTTGGCATACATATTCATTCTTTTTTCAAGGATTCATAACTTTCAGCCGCTTTTCCCCAGTTTGGATAATTTCCGTTGCTTATTAGGCCCTAGTAAGCAGCTTTTAAAACAATATATGTGGAATCCAAGGAAGATGTCCCTGCACCTACTGGGTGCAAAAGGTAAAAGTATTCTATTATGACTCCTGTGCTTCTTGTGAGGAAAAATCATTGAGGCAAAGGATGAAAGTATTCTATTATCTCCCAGTGCAAAATTATTGAGGAAAACACTGAAGTGGAGAAAACCCATCAAAGTAATTCGACACACCAGTGAGTTATGTCAAGCAGGTCTTCCCTTTATTACAGCTCTAGGTGCATGGGGGATCACTACACCAAACACGCACACCAAAGGAAGCAGTAGTTGCAGATATAAAGGCTTAGATCTGAATGAGTCCTAGAATTAGCAGATTGTTCCACCCCTTCTTCAGCCATACCTAGTATTTTTCTGTGGTCCTTTCTGTGGTCTTTGGAGCCCCTCCTGGTGGTTGGAGATGAAGGTCTCGATGTCTTCCTCACACTCAACTCTTAAACCTGTTACAGTTAAGGGCTCAGTACAGGTTCTTGTCTAGTGTCAAACTTTTCAGTTCTGCATCTTTGCTTGCATAACAGGATGAGTTGCTTAGCCATAAAGTTAGTTCTTACAGTGTATATAGTGATCCCACTTCATCACCCAGTAGAGTTGAAACAGAAAGTTATAGAACTACTACTCATTACTTTTGCTAAACTAATATATTTATTCTTAAACTAATGTACTAATCCCTATTGCTAAACAAACTGACCTGAATCAGCCTAACATTAGAGTATCAGTGTGCAGAACCCCAAGGGATGTGCATAGAGGAATATGTCCACAAAGAACTCAATCCATCTTGTTTTAGCATTGATGTTGTGTGAGTTGATAGTAAGTTACATGATACGACTTGCACAACTATCATGTGTCTTAAACAAAAATGCAGGTCTTTAGTATGGTGTCTTGTTGGGTGCTTTTTGTTTTTTTTCTTCTTCAATTCTTTCAGCATCTAGTGTCCATCCTTTATTATTCACAGACTATTGAGAAGAATGGTTCTGAAGCCACTAAATTAGATCATATGTATGGATTTTTGCTCTTGTCATTCAAGATTGTACGTGGGAGGCTATTAGCAAATGCTACACAAAATTCCACTGACTGAATAAAAATACAAATAAAAGATAATCATTAAACAGCTATTGAGAGGTTACCATGTTGAACAAGGAATGTGGTCTTTTATCTGTTATATTGTAAGGATTATTCAACGTTATTACCATTCACTGAAAAATATTATTCTGGAGTAGGAGATGGTAAATATTGTGGTCAGGTATGAATCTTTTTTGATAGATGTCGCATAGAGGTAGCATTCAGGTGCATGAATTCTGATTTTTGTACAGCTTTTCTCCTAAGTATGGAAAATTTTCTTAACACCATATTTTTGAAGACGATGTTAATTGTTCAGTCAGGTTACTTTCTTAAAAGATGGTTGGATATAAGACTGACGTGACATACAATTATGTTAATGAATTTTAGCTAGTTTCTAGCCAAGTCTGAGCATGTTTCCACTTTCTCACATGTGACAGCCAGTGCTCACTGACAATCTGTGAAACATGGCTGTAATATTGATACAAGCTGGATAAGCACTAGCAGCGAGGAGGAGGATGTTCTCAAGTGAGAAGGGAAAAGGAAAATGGAAGAGATAGAACAGATCAATTCTTGTAGTAAGGATCACATAAGGAGCTAATGGGTCTACTAATTATCAGATTTTGTGACTCAATTTTTGTCACTTCTTTTACCCATGTTAGGTGTGGCGTTAAATGTTTCATGTTTCTCATTCTAAATTGGTTGCCACGACAGAAAAGGTACAATTTAAGTTTGTGTGAAAAACAGTAAGTTGCTTTAAATGTGCATAAGATTTGTCCAGTTTCCACCAGCTGTCCAATAATTCATGTCCAAAACCACCCCAAAAAATCCATCTTGAAAATACTCTGGCTTATAGCTTTGGAACTCCTTGTACATATCTATGATGCAAAACCTTTAGTACTTGTGGAAATAGCACTGTTACATATTGCATGGTAGTTTTTAGCATGCCTAGTCAGCAGACCTTGTTGCCTGCTGGTTAAAATTGGGCCTAGCTTGGTTAGAGCAGAACACAAACTAATCCAAAAGGTTTGAAATGCATTTTCTACTAACTTTGTATGGTCTTTGTTTTGTTTTGTTTTCAGTAGCACAAAAAACCTAGATGTGCTTTACTTCCTAGCTCTTCCCCTGGCTTTTATACTTAAAAAAATCTTTTGCACTTTTTCTTCACTCCTCTCACAGTACAAGCATCTGTCTCAGGTCTGTATTTTCTTTTTTTTTTTATGACACAATCTTGCAATTATATGTTGTTTGGTTTTGTGTTTTGTTTTGTTTTGTTTTCTAGTAACATCACTCTTTAAACCCTTAGCATTATTCCTATCTGAAGAGGTGGCCTTTGAGCAACCTCGGGCTGCTTCATGTTTTCTGTCCTGGTGTACCATGCTATGTTGCTCAACTTGTCATCCAAAATCTGATCTCTGAGATGAAATGGGAGGGAAAAGAAGTGAACTGCAATGGAGTGTGAATGCTAATGGCACAAAGGTGTACAATGGTTCTGTTGATAGGGTCCTCACCAACCAAGGCAGACTGGGGGGCAAGGAGCTGGGGTGAATGAAGAGGCTTTGAGGAGACATGCCAGCCACAATTATCACTGTAACTTCTCTTTCATCACCTCTAGAGGAGAGGGTTTTTTCCTGGTCTTTTGTTTGTTGATGACAGCTTTCATTTTAATGATAGCATACCAAAACCGTGTCTCAACAAGGTTAGAAGATTTCTTGCTTTATTCTGTAGCAAAATGGTCTGAAACATTCTTAGTCTCCTGAAACAGAGACTTTGGAACTGAGCTAACTGAGCTCTGGGAACTGAGAGCTAAGACTGTGCTTTCCAAAGCAGTGAATTGTTTTGCTATATCTTTTTGTTTCTTGATTTCCTATAGAAATTGGGAAGATCGACCAAGATATATATAAATACAACACACCGGGATTCACTGGTTGCCTATCGAGAGTACAGTTCAACCAGATTGCTCCCCTCAAAGCAGCTTTGAGATCTACCAATACCTCCTCTCACGTCCACATTCAAGGAGAACTGGTGGAATCCAACTGTGGAGCATCGCCACTGACAATCCCACCAATGTCTGCTGCAACTGACCCATGGCACTTAGATTCAGGTAAACTGGGCTTCATTCCGTGTTAAGTCAGTCGAGCAGTTCAGAGACTAAATATATCTTTTTTTTTTTTTTTCCTTTTCTTGTTGCTTATGTTTTGTTGGCTTTTTTTTAGATTTGTGAAGGAACATAGTGCTGCTGTGGTAGTACTTTGTAGTATTAGATATGTAGTAAGCAAGACACTGGTAGTATGTGTAGATTAAGCATGGTAGTATTTCTTCTGTTGAATTGCTAGTAATTCTATTGTAGTCAGCTTCATACAAAAAAAAAAAAAAGTAATTTTAGACATAAATGTATTTATAAAGTGCTGATTGTATTCTGAAATGCTGCTTTTCTTAGGCCATGTTTAATGGGAAATCCTATCAGTCATTACTGCATTCCTCTTATGCAGAAAATGCTAGAAAGCCAAAACAATTTTCTGATCTCAGCAATCTTATTCTGCATTGTGCTTGACAGTCTTTGGAAGTATATACTGTTCCTGACTTCAGAGGATTGTGTTTTTTCTTCTAGCTGGGTGTTAGATAGACAGTTTAGAAAAAAAAAGTCAGCTCCCTTTAAATTTGCATTCATGTTTGCATTGACATGTGTCATATTTTGGCCTCATTCTGATTTCACTTTTTTCTAGTTTTACTGATTTCATTTATTAACATAAATTAGAAACTTTTCTGGCAAGTTGATGGCTTCGCAGTGGTATAAAATTAAAATGTGAGAGGAAAAACAGGGACTGTTTTTGGTCTTGACACTAAGTAGTCCTATTATGTTTGAGAATGCATTTGTCTCTCTGTCAGTTTTGGTATGCAAGAGAAGCGTGTGGCAAGGTCATACCTTTGCCATTGTTTTTCAAAATCTCAAACAATTCCTTGCAGCCCTTCTTTTCAGCTCTTCTTCAGTAGAAAGGTAGGTTAGTAAGTTTAGTAACAGGGGTAGTAAGAAGAAGAGGAGCTTCCTCTGGAGATGAAGGTCCCAAATACAGATACTTCTTGATCTAAAACTTCTCATTCCCTTCATGCCACCAAACCTTTTTTTACCAAGATTTTACTGCATCTCTTCACTATTGATGACATGCAATCTCCTATCACAGAATCACAGAATCACAGAATGGCCCGGGTTGGAAGGGACCTGACGGACCATGAATCTCCAAATCCCCTGCCACACACACAGGGCCACCAACCTCCCCATTTAATACTAGACCATGTTGCCCAGGGCCCCATCCAACCTGGCCTTGAACACCTCCAGGGATGAGGCATCCACAACCTCCCTGGGCAGCCTGTTCCAGCACCACACCACTCTCTCTGTAAAGAACTTCCCCCCTGAACCAAAATCTTCCCTCCCTCAACTTACCATTTCCCCTCGTCCTGCTGTTATCAACACTTTCAAAGAGTTGATTACCCTCCGGTTTGTTGGCTCCCTTTAGGTACTGAAAGGCTGCAATGAGGTCACCCTGCAGCTTTCTTTTCTTCAGACTGAACAAATCCAGCTGCCTCAGCCTGTCTTCGTATAGGAGAGATGCTCCGGCCCATCCTCTGAACTCTCTCCAACAGCTCCCTGTCTTTCTTGTACTGGGGGCTCTACACTTGGATGCAGTACTCCAGATGGGGCCTCACAAGAGCAGAGTAGAGGGGAACAATCACCTCCCTGTCCCTGCTGACCACCCCTCTTCTGATGGAGCCCAGGATACCATTTGCCTTCTGAGCTGCAAGAGCACACTGCTGGCTCATGTTGAGCTTTTCATCTATCAAGACCCCAGGTCCTTCTCTGCAGGGCTGCTCTCAAGGACCACACCTTCCAGTCTGTATGGATGCCTGGGATTCCTCCAGCCCAAGTGCAAAACTCTGCACTTTGCCGTGTGGAACCTCATCAGGTTCACCCGGGCCCACCTTACCAGCCTCTCGAGGTCCCTCTGAATGGCATCCCTTCCTTCAACTGTGTCGACCACACCGCTCAATTTGGTATCATCAGCAAACATGCTGAGGGTGCACTCAATTCCATCATCGATGTCATTGATAAAGATGTTAAAGAGCACCGGTCCCAAGACAGACCCCTGGGGGACACCACTCGTTACCGGCCTCCACCTGGAAAACCATTGATGACCACCCTCTGTCTGTGGCCTTTCAACCAGTTTCTTATCCATCTCGTGGTCCACCCATCAAATCCACATCCCTCCAATTTGGAGATAAGGATGTGGTGGGGGACCATGTCAAAGGTCTTGCTCAAGTCCAGGTAAATGACATCAGTCGCCTTTCCCTTGTCCACCGATGCCGTCCCTTCATCATAAAAGGCCACCAGATTGGTCAAGCATGACCTTCCTCTGGTGAAGCCGTGCTGGCTGTCTCAGATCACATGCTCATTCCTCATGTGATCAAGCATGTAATCCAGGATGATCTGTTCCATGATCTTCCCAGGCAGAGGTGAGACTCACCAGCTTGTAGTTCCCCAGATCCTCCTTGCTCCCTTTCTTGTAAATGGGAGTGACGTGACCCTTCCTCCAGTCACGTGAGACCTCACCTGACAGCCACGACTTCTCAAATATGATGGAGAGCGGCTCGGCAACCACCTCAGCCAGCTCCTTCAGAACCCTGGGATGCACGCCATCCGGCCCCATAGACTTGTACACATTCAGTTTCATGATGTGGTCTTGGGACTTGCTCTGCCCTTGCAGTGGGGGGGGATTTACGACCCCATTCCCCACCTAGAGGTGTAGGGATGCAGGGCTCAGGAACGTGAGAAATACTGGAATCCTGGCCGCCAGTGAACACCAAGGCAAAGAACTCATTCAGTACCTCAGCCTTCTCTTCGTCCATTGAAGCCAGCTCTCCTTTTACATTTACCAAAGGAGGTACACTCGCTTTGGCCTGTTTCTTCTGGCCAATGTAGCTGTAGAATCTCTTCCTGTTGTTTTCCACGTCTCTCGCCAAGTTCAGTTCCGCCTGCGCCTTGGCTTTCCTGATCCCACATCTGCAAGTCCGGATGGCATCCCTGTATTCTTCCCAGGTGGCACGCCCTTGTTTCCAGAGCTTGTACTCATCTTTCTTTGCCATCAGTGTGCCCAGCAGGTGCTTGTGGAGCCATGCCAGTTTCCTACCTCCTACTTGATTTATTTCATCAGAAACCTTAGTAGTCTGTTTTTTCTCTGAAATTATGAAATCAGTTTGTATGTGAAGGTTATGTTCTAAGCCCCTTTTTCCATAGAAGCACATTTCCTGATGGATTTCACCTCACTGACTCATGTCTCTAAAAAGTGTGCCAAAAACTTCTTGAAAACTAACTGGTTCAGTAAATCCTGTGCAGTTAACGTGTATTGATTGTTAATTTTTGTTTTAATTTTTTAATCTTTTTCCAATAGATAATTTGACTGCAAGCTGACAAAAGACTGGCTGGATTTATGCAAGATAGTTGAATTTTTCCTGATAGCTCATTGGTGTTAAAAGAGGAGGTTCTACTTGTCCTTGCCCTGTGCTACTGTGCTTGGTCTTGCATAGGAAAGCTGTACTGAATCAATTCTACTTTGACCAGACAGATTAAAAAATTATAAATTTAATCCTGATTAGTAGCAGTACTCAGTCATGAAGAGTATCAGGGACTGTGTAGCGTGTGTTTAGGGTGCTTCAAGTGATCTGTTAGCTTTTGCCCAGTAAAAAAAATAAAATCTTCTTGTAATAGCAGGGTTTTACTTGGCTGTTTCAGTCTTGGGCAACCAGAGCATGATGGCTTACGTTCACTTCTGGTGATAGAAGCTTTAGTAAGAACTAAAGCTAGGCATTCCTCCTCTTGTCCTCATCAGTATTCAGCAACAGTAGAGGTAAAACATTATATTGCTTTAAAGACTCCACTAAGGAAATGCTAGAGAGTGCAACAATTATGGTATCATGTGTGAATGGTGTTTCACAGGGATAGTAGAAAGGATGCTGAGCCGTGTGTGAACGATTCGAGATTTCCACTCTGAGTTAAATTTCCTTGATAGCAAGAGGAGGTATCATAAGAGCTCATTTAGCAACGTCAAATAAGAACACACAGGCTTTGTAGAAGTACCTCTGATCTGACAGAGTGGAATCTCTTTCAGTTTCAGGAAAAATATGTACTGTAAATTGCATTAACTTAGAAATAGATGATGGTGAGTGATAAACGAAAACATTGCTAATAGTGTCACAATGCATTAGCAAATCAGCAGTTTGCACAGATTATTTTGTTTGTTTGTTGCCCATACCCCACTAGAAAACTTTTTAACACAAAACATGTGGAAGGAGAAAATCTAAAAGTTGATGGTGTAAGTAATAGTTTCTGTTGGCTGCAGAGCTGAAATAGTCTTGGTACTCTCATTGTGAATTTATTCCTTCATTAAACTGGATGAAAGGGCAAAGGCAAAGATCTCTTTTGAAGCTCATGGGAACATTTGTATTGGTGTTAAAGCAAAAGACACAGGATGTTCACGCTCACCTGCTGCAAAGAAATGGTTACAAGGAGCATGTGTTTTAAAGCAGCATGTAAAATTTGTCATTTCATGCCTATTTTTTATCTGTTATTGTGTCATTGGTTTCTCTTTAAAATGAACTTAATTAAGAGTTGAGAACAGGTGATTAGTAGTGAAAATGAAAAAGGGTACGTGTCTAAATAAGACAGGTAGCTGTGGAAGTAAAGTAATGATTCCCACACCTCTAAACTGCAATACTGGATCATACCTTGTGGATAGTTAACTACATGCTAAGCAGGTTCTGCCTGGTGGCTGGCCTATGTAAGATGTTTGCCTTAAACTCTTTTATATAGTTACCATGGTGGGCACCTCCTGTTACTTGCAAAACGCTGTGGATGCTGTGACAAAAAGGGGGGAAGCCATAAAGACACATATCAGTCATCCATATGTAACTGATCCTTAAAGTCAAGTTCAGGGTTTTTGTCAATAAGAGAGCTTTTTGATTTGCTCTCTAGACAAATGGGCCATTCTGCCTCTAGATTAGTTGTCTTGCATTTTCTGTTAGCCTTGGATTAACATATTTCTGATTTCTAATATTAGTTCTTCTAAAAAAAAATTTATCAGTGCAAAAATGTCATTTCCATCCCTCCCCATTCACTTCTGGCTTTTTGCCATGCTATCAGAGCATTATCTTGTTCAGCTTGGGAATACTTCTTTTCCTGTTGCTATGGTGATCCTTTCTTTGGTGGTGATGAAGCACAGGAATTCAACAAGTCATTTGTTTCTAGAATGTGGCTGTGGTGGCTTAAAAAAAAAAGACAAGACACTAATCAAATCTAAGCAGATCATCAATATTGTTCCCCTCCTGCGTTTTCTTCCCATCTCAATTATATCAGTTCTTGTGAGACAATCCAATTTGTCTTGCTTACTTAAAGAGTAGAAGGGAAGCAAAAACGATGTCCAAGTTATTTTAAAATGTTATGTCCACCTTTGCATATTGTCTAAAGCCAGTGAATTACCTGTCTGGCATACACATAAAAACAAAAGCCAGTATGGAGCTGCAAGATGCATTCATTCTAAGTGTGTAAATACAGTGCGGTATTTAATATGGAATTTAGTTAAACCCATGCTAGCTTCATCATCACATTGAGAATTAAATGTGAGTGGATTAAATCTGCAGTGTTTTTTTTTCAAGTGTGTGATTTGATTTTGTTTGACTTAATAGATCTCTATTCTTGTTGAAGGTGAAAGGCCTTGTGTTTTAAGAATAAACAGCTTGCTTTGAAATGTACATTGAGCACGTCTAGCAAACCCATTGCATGAAGATATGCACCACTGTCATCAAGATTAAAATGTCTGTCCAATTTACTCTCTTTTTGTTGATGATGGTGTCAGGAGCAGAGTATCAAAGGGCTGAATGTAGGCCATATGATCCATGCTCACCTAATTGACTAACTGGTTATCTTTGCTAGGCAAATGATAACAGGCAGTTTCTGGGCTACATGTTACAAGTGACAGCACTGAAGGCCACCTTCCTGACTCAGATTCTCATTAGATAGGTTCCCATGCTGTACCACTAGGTACCACATCCCAGGGGATTGAGCAGCAGTTTTTGAGGAGAAGCTGTGTGAGAAGTGCACTGGCATGGATGTGGCTGCCAGGATGGGAAACTCTTGCCTTTGTCAATGAGTTCACAGTGGGAAGAAAGAATCAAAAGCATCACTTGCTAGAGCAACCATCATAGGTTATGGACACATGAACAAAAGGATCTTTTCCTGACTGTGGACACTGAAAGAGTGTTGATAGCACATCCTGAGCTTAATGTCCTGTATGCATCGGTGAATTCACCAAAAGGATGAAAAACAGTGGTAATGTGTGAATTGGCACTCACTCTCTTAATTATGGTGCTTGAATTGCTGTAAGACTGTTTTGATTGGGAACAAAAATCATCTAGTTACTTCACACAGTTATATATAGCTTTCTCTGATCATTAAAAATACATAATTTCACTGTGAAATCTGTGACATTCTGTCGAATGTATCAGACAGCTGTCAAGCTGCCAAACTGGCATTCATTGAGAGACCACTATTTCATGAGTAGTGATTTGAGCATTAATACTGCTACCTAACATACAGACAAGAAGGTGGCAATATTAAAAAGATCCTCTGCAAAGGCTGAATTTTTTCCACATGCAGTAATTCTAACTTGGAACATAGGAATGGAATGAATGAGTAAAAAAATGGAGTAAGAAGCATATGGATGCCCAAGTACTTCATGTAACTGCCTTCTTTTTCCTTTCCCTATGCTGAAAAGAACTTCACTTCCTGTGTTGCAGTTATATTTAGATTGAAACAGCCTACTCTGACCTGTCCCTTATCCCCTGTCCAATCCTTTTTTTTTTTTTTTTCCAGAAGTGGAGATCCTTTTTTCAAAAGTGCAGAAGCTGATCTTGTTTGTATTATGTCTGTGAGAACTCTTCTTTTCCAAGGACTTCAACATCTCTTTTTTTCCCTCTTTTTTTTTTTTTCCCCCAGCTGTTATAAATTTACAGACACAGGGAACTGAGTGAGAGAATAAAAATACATAGTAAAAATTCTCTTCCTCTCCTCCCCACCTCTACCACTGAAAACAGTACCAGTCTTTTTTGTCACAGAGAAACATGTAACAAATTTTGAATGCCACAATACACAGTGTCTGAGTTAGCAAATGCAAACATCGAGGTTATATGCATATAATACACCAAGTTTAGAGTGAAATGCTACATGTATTTTTTTATAGGTGCTGCAGAAGAACAAATCTGTCTGTTACTTTCTCTGTCCGTAAAGGCAAATCTTTCTTTACTTAAGGTTTGCTCTTTGATTTTCTTGCTCATTTGTCTGGATTTTAATTTTGTATTTTGTTTCACTCAAATATTCCTTGTGGGTCTGTTATCAGCAATTATCTGAATACAGCAAGGCTTTGGTCAGCACTTTACTTGCTGTGAGAGCACCAAAGCTCTCATTTCATGTTTTATGTTAATTATAAATGGAAGTATTTGTTTGTCTTCCTTAACATGTGAAATGTAAGCCTTGCTCATAAAATTTTCATGAAAGTGATAACTTAGGTCAGCAGTTCTTATCTGAGACCTGTTCTTATGGAGACCTAGCGTCGAACAAGTGTTACTACCAGGAATTAGACAGATGAATTTAGGTCTTTGATGAATGAATATGTTCTTACATGCTGCAAATCAACTGAAAATGTGGAATGGAAAGTGATCGAAATAATGCGTCTGAAGCAGGACTTGTTTGTAACTATCTGCTCTAATATTTTAAAATAAGGAAGAAAAATCTTCTGTATACAGATATTGGTTCGTAAATGCAGAAAGTGTTTTGATCATGCCTTCCAACTACTTTGTACAAGTACTTGCTTGTGGGCAAAAGAAAGTCTAAATGTTATTACTGGGAAATGAACATTCAAAGAGGAAAGTGAGGAAATATTCTAAGCCATCCCATTGAAGGGAATGCATTCCCTGTTTGATATTTCATCCAGGCTTTATCTGAAGGAGTGTGAGCTGCAAGGCCAAGTCTTTTTATAAGGTACAAGCTTTTCTATCCCTTCACCAGGAAGATTACTTTTTAAGACCAAAACGAAGAACACTGTATTGCCCTCTCAGAGCAAAATATTCTTAAAACTCCCATTTCCTCCTCTGCTTAGGGGTATGGACAGCAAAATTTGTCTGCAGTGTAAAATGAAAGGTTTGATGAAGGTGGAGAAACAATGATCTCGGCTGACTGGGTAGCTGATTCTGAGATCTAATGGTGGGAATTTACATTGTACCAGTTTGCTGACCAGAGAGTGTTTGCTGAACTTTCTCCAAATGGTCTAATTATTAATTCTTAGCATTCCTATTTTTCATTTCAAATTTCATGCCTTTTTTACATAATCTTCCAGCTATTCTTTCTTCTGTAATCTTCGATTACTTTCCCACACAGTCACAGACGTTTTTGTACAGAAGTACTCAAAGGACAATATTTCTATTAAACCATCATTTCAGAGCATTTTTTAATTCATCATTTGACATTGACATGAATTGAGAGATTTCACAAAAAAAAAAAAAAAAAAGTTAAATTAGATTTTTGAGTAGAAAAGCTTATATTTTCCATAATCTCTATGCATAGCTTTCTGTCAAGGCCCTGCATGGCAGGGGGATTAGACAAGATGACTTCCAGAAGTCCCTTTTAACCTCAGCCATTTTGTGCTTCTGTAATTCATCAGAACTGATCAGTGTAAAAACACTTGAGATTCAGTATCTCCTATAAAAATCAAACCTTTCAAAATGTTTTTGAGCTAATAGAACGTATCTAACATAATTTAGTTTAAATAATTAGTCCAAATAGCATTACCGTGTTAAAGGACTTTATTATCACTCTCTACAACTACCTGAAGGGAGGCTGTGATGAGGTGGGGATCAACTTCTCCCATGTAACTAGCCATAGATCTAGAGGGAAAGGCCTCAAGTTGCACCAGGAGAGATTCAGGTTGGACATTAGGAAATACTTCTCCAAGAGAGTGATCAGGCACTGGAACAGGCTGCCCAGGGAGGTGGTGGAATCACAATCTCTGGAGGTATTAAGAAACATTTAGGTGTTGTACTAAGGGACATGGTTTAGAGGGAAATATTGGGGGTAGGTGAATGGTTGGACTGGATGGTCTTAGAGGTCTTCTCCAAACTGTCCATATCTCTCTGTAGGGCCTTCCTACCCGGAGGCAGATGAATAATTCCTGCCAACCTGGTGTCATCTGCAAACTTAGGGTAAGTGAGGGTGCACTTAATGCCCTCATCTAGGTCATCAGTAAAGATATTGAACAGAATAGGCCCCAGTACCAACTCCTGGGGAACGTCCAGTGACCAGTCACCACCTGGATTTAACTGCATTCACAACTCCTCTCTGGTCCAGGCTCTCCAGCCAGTTCTTTACCCAGTAAAGAGTGTAACCATCCAAGCCATAGACTTGCCAGCTTCTCAAGGAAAATCTTGTTGGAGACAGTGTTCATCTTTGCTGAAGACTAAGATGAATGATGTCAACAGCCTTTCCCTCCAGGAAGGTCACTTGATCATAGAAGGAGATCAGGTGTGTTAATCAGGACCTGCCTTTCATGAACCTGTGCTGGCTGGGCCTGACCCCCGGCTGTCCAGAACATGATAATTTCTCTGCCCACATCCACTTTCTGGACCATTTTTCTATCTGACAGTCATTTTACATTTCAATTTTGTGAATTTGTAAGAGGCTTCTATGTGGAAAGTGTCATGAAAAAACCTACCTCTGAAAATAATAGATGTAAAATCACACCTACCATAGTGAAGCAAAATTATTCACTCAGCAGGAAGCGGTGGGACTTGTGACTGGCTGCAGTGTTGCTGGGATGGATAGGAACCTTCTTTTGAATTAGAGAGCTATTTGGCAAACTTAACACTTTTCTAAATGGAGACATTTAGATTTCAGATTTTACCTGAGGGTCTGAGAGTGTAAGTTTAAAATTCGGATTTATTTTCCTACTTTTAGTCCTTCCTTTTCATTGATGTAAGGATAGTAGTACGGATACTGTTCCAAGATGTCTCTGTGGGAAACTAGTATGGAGTTGTGAATTTATCTGACATTCAGAACAGCTTTTGTTTTAGAGAGGCACAGAAATGCGTTTTTTAGAAGATAGAGTGCCAACAAATGTCAGAGACAAGTGCCACTGGCAAAAACTGCTGGCCAGTCTCCCTTCATTGAGTCCTGAGAAATGTTCTCTTGTTTGTTCCACAGACAACCATACAGAGCTGGCTTAACTCTCCCTGAGAGTTTACACACAAACCTTTTTTCAGGCCACGTGGCAAGCTGAAGCAATTCATTCCGTTGTACAGCTTCTTCACAATACAAAAGGAACTTTATTGTGGTTTTTACTTCATGCTAACAAAAAGCCAGTTGAATTCCCTTAGACAGTTTTTTGGTATAGTGAATACATCATTGGCCTGTAAAATCAAATTATTAAAATATCACCTAATCCATCAGATAAGAAAAATGCAGCTGGGTTTTAAGTACTGACATAATTAGGAATTAGAGTCCTTGATTATTTGAACTGTTTCCAATTAAATGAAAATATCAGTCTCACCTCTGTGCCAGGGAGGATCATGGAACAGATCCTCCTGGAAGCTATGCTACAGTACATGGGAGGCAGGGAGGTGATAGAGGAGAACCAGTAGGGATTCACCAGGGGCAAATCCTACTTGACCAACCTAGTCGCCCTCTCTGATGATGTCACTGCATCAATGAACAATGGAAGAGCCACTGACATCATCTGTCTGGACTTCAGTTAGGTCTTTGACGTGGCATCCCACAACATCCTCCTCTTCAGATCGGAAAGAGATGGATTTGATGGGTGGTCTGTTTGATGGATGAAGAACCGGCTGCAGGATCGAGTCCAGAGAGTGGTGGTCAGTGGCTCAATATCTGGATGGAGATCAGTGATGAGTGGTGTCCCCCAGTGGTTGGTGCTGGGGCCATTATTCTTTAATATCTTCATCAGTGACATCACCAGTTGGGTCAAATGCACCTTCAGCAAGTTTGTTGATGACACCAAGCTGTGGGGTGCGGTCAACATACTGGAGGGGTGAGAAACCAACCAGAGAGACCTAGACATGCTTGAGCAGTGGGTCCAGGTTCACCTAATCAGTTTCAACAAATCCAAGTGCAAGGTCTTGCACCTGGGTCGAGTCAACTCTCATTACCAGTATAAACTAGGGGATGAAGGGATTGTGCCCAGCACTTCTGAAAAAGACCTGAGGGTACCGGTGAATGGGAAGCTGGACACGAGCCAGCAATGTGCCCTCAAAGCTCAGAAAGCCAACCGTATCCTGGGCTGCATCAAAAGAAACATGGCCAGCAGGTCAACGGAGATGATCCTGTCCCTCTGCTTCTGCACTGGTGAGATCTCACCTGGAGTACTGCATCCAGATATGGGGTCCTCAGTACCGAAGAGACATAGAGCTGTTGGTGCACATCCAGAGAAGGGCCACGAAAATGATCCCAGGGATGGAACACCTCTTCTATGAGGACAGGCTGTGAGAGCTGGGGCTGTTCAGCTTGGAGAAGAGAAGGCTCTGAGGTGACCTGATAGTGGCCTTTCAGTACTACAGGGAGTTACAGGAGCTACAGGAAAGGGGAGCTCCTGTAGGGAGCTACAGGAAAGAAGGAGACAGAGTCTTTAGCAGGGTCTGGGGTGATAGAACAAGGGAAAATGGCTTCAAGCTCAAAGAGGGTGGATTCACGTTAGATATAAGGAAAAAATCTTACAGTGAGGGTGGTGAGGCACTGAACAGGTTACTTAGTGATGTGATTTATGCCCTGTCCCTGGAGACTTTCAAGGCGAGGCTGGATAATGCCCTGAATAACCTGATCTAGCTACGGACATCCCTGTTCCTTGTAGGGGAGTTGGGCTAGATGGCCTTCAGAGGTCCCTTTCAACTCCAAGGATTCTATGATTCTATGAAAGGCTTTTAAAAACATTTTCCCTATCCCAAAATCAATACCACTGACAAAACAGCAAATTATTGCAGCTCCTCACCTAGCTCCCTAGGTTTGTACAGTTACTGCAGCATCTAGTTGCTGTGTATGACTATAAAGAAAAATTTTGATGACAGGTTGAATTGATGAAATTGTTTTGTGGTTTAACCTGAGAAGCAACTGAAGATCACACAGTCTTTCACTCCCCTGCCTCCCAGTAGGAACGGGGGGAGAATTGGAAAAACAAAGTAGGTTGAGATTAAAACTGTTTACTAAGACAAAAGAGGAAAAGAAAAATAACAGTGATGATAATTTTATATATGTATAATTACTGTCTACATATAAATACACACAAAACAAGCTGTGCACTGAACTCACCATTTGCTGACCAACGTCCATCCAATCCTTGAGCGGTGGCAGATTCCCCCGGACAATTCCCCTCAGTTTTATGGCTTTTTTCACATAGTCGTATAGTCATATAGTATGGGATATGCCTTTGGCCAGTTTAGGTCAGCTGGTTCTGTTCCCTCCCAGGTCCTTATGTCCCCACGGCCCCCTCACTGGCAGGACAGTACAAGAAGTGGAAAAACTGAAACCACCTCTGTACAGCACTGCTCATCAACAGAGCTTTTTTCCTACAGCCAAAACATAGCATCATACCAAACACAATGAAGAAACTCAACTCTGTCCCAACTGAACCAGAACAGATTGTCTTTTAAAAGCCTCTGTAATGTTTTCTCAAGGTTAAAACCATGCATGAGTTCACATGCTTTTGAAAGAAAGGTGTATTTATGTTTTTGGTTTTGTGCTAATGAAACTTACTATATTTAGGTTAGTAGAGTAATGAAATTACCTTCTGTATTAACAGCAACGCTTATTGAAGGTACCTCCTTTGTTTTATTTTTGTTTTTGTTGAGGAGGAAGCAAAAAGTCATAAGGGATCAGATAATAATGAAAGATATTTTTCTTTCATATTTGTTTAGATAAATATCATCTGTTTACTTTTTCTTTAAATTGTATGTAAGTATGTCAGATGTATTTCTGAACTAGTTTGGTAAGTTTTGCTGATATTATAATGTGAATCTTTAATTCTCTATTTACAGCCAGTGCTGATTTCCCGTACAATGGTCAAGCTATAGGAGATGGAGTTAACAGAAACTCTGCTATTATTGGAGGTAGGAAAAATGTCTACTTTCCTAAGAGATTTTGCAGCACAACTGTGAGGCTTAGTTGCAGTTGGTGACATATTCAATCTATTCTCTAAGAACTGACTTTGGGAAAATTACACCAAAGAAGAAGTTTGTATAATTCTGTTCAGGTAATTTGTTCTAGTGAAACGGCTTGTTTTCACTTAATTTATTCCCTCGAATTCAATTTTAACCAAATCAGAATATTCATATGTTTAATCCACATAACAAGCATGCTTGTGAGGATCTATTCTTGAATACTTCTGGTAATAGAGTAATTCATTTATGTTAAATGGCAAGGACACTTTTCCAGTTACATCAGATTCAACATGAATCTATGGCAAAAACCATTAGTTGCACTCTTGACAGAAATAACTCATAATCTTGTTATGTTTTTCAAGGCCAGGTTCTGCTACAACTTATGTGCCTGGGAGTGCCATTCTGTGTGATAGGTTCTCAGGTGATGGGAAGTAATCCCAGAACTTGGATCTTAAATTAGCATTAAATTGAAGACTTTCAGCCAAGCTGCCTCCAGCTTGGATCCTGAATAAATTTATGCATATCTACATTTTGCCCTCTCCATCCCTCTGTACTGAAGTGTTACACCAGAATTTTCTGGAGACAACTTTGGTAGTGCAACAAATTCTGAAGGCATATAAAAATGTTTTAAGGATCATCCTAATATATTTTAGTCAGTTCTAGATGCGTATAAAATGTCACGTTGGTGGTGAGAGATATTTTGTCTTGTGAAGCAACACTAAGTATAGTAATATGTGTAGTCGAATGGAATTTCTTGTTTCTTTTCTGTGTCCCCAACAAAGGACTGTGATTCCATAACCAGGTTTAGGTCAGTTGCTTTAGTTTTGATTTGTTACGTTATTTTTCATTTTTATTTTATTTTATTATTACTACTTATGACTTTTACGTTATTACTTTTACTTTGGTACCCAACCAAAAAGTGAGGATAGTATTGCATTCATTCCTCAGAAAATTTAGACCATGCCTGAACAATCTGGCAGCCCAACACATTTAACATAAGCGACATAAAATAATTCTGTCTGACTATGAGATTTTTTTTAAATGACAAATGTAATTTCTTCATCCTGGATGACACTCTAATGTCCTCTATCTCTGAATAGCTGCCCAGCCAACATCATATCCCCACTTCATCCCCTCATTTTAGGAACACAGCATCCTCTGCCTAAAGGTCAATGAAGCTCACCTCTGTAACTAGGTATTAATATAAAAGATAAACTATGGGATGGAAGTCACTAGCAGATTCCCCTCATTTATTATAACATAAATTTTAGAGAAGTGGAAGCCAAGCAGCTGTGGTGATATTCAGCTGTCCATGTAGCTATGAACCTCTTTCTTTGTATCAGAATCTGTTCTTCTCCTTAGTCATCTTTTCTTTCCTCCTCTGCTCAGGCGTCATCGCTGTGGTGATCTTCACCATCCTCTGCACTTTGGTGTTCCTGATCCGCTACATGTTTCGCCACAAGGGAACCTACCATACCAACGAGGCCAAAGGAGCAGAGTCAGCTGAAAGTGCCGATGCTGCCATCATGAACAATGACCCCAACTTTACAGAGACCATTGACGAGAGCAAGAAGGAATGGCTTATCTAAGCCCATAGAGAGGAAGCTTGGGATGGGATACAAGCTGGGCCAGGTTGGGACTGGAATGACTCTTGCAGTGGGGAGAGAACATTCTGCATTGGATACTTGAGCACACATATGGTAAAAAGATCAGCACAACTAGAGGAGCAAGTGACAGGAAAAATCACTGAGACTGGAGGAGAAAAATATCACAAGCATTTAAGAAAAATACTTTTAAACATTTACTTACAGTGAATCAGTGAATTGCCCTTCTGTATTCGAACAGTTGTAACAAAGAACTGTTTCACAGCTTCAGCATTGGTTAAAATTTCCAGTAATAACTATCTTTTTGTGTGTGTGTTTAGAGGTATTCTAAAGAACAAGAAATGGGGCCTTTTTTTTTTTTTTTTTCCTACTTTTTTAAAAAAGCTGTTTAAAATGGAGGTGGTTCTGTCCTGAGAACAAGTGACAGAACTTTGTTCTGATGTTGTGTTTCTTCTTATCTGGCCACTTCCCCACAGGCTGCTATCAGCCCTGCACCTTCACTGTATTATGCTTCATTTTGGTGGTGTTTAAACAGGTGTTCAGAGCTGGGGGCAGAACTGAGGGGTGAGGAAGGATACTTAACGCAACTAAACCTTGCCAGTTTTTCAAAATATCATCGGCTCTTGTCAATCCTGGCAGAATTCATCTTTTTTTGACACATACTTCATTGATTCTATACAGTTCTCATCAGCAATGTAAAAATATTATTATGACTTCTACTACTACTACTACTTCTACCAGAGAGGACGATCATAAAGCACAGCAATCTTATTTTTTATTATTTTTGTGAACTCTGAGGGCAGATGGTGCTGTGCAAGCCTGTAGACCTGTTCTTGTGTCTTTGGCTAGGGCACTGGTGACCCAAGGCACATACCAGACTAAATTCAGCTCTGCCTGTGATGTGCTGGTGTGTATATCCTGGACTTAGGCATAAGTATTGTAGTAGGAAATTATAGCCAAACTTCATTTGCTTCTGTTTCTTTTTTATAGACTGTCACAGAAATATTAACTAGTACAGTTCTAATCAATGTATTTAAATTCATGGACTTCACATGATACTTTTTACAGCTTTGGCATAACAATTCATACTTTAAATCCTCTTTTTTTTTTTTTTTTAATTGCCTTCTGATGAAAGTCTTTGTTGACAGCATTTGCACAGGCAGAAAAATGAAGCAACAAAGATGTGAAAGCTCTGCCTCAAGAGCACGTGAAAAACACACGGTGCTAGAAAAGACATATTTTTCAGTATGCAGATTTACCTGAACTATTCCTTATCTAAAGCATTTTTAAGAATGTCAAGGTGAGTGCCAAGTGCATCATTTTACCCCATGTCCCCTCTTAGACCAGGGAAGTTGCAGATCCCACCTGAGAAGCAGGACGGTAGTAGTAGAAAGGCAAGGGGCTGCCTGAGGACCTTGTATCTTTTGATAGCAACAAAGAAGCCGTAGCTTGCCCTGTGCAGGTATGCGTGGTCCTCCAGGTCTGATTTCACAGAAATTTAGGGCCTTAGTGGGCAGGCTTTGCTGGAACTAGAGAATGAATGTATTGCAAAACATTTCCTGAATGCTAAAAGAACAGATGCAACACCAAGAATTTCCTTTTATGCTTGTGACAGTCTCAGATTTGCTTTATCTTTTAATATTGATGGGTTTAGTATGCGAAGATTTAATCCATTTTTCTTTGTAAGAAGGATTTATTTTTCAAATCCAAATCTGAAATCTACTACACTGATCAGTGCTGGCATCACTAATTTCCTTATCTTTTTGATTGTATTTTTATTATAATAAGTAATTATTAAAAATTTAATTTTAAAAAATCACAGAGAGGGAGGAAAATATTTGAGTCTTACCTGACGAGAAGTTTGTAAGCACAATTTGAGAGCTAGACAGGGATAGATAGTTTGATTTAAGGATGGTAGAATAAAGTCATCTGGCGGATTCATTGGACACGTATCAGACCAAATCAAATCCATTGATTTCTTCCTGCTCATGGATTTGGAATTAGCATACAAAACGGTTCGAATGAGATTTACTGTTTCTCAGGTAATTTTATGTGACAGAGGTATTCAGGTAAACATGAAAGCTACCTCTGTCATTCATGTGCTCTAAGTCTTTTGCCTTGCCTCCAGTATCAGCATCTCCCTCTCTTGTGCTTAATTAAATAGATGAGTCCCTGATCATGTTTACTTGTGAGCGTAAGATTAATCTCTAACCCTTTGGAGAATATCAGCCTGGGGTGACTCCAGCCTGCACCACTGACTATTCAGCAAAATACTTTGGTTGTTCCATGTTGCAATTTCAGATGACTTTCTGTAATTGGTGTTCACTTTTCTATATGATATTCTATATTTGATTTTAAATGTACTTTAGTCCACCCTGAAAAACATCCTTTCCTACAACTTCAAGTTATCAAGAGCAGTGAATACAGCATCATTTGCATAGACTGGAATTTAGTTTGCAGAAAAAATTACTAATCTGAACTTAATGTCTGTGACGGGGATTGAACTCATGTATACTGAGAAGCTGGAATCCTCTGATGCTAGAGGACAAAGTAGCCAAATGCCTTAGCATGGTACTAGAAGGGAAAGATGGCTTGGTCTGTGTGCCTACCCGAGTCCTTGGCCAAGCTAGAAACACTTGTTGAATTATGGTAATGGGGTCTGTGGCATCTATTCACTGACTTTCCAAAAGATTTCCAGTTTAGCTCTCACAACCCTGCAAGCAAAAATTTCTGGAAAACAACCTTTGACTATTGCACATGCAAAACTTGTAAATGCATGTCTTAAATTTCAAAAGACAGGATTTACATTTCGTAAATTAAGTTGAATGCATCTTCATCTCTCCACTGGACACCATGTTTCTTGTAAGTGAAGTTCACTACTGCTGTATCAAAATGGTGATGGTCTATTTTCCAGATACAATTGCCTTCATAACTTTAGAAACTTTCTGAATTAATCCTGCCTCTTATAGTGGATCTTAGTCATGATATTTTAGACTATCATATGTTCTCTGTGTAGATTGTGCTCATAACATGTAGTCATGTGTTTCATGACTAGGTGAATTCCTTTTGCTGTCTCGCATTTAATTTCTGAAAATGTAATAAGCTTAATATAGGCACTGGCCTACTTTCTGAGCAGGCTCAGAAGTGTAGCTTGGATATTTTTGCTAACGCCATACTATTTTGAGAATTTCTTCCCCTATGGGCCTATTACTGGAAGTTGCAACAACATCCATAGTTTAGCTTACCCATTTTTATTTGTGCCAGTGTTGTTTGACAGGTGCTATCCAAATGCTTGTAATGGGAAAATCTGATGGAGAGTAGAATGGAGCCTGCTTTTATAAGAACCTGTGCTTTCCCCCAGAGGACACTAAACTAAGCAGTCTTGTATCACCTGCTTTTAGCTGCTTCATCTACTCAAACTGCATAGGAAAATGTTGCTTCTTGCACTGATTGAGCCACCAAAGTGTCCCAGCTGTGTTTCTGAAAGGCTTGTACTGATTCCCTTGAGATTAATGGCAAAACTGCCAACAGCTCTGGGGAGTGCAAGACTGGGCTGAAGACCAGAATCCTCTGTGTTAGCAGCTTTTGAGTACTCATTCACAGCACACACAGACCACAGGGAAATGAGCTGTGGAGCTCCAAAGAGCCAAAATGGTAAAAAACAGATCAACTCAGCTTTGAGGGGAAATCCAGAGTCTTATCTGTTGGTTTTGAAACAAGTCTTTCACATATTGCTTATTTCCATGTTTACTAATTAGAGATTCCAGTGTGTTACATAAGAATATGCATCTTTAATTGGTACTGGAACAATTCTACGTTGTATTTTTCTTGTCTTAAACCTTACCTTTACCTTTTATATTTCCTGTAGCGATTAAGACTTCAAACATGATAGTATTTTAGTATCGTGCTCTAGCTAGCATGATGTATGTCAAAGGATGGTTACCATAAATATTTTACTAAGATTGCCAGAGTGGTGGTGTATATGTACAAGTTTATTGTAGTGATAAGAATTTGTTTAAAATAGTCTAGTAAATAATTATGTTTTAATTCAAACTATGTCCTTTAATGGCAGATGCATCTAATTTCCAGGGTATCTGTTGAAATGGGAAGCTATCTCATTTTGATAAGCAATAGCTTTTAACATGGTTTCTCTCTTGAGCCATGTCACCTAGCAAACATGGTAACTCTGAAAGGTTATCGTCTTCGAACAGCAGAACCTGCATTTTGTTGATCAGATTCTATTGCCAATCCTAGAGAAATTAAACAAATCTAAAAGCAACAGCATGTAAATTAGAATGAAAGAACAACATGTATGTACGCCTCATATCTTAATATCTTCTGTGAATGTCTTTCCTTTTAACTGAAGTTCTACTAGAAATCAGATTGCTAAATAAAAAAAGAAAAAAGAAAAAAAAAAGAAAAAAGAAAGAAAGCAATTCTAAGTAGTTTTAATTAACCTAAAAGCTTTTTCATTGTTATCACTGTCTGTAATTTTTTCCTTCTCTAGTGCAAGGAAATCAATTTGAAAAAGGTTACAAGTTGGAGGGGCCTCATAAAAAAAGACTCAAAGTACATGGAAAAAAAGGCAAAATAAAAAAGGACTTCACAGCACAGTTATCTATAAAGAGAGAGGGTACTGAAGCCAGGGATGAATTATTAAAATGTGTGCACATATTCCTTGCATCTCAGGCTGCTGTGACTGTGTTACAGATGAGAACCCTGAGCACGGTAAATCTGTATCTGTTGGAGTGAGCTGAGTCTGACCACAGAGTTTTGATGGAATCAAAATGACTGAGCTTTTTCTCTTTCTGATTCCTTTGATAGCAGCAAGCAGTCTAGTGCCACTTCTGCTAATGTTTGTAATTGCAAATTCAGTGGCATTGCCAGCTTCACAAGAGCTACGTACTAAAAATGACTGGGAGTGGTTTGCCTCCCTGTCCTACCGCAGTTGTCCTTTCTGTTATGAATGTGAGCCTTTTATTGAAGTCATCGAGAAAAATGTGCTAGTTCAACAGACTTGCATGTTTTTGTTTTTTTTTTTTTAAATAAAGGACCTTATCAGACTTAAATTATTTATTTATTTGTTATGTGAAGCATTTTATAGAAGTGCCACATTTAATACATCCGAATAAGAATGCTCGAGGCAAAGAAACAGAGGGTGCAACAGCCTCCAGAATCAAGGAGACTGGGACTGTCCTAACCTATTTCTTTTTCTGCAGGGTGAATTGCCTTAACCCCACTGCAAGGCCCTGCTTTGTTGAATGTATAATTGTGGCAAGGTCCAGTCATGCCTTGTGACCATGTTTGGACTGTTCATTTGTACTGCTGTTGAAACCTCTAGGAGGGGATAGAGGAGCGTTTGTCATTTGCATATAGGAAAGTCCTAGAGGAAAAAGAAGGGAGCAAAGGTTTAAGCTTAAAGCTATTCCGATACCTGTGCACTGTGACACTGAGCAAATTTGTTTCTTCTTTCTGTCGCCATGTAAGCTTCAGTGAGGCCAAAACCATATGGGCCTGGAAAAAAAAAGAGTATTTTGGATGTGAGGTCCACAGCTCTGGAGTAATTCTTGCTCGTAGGGCATCAACATATGATGAATTAAAAAGTTACATGCAAAATTCCTTCAAATCCCTAAGCCTGCAGTACTAGGAGAATCCTTCATCCTTGAAATTAAACCCAATTTTGGAGACAAACTTGGACTTCACACTACAGTATTTCACATGCTTCTTCAAGTGACAGCTGGCTTGGACCTAGTTACCAAAAAGCAATTAACAATCTCTAATATTTGGAAATTGAACTCTGACTTTCACATAGAAGCAGAATTCTTAAAGCACTATGCTCAAAATCCTGATCAGGGCCACTAGTTAAGAACCAGGAAGAGAAGTAGCAGATGTAATTTTTTTTTTTTTAATTACTTTATGTTAAAAAGAAAATTGTTTCAATAGATTCCTGCACAGTTAATTGTTTCTTTTAATACTTTTCCATTTTTCAACCATCATCTTGGAAAAGTTAAGTAATTTTTACATATGGTATAATAAAGCACAACCAGAACTGCCTCTGTGAAAAAGTTCAGATTAAAATACTCTGCAAATATTCTTAAAACAAGTAACAAAGTTACTTTCTGTGATGCAGCAGCCTTTAATAATGTTATATATGCTTCCACTGCTTCCACTTGGGTTTTCTTGGGTTGTTTTTTGTTCGTGTGTTTTCTGGAAGAAATATCTGGATATGAAACCCTTGAGTCAGCAAAAAAAACAATAACTTTAGGTAAACCAAGTCAGTCTGAAGCAGGCTGTACAGAGAAAATTCCCAGCAGAACAGCCCTCTCAGATTTAATCTTGGCTTAGGCTAGATACTAGTCAAGTGCACTTTTTTTTCAAGCCATGTCCATGTATATAAGGTAAATAAAGTTCATTTAGTAAAGGAAAGGTAGTCAAAGCCTTTATGCTAACGTTCTTTACCTAAACTGTACATCTTACAGTTAATATGTTAATAAAAGAAACTGACCTTGGCAGAGCCATTCACAAGCTGGCCCTAAACCCATTGCTGTTTTATCTTAAAGGTTTGTTTTAGTTACATGTTTAAACATATATTTATGGTTTGCCTTCATAAAGTGTGGACTTCTTTAAAGTCCTAAAACTGAGGACTGGACACTGTGTCATACATAGCTGTAGATTGTTTTTGTTAGAGTATAAGGGACAGCTGCAGAGCTTTGTTGTATAACTTGCACTAACACCATCTTTAGTCCTGAAACTGCATAAAGGGCCGTGGGACAAAGAGAAATCCCCTTTGATGCACATCCTGGAACACAACAATGATGCTTTTGTTGCTGATAGTATGTAGGAGTAAGATCTCAGTATACATCCAGCACTCCGTGTTTACGAAGTTCTTATCCACCACTGCAAGGGTAGCACAGAAAGAGCTTGGCTAACAGTTCTGGTTTGTTTCCATCTCTTCCTCTCCTTTGGAAATGCTTCTTCTCACTGATAAATTCATCACCTTTTCCTGACAGAATGTGTAGTTCCTTCACAGCAAAAGGTGGCTGTTTTATTGGGAAAGTTGTATGACCCTGAATGCCTGTCTTGTGCTATATTTGCAGCTGGTTTTATCTGCTTATAGTACCTAGTGATTGAAAGTAGCATTTTTTGCCAGCTGCAGTACTATTTTATAACTTGTTTGTACGAGTTCCAGAATGATGGCACTATCTGGCAAAGAGTGTCTAAAAACAATGGACCTGCACCTCATTCCATTGAGAAAACCCTTTTTGTTGTTTTTCGCAGTTTTCCCAAGATATATAAATGCTAAAATAAGTGTGTAGCAAAACACATTTTCAGGCAAATACAAAAATGGTTATAGAGTCACAAGATGTCAGAACGAACTCTCAGCTTTCTCTTTCCCTGCTGCTTTTGCTATGTCTTGCACGTATACAAAGCCACTGTGCCCTCCAAAGGAGTACACACAGTGGCATTAAGAAACCACTGCTCCTGGTGCTTTCAGTTACTTGGGGTTCTAAAAGTCCATCTCAAAAGGGGCAACAAACTAGCATCCTTCAAAATGTTTATTATTAGCACAGGTAAGAAAATTGTCAACACCTGTTATTAAAGAATCTTATTTACATTGGACCAGCATATCATGGAAGGAAAAAAAAAAAAAAAAATCACCTGCTTCATGCATTTGAAGTTTCTGAGATACTGTACTTAAGTCCACTGTAATTCCCACATTGTGTCGAATCTGCTGAAACCCCACCTAATTAAGATGTGGGATCAAAGTAATTTTTGAATGAAGATTATGGTATCACTTGATTCCCATTATGTTACTGAAGCACAGAGCACTGGCTTTCCACAAATCCACTTCACACAGTTCATCCCTCTCGTGCTCTGTTAAGGAGTATCATTCATTCTGCTCTGCTCTCCAGTGGATCAAGACCCATCTGCAGGCAGTGCAGGTATGATACAAAATATCTTCAGTCCTAGTGACCTGTTCTCTGCATTGAGCAGCCAAAGCCCATGCGGTTCCTCTGATACAAAACCACAGTTTGGCATGATATTCCTGAAAGGCTTCAGCTCCTTGACAGTTCTACCCCATCTGATTAATTAGCAGAAGCCTGCTGGCACTTATCTGTATTGATCTACACGTGGAATTTAGCCCTAACTAATAGTGCTAAATTTCATGGGGATTAAACAGATTCTCACCACTACAGAGTGGTTGGGATGTGCTCAGTGCGAAGCTTCTTACTGATATATATATAAATAAAGATATAGAAATAGATATTTTTATGGAGATGTTTTATAAGTGGCCTTTACTTTGTGCATGGTAATTATTGCCAAATTCTTATTATTTAGGAGCTACAAAACGGCTGGTTCTGCAGCAAGTGGGTGAGGATTTGGTTTTAGTTTTTATTACTCAGCTATAATTTGCATGGTTTGATTTGGTTTTTGTCTCAGTGTCTTTTTTATTTTCCTTGTTGGTTTTCAGGCAGGGACACATTGGGCTCAAGCAGGAACTTTTCTATAAGTCTTCGAGAGACAGATTGAAACCATCATTGCCATGTAACATGACAGAAGCACCTGCTTTGCACAGCCCATGTTGTTTATCAGTCTGAGGACCTTAGCAAAATGTCTTTAAGCAATCTATTCAGCTTTTCACACTTTGTTGAGGTACTGCTATTTCTCTAGCTTTGCTCAACAAGATAGTAAGCTATTAATCACTGGCCTACAGACAGCCTCTCAGGCAGGAAAGGAGCCCAGCAAGGACAAGGACATGAATAAGGATTCTGAATTACATTCATAAACAAAACAGTAACAAAACACTGCCAAAATTGCTACTGAGGCAGGCTACCTTACTCCCTCTTTTCTCTTACTCTTATTTTTTTTTAATATCCTCAGTATGCCATGTGTACAAGCCTGATCTCAGTAACCTGAGCTCCTGTTTAGAGATAGAAATGTGGTTGTGCTTTCCTATCTCACCTCTACTGCTGTAAAGCAGTCTGTAGCCAGGACGGCACCAAGGTCATCAGCTATCAGGAAAGCTAAGCCAGCCTCCCACACAATTCCTTCCAAATCAGCAGGCTGAGAATTGGTCCTAAGTTTGTGTGCTTACAAAGCTGGCCCAGGTTTCTGGTGGGTGAACAAAGATGGTGTCCGTCTACAGTTATTCTAGTCAACAGCTTTCTTTCTTGAGCACAACTTTTCCATGGGAAGAGAAAGCATAATCAGGATATGACACTTACCCTATTTAAATGAAAACATATATATTAAAATAAATCCTAACCTGAAAGTATACTGTATCTGGGATTCTTCTGTTATAGACATTTAGTCTACAGATTTATGGCTACATTTGCTATGTTATGCTTGAATAAACATATAATTCATTGAAATACACAAGATTTACAAAAATAATATTATCTCTTTACAGAGAATAAACTGTTTGTAAATTTATTAAGAGTATAATCTATTAGGCCTTATTTGAAGTATGTACTGTGGTTTGGTAAAAGTACAAAATTAAAAGAGCCTTGCCGGATGAGGACTGCTTTTTTGAGTGTGTGCATGTACAGATGCTTTTGAATATTTAAATCTTGATTTTTTTTATTTTTTTTTTTTTTGGAAAAAAAGTTTCACTACGCAGAATGCTCTTCCGATTTCTGTGGTCCAGAGATGGGACTGATCTGTCTGTTTTTATTAATCACCTGGATGATCTCCCAGGTGTTGAACATTTGCAGACCACCGGGGGATCAGCCATGCCCTGACCAACCAAAAGACAAATCCCCCGACTCCAGATCCAATCCCTGTGGCAGGTATTTTGCTCTATGAAAAAATTAGCGTCCCCCAAAGAAATAGGTTTGTGGTGCTGGAAATTGAATTGGTGCTGAGTGGGGAGGTGAGGGAGAAACCACATAGGAAGAGGCCTAGGGTGAGGCGGTCATCCCCATACCTTGAGACAGACTGCCTCTGCCAAGAAAGGCAGGAGGATAATTGTGATAGGTGATTCCCTTCTCATTGGAAGGGAGGGCCCTATACGCAGACCCAACCCGACTCGTAAGGAAGAGTGCTTCCTTCCAAGGGCCTGGGTCAAGGACGTCACCAAATAACTCCTGGGTTTGGTTCGCTCCTCTGATCACTACCCATTTTTGATAGTCATGGTTTTATGGGTTTTGTTATTGGTACTCCACATCATAATATCACATAGTGCACTAGGAGTTAAAGATTTAATGCTCCTGTTCCATGGATTTTGGATAGTTCCAGCTAATTGTCTCAGAAGAGAAGAACTACATCTCCCTGAGGACTGTTTGCAGTTCTGTCACCGTTCCCACTCAGAGGGAAAGATAAAAGCAGTTTGTAGATCACTTGGCCTCCTCTTTTTGATCTTCTGACAAATCTCTGCTCCCAGCCATATCTCCTCAGCTTACTTAGTAAGGACTTAGGTTTTTGGACACTCATTTTATTTAATAGTTCCACTTCTAATTATAGTGTTTTATATTGTATTATAGTGTGTTATCTGGCATTCCAATATCTTATTTAGTTTATTCTCCTGAGATCACAGTCACTATTTTTTCTTTAGGCCCATCTCCCTACCCTTTCCCCTTTTCCCCTTCCTGGGCATGGTTCCGTGCTAGTCACGGAACCAGGCTGTACCAGCCCAGAAAGCATTGAAATTCTTGGAGGAGAAGGCAGGCATTGGCCACTTTTTGGACCTTATAATGAACCTCTCTCTGCTCTCAGAGAGCTTTGTTAGAAAGCTTCTCAGTACTGCAGGTTGCTGAGAACAAGACCTTGATGTCTAGGCAGACTGCTAATATTCTGGGATATTTGTAAACTTTTCAGCACTGCCAGCTTGCTACTGTAAAGAGGAAAGGAAAAAAGGAATCCGCTTTCTCTTTTAATACTGTTTCCAGAGGGAGCTGCTAATTATGCAGAACTTGCGATTTTTAAGCAGTCTCCCAGTCCCTACATTTATTTCTGTAGTTTTTGAATGTACATCTGATGATCATGATGATCATGTAATTCTCCCTGAACATACTCCTCATCATTTCACTCAGTATCTGTATTTATAATGTTTTGAGGAAGCCTTCCCCAAAGCCAGAGAATATTGAATGGCAGGGAGTCTGGAGGCACTTCAGAGAGACGTTAGAGAAATGAGCATCCCTGGTGTCATGAACACCTGCAAGATCCTGAGAGCCTACGAAGATATTTGATACATATATATAGATATATATATTTAGTAAATTAGTTTCTCCTCTGATCAGTGCCGGTGTTTTATTTTAGGCCCATTTCCCTACCCTTTTCCCTTTTCCCATTACCTGGGCATGGGTCCATGTGTCCCCCTTCATCACTAGTCACAGAACTGGACAGAAACATCCCATAAACCACTGACAATATTTCAGGCAGGCAATGATGAAATTGCTCAGGGAAGCCTGTGAACCCTCAAAAGAGATTTCAGGGTTTTAGTGTCACGGAGTTAACTAGATCAATCTATGCCAGTGACAGGGGTCAGTAGGCTCCTGCCCCATACCCCCCTGGCCCCACAAAATGGGAAGGAAGGAAGGGAGGAAAAAAAACAGCAGCAACAATATATGGAAGAAAACTTATTTTACTAACTATGATATCGGAATGCAAGATAACACAATATAATACAATCTAATTGAAATTGAGACTAATAAATCAAATAAGATAGGAGAGAGAGAGTTCCTGAGACCAAGTCAAACCTGAAAAGCTTGGAACGGCTAGGAAAGCACCTCCAGCACCCACTGCCAGGCAGTAAGAGACCGCCCCACCTGGAAGGGTCAGATCCCATGACTTCTGTAATGTATAGGGATAGGTACCTGGAATTGGAACATTAACACTTTAACGTTAAATGTTTAATGCAGAACACTGAAAACCAAAAAAAACATAAAATCATGATATTTAGGTTGGTTGATTAAGGGAGAGGGAGTACAAGTGATGTTTTCTTCTCTCCCTTCTGGGTTGGTGAGGGATACGGAGCAGTCTAGGAAAACACAAGCTTTTAATAAGTGGCTGAAATGCTGTCGCCACCACAGGAAATTTGGGTTCTTTGACCATGGGGCTGTTTTTCAGTGCCTGGCCTGATGGCTGTGGATGAGTCTCACCTGCCTCCAAGGGGAAAGCAGAACCTAATACAGAAGCTGGCAGGGCTTGTTGAGAGTTGAGAGAGCTTTAAACTGAGTATGAAGGAGAAGGGGGATAAAATGACGCTTGCTAGAACGGAGTGAGTTGTGCAGAAATTTCAGCTAGATTTGATGGCTGAAGAGGGTGGAGGTCAATAGGCCAGAGAAGGACTTGTTGGGGATGTTGTCGTTCTAGGAGACCACAGGAAAAACTGTCCTGAAGGATCTTCTGGGAACTCCTCAGAGGAGGTAATGCTGCCAACTCTCCATCCATAGCCTTCTCAAGTACCCCTAAGAAGCAGTGGGGGAAAACTTCAGACTTCTTTAGGGCTTTTGAGGAAAGACCCCTCTAGAAAGGTAGTGTGCCAGAAAGCCCAACAGAAGTGCCATTACACTAATGCACAATGCATGGGAAAGCAGGATGAGCTGGAAACCATGAAGGGTTTAGAAAATGATGATCAGATTGCTGTCACAAAAACACGGTGGGAAAAATCTCACAATTGGCATACTGTGGTTGAGGGCTATAGGCTTTTCATAAGGGATAGACAGAATAGGAGGTGAGTGGGAGTTGCTCTCTATATAAAAAAGTGGATAGGTAGTGAAGAGCTGCGTCTGGAAAGCAGATGATCAGCCTGATAGCTTGTGGGTAAAAATCAAGGATCAGTCCAGTAAAGGGCATCTAGTGGTTGGTGTCTGCTCCCAGGCAACCTAATCAGGGGGAGGCTGTTAACAAGATCTTCTTGCTTCATCTGCAGGAAGTGTCACACTCGCAGGCTCTTGTTCTGATGGGAGATTTCAACCACCCAGATATCGGCTGAAATACTGGCATAGAATCATAGAATCATAGAATCATAGAATCATGAAATTGGAAATGACCTATAAGATCATCTAGTCCAACCATCTTCACATTACCACTGCTACCACAAGCTTCTAAACCAGATCTCGCAGCTCCTCGTCCAGATGCCTCTTGAACACTGCAGGGAGGGTGACTCCACCACCTCCCTGTGCAGCCATTCCAGTGTCTGACCACTCTCTGAGAGAAAAAGTTCTTCCTCATGTCCAATCTAAACCTCCTCTGATACAACTTGCAGCCATTTCCCCAGATCCTGTTCATTGCCTGGAAGAAGAGGCCAAACCCCTCCTCATCACAACCTGCCTTCAGGAAGTTGCAGAGTGCAGTGAGGTCTCCCCTGAGCCTCCTCTTCTCCAGATTAAACAATCCCAGCTCCCTCAGCCGCTCCTCACAGGACTTGTGCTCCAGACCCCTCACCAGTTTCGTTGCCCTTCTCTGGACACGCTCCAGGGCCTCAATGTCTTTCCTGTAGTGAGGGGCCCAAAACTGAACACAGTACTCGAGGTGCGGCCTCACCAGTGCTGAGTACAGGGGATGATCACCTCCCTGTTCCTGCTGGCCACACTATTTCTAATGCAGGCCAGGATGCCGTTGGCCCTCTTAGCCACCTGGGCACACTATCGGCTCATGTTCAGCCAAACATCAACCAACACCCCCAGGTCCCTTTCCTCTTCACAGTCATCCAGCCACTCATCCCCAAGCCTACAGCGCTGCATGGGGTTGTTGTGGCCAAAGGCACTTGGCCTCGTTGAACCTCATTCCATTCATTTCAGCCCAGTGATCCAGCTTATCTAAGTCCCTCTGAAAGGCCTCCCTACCCTCAGGCAGATCCACACCACCTCCCAGCTTGGTGTCATCTGCAAACTTACTGAGGGTACACTCAATCCCCTCATCTAGGTCATCAATAAAGATATTAAACAAGATGGGCCCCAGTACCAACCCTGGGGGACACCACTTGAAACAGGTCGCCAGCTGGACTTCACTCCATTAACCACTACCCGTTGGGCACGGCCCTCCAGCCAGTTTCTTACCCAAAGGAGTGTGTACCTGTCCAGGCCACAGGCAGCCAGTTTCCCCAGAAGAAGCCTGTGAGAGACCATGTCAAAGGCTTTGCTGAAGTCTAGGTAGACTACATCAACAGACTTCCCTCATCTACCAGTCTGGTCACCCAGTCGTAGAAGGAGATGAGGTTCGTCAAGCACAACCTGCCTTTCACGAACTCAAATGAAGGCATGAAGAGTGGCAGACAATCCAGGAGATTCCAGGAGTCTATTGAGGATAATTTCCTAGTCCAGGCATTAGATGCACTGACCTGATGCCTACTGTACCCAGGCTCACAAATGCAGATGAGATAGTTAGAGAGGATAAAACTGGAGACAGACTGGGTTGTAGTGATCATGATCAGTGATCGCTCCCTCATGGAGTTTTATCTTGAGGAATGCAGGCCTGGCAAAAATCAGTCACAAAATCACAGAATGGCCCAAGTTGGGTGAAACCTGATGGAACATGAATCTCCAACTCCCCTGCCACACACACAGGGCCACCAACCTTCACATTTAATACTAGATCATGTTGCTCAGGGCCCCATTCAACCTGGCCTTGAACACCTCTAGGAATGAGGCATCCACAAACTCTCTGGGCAGTCTGTTCCAGCACTTCGTCACTCTCTCTGTAAAGAACTTCCCCCTGACATCCAACCGAAATCTTCCCTCCATCAACTTCAAACCATTTCTCCTTATACTGCCATTATCTACCCATTCAAAGAGTTGATTCCCTTCCTGTTTGTAGGCTCCCTTTAGGTATTGAAAGACTGCAATGAGGTCACCCTGCAGCCTTCTTTTCTCCAGGCTGAACAAGCCCAGCTCCCTCAGCCTGTCTTCATATAGGGGAGGTGCTCCGGCAGTCTTGGACTTGCTCTGTCCTTGCAGTGGGGGGGGATTTACCACCCCCATTCCCTACCCAGAGGTGTAGGGATGCAGGGCTCAGGAACGTGAGAAGTACTGGAATCCTGGCCGCCAGTGAAGACCAAGGCAAAGAACTCATTCAGTACCTCAGCCTTCTCTTTGTCCATTGAAGCCAGTTCTCCTTTTACATTTACCAAAGGAGGTACACTCGCTTTGGCCTGTCTCTTCTGGCCAATGTACCCGTAGAAAGTCTTCCTATTGTTTTTCACGGTCCTCACCAAGTTCAGTTCCGCTTGCGCCTTGGTTTTCCTGATCCCACATCTGCAAGTCCGGATGGCATCCCTGTATTCTTCCCAGGTGGCACGCCCTTGTTTCCAGAGCTTATACTCATCTTTCTTTGCCATCAGTGTGCCCAGCAGGTGCTTGTGGAGCCATGCCATTCCGGTTTCCTACCTGCTCTGCCCACTTTCTAATTCAGAGGAATGGAGAGCACTTGTGCTCTCAGAAAGAGTCAGGACCATCTGCTTCAGGAGAGCAAAATTCCAGCTGCTCAAGGAACTGTCGATGGGATCTCCTGGGAAATTGTCCTTAAGGTCTCAGGAACAGAACAGAGCTGGCAGCTCTATAAGAACACACTTCTGAAAGCACAATAGCTATCCATCCCCCAACAGACGAAGTCGAGCAGGGGAGGCAGGCAACCAACATCACTGTGCAGCTTAAACTGAGGGAAAATGTACAGGAAGTGGAAGCAGGGTTGTGTAGCCTGAGAAGATAGCGCATTGTCCGCACGTTTAGAAGTAAGATCAGGAAAGCCAAGACACAGATGGAGCTGAACTTGGCAGGGGAGTGAAAGATAAAAGTTGGGGTTCTACAAGTTCATAAGCAGGAGGAGACAGATCAAGAGGACTATTCCCCCTCTGATTGAAGACAGTGGAAAGCTGGCTTCCTCAGACATGGAAAAAGCTGAGTACTCAGTGAGTGCTTTGCCTCAATCTTCACAGGTGGTCAGGCTTCACACATCTGCCAGGACCCTGAACCTCTAGGTGAGGGTTTGGGGAGTGTATTCTACCCCACTGTAACAGTGGAACAAGTCCGAGACCTCTTCGTGCTATTGAATGTATATAAGTCCATGGGGCTGGATGATATCCATCCTAGGGTTCTGAAAGAGATGGCTGATGTGGTTGCTGAGCTGCTTTCCATCATATCTGAAAAATCATGACTTTCTGGTGAAGTCCCTGGTGATTGGAAAAAGGGAAACATTACTCCCATTTTTAAGAAAGGGAGAAAGGATGACCCAGGGAACTAAGGCTGATGGGCATCACCTCTATGCCTGGGAGAGTCACAGCTTTCCATGGTTGCTTTCACCCTTGCAAAAACAGTTAATTTTACTTCCCATGTTCTGACAGCCTTAAGTAAGGAACTGGGAGAAATCAGACATGAGATCAATCAAAATAGAGCTACTACTGATTATCTGTTACTAACGCACAACCTTTGGCACAAGAAATTTCAAGGTGTCGTTTTCGTATTACTGATAGTTCCTAGTTTGGTAGAAGATTGAGAATTTAGAATATTTAATGAAAAATCTTAAACAAGATGACAGTGAATGGCTCACTTACCTCACAGTGCCCAGTCACTGGGACTAGACAGACGGGTTTTGTCTGGCAAGGATTGGAGCCATCTTATTGATAGGGATTTGCTTTTTGATGATAGATATGGGTCAAGTAAAATGTGTGATGAGTAGTGCACTCCATTACCTCGCAGAAATTACTAGGTAAGGAAGATAGTGGTGCCAAGGCTTACATCTGCCACCAGAACTACACTGGAAGAAATAATACAGGCTATGTTAAAAAAATTTTTCAAGGATAATCAGATGATAAGAAGAGAAAAGGATTAATTGAGACTAAAAAAAGGCTTCCAAACACGATGGCCATGCAAAATTATTTGTGCAGAAGATCTTGCACAAAATGCTTGTGCTCTCAAACTTCTGCAGAAACATGCAAATTCCTTTCCACTCGGTGTATGTACATCAACACCAAATGATATTTTAATTACAAAAGTCTATAGACAACTTGAACTTATGAACTTTGGACTTACTACACAGACATAAAGGCTAATTAAAAATAACTTCTCCTCCGAGGGCAGCATAAAGTTGGAGTTAATTACACATACAGTGCATTATATGAACGGGTGTCACATGCCAGGGGAAATGTGTATTATGTCAACTCTGTGTACTGCAGCCAAAGAGGAAAGAAGGTGGGACAATGTGGTCGGGAAATAAGGATAAAAGAGGGCTGTAATCCCTCATATTTTGGAAGATCATACCAGGAAA
Source organism: Chrysolophus pictus (assembly GCA_037305975.1). Lineage (NCBI taxonomy): Eukaryota > Metazoa > Chordata > Aves > Galliformes > Phasianidae > Chrysolophus > Chrysolophus pictus. The sequence continues at coordinate 2,400,442 of CM074577.1, forward strand.
TGTCCCCAGTAGACTGACCCTTAATTTGAATAAAGAAAGCAAATGACTCTTCTCTGTCTCTTTTGGGGATAAAGATAACTGAGCAAAATTTCTTCCCAAAAAATGGTGATGACAAGGTAAGTAGATAGCTCTATATACTTGTGATAGTCCTTGGAATAGTTCCTAAGCAGCCAAACGTTTGCAGTTTAAGGATTTTCAGGCTCTGGATTGCTTCTTTATACTTAGTCACCTTTTCCATATCTACTTGTTGTGTGTTTGTACAGAGCATGTAATATCTTCTTACCACTTTGGTCCTACAAAACAGTGAGTTGATGTGCTATTCGAGTTATAAAACAAAACAAAACATTAGCAAATGAGCAAGAAGATAGTTTTTTGTTTGTTTGTTTTAAATCTCTACTTGCTACAGAAACAATCTCATCATGTCATGAAGCATAGATGCAGAAGAAAATTTTCAGATATATTTTGCACTCTTTCCCAGTCTCAAATAAATTGTTGCATTTGGCTATAGAGATGCAGTGCATTTTATAATGATACGCTGACGACAGGATCTGTAGCACTGATGTCCAGAAACATCTGCAGCCCTGCGAAAATTTATTTCTAGACAGTGTTCCCTGCCACTGTTTAATGAGATAGGCAGCTTGATTCTACACTGTGCGTGTACATAGGAATAACATTTAGACTGTGACTTCCTCATTTATTGTGCCCATGGATAGTCAGTTTTCACATAATACAGGCAGACACTGCTTCCTGCAGCTGGCTGCTGATATTTCCATGATTAAAGGAGCCAGCACAGCAGCTGGAGCTTAATCCACTGCCATGGATCTTGGTGTGCTGTGCTATTTGCTGCCTGGGGTGGGGCTGCTGGTATTTGGTGTGAGAGCAGAGGGAAGATGCAGCATAGGGAGGACTGTGATGCTGCCTGGACAGAGACAAAAGGGGATGACAGAAAGAAAAGCCCCAAGAGAGGCTTTGCCAGGCTTGTTGTATCCCGAAAGGGTATGGAAAGTATTTGAACAGAGAACTGGGATGAAAGAAAGGGGCTGGTATGGAAAGGCAATGCAGACATGTGAAATCAGCTTTATTTCTTCTCTAAATCACCCATAAAATCTGGGAGGATGATTTGTTTACTTTCCTTTGTTTTCAGAAGCTTCCTTGCACTAGTTTGGTTTAAAATGTATTCTAGCTGTGAAACTGGAAGCACCTTTGGAATACTCAGGTCAATTAAGAACTAAAGGCAACGATACCTCCCAGTCCTAGCTGGCTATTTGATTCCATACAAACCACTGTTAGGGTTTAGCCCATCAGGCAGCTATGCACTGCAGTTGTTTGCCCACAACACCATACCAGCGTAAGGGAGAGAATCAGGAAAAAATTAAGTTGAACTGGTGGATTGAGAGAGAAGGATAGGGAAAAGGAGAAAAATGACAGTAATGATAAAAATACAAGATATATTTCAAAAGTCTGTGTTACATCATATGATATGGGATAACCTTTTGGCCAGTTTATGTTAGCTGTCCTGATTCTACCTTCTCCCAGTTCTTTGTGGCCCCTGAGCCCCCCTTGCCAGCAGGAAAATACTAGAAATTGGATCATACTTGGCATGGTGCAGCCACTCCTCAGCAACAATTAAAGATTGATGTGATATCAACATCAGTTTTCTCCCACTGCAAATACTTTATACCATACAGGACACCACGAAAGAAAAAAACTGTCCTAGCTGAAACCAGGACAAACATAAAGACCTTGTGACATTTCTGGATTCATTTACCTCAAATTATCTCTGTGATTTTTCAAAAAGTATTCCTTCAGGTCTTCCACAGGTAGGGTTTTACCTCATCTTGCTGACTAGGCTTGATTGAACCTCACAGTATTGCTGTTTTAAAAAATTAAAGAAAAGAAAGAGCGGCAAAACCATAAAAACTTCGTTTTTGTGAAACTAATTCATCAGAATGGTTCAAAGAAAGTAGCTGCAAAGCCTCGTGAGCTCACAGGGATGAAATTCTACTCTTTCTGTATTTTTCCCCTGAAAATAGTTGTCCACAAATGTGCCTGCTTTCAAAATGCAGCTCCAGGTAATAATAATGTATGACTCTGAAGGTTATAAAGCATGATTGTGAAGTAGGGGATAATTTTTCCTCTGGTAAGACATAAAACTCAGATAATGATATGTGATCAAATTTTTGAGTTGAATATCTGGTTACAACCCTATGCACCCCCTTTGAAAATCCGCAGGTGGTGTTTTCATGTTGACGGAAAGAGGAATCACAAATACACACACACACACACACAAAGATTTTTTTTGTAATCCTGAAACCTGCGTTCAAATTTCTTTTTCAACGCAAACCTGCCTATTTTTCACTGCTCACATGACTACGTTTAGCCAATGTATCAAAATGCATAAAATTATTTGCTGCAACTTGAGTTGGCAATGCACTGCCAATTGGCCATTCGGCATATTGGTTTCAGTGCAGACAGTGACAATGAACACCTGTGTTTGAGTGCTGCTGAGCAATGGGTACACACCTATGGCTGGGCTGGGTAAGGCAGAGCTGCCAACATAGTGATGCACTCAGTCTCCAAGCTTCAGACTGAACATACCTCAACTGATACTCTCATGAGTTGCAGAGGATGTTTTTGAGACTTACTGCTATTCTGTAAAGGAATTTTTGACTTCTGTCAGGAATTTGATTTTGTTACTTGGAGCTTTGGATAATTTTAGGCTAAAAATACCTCAAAAAACTACTTCCATAAAATCTGAATTGAAAATAAACTTACAGAACTTCATCAGAACTGAAGATGCTAATCACAATTATCTTTTGCACACTGGATTTAATCCAGGATAAAGACTTTGAGTTCTTTTCTCTAAAACTCTCCATACAAGACAATAAGGAAGAAAGAAGGGGATCCTTCTGCATAAAATATTTGCTAGCTTCTCTTTTCAGTTGTTTTACCTCTTTGTAAATCACATGACAAATGCAAAAGCCACAGATTCAAACTACCAACACAGACACAAAGAATATGCTTTTCTTATAAATAATTGCTGTAAATCATGTTCTTAGAATATTTCCTGCTGTACAACGAAGCACCTGATTTTGAACATCTATGATTATAAGCCCTGGTAGAGGTATAAATGAGAAGCAGAATTAGTCATTTCATTTCCACACAATGGCATTTCTGAGACCATCTTGCATGTACTGAATATTAATTCACTTGCAAATGCCTGATACATCTATTAAAGCACATAGGCATCTCCTCCTCCCCAAGCACAGGCATAGTGTGGCTGACATCTCAATATCACTTTGACAATCTGCTTGCAGAAAGGGTTTGCTGTAGTACTCGGTGTGTCAGAACATGCCACCGACATATAGGTTCCTTTAACACCATGATAGCGTTTGATTACTGTATGAATAAGCAGCATCACAACAGAGATAAGCATCACAACTTCAGACACAGAAAGATCTGGGGCCAAAAGTATGAGGAAGACAGAGAGCTGTAGGAGAGGGTCCAGAGGAGGGCCACAAAGGTGATCAGGGGACTGGAGCACCTCCCCTATGAAGACAGGCTCCGGGTCTCTCAGCCTTTCCTCATAAGGGAGATGCTTCAGGCCTTAGTAATCTTTGTTACCCTCCACAGGACTCATTCTAGGAGATTCCTTGTCTTTTTTGAACCAGAGAGCCCTGAACTGGAGTCAATATTCCAGATGTGGACTCAGCAGGGCAGAGGAGCAGGGGAAGATCACCTCCCTCAACCTGCTGGCCATGTTCTTTTTAATGCATCCCAGGACGGCCCTCTTGTCTACAAAGGCACATTGCTGGCCCGTGGACAACTTGTTGTCAATCAGAACAATCAGGTCCTTCTCTGCAAAGCTTTTCTCCAGCAGCTCTTTGGATTGATACATGCGGTTATTCCTCCCCAGGTGCAAGACTTTTCTCTTGCTCTTGTTGAACCTCATCAAGTTCCTCTCTGTCCAATCACCAGTCTGTCCGGGTCTCTGTGAATGGCAGCACAGCCTTCAAGTGAGTCAGCCACTCCTCCCAGCTTTGTATCATCAGTGAACTTGCTGAGGGTGGACTCTATCCATTCATCCAGGTTGCTGATGAAGATGTCAAACGATACCCGACCTAGAACTCACTGCTGGGGAACGCTGCTATTTACAAGCCTCCAAGATTCTGTGCCACTGATGACATCCCTCTGAGCTCTGCTAGTCAGCCGGTTCTCAATCCACCTCACTGTCCACTGATCTATCCTAAACTTTTTAAGTTTCATAATAGGATGTTGTGGGAAATAGTGTCAAATACCTTGCTGAAGATAAAAATAGTGCAAAGTGAAGTTCATTCTGAGTTTGTGCTTATTCTTGTAAACATCACCCTCCTTAAAGGTTGATAGAAGAAAATAAACTACTCCGGGCATATACTATTGGGAACATGTTGTAGAGAATCTGTGATAAAGGCTAGTTCTTTTGCTGGCGGGGATGGTTTTCCTCTGCCTAGGTCATGTAGTAGTCCTGAAAGAGGATAAGATGGAAAAAGCAGACATCTTTTTACACATGGAGTAAAAGAAATAGATAGGAAAACTGGAAATGGCGCAGAGAAGGCACGAAGCCCTGGAATTTCTGGATTAAAATTTGTGCTCTGTGTTTGCTTTGAGCTGTTTTTTGTTGCTGGAGCCGGTCCAGAGGAGGGAAGGAAAATATTCAGAGGGCTGGAGCTCCCCTATGAGGACAGGCTGAGCGAGCTGGGACTCTTCAGCTTAGAGAGTAGAGGACTCTGCAGAGGCCTCAAAGCAGCCTACCTGCACCTGAAGGGGGGCCTAAAGGAAAGCTGGAGATGGACTTTTTATAAAGGCAGGTAGTGTCAGGACAAGAGGAAATAGTTTTGAACTGGAAGAGGGCAGATTAAAATATTAGGAAGAAATTCTTTATTGTGATGGTGATGAGACACTTCAACACGTTGCCCAGAGATGATGTGGATGCCCTCTCCCCAGAACCATTCAGGGCCAGGCTGGACGGGGCTTCGAGCAACCTGTTCTAGTCAGAGCTGTCCCTGCCTATAGCAGGGGAATTGGAACTAGATGATATTAAATGTCCCTTACAACAGTCTAAATACAAATAAATGGAATTTTCTCTTTTAAATTTTTAGTTAAGAGACAAAAATGTGTGTGCGTGTAAACGCATGTTTTTATATTAATATCAAATTATTTAGAGCAAGTTAATCTAAAGAGTGCCATCTGCTGCTTATAAAAATAGTTACATTTCAGCAAAGACAGTTGTTGGATGTGGTTGTGGTTTCCTGCAAGTTGTCTTCATGGTATGAGGCCATTAGATAGACTGTTTTAAGTCCTTCTTAAAACTAACCCAAATCTGGGAGTCTGGCTGGACGGAACAGTAGTCCCAGAATCACTCCAGCTCTTCTCTTAGGAAAGCAATAAAAAATTGTGGGTTTTTTTGGTTGTTTTTTTTTTTTTTTTTAATTGTTTGGTTTTGTATTAAAAACATTTGGTTTTGTATTAAAACAAAATTAATTAAAGTTAAAGTTAATACTGACCCCCCCTTAAAGTTAATACTGACTTGCTTATTGCACTGCAGGCTTTAACTGTCAGTATGAATCTTTTGTTTGCACCATGCACCAGCTTGCATGCGAGAACGAAGACTTCAACATTGCTGTTTGTTATGCTGCTCGGATAGCAGTGTGTAGTCAAGCACAAAGACCATAAAATGCCTCCATACCCTATCATTCTTCTTTTGTCACTCCGGACTCTGAAACTTATCACAGAATCATGATATTCCTTAATACATTTTCTCTGTAGAGAAATACTGGTGTTTCTACCTACATCATTTCAGCAAAGCTGATGTTGCATATCTGTGAATTACAAATTGAAACGTATAAAGACATTTCTTACAATATCAGTCTGTGTGTTAAGACACTGTAGTCTGAGTGGCTTTCTGTGGGATTTTTTACAGAATAGTTAAGCTGGGCAGCAAATGACATTTCAATTGGCCCTAGGATACCTCAAATGAGTGTTAGGCATCCCATATTGCACCAGTGACCAAATAAATGGGCGACACGTTCTACATCCACATGCATTTCTATTTTGAGTTTGTCATGGAAAACCTTTGGAGAAAAATGTAACAGAAATCCACAGTAATTAGCATGGAAATACAGAACCTAACCAAATTCAGTGGTACAATGAGATAAGGACGGGAAGAAAGTGCACCAAGGCTCAAACACTGGCATAAACAGATGTTCTCACAGCTTTTCCTGCTAAATGCAACTCTTCATCATTTTGCATCAAAAGAAACATGACCAAGGGAGGTGAGTCTGCCCCTCTACTCTGCTCCCGTGAGACCTCATCTGGAGTACTGAGTCCTGTGGCCCCCAACTCAAGAAGGAAATGAAGCTGTTGGAGTGACTCAAGTAGAGTGCCAGGAAGATGATCAGATGGCTGGAGCACTCCCCAGTGAGGATAGGCTGATAGAGATAGAATTCTTTCAGCTTAGAAAGAATTCTCTGAGGAGACCTCATAGCAGCCTTCCAGTACCCGAAGGGGGGCCTAAAGGAAAGCTGGAGATGGACTTTTTATAGGGGCATGTAGTGTCAGGACAAGAGGAAATAGTTTGAACTGGAAGAGGGCAGATTTAGACTATATGTTAGGAAGAAATTCTTTATGGTGAGGGTGGTGAGACACTTCAACAGGTTGCCCAGAGTTAATGTGGATGCCCCCTCCCTGGAAGCATTCAGGGCCAGGCTGGATGTGGCTTTGAGCAGCCTGTTCTATTCAGAGGTGTCCCTGCAAATACCAGGAGGGTTCGAAGTAGACAGTCTTAGAGGTCCCTTCCAACCCAACCCATTCAATGATTCGTTGATTTCAGGATCAGTAAAAAACCGTGTTTGGTCAGGAACTATTTGGGAGACTGTGTATACACACACAAAAAAAAAAAATAGTTGACCATTTCTGATTTTTGGTCTTCCTTTCCTTCCTCAGAAAGTTGCTTTAGGAGACTCCCAGATTCAGAAAAATCCAGTTGGCTTGAAGTTACAAGAGCTTTAGCACACGTTGACATTTTAACAAACTTGGCATTTGTATATGCGTAAGCATGTGGATGCAAGCGAGGGCGGGGTTTTATGTTTTGATTTTGTTTTCTGCTTAACCCCACAACATTTGCAGTTTGAGGAGAGACAAGTTCCCCCAGGATTCCATCAGCATGACTCATTCTAGTAGCTATTTGCTGCAGCACAAAGCGTTACCTTATAGCTTTCAGTACATTGACACAAGTAGGTATGAAAGGAAGATGCAGTCTACGTGGTGAATACACAAATGCTGCACCCTATGGGAGCGGACTTCAGCAGGAAGAACAGCGTGGATGTTGAAAGAATCTCTGTGTCCTTCAGATAAATGTCTTCTGAAGAGGTCTCTTGGCATTCCATATGCATTGTTCCTTGCAGGGCATAGAGGGTCAGAGTCCATTAGCACTTAGAGATGGAATTTCCACTGTATCATCTCCCAGTCCCAAGTGCACATGGCATCTAAGTCACAGAAAGAAGGCTGTAGTAGTGGGGTAGAGGGGAGGCGGACCTCATGGGGAAAGCAAACACTTCTGTGAAACATCTGTAATTGGGAAATTAACCCTCACCTTTGAGAAATGCTCAGCTCCAGTCATTTCCAATCAGGCAAGGATCTCAGTGAAGCAGGAAATTTTTTGTTAATGCGATAGCCTTTTATGGCAAGAGAGAAATCACGCATGCAAGTGAAACACTTCTCATTATATACCCCTTTCTCCCATCTCAGGTTTTTATTTTCCTTTTTCCTCTTGGCTAAGTACTGCAGGCTTGTAATCTACACGGCACAATTGCTAATCCATTTTTTCCATAAGAAGCCAGCCACCAACCTATTTCTCTTAGGACTGTTTTGTACATTTCTATGGTACAGGAGGGCAGTATTTCTTGAAGCTGTTATACCTGTTTTATCCTATGCCAGGCTTACTGTGTATTCTTCCTTTCCTTACTACTCACAAAAGCTTTGTTTAAGAAAAAACCCATATCAAAAAATATCCAAAGGATAGTAAGCCCCAGTTCCTGTTTCATGATACCTACTATGCTGTACTAGCAAGCAGAAATTTAATTATGTATTTACATTTATTTAGATTTCTTTACAAAAGCTCACATTGCTCATGTTCCATCATGGTGGCTTTTGCTCAGGCCTTCTGGATAAATTCCTTACCTTGCACAGGGTGTCCTAGCCTCCGCTCTGTTTTCTTGCTCAGCATCTGTCATGAATCACCCATTCTGTAAGAAAGTCATAAGTCCAGAAAGGACCTATACCTCGGTATTGGAAGTTTCTGCTGCAAACACACAATCTAACTCTCTAACACCTTCTATTCTGCACACATATGCTGATCAAGCTTCTGGATTGTTATCACAAAATGCAGCTCTTATTGCTTTTTAGAGCACTAAAGCTTTAATTGCCCGACTTGGCAATGAAAGACACTCTTTCTGTTGGATCTGATTTCATTAGACCGATCAGCCTGAGCAAATCAAAGGTTTAGCTGACTCTTCACTTTCCTAAGGAGCTGTGTGGAATGATGTACAGATTAGGTGTCTTTAGGCATGCTTAGCTCTTCTGAAAATAATGCCACTGAACTTAAACCATTATATGCTCTTACAAACAAAACATACATCATCACAATCACTGGTGGAACATAAGGTTTTCCCTAACCCAGCTGAGAGCCAGCTGTTGCAAGGCAACTAGGGCATCAGGGCTGGATCTCCTGCCTGGTCAAAGCTTCTCTTCTGGTCTTCTTGACTGTTCACTGGACTGAAGTATTCTGAATATTTAAAACACTAAAAAATACAGCCTTTTGACAAAGTTCAGAACCGTTATGTATAGAAATCCAATTCTTCATCCATTGCATTTCCCTACTTCTTACTGTCTTGTGTCTCTGCAAATGAAATGTTTTACTTAGTAAGTGATACTAGAAGCAAATAAAGTATCCACTCCTAGCCCTTATCTCAGTGAATGCTTTTGCATTATGCCACAACAAAAAATTACATCGTGCCCAAAATTAGCAAGGAGTGGAAGTATTAGCATAAAGAGAAAGCCTGGATAAAAGAATGATTGAGGGAATGAGAGATATTAACTCTCATTTGTGTTGGCACAAACAAAGTAAGTTTGTCACCAAAGACAGGGGGATCCCAACTGCACTTAGAGAGTCAAACAAGAAAGATACTGAAGGATGCAAATTAGAAGATGGTCTCAACATGCGAATAATTTTAAGGAAAGGCTGGTTGACTTCCTCTTATGGTATTCTTCATGTGCTTAACAACACTGAAAGAAATGAAGAAAGAGATTGTTACTCTTATTCTCTTTGTTGTTTGTATTTAAAAACATTGCATAACCACTTTTTTCATAAAATCAAAAAGCCCTTTTGAGTTCTAAAATACTTCTGTTAAACATTTTACCCACAAAAGAATCAATGTTAATTTCTTCCCTTGTGTAAAGATCAACATGTATCCAATATATCTTCTTTCCAATTGCTATTTTAGCTTTAATCTGAAACAACATG